>OV815996.1:19532309-20132309 GCA_929113495.1 Andrena minutula
GAGTTTTCGGCGAATAACTCGAAAACGAGGGCGACACCGTGGATGAACCGTTAGAGAAATACGTTCGAAGTGGAGCGAGGACCGCGCATCTGTAGTTGTTTGGGCGATTGGACGATTTCGCCTCCGGACCACGGTGCCGGAGGACTTAGAATATTCGCGGGACTTTGAAAAATTTCGAAGCAAACGGAGTTTTCGGCGAATATCTCGAAAACGAGGGCGACACCGTAGATGAACCGTTAGCGGAATAAGTTCGAAATGGAGCGAGGTCCGCATATCTGTAGTTGTTTGGGCGATTGGACGATTTCGCCTCCGGACCACGGTGCCGGAGGACTTAGAATATTCGCGGGACTTTGAAAAATTTCGAAGCAAACGGAGTTTTCGGCGAATATTTCGAACACAAGGGCGACACCCTGGTCGAACCGTTCGAGTAATGCGTTCGAAATGTAGCGAGGAACGCGTATCTGTAGTTGTTTGGGCAATTGGATCATTTCTCCTCCGGACCACGGTGCCGGAGGACTTAGAATATTCGCGGGACTTTGAAAAATTTCAAAGCAAACGGAGTTTTCTTCGAATATTTCGAAAACGAGGGCGACACCGTGGATGAACCGTTAAAGGAATACGTTCGAAATGGAGCGAGGACCGCGTATCTGTAGTTGTTTGGGCGATTGGACGATTTCGCCTCCGGACCACGGTGCCGGAGGACTTAGAATATTCGCGGGACTTTGAAAAATTTCGAAGCAAACGGAGTTTTCGGCGAATATTTCGAACACAAGGGCGACACCCTGGTCGAACCGTTCGAGTAATGCGTTCGAAATGGAGCGAGGACCGCGTATCTGTAGTTGTTTGGGCGATTGGACGATTTCGCCTCCGGACCACGGTGCCGGAGGACTTAGAATATTCGCGGGACTTTGAAAAATTTCGAAGCAAACGGAGTTTTCGGCGAATATTTCGAAATCGAGGGCGACACCCTGGTCGAACCGTTCGCTAAATGCGTTCGAAATGTAGCGAGGAACGCGTATCATTAGTTGTTTGGGCGATTGGACCATTTCTCCTCCGGACAACGGTGCCGGAGGACTTAGAATATTCGCGGGACTTTGAAAAATTTCAAAGCAAACGGAGTTTTCTTCGAATATTTCGAAAACGAGGGCGACACCGTGGATGAACCGTTAAAGGAATACGTTCGAAATGGAGCGAGGACCGCGTATCTGTAGTTGTTTGGGCGATTGGACGATTTCGCCTCCGGACCACGGTGCCGGAGGACTTAGAATATTCGCGGGACTTTGAAAAATTTCGAAGCAAACGGAGTTTTCGGCGAATATTTCGAAAACGAGGGCGACACCCTGGTCGAACCGTTCGCTAAATGCGTTCGAAATGTAGCGAGGAACGCGTATCTTTAGTTGTTTGGGCGATTGGACCATTTCTCCTCCGGACAACGGTGCCGGAGGACTTAGAATATTCGCGGGACTTTGAAAAATTTCAAAGCAAACGGAGTTTTCTTCGAATATTTCGAACACGAAGGCGACACCGTGGTCGAAACTTTCGGGTAATGCGGTTGAAATGGTGCGAGGAACGCGTATCTGTAGTTGTTTGGGCGATTGGACCATTTCTCCTCCGGACCACGGTGCAGGATGACTTAGAATATTCGCGGTACTTTGAAAAATTTCAAAGCAAGCGGAGTTTTCGGCGAATATTTCGAACACGAGGGCGACACCGTGGTCGAAACTTTCCGGTACTGCGTTCGAAATGTAGCGAGGAACGCGTATCTGTAGTTGTTTGGGCGATTGGACCATTTCTCCTCCCGACCACGGTGCCGGAGGACTTAGAATATTCGCGGGACTTTGAAAAATTTCGAAGCAAACGGAGTTTTCGGCGAATATTTCGAAAACGAGGGCGACACCCTGGTCGAACCGTTCGCGTAATGCGTTCGAAATGTAGCGAGGAACGCGTATCTTTAGTTGTTTGGGCGATTGGACCATTTCTCCTCCGGACAACGGTGCCGGAGGACTTAGAATATTCGCGAGACTTTGAAAAATTTCAAGGCAAACGGAGTTTTCTTCGAATATTTCGAACACGAAGGCGACACCGTGGTCGAAACTTTCGGGTAATGCGGTTGAAATGGTGCGAGGAACGCGTATCTGTAGTTGTTTGGGCGATTGGACCATTTCTCCTCCGGACCACGGTGCAGGATGACTTAGAATATTCGCGGTACTTTGAAAAATTTCAAAGCAAGCGGAGCTTTCGGCGAATATTTCGAACACGAGGGCGACACCGTGGTCGAAACTTTCCGGTACTGCGTTCGAAATGGAGCGAGGACCGCGTATCTGTAGTTGTTTGGGCGATTGGACGATTTCGCCTCCGGACCACGGTGCCGGTGGACTTAGAATATTCGCGGACTTTGAAAAATTTCGAAGCTAACGGAGTTTTCGGCGAATATCTCGAAAACGAGGGCGACACCGTGGATGAACCGTTAGAGGAATACGTTCGAAGTGGAGCGAGGACCGCGTATCTGTAGTTGTTTGGGCGATTGGACGATTTCGCCTCCGGACCACGGTGCCGGAGGACTTAGAATATTCGCGGGACTTTGAAAAATTTCGAAGCAAACGGAGTTTTCGGAGAATATTTCGAACACAAGGGCGACACCCTGGTCGAACCGTTCGAGTAATGCGTTCGAAATGTAGCGAGGAACGCGTATCTGTAGTTGTTTGGGCGATTGGACCATTTCTCCTCCGGACCACGGTGCAGGATGACTTAGAATATTCGCGGTACGTTGAAAAATTTCAAAGCTAACGGAGTTTTCGGCGAATATCTCGAAAACGAGGGCGACACCGTGGATGAACCGTTAGAGGAATACGTTCGAAATGGAGCGAGGACCGCGTATCTGTAGTTGGTTGGGCGATTGGACGATTTCGCCTCCGGACCACGGTGCCGGAGGACTTAGAATATTCGCGGGACTTTGAAAAATTTCGAAGCAAACGGAGTTTTCTTCGAATATTTCGAACACGAAGGCGACACCGTGGTCGAAACTTTCGGGTAATGCGGTTGAAATGGTGCGAGGAACGCGTATCTGTAGTTGTTTGGGCGATTGGACCATTTCTCCTCCGGACCACGGTGCAGGATGACTTAGAATATTCGCGGGACTTTGAAAAATTTCAAAGCAAACGGAGTTTTCTTCGAATATTTCGAACACGAAGGCGACACCGTGGTCGAAACTTTCGGGTAATGCGTTTGAAATGGTGCGAGGAACGCGTATCTGTAGTTGTTTGGGCGATTGGACCATTTCTCCTCCGGACCACGGTGCAGGATGACTTAGAATATTCGCGGTACTTTGAAAAATTTCAAAGCAAACGGAGTTTTCGGCGAATATTTTGAACACGAGGGCGACACCGTGGTCGAAACTTTCCGGTACTGCGTTCGAAATGGAGCGAGGACCGCGTATCTGTAGTTGTTTGGGCGATTGGACGATTTCGCCTCCGGACCACGGTGCCGGAGGACTTAGAATATTCGCGGACTTTGAAAAATTTCGAAGCTAACGGAGTTTTCGGCGAATAACTCGAAAACGAGGGCGACACCGTGGATGAACCGTTAGAGAAATACGTTCGAAGTGGAGCGAGGACCGCGCATCTGTAGTTGTTTGGGCGATTGGACGATTTCGCCTCCGGACCACGGTGCCGGAGGACTTAGAATATTCGCGGGACTTTGAAAAATTTCGAAGCAAACGGAGTTTTCGGCGAATATCTCGAAAACGAGGGCGACACCGTAGATGAACCGTTAGCGGAATACGTTCGAAATGGAGCGAGGACCGCGTATCTGTAGTTGTTTGGGCGATTGGACGATTTCGCCTCCGGACCACGGTGCCGGAGGACTTAGAATATTCGCGGGACTTTGAAAAATTTCGAAGCAAACGGAGTTTTCGGCGAATATTTCGAACACAAGGGCGACACCCTGGTCGAACCGTTCGAGTAATGCGTTCGAAATGTTGCGAGAAACGCGTATCTGTAGTTGTTTGGGCGATTGGACCATTTCTCCTCCGAACAACGGTGCCGGAGGACTTAGAATATTCACGGGACTTTGAAAAATTTCAAAGCAAACGGAGTTTTCTTCGAATTTCTCGAAAACGAGGGCGACACCTTGGTCGAAACTTTCCGGTAATGCGTTCGAAATGGAGCGAGGACCGCGTATCTGTAGTTGTTTGGGCGATTTGACGATTTCGCCTCCGGACCACGGTGCCGGAGGACTTAGAATATTCGCGGGACTTTGAAAAATTTCGAAGCAAACGGAGTTTTCGGAGAATATTTCGAACACAAGGGCGACACCCTGGTCGAACCGTTCGAGTAATGCGTTCGAAATGTAGCGAGGAACGCGTATCTGTAGTTGTTTGGGCGATTGGACCATTTCTCCTCCGGACCACGGTGCAGGATGACTTAGAATATTCGCGGTACGTTGAAAAATTTCAAAGCTAACGGAGTTTTCGGCGAATATCTCGAAAACGAGGGCGACACCGTGGATGAACCGTTAGAGGAATACGTTCGAAATGGAGCGAGGACCGCGTACCTGTAGTTGGTTGGGCGATTGGACGATTTCGCCTCCGGACCACGGTGCCGGAGGACTTAGAATATTCGCGGGACTTTGAAAAATTTCGAAGCAAACGGAGTTTTCTTCGAATATTTCGAACACGAAGGCGACACCGTGGTCGAAACTTTCGGGTAATGCGTTTGAAATGGTGCGAGGAACGCGTATCTGTAGTTGTTTGGGCGATTGGACCATTTCTCCTCCGGACCACGGTGCAGGATGACTTAGAATATTCGCGGTACTTTGAAAAATTTCAAAGCAAACGGAGTTTTCGGCGAATATTTCGAACACGAGGGCGACACCGTGGTCGAAACTTTCCGGTACTGCATTCGAAATGGAGCGAGGACCGCGTATCTGTAGTTGTTTGGGCGATTTGACGATTTCGCCTCCGGACCACGGTGCCGGAGGACTTAGAATATTCGCGGGACTTTGAAAAATTTCGAAGCAAACGGAGTTTTCGGCGAATATTTCGAACACAAGGGCGACACCCTGGTCGAACCGTTAGAGGAATACGTTCGAAATGGAGCGAGGACCGCGTACCTGTAGTTGGTTGGGCGATTGGACGATTTCGCCTCCGGACCACGGTGCCGGAGGACTTAGAATATTCACGGGACTTTGAAAAATTTCAAAGCAAACGGAGTTTTCTTCGAATTTCTCGAAAACGAGGGCGACACCTTGGTCGAAACTTTCCGGTACTGCGTTCGAAATGGAGCGAGGACCGCGTATCTGTAGTTGTTTGGGCGATTGGACGATTTCGCCTCCGGACCACGGTGCCGGAGGACTTAGAATATTCGCGGACTTTGAAAAATTTCGAAGCTAACGGAGTTTTCGGCGAATAACTCGAAAACGAGGGCGACACCGTGGTTGAACCGTTAGAGAAATACGTTCGAAGTGGAGCGAGGACCGCGCATCTGTAGTTGTTTGGGCGATTGGACGATTTCGCCTCCGGACCACGGTGCCGGAGGACTTAGAATATTCGCGGGACTTTGAAAAATTTCGAAGCAAACGGAGTTTTCGGCGAATATCTCGAAAACGAGGGCGACACCGTAGATGAACCGTTAGCGGAATACGTTCGAAATGGAGCGAGGTCCGCGTATCTGTAGTTGTTTGGGCGATTGGACCATTTCTCCTCCGGACCACGGTGCAGGATGACTTAGAATATTCGCGGTACTTTGAAAAATTTCAAAGCAAACGGAGTTTTCAGCGAATATTTCGAACACAAGGGCGACACCCTGGTCGAACCGTTCGAGTAATGCGTTCGAAATGTTGCGAGAAACGCGTATCTGTAGTTGTTTGGGCGATTGGACGATTTCGCCTCCGGACCACGGTGCCGGAGGACTTAGAATATTCGCGGGACTTTGAAAAATTTCGAAGCAAACGGAGTTTTCGGCGAATATTTCGAAAACGAGGGCGACACCCTGGTCGAACCGTTCGCTAAATGCGTTCGAAATGTAGCGAGGAACGCGTATCTTTAGTTGTTTGGGCGATTGGACCATTTCTCCTCCGGACAACGGTGCCGGAGGACTTAGAATATTCGCGGGACTTTGAAAAATTTCAAAGCAAACGGAGTTTTCTTCGAATATTTCGAACACGAAGGCGACACCGTGGTCGAAACTTTCGGGTAATGCGGTTGAAATGGTGCGAGGAACGCGTATCTGTAGTTGTTTGGGCGATTGGACCATTTCTCCTCCGGACCACGGTGCAGGATGACTTAGAATATTCGCGGTACTTTGAAAAATTTCAAAGCAAGCGGAGTTTTCGGCGAATATTTCGAACACGAGGGCGACACCGTGGTCGAAACTTTCCGGTACTGCGTTCGAAATGTAGCGAGGAACGCGTATCTGTAGTTGTTTGGGCGATTGGACCATTTCTCCTCCCGACCACGGTGCCGGAGGACTTAGAATATTCGCGGGACTTTGAAAAATTTCGAAGCAAACGGAGTTTTCGGCGAATATTTCGAAAACGAGGGCGACACCCTGGTCGAACCGTTCGCGTAATGCGTTCGAAATGTAGCGAGGAACGCGTATCTTTAGTTGTTTGGGCGATTGGACCATTTCTCCTCCGGACAACGGTGCCGGAGGACTTAGAATATTCGCGAGACTTTGAAAAATTTCAAGGCAAACGGAGTTTTCTTCGAATATTTCGAACACGAAGGCGACACCGTGGTCGAAACTTTCGGGTAATGCGGTTGAAATGGTGCGAGGAACGCGTATCTGTAGTTGTTTGGGCGATTGGACCATTTCTCCTCCGGACCACGGTGCAGGATGACTTAGAATATTCGCGGTACTTTGAAAAATTTCAAAGCAAGCGGAGTTTTCGGCGAATATTTCGAACACGAGGGCGACACCGTGGTCGAAACTTTCCGGTACTGCGTTCGAAATGGAGCGAGGACCGCGCATCTGTAGTTGTTTGGGCGATTGGACGATTTCGCCTCCGGACCACGGTGCCGGTGGACTTAGAATATTCGCGGACTTTGAAAAATTTCGAAGCTAACGGAGTTTTCGGCGAATATCTCGAAAACGAGGGCGACACCGTGGATGAACCGTTAGAGGAATACGTTCGAAGTGGAGCGAGGACCGCGTATCTGTAGTTGTTTGGGCGATTGGACGATTTCGCCTCCGGACCACGGTGCCGGAGGACTTAGAATATTCGCGGGACTTTGAAAAATTTCGAAGCAAACGGAGTTTTCGGAGAATATTTCGAACACAAGGGCGACACCCTGGTCGAACCGTTCGAGTAATGCGTTCGAAATGTAGCGAGGAACGCGTATCTGTAGTTGTTTGGGCGATTGGACCATTTCTCCTCCGGACCACGGTGCAGGATGACTTAGAATATTCGCGGTACGTTGAAAAATTTCAAAGCTAACGGAGTTTTCGGCGAATATCTCGAAAACGAGGGCGACACCGTGGATGAACCGTTAGAGGAATACGTTCGAAATGGAGCGAGGACCGCGTATCTGTAGTTGGTTGGGCGATTGGACGATTTCGCCTCCGGACCACGGTGCCGGAGGACTTAGAATATTCGCGGGACTTTGAAAAATTTCGAAGCAAACGGAGTTTTCTTCGAATATTTCGAACACGAAGGCGACACCGTGGTCGAAACTTTCGGGTAATGCGGTTGAAATGGTGCGAGGAACGCGTATCTGTAGTTGTTTGGGCGATTGGACCATTTCTCCTCCGGACCACGGTGCAGGATGACTTAGAATATTCGCGGGACTTTGAAAAATTTCAAAGCAAACGGAGTTTTCTTCGAATATTTCGAACACGAAGGCGACACCGTGGTCGAAACTTTCGGGTAATGCGTTTGAAATGGTGCGAGGAACGCGTATCTGTAGTTGTTTGGGCGATTGGACCATTTCTCCTCCGGACCACGGTGCAGGATGACTTAGAATATTCGCGGTACTTTGAAAAATTTCAAAGCAAACGGAGTTTTCGGCGAATATTTTGAACACGAGGGCGACACCGTGGTCGAAACTTTCCGGTAATGCGTTCGAAATGGAGCGAGGACCGCGTATCTGTAGTTGTTTGGGCGATTTGACGATTTCGCCTCCGGACCACGGTGCCGGAGGACTTAGAATATTCGCGGGACTTTGAAAAATTTCGAAGCAAACGGAGTTTTCGGAGAATATTTCGAACACAAGGGCGACACCCTGGTCGAACCGTTCGAGTAATGCGTTCGAAATGTAGCGAGGAACGCGTATCTGTAGTTGTTTGGGCGATTGGACCATTTCTCCTCCGGACCACGGTGCAGGATGACTTAGAATATTCGCGGTACGTTGAAAAATTTCAAAGCTAACGGAGTTTTCGGCGAATATCTCGAAAACGAGGGCGACACCGTGGATGAACCGTTAGAGGAATACGTTCGAAATGGAGCGAGGACCGCGTACCTGTAGTTGGTTGGGCGATTGGACGATTTCGCCTCCGGACCACGGTGCCGGAGGACTTAGAATATTCGCGGGACTTTGAAAAATTTCGAAGCAAACGGAGTTTTCTTCGAATATTTCGAACACGAAGGCGACACCGTGGTCGAAACTTTCGGGTAATGCGTTTGAAATGGTGCGAGGAACGCGTATCTGTAGTTGTTTGGGCGATTGGACCATTTCTCCTCCGGACCACGGTGCAGGATGACTTAGAATATTCGCGGTACTTTGAAAAATTTCAAAGCAAACGGAGTTTTCGGCGAATATTTCGAACACGAGGGCGACACCGTGGTCGAAACTTTCCGGTACTGCGTTCGAAATGGAGCGAGGACCGCGTATGTGTAGTTGTTTGGGCGATTTGACGATTTCGCCTCCGGACCACGGTGCCGGAGGACTTAGAATATTCGCGGGACTTTGAAAAATTTCGAAGCAAACGGAGTTTTCGGAGAATATTTCGAACACAAGGGCGACACCCTGGTCGAACCGTTAGAGGAATACGTTCGAAATGGAGCGAGGACCGCGTACCTGTAGTTGGTTGGGCGATTGGACGATTTCGCCTCCGGACCACGGTGCCGGAGGACTTAGAATATTCACGGGACTTTGAAAAATTTCAAAGCAAACGGAGTTTTCTTCGAATTTCTCGAAAACGAGGGCGACACCTTGGTCGAAACTTTCCGGTACTGCGTTCGAAATGGAGCGAGGACCGCGTATCTGTAGTTGTTTGGGCGATTGGACGATTTCGCCTCCGGACCACGGTGCCGGAGGACTTAGAATATTCGCGGACTTTGAAAAATTTCGAAGCTAACGGAGTTTTCGGCGAATATCTCGAAAACGAGGGCGACACCGTGGTTGAACCGTTAGAGAAATTCGTTCGAAGTGGAGCGAGGACCGCGCATCTGTAGTTGTTTGGGCGATTGGACGATTTCGCCTCCGGACCACGGTGCCGGAGGACTTAGAATATTCGCGGGACTTTGAAAAATTTCGAAGCAAACGGAGTTTTCGGCGAATATCTCGAAAACGAGGGCGACACCGTAGATGAACCGTTAGCGGAATACGTTCGAAATGGAGCGAGGTCCGCGTATCTGTAGTTGTTTGGGCGATTGGACCATTTCTCCTCCGGACAACGGTGCCGGAGGACTTAGAATATTCGCGGTACTTTGAAAAATTTCAAAGCAAACGGAGTTTTCGGCGAATATTTCGAACACGAAGGCGACACCGTGGTCGAAACTTTCGGGTAATGCGTTTGAAATGGTGCGAGGAACGTGTATCTGTAGTTGTTTGGGCGATTGGACCATTTCTCCTCCGGACAACGGTGCCGGAGGACTTAGAATATTCGCGGGACTTTGAAAAATTTCAAAGCAAACGGAGTTTTCTTCGAATATTTCGAACACGAAGGCGACACCGTGGTCGAAACTTTCGGGTAATGCGTTTGAAATGGTGCGAGGAACGCGTATCTGTAGTTGTTTGGGCGATTGGACCATTTCTCCTCCGGACCACGGTGCAGGATGACTTAGAATATTCGCGGTACTTTGAAAAATTTCAAAGCAAACGGAGTTTTCGGCGAATATTTCGAACACGAGGGCGACACCGTGGTCGAAACTTTCCGGTACTGCGTTCGAAATGGAGCGAGGACCGCGTATCTGTAGTTGTTTGGGCGATTGGACGATTTCGCCTCCGGACCACGGTGCCGGAGGACTTAGAATATTCGCGGGACTTTGAAAAATTTCGAAGCAAACGGAGTTTTCGGCGAATATTTCGAACACAAGGGCGACACCCTGGTCGAACCGTTCGAGTAATGCGTTCGAAATGTTGCGAGTAACGCGTATCTGTAGTTGTTTGGGCGATTGGACCATTTCTCCTCCGGACAACGGTGCCGGAGGACTTAGAATATTCACGGACATTGAAAAATTTCGAAGCTAACGGAGTTTTGGCGAATATCTCGAAAACGAGGGCGACACCGTGGATGAACCGTTAGAGGAATACGTTCGAAATGGAGCGAGGACCGCGTATCTGTAGTTGTTTGGGCGATTGGACGATTTCGCCTCCGGACCACGGTGCAGGATGACTTAGAATATTTGCGGTACTTTGAAAAATTTCAAAGCAAACGGAGTTTTCGGCGAATATTTCGAACACGAGGGCGACACCGTGGTCGAAACTTTCCGGTACTGCGTTCGAAATGGAGCGAGGACCGCGTATCTGTAGTTGTTTGGGCGATTGGACGATTTCGCCTCCGGACCACGGTGCCGGAGGACTTAGAATATTCGCGGACTTTGAAAAATTTCGAAGCTAACGGAGTTTTCGGCGAATAACTCGAAAACGAGGGCGACACCGTGGATGAACCGTTAGAGAAATACGTTCGAAGTGGAGCGAGGACCGCGCATCTGTAGTTATTTGGGCGATTGGACGATTTCGCCTCCGGACCACGGTGCCGGAGGACTTAGAATATTCGCGGGACTTTGAAAAATTTCGAAGCAAACGGAGTTTTCGGCGAATATTTCGAACACAAGGGCGACACCCTGGTCGAACCGTTCGAGTAATGCGTTCGAAATGTAGCGAGGAACGCGTATCTGTAGTTGTATGGGCGATTGGATCATTTCTCCTCCGGACCACGGTGCCGGAGGACTTAGAATATTCGCGGGACTTTGAAAAATTTCGAAGCAAACGGAGTTTTCGGCGAATATTTCGTACACAAGGGCGACACGCTGGTCGAACCGTTCGAGTAATGCGTTCGAAATGTAACGAGGAACGCGTATCTGTAGTTGTTTGGGCGATTGGACCATTTCTCCTCCCGACCACGGTGCCGGAGGACTTAGAATATTCGCGGGACTTTGAAAAATTTCGAAGCAAACGGAGTTTTCGTCGAATATTTCGAAAACGAGGGCGACACCTTGGTCGAACCGTTCGAGTAATGCGTTCGAAATGTTGCGAGAAACGCGTATCTGTAGTTGTTTGGGCGATTGGACCATTTCTCCTCCGGACAACGGTGCCGGAGGACTTAGAATATTCGCGGTACTTTGAAAAATTTCAAAGCAAGCGGAGTTTTCGGCGAATATTTCGAACACGAAAGCGACACCGTGGTCGAAACTTTCGGGTAATGCGTTTGAAATGGTGCGAGGAACGCGTATCTGTAGTTGTTTGGGCGATTGGACCATTTCTCCTCCGGACCACGGTGCAGGATGACTTAGAATATTTGCGGTACTTTGAAAAATTTCAAAGCAAACGGAGTTTTCGGCGAATATTTCGAACACGAGGGCGACACCGTGGTCGAAACTTTCCGGTACTGCGTTCGAAATGGAGCGAGGACCGCGTATCTGTAGTTGTTTGGGCGATTGGACGATTTCGCCTCCGGACCACGGTGCCGGAGGACTTAGAATATTCGCGGACTTTGAAAAATTTCGAAGCTAACGGAGTTTTCGGCGAATAACTCGAAAACGAGGGCGACACCGTGGATGAACCGTTAGAGAAATACGTTCGAAGTGGAGCGAGGACCGCGCATCTGTAGTTGTTTGGGCGATTGGACGATTTCGCCTCCGGACCACGGTGCCGGAGGACTTAGAATATTCGCGGGACTTTGAAAAATTTCGAAGCAAACGGAGTTTTCGGCGAATATTTCGAACACAAGGGCGACACCCTGGTCGAACCGTTCGAGTAATGCGTTCGAAATGTAGCGAGGAACGCGTATCTGTAGTTGTTTGGGCGATTGGATCATTTCTCCTCCGGACCACGGTGCCGGAGGACTTAGAATATTCGCGGGACTTTGAAAAATTTCGAAGCAAACGGAGTTTTCGGCGAATATTTCGTACACAAGGGCGACACGCTGGTCGAACCGTTCGAGTAATGCGTTCGAAATGTAACGAGGAACGCGTATCTGTAGTTGTTTGGGCGATTGGACCATTTCTCCTCCCGACCACGGTGCCGGAGGACTTAGAATATTCGCGGTACTTTGAAAAATTTCAAAGCAAGCGGAGTTTTCGGCGAATATTTCGAACACGAAGGCGACACCGTGGTCGAAACTTTCGGGTAATGCGTTTGAAATGGTGCGAGGAACGTGTATCTGTAGTTGTTTGGGCGATTGGACCATTTCTCCTCCGGACCACGGTGCAGGATGACTTAGAATATTCGCGGTACTTTGAAAAATTTCAAAGCAAACGGAGTTTTCGGCGAATATTTCGAACACGAAGGCGACACCGTGGTCGAAACTTTCGGGTAATGCGTTTGAAATGGTGCGAGGAACGTGTATCTGTAGTTGTTTGGGCGATTGGACCATTTCTCCTCCGGACCACGGTGCAGGATGACTTAGAATATTCGCGGTACTTTGAAAAATTTCAAAGCAAACGGAGTTTTCGGCGAATATTTCGAACACAAGGGCGACACCCTGGTCGAACCGTTCGAGTAATGCGTTCGAAATGTTGCGAGAAACGCGTATCTGTAGTTGTTTGGGCGATTGGACCATTTCTCCTCCGGACAACGGTGCCGGAGGACTTAGAATATTCGCGGTACTTTGAAAAATTTCAAAGCAAGCGGAGTTTTCGGCGAATATTTCGAACACGAGGGCGACACCGTGGTCGAAACTTTCCGGTACTGCGTTCGAAATGGAGCGAGGACCGCGCATCTGTAGTTGTTTGGGCGATTGGACGATTTCGCCTCCGGACCACTGTGCCGGAGGACTTAGAATATTCACGGACATTGAAAAATTTCGAAGCTAATGGAGTTTTCGGCGAATATCTCGAAAACGAGGGCGACACCGTGGATGAACCGTTAGAGGAATACGTTCGAAATGGAGCGAGGACCGCGTATCTGTAGTTGGTTGGGCGATTGGACGATTTCGCCTCCGGACCACGGTGCCGGAGGACTTAGAATATTCGCGGGACTTTGAAAAATTTCGAAGCAAACGGAGTTTTCGGCGAATATTTCGAAAACGAGGGCGACACCCTGGTCGAACCGTTCGAGTAATGCGTTCGAAATGTAGCGAGGAACGCGTATCTGTAGTTGTTTGGGCGATTGGACCATTTCTCCTCCGGACCACGGTGCAGAATGACTTAGAATATTCGCGGTACGTTGAAAAATTTCAAAGCTAACGGAGTTTTCGGCGAATATCTCGAAAACGAGGGCGACACCGTGGATGAACCGTTAGAGGAATACGTTCGAAATGGAGCGAGGACCGCGTATCTGTAGTTGGTTGGGCGATTGGACGATTTCGCCTCCGGACCACGGTGCCGGAGGACTTAGAATATTCGCGGGACTTTGAAAAATTTCGAAGCAAACGGAGTTTTCGGCGAATATTTCGAAAACGAGGGCGACACCCTGGTCGAACCGTTCGAGTAATGCGTTCGAAATGTAGCGAGGAACGCGTATCTGTAGTTGTTTGGGCGATTGGATCATTTCTCCTCCGGACCACGGTGCCGGAGGACTTAGAATATTCGCGGGACTTTGAAAAATTTCAAAGCAAACGGAGTTTTCGGCGAATATTTCGAACACAAGGGCGACACCCTGGTCGAACCGTTCGAGTAATGCGTTCGAAATGTTGCGAGAAACGCGTATCTGTATTTGTATGGGCGATTGGACCATTTCTCCTCCGGACAACGGTGCCGGAGGACTTAGAATATTCACGGACATTGAAAAATTTCGAAGCTAATGGAGTTTTCGGCGAATATCTCGAAAACGAGGGCGACACCGTGGATGAACCGTTAGAGGAATACGTTCGAAATGGAGCGAGGACCGCGTATCTGTAGTTGGTTGGGCGATTGGACGATTTCGCCTCCGGACCACGGTGCCGGAGGACTTAGAATATTCGCGGGACTTTGAAAAATTTCGAAGCAAACGGAGTTTTCGGCGAATATTTCGAAAACGAGGGCGACACCCTGGTCGAACCGTTCGAGTAATGCGTTCGAAATGTAGCGAGGAACGCGTATCTGTAGTTGTTTGGGCGATTGGACCATTTCTCCTCCGGACCACGGTGCAGAATGACTTAGAATATTCGCGGTACGTTGAAAAATTTCAAAGCTAACGGAGTTTTCGGCGAATATCTCGAAAACGAGGGCGACACCGTGGATGAACCGTTAGAGGAATACGTTCGAAATGGAGCGAGGACCGCGTATCTGTAGTTGGTTGGGCGATTGGACGATTTCGCCTCCGGACCACGGTGCCGGAGGACTTAGAATATTCGCGGGACTTTGAAAAATTTCGAAGCAAACGGAGTTTTCGGCGAATATTTCGAAAACGAGGGCGACACCCTGGTCGAACCGTTCGAGTAATGCGTTCGAAATGTAGCGAGGAACGCGTATCTGTAGTTGTTTGGGCGATTGGATCATTTCTCCTCCGGACCACGGTGCCGGAGGACTTAGAATATTCGCGGGACTTTGAAAAATTTCGAAGCAAACGGAGTTTTCGGCGAATATTTCGAAAACGAGGGCGACACCTTGGTCGAACCGTTCGCGTAATGCGTTCGAAATGTAGCGAGGAACGCGTATCTTTAGTTGTTTGGGCGATTGGACCATTTCTCCTCCGGACAACGGTGCCGGAGGACTTAGAATATTCGCGGGACTTTGAAAAATTTCAAAGCAAACGGAGTTTTCTTCGAATATTTCGAACACGAAGGCGACACCGTGGTCGAAACTTTCGGGTAATGCGTTTGAAATGGTGCGAGGAACGTGTATCTGTAGTTGTTTGGGCGATTGGACCATTTCTCCTCCGGACCACGGTGCAGGATGACTTAGAATATTCGCGGTACTTTGAAAAATTTCAAAGCAAACGGAGTTTTCGGCGAATATTTCGAACACAAGGGCGACACCCTGGTCGAACCGTTCGAGTAATGCGTTCGAAATGTTGCGAGAAACGCGTATCTGTAGTTGTTTGGGCGATTGGACCATTTCTCCTCCGGACAACGGTGCCGGAGGACTTAGAATATTCACGGACATTGAAAAATTTCGAAGCTAATGGAGTTTTCGGCGAATATCTCGAAAACGAGGGCGACACCGTGGATGAACCGTTAGAGGAATACGTTCGAAATGGAGCGAGGACCGCGTATCTGTAGTTGGTTGGGCGATTGGACGATTTCGCCTCCGGACCACGGTGCCGGAGGACTTAGAATATTCGCGGGACTTTGAAAAATTTCGAAGCAAACGGAGTTTTCGGCGAATATTTCGAAAACGAGGGCGACACCCTGGTCGAACCGTTCGAGTAATGCGTTCGAAATGTAGCGAGGAACGCGTATCTGTAGTTGTTTGGGCGATTGGACCATTTCTCCTCCGGACCACGGTGCAGAATGACTTAGAATATTCGCGGTACGTTGAAAAATTTCAAAGCTAACGGAGTTTTCGGCGAATATCTCGAAAACGAGGGCGACACCGTGGATGAACCGTTAGAGTAATGCGTTCGAAATGTAGCGAGGAACGCGTATCTGTAGTTGTTTGGGCGATTGGACCATTTCTCCTCCGGACCACGGTGCAGAATGACTTAGAATATTCGCGGTACGTTGAAAAATTTCAAAGCTAACGGAGTTTTCGGCGAATATCTCGAAAACGAGGGCGACACCTTGGTCGAACCGTTCGCGTAATGCGTTCGAAATGTAGCGAGGAACGCGTATCTTTAATTGTTTGGGCGATTGGACCATTTCTCCTCCGGACAACGGTGCCGGAGGACTTAGAATATTCGCGGGACTTTGAAAAATTTCAAAGCAAACGGAGTTTTCTACGAATATTTCGAACACGAAGGCGACACCGTTGTCGAAACTTTCGGGTAATGCGTTTGAAATGGTGCGAGGAACGTGTATCTGTAGTTGTTTGGGCGATTGGACCATTTCTCCTCCGGACCACGGTGCAGGATGACTTAGAATATTCGCGGTACTTTGAAAAATTTCAAAGCAAACGGAGTTTTCGGCGAATATTTCGAACACAAGGGCGACACCCTGGTCGAACCGTTCGAGTAATGCGTTCGAAATGTTGCGAGAAACGCGTATCTGTAGTTGTTTGGGCGATTGGACCATTTCTCCTCCGGACAACGGTGCCGGAGGACTTAGAATATTCGCGGTACTTTGAAAAATTTCAAAGCAAACGGAGTTTTCGGCGAATATTTCGAACACAAGGGCGACACCCTGGTCGAACCGTTCGAGTAATGCGTTCGAAATGTTGCGAGAAACGCGTATCTGTAGTTGTTTGGGCGATTGGACCATTTCTCCTCCGGACAACGGTGCCGGAGGACTTAGAATATTCACGGACATTGAAAAATTTCGAAGCTAATGGAGTTTTCGGCGAATATCTCGAAAACGAGGGCGACACCGTGGATGAACCGTTAGAGGAATACGTTCGAAATGGAGCGAGGACCGCGTATCTGTAGTTGGTTGGGCGATTGGACGATTTCGCCTCCGGACCACGGTGCCGGAGGACTTAGAATATTCGCGGGACTTTGAAAAATTTCGAAGCAAACGGAGTTTTCGGCGAATATTTCGAAAACGAGGGCGACACCCTGGTCGAACCGTTCGAGTAATGCGTTCGAAATGTAGCGAGGAACGCGTATCTGTAGTTGTTTGGGCGATTGGATCATTTCTCCTCCGGACCACGGTGCCGGAGGACTTAGAATATTCGCGGGACTTTGAAAAATTTCGAAGCAAACGGAGTTTTCGGCGAATATTTCGAAAACGAGGGCGACACCTTGGTCGAACCGTTCGCGTAATGCGTTCGAAATGTAGCGAGGAACGCGTATCTTTAGTTGTTTGGGCGATTGGACCATTTCTCCTCCGGACAACGGTGCCGGAGGACTTAGAATATTCGCGGGACTTTGAAAAATTTCAAAGCAAACGGAGTTTTCTTCGAATATTTCGAACACGAAGGCGACACCGTGGTCGAAACTTTCGGGTAATGCGTTTGAAATGGTGCGAGGAACGTGTATCTGTAGTTGTTTGGGCGATTGGACCATTTCTCCTCCGGACCACGGTGCAGGATGACTTAGAATATTCGCGGTACTTTGAAAAATTTCAAAGCAAACGGAGTTTTCGGCGAATATTTCGAACACAAGGGCGACACCCTGGTCGAACCGTTCGAGTAATGCGTTCGAAATGTTGCGAGAAACGCGTATCTGTAGTTGTTTGGGCGATTGGACCATTTCTCCTCCGGACAACGGTGCCGGAGGACTTAGAATATTCACGGACATTGAAAAATTTCGAAGCTAATGGAGTTTTCGGCGAATATCTCGAAAACGAGGGCGACACCGTGGATGAACCGTTAGAGGAATACGTTCGAAATGGAGCGAGGACCGCGTATCTGTAGTTGGTTGGGCGATTGGACGATTTCGCCTCCGGACCACGGTGCCGGAGGACTTAGAATATTCGCGGGACTTTGAAAAATTTCGAAGCAAACGGAGTTTTCGGCGAATATTTCGAAAACGAGGGCGACACCCTGGTCGAACCGTTCGAGTAATGCGTTCGAAATGTAGCGAGGAACGCGTATCTGTAGTTGTTTGGGCGATTGGACCATTTCTCCTCCGGACCACGGTGCAGGATGACTTAGAATATTCGCGGTACGTTGAAAAATTTCAAAGCTAACGGAGTTTTCGGCGAATATCTCGAAAACGAGGGCGACACCGTGGATGAACCGTTAGAGTAATGCGTTCGAAATGTAGCGAGGAACGCGTATCTGTAGTTGTTTGGGCGATTGGACCATTTCTCCTCCGGACCACGGTGCAGGATGACTTAGAATATTCGCGGTACGTTGAAAAATTTCAAAGCTAACGGAGTTTTCGGCGAATATCTCGAAAACGAGGGCGACACCTTGGTCGAACCGTTCGCGTAATGCGTTCGAAATGTAGCGAGGAACGCGTATCTGTAGTTGTTTGGGCGATTGGACCATTTCTCCTCCGGACAACGGTGCCGGAGGACTTAGAATATTCGCGGGACTTTGAAAAATTTCAAAGCAAACGGAGTTTTCTACGAATATTTCGAACACGAAGGCGACACCGTTGTCGAAACTTTCGGGTAATGCGTTTGAAATGGTGCGAGGAACGTGTATCTGTAGTTGTTTGGGCGATTGGACCATTTCTCCTCCGGACCACGGTGCAGGATGACTTAGAATATTCGCGGTACTTTGAAAAATTTCAAAGCAAACGGAGTTTTCGGCGAATATTTCGAACACAAGGGCGACACCCTGGTCGAACCGTTCGAGTAATGCGTTCGAAATGTTGCGAGAAACGCGTATCTGTAGTTGTTTGGGCGATTGGACCATTTCTCCTCCGGACAACGGTGCCGGAGGACTTAGAATATTCGCGGTACTTTGAAAAATTTCAAAGCAAACGGAGTTTTCGGCGAATATTTCGAACACAAGGGCGACACCCTGGTCGAACCGTTCGAGTAATGCGTTCGAAATGTTGCGAGAAACGCGTATCTGTAGTTGTTTGGGCGATTGGACCATTTCTCCTCCGGACAACGGTGCCGGAGGACTTAGAATATTCACGGACATTGAAAAATTTCGAAGCTAATGGAGTTTTCGGCGAATATCTCGAAAACGAGGGCGACACCGTGGATGAACCGTTAGAGGAATACGTTCGAAATGGAGCGAGGACCGCGTATCTGTAGTTGGTTGGGCGATTGGACGATTTCGCCTCCGGACCACGGTGCCGGAGGACTTAGAATATTCGCGGGACTTTGAAAAATTTCGAAGCAAACGGAGTTTTCGGCGAATATTTCGAACACAAGGGCGACACCCTGGTCGAACCGTTCGAGTAATGCGTTCGAAATGTTGCGAGAAACGCGTATCTGTAGTTGTTTGGGCGATTGGACGATTTCGCCTCCGGACCACGGTGCCGGAGGACTTAGAATATTCGCGGGACTTTGAAAAATTTCGAAGCAAACGGAGTTTTCGGCGAATATTTCGTACACAAGGGCGACACGCTGGTCGAACCGTTCGAGTAATGCGTTCGAAATGTAGCGAGGAACGCGTATCTGTAGTTGTTTGGGCGATTGGACCATTTCTCCTCCGGACAACGGTGCCGGAGGACTTAGAATATTCACGGGACTTTGAAAAATTTCGAAGCAAACGGAGTTTTCGGCGAATATTTCGAACACAAGGGCGACACCCTGGTCGAACCGTTCGAGTAATGCGTTCGAAATGTTGCGAGAAACGCGTATCTGTAGTTGTTTGGGCGATTGGACCATTTCTCCTCCGGTCAACGGTGCCGGAGGACTTAGAATATTCACGGGACTTTGAAAAATTTCAAAGCAAACGGAGTTTTCTTCGAATTTCTCGAAAACGAGGGCGACACCTTGGTCGAAACGTTCGAGTAATGCGTTCGAATTGGAGCGAGGAACGCGTATCTGTAGTTGTTTGGGCGATTCTACGATTTCGCCTCCGGACCACGGTGCCGGAGGACTTAGAATATTCGCGGACATTGAAAAATTTCGAAGCTAACGGAGTTTTCGGCGAATATCTCGAAAACGAGGGCGACACCGTGGATGAACCGTTAGAGGAATACGTTCGAAATGGAGCGAGGACCGCGTATCTGTAGTTGTTTGGGCGATTGGACGATTTCGCCTCCGGACCACGGTGCCGGAGGACTTAGAATATTCGCGGGACTTTGAAAAATTTCGAAGCAAACGGAGTTTTCGGCGAATATTTCGAACACAAGGGCGACACCCTGGTCGAACCGTTCGAGTAATGCGTTCGAAATGTAGCGAGGAACGCGTATCTGTAGTTGTTTGGGCGATTGGACCATTTCTCCTCCGGACCACGGTGCAGAATGACTTAGAATATTCGCGGACATTGAAAAATTTCGAAGCTAACGGAGTTTTCGGCGAATATCTCGAAAACGAGGGCGACACCGTGGATGAACCGTTAGAGGAATACGTTCGAAATGGAGCGAGGACCGCGTATCTGTAGTTGTTTGGGCGATTGGACGATTTCGCCTCCGGACCACGGTGCCGGAGGACTTAGAATATTCGCGGGACTTTGAAAAATTTCGAAGCAAACGGAGTTTTCGGCGAATATTTCGAACACGAGGGCGACACCGTGGTCGCAACTTTCCGGTACTGCGTTCGAAATGGAGCGAGGACCGCGTATCTGTAGTTGTTTGGGCGATTGGACCATTTCTCCTCCGGACAACGGTGCCGGAGGACTTAGAATATTCGCGGGACTTTGAAAAATTTCAAAGCAAACGGAGTTTTCTTCGAATATTTCGAACACGAAGGCGACACCGTGGTCGAAACTTTCGGGTAATGCGTTTGAAATGGTGCGAGGAACGCGTATCTGTAGTTGTTTGGGCGATTGGACCATTTCTCCTCCGGACCACGGTGCAGGATGACTTAGAATATTCGCGGTACTTTGAAAAATTTCAAAGCAAACGGAGTTTTCGGCGAATATTTCGAACACGAGGGCGACACCGTGGTCGAAACTTTCCGGTACTGCGTTCGAAATGGAGCGAGGACCGCGTATCTGTAGTTGTTTGGGCGATTGGACGATTTCGCCTCCGGACCACGGTGCCGGAGGACTTAGAATATTCGCGGGACTTTGAAAAATTTCGAAGCAAACGGAGTTTTCGGCGAATATTTCGAACACAAGGGCGACACCCTGGTCGAACCGTTCGAGTAATGCGTTCGAAATGTTGCGAGAAACGCGTATCTGTAGTTGTTTGGGCGATTGGACCATTTCTCCTCCGGACAACGGTGCCGGAGGACTTAGAATATTCACGGACATTGAAAAATTTCGAAGCTAACGGAGTTTTGGCGAATATCTCGAAAACGAGGGCGACACCGTGGATGAACCGTTAGAGGAATACGTTCGAAATGGAGCGAGGACCGCGTATCTGTAGTTGTTTGGGCGATTGGACGATTTCGCCTCCGGACCACGGTGCCGGAGGACTTAGAATATTCGCGGTACTTTGAAAAATTTCGAAGCAAACGGAGTTTTCGGCGAATATTTCGAAAACGAGGGCGACACCCTGGTCGAACCGTTCGAGTAATGCGTTCGAAATGTAGCGAGGAACGCGTATCTGTAGTTGTTTGGGCGATTGGACCATTTCTCCTCCGGACCACGGTGCAGAATGACTTAGAATATTCGCGGTACGTTGAAAAATTTCAAAGCTATCGGAGTTTTCGGCGAATATCTCGAAAACGAGGGCGACACCGTGGATGAACCGTTAGAGGAATACGTTCGAAATGGAGCGAGGACCGCGTATCTGTAGTTGGTTGGGCGATTGGACGATTTCGCCTCCGGACCACGGTGCCGGAGGACTTAGAATATTCGCGGGACTTTGAAAAATTTCGAAGCAAACGGAGTTTTCGGCGAATAACTCGAAAACGAGGGCGACACCGTGGATGAACCGTTAGAGAAATACGTTCGAAGTGGAGCGAGGACCGCGCATCTGTAGTTGTTTGGGCGATTGGACGATTTCGCCTCCGGACCACGGTGCCGGAGGACTTAGAATATTCGCGGGACTTTGAAAAATTTCGAAGCAAACGGAGTTTTCGGCGAATATTTCGAACACAAGGGCGACACCCTGGTCGAACCGTTCGAGTAATGCGTTCGAAATGTAGCGAGGAACGCGTATCTGTAGTTGTTTGGGCGATTGGATCATTTCTCCTCCGGACCACGGTGCCGGAGGACTTAGAATATTCGCGGGACTTTGAAAAATTTCGAAGCAAACGGAGTTTTCGGCGAATATGTCGTACACAAGGGCGACACGCTGGTCGAACCGTTCGAGTAATGCGTTCGAAATGTAACGAGGAACGCGTATCTGTAGTTGTTTGGGCGATTGGACCATTTCTCCTCCGAACAACGGTGCCGGAGGACTTAGAATATTCACGGGACTTTGAAAAATTTCAAAGCAAACGGAGTTTTCTTCGAATTTCTCGAAAACGAGGGCGACACCTTGGTCGAAACTTTCCGGTAATGCGTTCGAAATGGAGCGAGGACCGCGTATCTGTAGTTGTTTGGGCGATTGGACGATTTCGCCTCCGGACCACGGTGCCGGAGGACTTAGAATATTCGCGGGACTTTGAAAAATTTCGAAGCAAACGGAGTTTTCGGCGAATATCTCGAAAACGAGGGCGACACCGTAGATGAACCGTTAGCGGAATACGTTCGAAATGGAGCGAGAAACGCGTATCTGTAGTTGTTTGGGCGATTGGACCATTTCTCCTCCGAACAACGGTGCCGGAGGACTTAGAATATTCACGGGACTTTGAAAAATTTCAAAGCAAACGGAGTTTTCTTCGAATTTCTCGAAAACGAGGGCGACACCTTGGTCGAAACTTTCCGGTAATGCGTTCGAAATGGAGCGAGGACCGCGTATCTGTAGTTGTTTGGGCGATTGGACGATTTCGCCTCCGGACCACGGTGCCGGAGGACTTAGAATATTCGCGGGACTTTGAAAAATTTCGAAGCAAACGGAGTTTTCGGAGAATATTTCGAACACAAGGGCGACACCCTGGTCGAACCGTTCGAGTAATGCGTTCGAAATGTAGCGAGGAACGCGTATCTGTAGTTGTTTGGGCGATTGGACCATTTCTCCTCCGGACCACGGTGCAGGATGACTTAGAATATTCGCGGTACTTTGAAAAATTTCAAAGCTAACGGAGTTTTCGGCGAATATCTCGAAAACGAGGGCGACACCGTGGATGAACCGTTAGAGGAATACGTTCGAAATGGAGCGAGGACCGCGTATCTGTAGTTGGTTGGGCGATTGGACGATTTCGCCTCCGGACCACGGTGCCGGAGGACTTAGAATATTCGCGGGACTTTGAAAAATTTCGAAGCAAACGGAGTTTTCTTCGAATATTTCGAACACGAAGGCGACACCGTGGTCGAAACTTTCGGGTAATGCGTTTGAAATGGTGCGAGGAACGCGTATCTGTAGTTGTTTGGGCGATTGGACCATTTCTCCTCCGGACCACGGTGCAGGATGACTTAGAATATTTGCGGTACTTTGAAAAATTTCAAAGCAAACGGAGTTTTCGGCGAATATTTCGAACACGAGGGCGACACCGTGGTCGAAACTTTCCGGTACTGCGTTCGAAATGGAGCGAGGACCGCGTATCTGTAGTTGTTTGGGCGATTGGACGATTTCGCCTCCGGACCACGGTGCCGGAGGACTTAGAATATTCGCGGACTTTGAAAAATTTCGAAGCTAACGGAGTTTTCGGCGAATAACTCGAAAACGAGGGCGACACCGTGGATGAACCGTTAGAGAAATACGTTCGAAGTGGAGCGAGGACCGCGCATCTGTAGTTGTTTGGGCGATTGGACGATTTCGCCTCCGGACCACGGTGCCGGAGGACTTAGAATATTCGCGGGACTTTGAAAAATTTCGAAGCAAACGGAGTTTTCGGCGAATATTTCGAACACAAGGGCGACACCCTGGTCGAACCGTTCGAGTAATGCGTTCGAAATGTAGCGAGGAACGCGTATCTGTAGTTGTTTGGGCGATTGGATCATTTCTCCTCCGGACCACGGTGCCGGAGGACTTAGAATATTCGCGGGACTTTGAAAAATTTCGAAGCAAACGGAGTTTTCGGCGAATATTTCGTACACAAGGGCGACACGCTGGTCGAACCGTTCGAGTAATGCGTTCGAAATGTAACGAGGAACGCGTATCTGTAGTTGTTTGGGCGATTGGACCATTTCTCCTCCCGACCACGGTGCCGGAGGACTTAGAATATTCGCGGTACTTTGAAAAATTTCAAAGCAAGCGGAGTTTTCGGCGAATATTTCGAACACGAAGGCGACACCGTGGTCGAAACTTTCGGGTAATGCGTTTGAAATGGTGCGAGGAACGTGTATCTGTAGTTGTTTGGGCGATTGGACCATTTCTCCTCCGGACCACGGTGCAGGAGATGACTTAGAATATTCGCGGTACTTTGAAAAATTTCAAAGCAAACGGAGTTTTCGGCGAATATTTCGAACACGAAGGCGACACCGTGGTCGAAACTTTCGGGTAATGCGTTTGAAATGGTGCGAGGAACGTGTATCTGTAGTTGTTTGGGCGATTGGACCATTTCTCCTCCGGACCACGGTGCAGGATGACTTAGAATATTCGCGGTACTTTGAAAAATTTCAAAGCAAACGGAGTTTTCGGCGAATATTTCGAACACAAGGGCGACACCCTGGTCGAACCGTTCGAGTAATGCGTTCGAAATGTTGCGAGAAACGCGTATCTGTAGTTGTTTGGGCGATTGGACCATTTCTCCTCCGGACAACGGTGCCGGAGGACTTAGAATATTCGCGGTACTTTGAAAAATTTCAAAGCAAGCGGAGTTTTCGGCGAATATTTCGAACACGAGGGCGACACCGTGGTCGAAACTTTCCGGTACTGCGTTCGAAATGGAGCGAGGACCGCGCATCTGTAGTTGTTTGGGCGATTGGACGATTTCGCCTCCGGACCACGGTGCCGGAGGACTTAGAATATTCACGGACATTGAAAAATTTCGAAGCTAATGGAGTTTTCGGCGAATATCTCGAAAACGAGGGCGACACCGTGGATGAACCGTTAGAGGAATACGTTCGAAATGGAGCGAGGACCGCGTATCTGTAGTTGGTTGGGCGATTGGACGATTTCGCCTCCGGACCACGGTGCCGGAGGACTTAGAATATTCGCGGGACTTTGAAAAATTTCGAAGCAAACGGAGTTTTCGGCGAATATTTCGAAAACGAGGGCGACACCCTGGTCGAACCGTTCGAGTAATGCGTTCGAAATGTAGCGAGGACCGCGTATCTGTAGTTGTTTGGGCGATTGGACCATTTCTCCTCCGGACCACGGTGCAGAATGACTTAGAATATTCGCGGTACGTTGAAAAATTTCAAAGCTAACGGAGTTTTCGGCGAATATCTCGAAAACGAGGGCGACACCGTGGATGAACCGTTATCTGTAGTTGGTTGGGCGATTGGACGATTTCGCCTCCGGACCACGGTGCCGGAGGACTTAGAATATTCGCGGGACTTTGAAAAATTTCGAAGCAAACGGAGTTTTCGGCGAATATTTCGAAAACGAGGGCGACACCCTGGTCGAACCGTTCGAGTAATGCGTTCGAAATGTAGCGAGGAACGCGTATCTGTAGTTGTTTGGGCGATTGGATCATTTCTCCTCCGGACAACGGTGCCGGAGGACTTAGAATATTCACGGACATTGAAAAATTTCGAAGCTAATGGAGTTTTCGGCGAATATCTCGAAAACGAGGGCGACACCGTGGATGAACCGTTAGAGGAATACGTTCGAAATGGAGCGAGGACCGCGTATCTGTAGTTGGTTGGGCGATTGGACGATTTCGCCTCCGGACCACGGTGCCGGAGGACTTAGAATATTCGCGGGACTTTGAAAAATTTCGAAGCAAACGGAGTTTTCGGCGAATATTTCGAAAACGAGGGCGACACCCTGGTCGAACCGTTCGAGTAATGCGTTCGAAATGTAGCGAGGAACGCGTATCTGTAGTTGTTTGGGCGATTGGATCATTTCTCCTCCGGACCACGGTGCCGGAGGACTTAGAATATTCGCGGGACTTTGAAAAATTTCGAAGCAAACGGAGTTTTCGGCGAATATTTCGTACACAAGGGCGACACGCTGGTCGAACCGTTCGAGTAATGCGTTCGAAATGTAACGAGGAACGCGTATCTGTAGTTGTTTGGGCGATTGGACCATTTCTCCTCCCGACCACGGTGCCGGAGGACTTAGAATATTCGCGGGACTTTGAAAAATTTCAAAGCAAACGGAGTTTTCTTCGAATATTTCGAACACGAAGGCGACACCGTTGTCGAAACTTTCGGGTAATGCGTTTGAAATGGTGCGAGGAACGTGTATCTGTAGTTGTTTGGGCGATTGGACCATTTCTCCTCCGGACCACGGTGCAGGATGACTTAGAATATTCGCGGTACTTTGAAAAATTTCAAAGCAAACGGAGTTTTCGGCGAATATTTCGAACACAAGGGCGACACCCTGGTCGAACCGTTCGAGTAATGCGTTCGAAATGTTGCGAGAAACGCGTATCTGTAGTTGTTTGGGCGATTGGACCATTTCTCCTCCGGACAACGGTGCCGGAGGACTTAGAATATTCGCGGTACTTTGAAAAATTTCAAAGCAAACGGAGTTTTCGGCGAATATTTCGAACACAAGGGCGACACCCTGGTCGAACCGTTCGAGTAATGCGTTCGAAATGTTGCGAGAAACGCGTATCTGTAGTTGTTTGGGCGATTGGACCATTTCTCCTCCGGACAACGGTGCCGGAGGACTTAGAATATTCACGGACATTGAAAAATTTCGAAGCTAATGGAGTTTTCGGCGAATATCTCGAAAACGAGGGCGACACCGTGGATGAACCGTTAGAGGAATACGTTCGAAATGGAGCGAGGACCGCGTATCTGTAGTTGGTTGGGCGATTGGACGATTTCGCCTCCGGACCACGGTGCCGGAGGACTTAGAATATTCGCGGGACTTTGAAAAATTTCGAAGCAAACGGAGTTTTCGGCGAATATTTCGAACACAAGGGCGACACGCTGGTCGAACCGTTCGAGTAATGCGTTCGAAATGTAGCGAGGAACGCGTATCTGTAGTTGTTTGGGCGATTGGACCATTTCTCCTCCCGACCACGGTGCTGGAGGACTTAGAATATTCGCGGTACTTTGAAAAATTTCAAAGCAAACGGAGTTTTCGGCGAATATTTCGAACACGAGGGCGACACCGTGGTCGAAACTTTCCGGTAATGCGTTCGAAATGGAGCGAGGACCGCGTATCTGTAGTTGCTTGGGCGATTGGACGATTTCGCCTCCGGACCACGGTGCCGGAGGACTTAGAATATTCGCGGGACTTTGAAAAATTTCGAAGCAAACGGAGTTTTCGGCGAATATTTCGAACACAAGGGCGACACCCTGGTCGAACCGTTCGAGTAATGCGTTCGAAATGTTGCGAGAAACGCGTATCTGTAGTTGTTTGGGCGATTGGACCATTTCTCCTCCGGACAACGGTGCCGGAGGACTTAGAATATTCACGGGACTTTGAAAAATTTCAAAGCAAACGGAGTTTTCGGCGAATATTTCGAACACGAGGGCGACACCGTGGTCGAAACTTTCCGGTACTGCGTTCGAAATGGAGCGAGGACCGCGTATCTGTAGTTGTTTGGGCGATTGGACGATTTCGCCTCCGGACCACGGTGCCGGAGGACTTAGAATATTCGCGGACTTTGAAAAATTTCGAAGCTAACGGAGTTTTCGGCGAATAACTCGAAAACGAGGGCGACACCGTGGATGAACCGTTAGAGAAATACGTTCGAAGTGGAGCGAGGACCGCGCATCTGTAGTTGTTTGGGCGATTGGACGATTTCGCCTCCGGACCACGGTGCCGGAGGACTTAGAATATTCGCGGGACTTTGAAAAATTTCGAAGCAAACGGAGTTTTCGGCGAATATTTCGAACACAAGGGCGACACCCTGGTCGAACCGTTCGAGTAATGCGTTCGAAATGTAGCGAGGAACGCGTATCTGTAGTTGTTTGGGCGATTGGATCATTTCTCCTCCGGACCACGGTGCCGGAGGACTTAGAATATTCGCGGGACTTTGAAAAATTTCGAAGCAAACGGAGTTTTCGGCGAATATTTCGTTCACAAGGGCGACACGCTGGTCGAACCGTTCGAGTAATGCGTTCGAAATGTAACGAGGAACGCGTATCTGTAGTTGTTTGGGCGATTGGACCATTTCTCCTCCCGACCACGGTGCCGGAGGACTTAGAATATTCGCGGTACTTTGAAAAATTTCAAAGCAAGCGGAGTTTTCGGCGAATATTTCGAACACGAAGGCGACACCGTGGTCGAAACTTTCGGGTAATGCGTTTGAAATGGTGCGAGGAACGTGTATCTGTAGTTGTTTGGGCGATTGGACCATTTCTCCTCCGGACCACGGTGCAGGATGACTTAGAATATTCGCGGTACTTTGAAAAATTTCAAAGCAAACGGAGTTTTCGGCGAATATTTCGAACACGAAGGCGACACCGTGGTCGAAACTTTCGGGTAATGCGTTTGAAATGGTGCGAGGAACGTGTATCTGTAGTTGTTTGGGCGATTGGACCATTTCTCCTCCGGACCACGGTGCAGGATGACTTAGAATATTCGCGGTACTTTGAAAAATTTCAAAGCTAACGGAGTTTTCGGCGAATATTTCGAACACAAGGGCGACACCCTGGTCGAACCGTTCGAGTAATGCGTTCGAAATGTTGCGAGAAACGCGTATCTGTAGTTGTTTGGGCGATTGGACCATTTCTCCTCCGGACAACGGTGCCGGAGGACTTAGAATATTCGCGGTACTTTGAAAAATTTCAAAGCAAGCGGAGTTTTCGGCGAATATTTCGAACACGAGGGCGACACCGTGGTCGAAACTTTCCGGTACTGCGTTCGAAATGGAGCGAGGACCGCGCATCTGTAGTTGTTTGGGCGATTGGACGATTTCGCCTCCGGACCACGGTGCCGGAGGACTTAGAATATTCACGGACATTGAAAAATTTCGAAGCTAATGGAGTTTTCGGCGAATATCTCGAAAACGAGGGCGACACCGTGGATGAACCGTTAGAGGAATACGTTCGAAATGGAGCGAGGACCGCGTATCTGTAGTTGGTTGGGCGATTGGACGATTTCGCCTCCGGACCACGGTGCCGGAGGACTTAGAATATTCGCGGGACTTTGAAAAATTTCGAAGCAAACGGAGTTTTCGGCGAATATTTCGAAAACGAGGGCGACACCCTGGTCGAACCGTTCGAGTAATGCGTTCGAAATGTAGCGAGGAACGCGTATCTGTAGTTGTTTGGGCGATTGGACCATTTCTCCTCCGGACCACGGTGCAGAATGACTTAGAATATTCGCGGTACGTTGAAAAATTTCAAAGCTAACGGAGTTTTCGGCGAATATCTCGAAAACGAGGGCGACACCGTGGATGAACCGTTAGAGGAATACGTTCGAAATGGAGCGAGGACCGCGTATCTGTAGTTGGTTGGGCGATTGGACGATTTCGCCTCCGGACCACGGTGCCGGAGGACTTAGAATATTCGCGGGACTTTGAAAAATTTCGAAGCAAACGGAGTTTTCGGCGAATATTTCGAAAACGAGGGCGACACCCTGGTCGAACCGTTCGAGTAATGCGTTCGAAATGTAGCGAGGAACGCGTATCTGTAGTTGTTTGGGCGATTGGATCATTTCTCCTCCGGACAACGGTGCCGGAGGACTTAGAATATTCACGGACATTGAAAAATTTCGAAGCTAATGGAGTTTTCGGCGAATATCTCGAAAACGAGGGCGACACCGTGGATGAACCGTTAGAGGAATACGTTCGAAATGGAGCGAGGACCGCGTATCTGTAGTTGGTTGGGCGATTGGACGATTTCGCCTCCGGACCACGGTGCCGGAGGACTTAGAATATTCGCGGGACTTTGAAAAATTTCGAAGCAAACGGAGTTTTCGGCGAATATTTCGAAAACGAGGGCGACACCCTGGTCGAACCGTTCGAGTAATGCGTTCGAAATGTAGCGAGGAACGCGTATCTGTAGTTGTTTGGGCGATTGGATCATTTCTCCTCCGGACCACGGTGCCGGAGGACTTAGAATATTCGCGGGACTTTGAAAAATTTCAAAGCAAACGGAGTTTTCGGCGAATATTTCGAACACAAGGGCGACACCCTGGTCGAACCGTTCGAGTAATGCGTTCGAAATGTTGCGAGAAACGCGTATCTGTATTTGTATGGGCGATTGGACCATTTCTCCTCCGGACAACGGTGCCGGAGGACTTAGAATATTCACGGACATTGAAAAATTTCGAAGCTAATGGAGTTTTCGGCGAATATCTCGAAAACGAGGGCGACACCGTGGATGAACCGTTAGAGGAATACGTTCGAAATGGAGCGAGGACCGCGTATCTGTAGTTGGTTGGGCGATTGGACGATTTCGCCTCCGGACCACGGTGCCGGAGGACTTAGAATATTCGCGGGACTTTGAAAAATTTCGAAGCAAACGGAGTTTTCGGCGAATATTTCGAAAACGAGGGCGACACCCTGGTCGAACCGTTCGAGTAATGCGTTCGAAATGTAGCGAGGAACGCGTATCTGTAGTTGTTTGGGCGATTGGACCATTTCTCCTCCGGACCACGGTGCAGAATGACTTAGAATATTCGCGGTACGTTGAAAAATTTCAAAGCTAACGGAGTTTTCGGCGAATATCTCGAAAACGAGGGCGACACCGTGGATGAACCGTTAGAGGAATACGTTCGAAATGGAGCGAGGACCGCGTATCTGTAGTTGGTTGGGCGATTGGACGATTTCGCCTCCGGACCACGGTGCCGGAGGACTTAGAATATTCGCGGGACTTTGAAAAATTTCGAAGCAAACGGAGTTTTCGGCGAATATTTCGAAAACGAGGGCGACACCTTGGTCGAACCGTTCGCGTAATGCGTTCGAAATGTAGCGAGGAACGCGTATCTTTAGTTGTTTGGGCGATTGGACCATTTCTCCTCCGGACAACGGTGCCGGAGGACTTAGAATATTCGCGGGACTTTGAAAAATTTCAAAGCAAACGGAGTTTTCTTCGAATATTTCGAACACGAAGGCGACACCGTGGTCGAAACTTTCGGGTAATGCGTTTGAAATGGTGCGAGGAACGTGTATCTGTAGTTGTTTGGGCGATTGGACCATTTCTCCTCCGGACCACGGTGCAGGATGACTTAGAATATTCGCGGTACTTTGAAAAATTTCAAAGCAAACGGAGTTTTCGGCGAATATTTCGAACACAAGGGCGACACCCTGGTCGAACCGTTCGAGTAATGCGTTCGAAATGTTGCGAGAAACGCGTATCTGTAGTTGTTTGTGCGATTGGACCATTTCTCCTCCGGACAACGGTGCCGGAGGACTTAGAATATTCACGGACATTGAAAAATTTCGAAGCTAATGGAGTTTTCGGCGAATATCTCGAAAACGAGGGCGACACCGTGGATGAACCGTTAGAGGAATACGTTCGAAATGGAGCGAGGACCGCGTATCTGTAGTTGGTTGGGCGATTGGACGATTTCGCCTCCGGACCACGGTGCCGGAGGACTTAGAATATTCGCGGGACTTTGAAAAATTTCGAAGCAAACGGAGTTTTCGGCGAATATTTCGAAAACGAGGGCGACACCCTGGTCGAACCGTTCGAGTAATGCGTTCGAAATGTAGCGAGGAACGCGTATCTGTAGTTGTTTGGGCGATTGGACCATTTCTCCTCCGGACCACGGTGCAGAATGACTTAGAATATTCGCGGTACGTTGAAAAATTTCGAAGCTAATGGAGTTTTCGGCGAATATCTCGAAAACGAGGGCGACACCGTGGATGAACCGTTAGAGGAATACGTTCGAAATGGAGCGAGGACCGCGTATCTGTAGTTGTTTGGGCGATTGGACCATTTCTCCTCCGGACCACGGTGCAGGATGACTTAGAATATTTGCGGTACTTTGAAAAATTTCAAAGCAAACGGAGTTTTCGGCGAATATTTCGAACACGAGGGCGACACCGTGGTCGAAACTTTCCGGTACTGCGTTCGAAATGGAGCGAGGACCGCGTATCTGTAGTTGTTTGGGCGATTGGACGATTTCGCCTCCGGACCACGGTGCCGGAGGACTTAGAATATTCGCGGACTTTGAAAAATTTCGAAGCTAACGGAGTTTTCGGCGAATATCTCGAAAACGAGGGCGACACCGTGGATGAACCGTTAGAGAAATACGTTCGAAGTGGAGCGAGGACCGCGCATCTGTAGTTGTTTGGGCGATTGGACGATTTCGCCTCCGGACCACGGTGCCGGAGGACTTAGAATATTCGCGGGACTTTGAAAAATTTCGAAGCAAACGGAGTTTTCGGCGAATATTTCGAACACAAGGGCGACACCCTGGTCGAACCGTTCGAGTAATGCGTTCGAAATGTAGCGAGGAACGCGTATCTGTAGTTGTTTGGGCGATTGGATCATTTCTCCTCCGGACCACGGTGCCGGAGGACTTAGAATATTCGCGGGACTTTGAAAAATTTCGAAGCAAACGGAGTTTTCGGCGAATATTTCGTACACAAGGGCGACACGCTGGTCGAACCGTTCGAGTAATGCGTTCGAAATGTAACGAGGAACGCGTATCTGTAGTTGTTTGGGCGATTGGACCATTTCTCCTCCCGACCACGGTGCCGGAGGACTTAGAATATTCGCGGTACTTTGAAAAATTTCAAAGCAAGCGGAGTTTTCGGCGAATATTTAGAACACGAAGGCGACACCGTGGTCGAAACTTTCGGGTAATGCGTTTGAAATGGTGCGAGGAACGTGTATCTGTAGTTGTTTGGGCGATTGGACCATTTCTCCTCCGGACCACGGTGCAGGATGACTTAGAATATTCGCGGTACTTTGAAAAATTTCAAAGCAAACGGAGTTTTCGGCGAATATTTCGAACACGAAGGCGACACCGTGGTCGAAACTTTCGGGTAATGCGTTTGAAATGGTGCGAGGAACGTGTATCTGTAGTTGTTTGGGCGATTGGACCATTTCTCCTCCGGACCACGGTGCAGGATGACTTAGAATATTCGCGGTACTTTGAAAAATTTCAAAGCAAACGGAGTTTTCGGCGAATATTTCGAACACAAGGGCGACACCCTGGTCGAACCGTTCGAGTAATGCGTTCGAAATGTTGCGAGAAACGCGTATCTGTAGTTGTTTGGGCGATTGGACCATTTCTCCTCCGGACAACGGTGCCGGAGGACTTAGAATATTCGCGGTACTTTGAAAAATTTCAAAGCAAGCGGAGTTTTCGGCGAATATTTCGAACACGAGGGCGACACCGTGGTCGAAACTTTCCGGTACTGCGTTCGAAATGGAGCGAGGACCGCGTATCTGTAGTTGTTTGGGCGATTGGACGATTTCGCCTCCGGACCACGGTGCCGGAGGACTTAGAATATTCACGGACATTGAAAAATTTCGAAGCTAATGGAGTTTTCGGCGAATATCTCGAAAACGAGGGCGACACCGTGGATGAACCGTTAGAGGAATACGTTCGAAATGGAGCGAGGACCGCGTATCTGTAGTTGGTTGGGCGATTGGACGATTTCGCCTCCGGACCACGGTGCCGGAGGACTTAGAATATTCGCGGGACTTTGAAAAATTTCGAAGCAAACGGAGTTTTCGGCGAATATTTCGAAAACGAGGGCGACACCCTGGTCGAACCGTTCGAGTAATGCGTTCGAAATGTAGCGAGGAACGCGTATCTGTAGTTGTTTGGGCGATTGGACCATTTCTCCTCCGGACCACGGTGCAGAATGACTTAGAATATTCGCGGTACGTTGAAAAATTTCAAAGCTAACGGAGTTTTCGGCGAATATCTCGAAAACGAGGGCGACACCGTGGATGAACCGTTAGAGGAATACGTTCGAAATGGAGCGAGGACCGCGTATCTGTAGTTGGTTGGGCGATTGGACGATTTCGCCTCCGGACCACGGTGCCGGAGGACTTAGAATATTCGCGGGACTTTGAAAAATTTCGAAGCAAACGGAGTTTTCGGCGAATATTTCGAAAACGAGGGCGACACCCTGGTCGAACCGTTCGAGTAATGCGTTCGAAATGTAGCGAGGAACGCGTATCTGTAGTTGTTTGGGCGATTGGATCATTTCTCCTCCGGACAACGGTGCCGGAGGACTTAGAATATTCACGGACATTGAAAAATTTCGAAGCTAATGGAGTTTTCGGCGAATATCTCGAAAACGAGGGCGACACCGTGGATGAACCGTTAGAGGAATACGTTCGAAATGGAGCGAGGACCGCGTATCTGTAGTTGGTTGGGCGATTGGACGATTTCGCCTCCGGACCACGGTGCCGGAGGACTTAGAATATTCGCGGGACTTTGAAAAATTTCGAAGCAAACGGAGTTTTCGGCGAATATTTCGAAAACGAGGGCGACACCCTGGTCGAACCGTTCGAGTAATGCGTTCGAAATGTAGCGAGGAACGCGTATCTGTAGTTGTTTGGGCGATTGGATCATTTCTCCTCCGGACCACGGTGCCGGAGGACTTAGAATATTCGCGGGACTTTGAAAAATTTCAAAGCAAACGGAGTTTTCGGCGAATATTTCGAACACAAGGGCGACACCCTGGTCGAACCGTTCGAGTAATGCGTTCGAAATGTTGCGAGAAACGCGTATCTGTATTTGTATGGGCGATTGGACCATTTCTCCTCCGGACAACGGTGCCGGAGGACTTAGAATATTCACGGACATTGAAAAATTTCGAAGCTAATGGAGTTTTCGGCGAATATCTCGAAAACGAGGGCGACACCGTGGATGAACCGTTAGAGGAATACGTTCGAAATGGAGCGAGGACCGCGTATCTGTAGTTGGTTGGGCGATTGGACGATTTCGCCTCCGGACCACGGTGCCGGAGGACTTAGAATATTCGCGGGACTTTGAAAAATTTCGAAGCAAACGGAGTTTTCGGCGAATATTTCGAAAACGAGGGCGACACCCTGGTCGAACCGTTCGAGTAATGCGTTCGAAATGTAGCGAGGAACGCGTATCTGTAGTTGTTTGGGCGATTGGACCATTTCTCCTCCGGACCACGGTGCAGAATGACTTAGAATATTCGCGGTACGTTGAAAAATTTCAAAGCTAACGGAGTTTTCGGCGAATATCTCGAAAACGAGGGCGACACCGTGGATGAACCGTTAGAGGAATACGTTCGAAATGGAGCGAGGACCGCGTATCTGTAGTTGGTTGGGCGATTGGACGATTTCGCCTCCGGACCACGGTGCCGGAGGACTTAGAATATTCGCGGGACTTTGAAAAATTTCGAAGCAAACGGAGTTTTCGGCGAATATTTCGAAAACGAGGGCGACACCCTGGTCGAACCGTTCGAGTAATGCGTTCGAAATGTAGCGAGGAACGCGTATCTGTAGTTGTTTGGGCGATTGGATCATTTCTCCTCCGGACAACGGTGCCGGAGGACTTAGAATATTCACGGACATTGAAAAATTTCGAAGCTAATGGAGTTTTCGGCGAATATCTCGAAAACGAGGGCGACACCGTGGATGAACCGTTAGAGGAATACGTTCGAAATGGAGCGAGGACCGCGTATCTGTAGTTGGTTGGGCGATTGGACGATTTCTCCTCCGGACCACGGTGCCGGAGGACTTAGAATATTCGCGGGACTTTGAAAAATTTCGAAGCAAACGGAGTTTTCGGCGAATATTTCGAAAACGAGGGCGACACCCTGGTCGAACCGTTCGAGTAATGCGTTCGAAATGTAGCGAGGAACGCGTATCTGTAGTTGTTTGGGCGATTGGATCATTTCTCCTCCGGACCACGGTGCCGGAGGACTTAGAATATTCGCGGGACTTTGAAAAATTTCAAAGCAAACGGAGTTTTCGGCGAATATTTCGAACACAAGGGCGACACCCTGGTCGAACCGTTCGAGTAATGCGTTCGAAATGTTGCGAGAAACGCGTATCTGTATTTGTATGGGCGATTGGACCATTTCTCCTCCGGACAACGGTGCCGGAGGACTTAGAATATTCACGGACATTGAAAAATTTCGAAGCTAATGGAGTTTTCGGCGAATATCTCGAAAACGAGGGCGACACCGTGGATGAACCGTTAGAGGAATACGTTCGAAATGGAGCGAGGACCGCGTATCTGTAGTTGGTTGGGCGATTGGACGATTTCGCCTCCGGACCACGGTGCCGGAGGACTTAGAATATTCGCGGGACTTTGAAAAATTTCGAAGCAAACGGAGTTTTCGGCGAATATTTCGAAAACGAGGGCGACACCCTGGTCGAACCGTTCGAGTAATGCGTTCGAAATGTAGCGAGGAACGCGTATCTGTAGTTGTTTGGGCGATTGGACCATTTCTCCTCCGGACCACGGTGCAGAATGACTTAGAATATTCGCGGTACGTTGAAAAATTTCAAAGCTAACGGAGTTTTCGGCGAATATCTCGAAAACGAGGGCGACACCGTGGATGAACCGTTAGAGGAATACGTTCGAAATGGAGCGAGGACCGCGTATCTGTAGTTGGTTGGGCGATTGGACGATTTCGCCTCCGGACCACGGTGCCGGAGGACTTAGAATATTCGCGGGACTTTGAAAAATTTCGAAGCAAACGGAGTTTTCGGCGAATATTTCGAAAACGAGGGCGACACCTTGGTCGAACCGTTCGCGTAATGCGTTCGAAATGTAGCGAGGAACGCGTATCTTTAGTTGTTTGGGCGATTGGACCATTTCTCCTCCGGACAACGGTGCCGGAGGACTTAGAATATTCGCGGGACTTTGAAAAATTTCAAAGCAAACGGAGTTTTCTTCGAATATTTCGAACACGAAGGCGACACCGTGGTCGAAACTTTCGGGTAATGCGTTTGAAATGGTGCGAGGAACGTGTATCTGTAGTTGTTTGGGCGATTGGACCATTTCTCCTCCGGACCACGGTGCAGGATGACTTAGAATATTCGCGGTACTTTGAAAAATTTCAAAGCAAACGGAGTTTTCGGCGAATATTTCGAACACAAGGGCGACACCCTGGTCGAACCGTTCGAGTAATGCGTTCGAAATGTTGCGAGAAACGCGTATCTGTAGTTGTTTGTGCGATTGGACCATTTCTCCTCCGGACAACGGTGCCGGAGGACTTAGAATATTCACGGACATTGAAAAATTTCGAAGCTAATGGAGTTTTCGGCGAATATCTCGAAAACGAGGGCGACACCGTGGATGAACCGTTAGAGGAATACGTTCGAAATGGAGCGAGGACCGCGTATCTGTAGTTGGTTGGGCGATTGGACGATTTCGCCTCCGGACCACGGTGCCGGAGGACTTAGAATATTCGCGGGACTTTGAAAAATTTCGAAGCAAACGGAGTTTTCGGCGAATATTTCGAACACAAGGGCGACACCCTGGTCGAACCGTTCGAGTAATGCGTTCGAAATGTTGCGAGAAACGCGTATCTGTAGTTGTTTGGGCGATTGGACCATTTCTCCTCCGGACAACGGTGCCGGAGGACTTAGAATATTCACGGGACTTTGAAAAATTTCAAAGCAAACGGAGTTTTCGGCGAATATTTCGAACACGAGGGCGACACCGTGGTCGAAACTTTCCGGTACTGCGTTCGAAATGGAGCGAGGACCGCGTATCTGTAGTTGTTTGGGCGATTGGACGATTTCGCCTCCGGACCACGGTGCCGGAGGACTTAGAATATTCGCGGACTTTGAAAAATTTCGAAGCTAACGGAGTTTTCGGCGAATAACTCGAAAACGAGGGCGACACCGTGGATGAACCGTTAGAGAAATACGTTCGAAGTGGAGCGAGGACCGCGCATCTGTAGTTGTTTGGGCGATTGGACGATTTCGCCTCCGGACCACGGTGCCGGAGGACTTAGAATATTCGCGGGACTTTGAAAAATTTCGAAGCAAACGGAGTTTTCGGCGAATATTTCGAACACAAGGGCGACACCCTGGTCGAACCGTTCGAGTAATGCGTTCGAAATGTAGCGAGGAACGCGTATCTGTAGTTGTTTGGGCGATTGGATCATTTCTCCTCCGGACCACGGTGCCGGAGGACTTAGAATATTCGCGGGACTTTGAAAAATTTCGAAGCAAACGGAGTTTTCGGCGAATATTTCGTACACAAGGGCGACACGCTGGTCGAACCGTTCGAGTAATGCGTTCGAAATGTAACGAGGAACGCGTATCTGTAGTTGTTTGGGCGATTGGACCATTTCTCCTCCCGACCACGGTGCCGGAGGACTTAGAATATTCGCGGTACTTTGAAAAATTTCAAAGCAAGCGGAGTTTTCGGCGAATATTTCGAACACGAAGGCGACACCGTGGTCGAAACTTTCGGGTAATGCGTTTGAAATGGTGCGAGGAACGCGTATCTGTAGTTGTTTGGGCGATTGGACCATTTCTCCTCCGGACCACGGTGCAGGATGACTTAGAATATTCGCGGTACTTTGAAAAATTTCAAAGCAAACGGAGTTTTCGGCGAATATTTCGAACACGAAGGCGACACCGTGGTCGAAACTTTCGGGTAATGCGTTTGAAATGGTGCGAGGAACGTGTATCTGTAGTTGTTTGGGCGATTGGACCATTTCTCCTCCGGACCACGGTGCAGGATGACTTAGAATATTCGCGGTACTTTGAAAAATTTCAAAGCAAACGGAGTTTTCGGCGAATATTTCGAACACGAGGGCGACACCCTGGTCGAACCGTTCGAGTAATGCGTTCGAAATGTTGCGAGAAACGCGTATCTGTAGTTGTTTGGGCGATTGGACCATTTCTCCTCCGGACAACGGTGCCGGAGGACTTAGAATATTCGCGGTACTTTGAAAAATTTCAAAGCAAGCGGAGTTTTCGGCGAATATTTCGAACACGAGGGCGACACCGTGGTCGAAACTTTCCGGTACTGCGTTCGAAATGGAGCGAGGACCGCGCATCTGTAGTTGTTTGGGCGATTGGACGATTTCGCCTCCGGACCACGGTGCCGGAGGACTTAGAATATTCACGGACATTGAAAAATTTCGAAGCTAATGGAGTTTTCGGCGAATATCTCGAAAACGAGGGCGACACCGTGGATGAACCGTTAGAGGAATACGTTCGAAATGGAGCGAGGACCGCGTATCTGTAGTTGGTTGGGCGATTGGACGATTTCGCCTCCGGACCACGGTGCCGGAGGACTTAGAATATTCGCGGGACTTTGAAAAATTTCGAAGCAAACGGAGTTTTCGGCGAATATTTCGAAAACGAGGGCGACACCCTGGTCGAACCGTTCGAGTAATGCGTTCGAAATGTAGCGAGGAACGCGTATCTGTAGTTGTTTGGGCGATTGGACCATTTCTCCTCCGGACCACGGTGCAGAATGACTTAGAATATTCGCGGTACGTTGAAAAATTTCAAAGCTAACGGAGTTTTCGGCGAATATCTCGAAAACGAGGGCGACACCGTGGATGAACCGTTAGAGGAATACGTTCGAAATGGAGCGAGGACCGCGTATCTGTAGTTGGTTGGGCGATTGGACGATTTCGCCTCCGGACCACGGTGCCGGAGGACTTAGAATATTCGCGGGACTTTGAAAAATTTCGAAGCAAACGGAGTTTTCGGCGAATATTTCGAAAACGAGGGCGACACCCTGGTCGAACCGTTCGAGTAATGCGTTCGAAATGTAGCGAGGAACGCGTATCTGTAGTTGTTTGGGCGATTGGATCATTTCTCCTCCGGACAACGGTGCCGGAGGACTTAGAATATTCACGGACATTGAAAAATTTCGAAGCTAATGGAGTTTTCGGCGAATATCTCGAAAACGAGGGCGACACCGTGGATGAACCGTTAGAGGAATACGTTCGAAATGGAGCGAGGACCGCGTATCTGTAGTTGGTTGGGCGATTGGACGATTTCGCCTCCGGACCACGGTGCCGGAGGACTTAGAATATTCGCGGGACTTTGAAAAATTTCGAAGCAAACGGAGTTTTCGGCGAATATTTCGAAAACGAGGGCGACACCCTGGTCGAACCGTTCGAGTAATGCGTTCGAAATGTAGCGAGGAACGCGTATCTGTAGTTGTTTGGGCGATTGGACCATTTCTCCTCCGGACCACGGTGCCGGAGGACTTAGAATATTCGCGGGACTTTGAAAAATTTCAAAGCAAACGGAGTTTTCGGCGAATATTTCGAACACAAGGGCGACACCCTGGTCGAACCGTTCGAGTAATGCGTTCGAAATGTTGCGAGAAACGCGTATCTGTATTTGTATGGGCAATTGGACCATTTCTCCTCCGGACAACGGTGCCGGAGGACTTAGAATATTCACGGACATTGAAAAATTTCGAAGCTAATGGAGTTTTCGGCGAATATCTCGAAAACGAGGGCGACACCGTGGATGAACCGTTAGAGGAATACGTTCGAAATGGAGCGAGGACCGCGTATCTGTAGTTGGTTGGGCGATTGGACGATTTCGCCTCCGGACCACGGTGCCGGAGGACTTAGAATATTCGCGGGACTTTGAAAAATTTCGAAGCAAACGTAGTTTTCGGCGAATATTTCGAAAACGAGGGCGACACCCTGGACGAACCGTTCGAGTAATGCGTTCGAAATGTAGCGAGGACCGCGTATCTGTAGTTGTTTGGGCGATTGGACCATTTCTCCTCCGGACCACGGTGCAGGATGACTTAGAATATTCGCGGTACGTTGAAAAATTTCAAAGCTAACGGAGTTTTCGGCGAATATCTCGAAAACGAGGGCGACACCGTGGATGAACCGTTAGAGGAATACGTTCGAAATGGAGCGAGGACCGCGTATCTGTAGTTGGTTGGGCGATTGGACGATTTCGCCTCCGGACCACGGTGCCGGAGGACTTAGAATATTCGCGGGACTTTGAAAAATTTCGAAGCAAACGGAGTTTTCGGCGAATATTTCGAAAACGAGGGCGACACCCTGGTCGAACCGTTCGAGTAATGCGTTCGAAATGTAGCGAGGAACGCGTATCTGTAGTTGTTTGGGCGATTGGATCATTTCTCCTCCGGACAACGGTGCCGGAGGACTTAGAATATTCACGGACATTGAAAAATTTCGAAGCTAATGGAGTTTTCGGCGAATATCTCGAAAACGAGGGCGACACCGTGGATGAACCGTTAGAGGAATACGTTCGAAATGGAGCGAGGACCGCGTATCTGTAGTTGGTTGGGCGATTGGACGATTTCGCCTCCGGACCACGGTGCCGGAGGACTTAGAATATTCGCGGGACTTTGAAAAATTTCGAAGCAAACGGAGTTTTCGGCGAATATTTCGAAAACGAGGGCGACACCCTGGTCGAACCGTTCGAGTAATGCGTTCGAAATGTAGCGAGGAACGCGTATCTGTAGTTGTTTGGGCGATTGGATCATTTCTCCTCCGGACCACGGTGCCGGAGGACTTAGAATATTCGCGGGACTTTGAAAAATTTCAAAGCAAACGGAGTTTTCGGCGAATATTTCGAACACAAGGGCGACACCCTGGTCGAACCGTTCGAGTAATGCGTTCGAAATGTTGCGAGAAACGCGTATCTGTATTTGTATGGGCGATTGGACCATTTCTCCTCCGGACAACGGTGCCGGAGGACTTAGAATATTCACGGACATTGAAAAATTTCGAAGCTAATGGAGTTTTCGGCGAATATCTCGAAAACGAGGGCGACACCGTGGATGAACCGTTAGAGGAATACGTTCGAAATGGAGCGAGGACCGCGTATCTGTAGTTGGTTGGGCGATTGGACGATTTCGCCTCCGGACCACGGTGCCGGAGGACTTAGAATATTCGCGGGACTTTGAAAAATTTCGAAGCAAACGGAGTTTTCGGCGAATATTTCGAAAACGAGGGCGACACCCTGGTCGAACCGTTCGAGTAATGCGTTCGAAATGTAGCGAGGAACGCGTATCTGTAGTTGTTTGGGCGATTGGACCATTTCTCCTCCGGACCACGGTGCAGGATGACTTAGAATATTCGCGGTACGTTGAAAAATTTCAAAGCTAACGGAGTTTTCGGCGAATATCTCGAAAACGAGGGCGACACCGTGGATGAACCGTTAGAGGAATACGTTCGAAATGGAGCGAGGACCGCGTATCTGTAGTTGGTTGGGCGATTGGACGATTTCGCCTCCGGACCACGGTGCCGGAGGACTTAGAATATTCGCGGGACTTTGAAAAATTTCGAAGCAAACGGAGTTTTCGGCGAATATTTCGAAAACGAGGGCGACACCTTGGTCGAACCGTTCGCGTAATGCGTTCGAAATGTAGCGAGGAACGCGTATCTTTAGTTGTTTGGGCGATTGGACCATTTCTCCTCCGGACAACGGTGCCGGAGGACTTAGAATATTCGCGGGACTTTGAAAAATTTCAAAGCAAACGGAGTTTTCTTCGAATATTTCGAACACGAAGGCGACACCGTGGTCGAAACTTTCGGGTAATGCGTTTGAAATGGTGCGAGGAACGTGTATCTGTAGTTGTTTGGGCGATTGGACCATTTCTCCTCCGGACCACGGTGCAGGATGACTTAGAATATTCGCGGTACTTTGAAAAATTTCAAAGCAAACGGAGTTTTCGGCGAATATTTCGAACACAAGGGCGACACCCTGGTCGAACCGTTCGAGTAATGCGTTCGAAATGTTGCGAGAAACGCGTATCTGTAGTTGTTTGTGCGATTGGACCATTTCTCCTCCGGACAACGGTGCCGGAGGACTTAGAATATTCACGGACATTGAAAAATTTCGAAGCTAATGGAGTTTTCGGCGAATATCTCGAAAACGAGGGCGACACCGTGGATGAACCGTTAGAGGAATACGTTCGAAATGGAGCGAGGACCGCGTATCTGTAGTTGGTTGGGCGATTGGACGATTTCGCCTCCGGACCACGGTGCCGGAGGACTTAGAATATTCGCGGGACTTTGAAAAATTTCGAAGCAAACGGAGTTTTCGGCGAATATTTCGAAAACGAGGGCGACACCCTGGTCGAACCGTTCGAGTAATGCGTTCGAAATGTAGCGAGGAACGCGTATCTGTAGTTGTTTGGGCGATTGGACCATTTCTCCTCCGGACCACGGTGCAGAATGACTTAGAATATTCGCGGTACGTTGAAAAATTTCAAAGCTAACGGAGTTTTCGGCGAATATCTCGAAAACGAGGGCGACACCGTGGATGAACCGTTAGAGGAATACGTTCGAAATGGAGCGAGGACCGCGTATCTGTAGTTGGTTGGGCGATTGGACGATTTCGCCTCCGGACCACGGTGCCGGAGGACTTAGAATATTCGCGGGACTTTGAAAAATTTCGAAGCAAACGGAGTTTTCGGCGAATATTTCGAAAACGTGGGCGACACCCTGGTCGAACCGTTCGAGTAATGCGTTCGAAATGTAGCGAGGAACGCGTATCTGTAGTTGTTTGGGCGATTGGATCATTTCTCCTCCGGACCACGGTGCCGGAGGACTTAGAATATTCGCGGGACTTTGAAAAATTTCGAAGCAAACGGAGTTTTCGGCGAATATTTCGTACACAAGGGCGACACGCTGGTCGAACCGTTCGAGTAATGCGTTCGAAATGTAACGAGGAACGCGTATCTGTAGTTGTTTGGGCGATTGGACCATTTCTCCTCCCGACCACGGTGCCGGAGGACTTAGAATATTCGCGGGAGTTTGAAAAATTTCGAAGCAAACGGAGTTTTCGGCGAATATTTCGAAAACGAGGGCGACACCTTGGTCGAACCGTTCGCGTAATGCGTTCGAAATGTAGCGAGGAACGCGTATCTTTAGTTGTTTGGGCGATTGGACCATTTCTCCTCCGGACAACGGTGCCGGAGGACTTAGAATATTCGCGGGACTTTGAAAAATTTCAAAGCAAACGGAGTTTTCTTCGAATATTTCGAACACGAAGGCGACACCGTTGTCGAAACTTTCGGGTAATGCGTTTGAAATGGTGCGAGGAACGTGTATCTGTAGTTGTTTGGGCGATTGGACCATTTCTCCTCCGGACCACGGTGCAGGATGACTTAGAATATTCGCGGTACTTTGAAAAATTTCAAAGCAAACGGAGTTTTCGGCGAATATTTCGAACACAAGGGCGACACCCTGGTCGAACCGTTCGAGTAATGCGTTCGAAATGTTGCGAGAAACGCGTATCTGTAGTTGTTTGGGCGATTGGACCATTTCTCCTCCGGACCACGGTGCCGGAGGACTTAGAATATTCGCGGTACTTTGAAAAATTTCAAAGCAAACGGAGTTTTCGGCGAATATTTCGAACACAAGGGCGACACCCTGGTCGAACCGTTCGAGTAATGCGTTCGAAATGTTGCGAGAAACGCGTATCTGTAGTTGTTTGGGCGATTGGACCATTTCTCCTCCGGACAACGGTGCCGGAGGACTTAGAATATTCACGGACATTGAAAAATTTCGAAGCTAATGGAGTTTTCGGCGAATATCTCGAAAACGAGGGCGACACCGTGGATGAACCGTTAGAGGAATACGTTCGAAATGGAGCGAGGACCGCGTATCTGTAGTTGGTTGGGCGATTGGACGATTTCGCCTCCGGACCACGGTGCCGGAGGACTTAGAATATTCGCGGGACTTTGAAAAATTTCGAAGCAAACGGAGTTTTCGGCGAATATTTCGTACACAAGGGCGACACGCTGGTCGAACCGTTCGAGTAATGCGTTCGAAATGTAGCGAGGAACGCGTATCTGTAGTTGTTTGGGCGATTGGACCATTTCTCCTCCCGACCACGGTGCTGGAGGACTTAGAATATTCGCGGTACTTTGAAAAATTTCAAAGCAAACGGAGTTTTCGGCGAATATTTCGAACACGAGGGCGACACCGTGGTCGAAACTTTCCGGTAATGCGTTCGAAATGGAGCGAGGACCGCGTATCTGTAGTTGCTTGGGCGATTGGACGATTTCGCCTCCGGACCACGGTGCCGGAGGACTTAGAATATTCGCGGGACTTTGAAAAATTTCGAAGCAAACGGAGTTTTCGGCGAATATTTCGAACACAAGGGCGACACCCTGGTCGAACCGTTCGAGTAATGCGTTCGAAATGTTGCGAGAAACGCGTATCTGTAGTTGTTTGGGCGATTGGACCATTTCTCCTCCGGACAACGGTGCCGGAGGACTTAGAATATTCACGGGACTTTGAAAAATTTCAAAGCAAACGGAGTTTTCTTCGAATTTCTCGAAAACGAGGGCGACACCTTGGTCGAAACGTTCGAGTAATGCGTTCGAATTGGAGCGAGGAACGCGTATCTGTAGTTGTTTGGGCGATTCTACGATTTCGCCTCCGGACCACGGTGCCGGAGGACTTAGAATATTCGCGGACATTGAAAAATTTCGAAGCTAACGGAGTTTTCGGCGAATATCTCGAAAACGAGGGCGACACCGTGGATGAACCGTTAGAGGAATACGTTCGAAATGGAGCGAGGACCGCGTATCTGTAGTTGTTTGGGCGATTGGACGATTTCGCCTCCGGACCACGGTGCCGGAGGACTTAGAATATTCGCGGGACTTTGAAAAATTTCGAAGCAAACGGAGTTTTCGGCGAATATTTCGAACACAAGGGCGACACCCTGGTCGAACCGTTCGAGTAATGCGTTCGAAATGTAGCGAGGAACGCGTATCTGTAGTTGTTTGGGCGATTGGACCATTTCTCCTCCGGACCACGGTGCAGGATGACTTAGAATATTCGCGGACATTGAAAAATTTCGAAGCTAACGGAGTTTTCGGCGAATATCTCGAAAACGAGGGCGACACCGTGGATGAACCGTTAGAGGAATACGTTCGAAATGGAGCGAGGACCGCGTATCTGTAGTTGTTTGGGCGATTGGACGATTTCGCCTCCGGACCACGGTGCCGGAGGACTTAGAATATTCGCGGGACTTTGAAAAATTTCGAAGCAAACGGAGTTTTCGGCGAATATTTCGAACACAAGGGCGACACCCTGGTCGAACCGTTCGAGTAATGCGTTCGAAATGTAGCGAGGAACGCGTATCTGTAGTTGTTTGGGCGATTGGATCATTTCTCCTCCGGACCACGGTGCCGGAGGACTTAGAATATTCGCGGGACTTTGAAAAATTTCGAAGCAAACGGAGTTTTCGGCGAATATTTCGTACACAAGGGCGACACGCTGGTCGAACCGTTCGAGTAATGCGTTCGAAATGTAACGAGGAACGCGTATCTGTAGTTGTTTGGGCGATTGGACCATTTCTCCTCCCGACCACGGTGCAGGATGACTTAGAATATTCGCGGTACTTTGAAAAATTTCAAAGCAAACGGAGTTTTCGGCGAATATTTCGAACACAAGGGCGACACCCTGGTCGAACCGTTCGAGTAATGCGTTCGAAATGTTGCGAGAAACGCGTATCTGTAGTTGTTTGTGCGATTGGACCATTTCTCCTCCGGACAACGGTGCCGGAGGACTTAGAATATTCACGGACATTGAAAAATTTCGAAGCTAATGGAGTTTTCGGCGAATATCTCGAAAACGAGGGCGACACCGTGGATGAACCGTTAGAGGAATACGTTCGAAATGGAGCGAGGACCGCGTATCTGTAGTTGGTTGGGCGATTGGACGATTTCGCCTCCGGACCACGGTGCCGGAGGACTTAGAATATTCGCGGGACTTTGAAAAATTTCGAAGCAAACGGAGTTTTCGGCGAATATTTCGAAAACGAGGGCGACACCCTGGTCGAACCGTTCGAGTAATGCGTTCGAAATGTAGCGAGGAACGCGTATCTGTAGTTGTTTGGGCGATTGGACCATTTCTCCTCCGGACCACGGTGCAGAATGACTTAGAATATTCGCGGTACGTTGAAAAATTTCAAAGCTAACGGAGTTTTCGGCGAATATCTCGAAAACGAGGGCGACACCGTGGATGAACCGTTAGAGGAATACGTTCGAAATGGAGCGAGGACCGCGTATCTGTAGTTGGTTGGGCGATTGGACGATTTCGCCTCCGGACCACGGTGCCGGAGGACTTAGAATATTCGCGGGACTTTGAAAAATTTCGAAGCAAACGGAGTTTTCGGCGAATATTTCGAAAACGAGGGCGACACCCTGGTCGAACCGTTCGAGTAATGCGTTCGAAATGTAGCGAGGAACGCGTATCTGTAGTTGTTTGGGCGATTGGATCATTTCTCCTCCGGACCACGGTGCCGGAGGACTTAGAATATTCGCGGGACTTTGAAAAATTTCGAAGCAAACGGAGTTTTCGGCGAATATTTCGTACACAAGGGCGACACGCTGGTCGAACCGTTCGAGTAATACGTTCGAAATGTAACGAGGAACGCGTATCTGTAGTTGTTTGGGCGATTGGACCATTTCTCCTCCCGACCACGGTGCCGGAGGACTTAGAATATTCGCGGGAGTTTGAAAAATTTCGAAGCAAACGGAGTTTTCGGCGAATATTTCGAAAACGAGGGCGACACCTTGGTCGAACCGTTCGCGTAATGCGTTCGAAATGTAGCGAGGAACGCGTATCTTTAGTTGTTTGGGCGATTGGACCATTTCTCCTCCGGACAACGGTGCCGGAGGACTTAGAATATTCGCGGGACTTTGAAAAATTTCAAAGCAAACGGAGTTTTCTTCGAATATTTCGAACACGAAGGCGACACCGTTGTCGAAACTTTCGGGTAATGCGTTTGAAATGGTGCGAGGAACGTGTATCTGTAGTTGTTTGGGCGATTGGACCATTTCTCCTCCGGACCACGGTGCAGGATGACTTAGAATATTCGCGGTACTTTGAAAAATTTCAAAGCAAACGGAGTTTTCGGCGAATATTTCGTACACAAGGGCGACACGCTGGTCGAACCGTTCGAGTAATGCGTTCGAAATGTAACGAGGAACGCGTATCTGTAGTTGTTTGGGCGATTGGACCATTTCTCCTCCCGACCACGGTGCCGGAGGACTTAGAATATTCGCGGGACTTTGAAAAATTTCAAAGCAAACGGAGTTTTCTTCGAATATTTCGAACACAAGGGCGACACCCTGGTCGAACCGTTCGAGTAATGCGTTCGAAATGTTGCGAGAAACGCGTATCTGTAGTTGTTTGGGCGATTGGACCATTTCTCCTCCGGACAACGGTGCCGGAGGACTTAGAATATTCACGGACATTGAAAAATTTCGAAGCTAATGGAGTTTTCGGCGAATATCTCGAAAACGAGGGCGACACCGTGGATGAACCGTTAGAGGAATACGTTCGAAATGGAGCGAGGACCGCGTATCTGTAGTTGGTTGGGCGATTGGACGATTTCGCCTCCGGACCACGGTGCCGGAGGACTTAGAATATTCGCGGGACTTTGAAAAATTTCGAAGCAAACGGAGTTTTCGGCGAATATTTCGTACACAAGGGCGACACGCTGGTCGAACCGTTCGAGTAATGCGTTCGAAATGTAGCGAGGAACGCGTATCTGTAGTTGTTTGGGCGATTGGACCATTTCTCCTCCCGACCACGGTGCTGGAGGACTTAGAATATTCGCGGTACTTTGAAAAATTTCAAAGCAAACGGAGTTTTCGCCGAATATTTCGAACACGAGGGCGACACCGTGGTCGAAACTTTCCGGTAATGCGTTCGAAATGGAGCGAGGACCGCGTATCTGTAGTTGCTTGGGCGATTGGACGATTTCGCCTCCGGACCACGGTGCCGGAGGACTTAGAATATTCGCGGGACTTTGAAAAATTTCGAAGCAAACGGAGTTTTCGGCGAATATTTCGAACACAAGGGCGACACCCTGGTCGAACCGTTCGAGTAATGCGTTCGAAATGTTGCGAGAAACGCGTATCTGTAGTTGTTTGGGCGATTGGACCATTTCTCCTCCGGACAACGGTGCCGGAGGACTTAGAATATTCACGGGACTTTGAAAAATTTCAAAGCAAACGGAGTTTTCTTCGAATTTCTCGAAAACGAGGGCGACACCTTGGTCGAAACGTTCGAGTAATGCGTTCGAATTGGAGCGAGGAACGCGTATCTGTAGTTGTTTGGGCGATTCTACGATTTCGCCTCCGGACCACGGTGCCGGAGGACTTAGAATATTCGCGGACATTGAAAAATTTCGAAGCTAACGGAGTTTTCGGCGAATATCTCGAAAACGAGGGCGACACCGTGGATGAACCGTTAGAGGAATACGTTCGAAATGGAGCGAGGACCGCGTATCTGTAGTTGTTTGGGCGATTGAACGATTTCGCCTCCGGACCACGGTGCCGGAGGACTTAGAATATTCGCGGGACTTTGAAAAATTTCGAAGCAAACGGAGTTTTCGGCGAATATTTCGAACACAAGGGCGACACCCTGGTCGAACCGTTCGAGTAATGCGTTCGAAATGTAGCGAGGAACGCGTATCTGTAGTTGTTTGGGCGATTGGACCATTTCTCCTCCGGACCACGGTGCAGGATGACTTAGAATATTCGCGGACATTGAAAAATTTCGAAGCTAACGGAGTTTTCGGCGAATATCTCGAAAACGAGGGCGACACCGTGGATGAACCGTTAGAGGAATACGTTCGAAATGGAGCGAGGACCGCGTATCTGTAGTTGTTTGGGCGATTGGACGATTTCGCCTCCGGACCACGGTGCCGGAGGACTTAGAATATTCGCGGGACTTTGAAAAATTTCGAAGCAAACGGAGTTTTCGGCGAATATTTCGAACACAAGGGCGACACCCTGGTCGAACCGTTCGAGTAATGCGTTCGAAATGTAGCGAGGAACGCGTATCTGTAGTTGTTTGGGCGATTGGATCATTTCTCCTCCGGACCACGGTGCCGGAGGACTTAGAATATTCGCGGGACTTTGAAAAATTTCGAAGCAAACGGAGTTTTCGGCGAATATTTCGTACACAAGGGCGACACGCTGGTCGAACCGTTCGAGTAATGCGTTCGAAATGTAACGAGGAACGCGTATCTGTAGTTGTTTGGGCGATTGGACCATTTCTCCTCCCGACCACGGTGCCGGAGGACTTAGAATATTCGCGGGACTTTGAAAAATTTCAAAGCAAACGGAGTTTTCTTCGAATATTTCGAACACGAAGGCGACACCGTGGTCGAAACTTTCGGGTAATGCGTTTGAAATGGTGCGAGGAACGTGTATCTGTAGTTGTTTGGGCGATTGGACCATTTCTCCTCCGGACCACGGTGCAGGATGACTTAGAATATTCGCGGTACTTTGAAAAATTTCAAAGCAAACGGAGTTTTCGGCGAATATTTCGAACACAAGGGCGACACCCTGGTCGAACCGTTCGAGTAATGCGTTCGAAATGTAGCGAGGAACGCGTATCTGTAGTTGTTTGGGCGATTGGATCATTTCTCCTCCGGACCACGGTGCCGGAGGACTTAGAATATTCGCGGGACTTTGAAAAATTTCGAAGCAAACGGAGTTTTCGGCGAATATTTCGTACACAAGGGCGACACGCTGGTCGAACCGTTCGAGTAATGCGTTCGAAATGTAACGAGGAACGCGTATCTGTAGTTGTTTGGGCGATTGGACCATTTCTCCTCCCGACCACGGTGCCGGAGGACTTAGAATATTCGCGGGACTTTGAAAAATTTCAAAGCAAACGGAGTTTTCTTCGAATATTTCGAACACGAAGGCGACACCGTGGTCGAAACTTTCGGGTAATGCGTTTGAAATGGTGCGAGGAACGTGTATCTGTAGTTGTTTGGGCGATTGGACCATTTCTCCTCCGGACCACGGTGCAGGATGACTTAGAATATTCGCGGTACTTTGAAAAATTTCAAAGCAAACGGAGTTTTCGGCGAATATTTCGAACACAAGGGCGACACCGTGGATGAACCGTTAGAGGAATACGTTCGAAATGGAGCGAGGACCGCGTATCTGTAGTTGGTTGGGCGATTGGACGATTTCGCCTCCGGACCACGGTGCCGGAGGACTTAGAATATTCGCGGGACTTTGAAAAATTTCGAAGCAAACGGAGTTTTCGGCGAATATTTCGAAAACGAGGGCGACACCCTGGTCGAACCGTTCGAGTAATGCGTTCAAAATGTAGCGAGGAACGCGTATCTGTAGTTGTTTGGGCGATTGGACCATTTCTCCTCCGGACCACGGTGCAGAATGACTTAGAATATTCGCGGTACGTTGAAAAATTTCAAAGCTAACGGAGTTTTCGGCGAATATCTCGAAAACGAGGGCGACACCGTGGATGAACCGTTAGAGGAATACGTTCGAAATGGAGCGAGGACCGCGTATCTGTAGTTGGTTGGGCGATTGGACGATTTCGCCTCCGGACCACGGTGCCGGAGGACTTAGAATATTCGCGGGACTTTGAAAAATTTCGAAGCAAACGGAGTTTTCGGCGAATATTTCGAAAACGAGGGCGACACCCTGGTCGAACCGTTCGAGTAATGCGTTCGAAATGTAGCGAGGAACGCGTATCTGTAGTTGTTTGGGCGATTGGATCATTTCTCCTCCGGACCACGGTGCCGGAGGACTTAGAATATTCGCGGGACTTTGAAAAATTTCGAAGCAAACGGAGTTTTCGGCGAATATTTCGTACACAAGGGCGACACGCTGGTCGAACCGTTCGAGTAATGCGTTCGAAATGTAGCGAGGAACGCGTATCTGTAGTTGTTTGGGCGATTGGACCATTTCTCCTCCGGACCACGGTGCAGGATGACTTAGAATATTCGCGGTACTTTGAAAAATTTCAAAGCAAACGGAGTTTTCGGCGAATATTTCGAACACGAGGGCGACACCGTGGTCGAAACTTTCCGGTACTGCGTTCGAAGTGGAGCGAGGACCGCGCATCTGTAGTTGTTTGGGCCATTGGACGATTTCGCCTCCGGACCACGGTGCCGGAGGACTTAGAATATTCGCGGGACTTTGAAAAATTTCGAAGCAAACGGAGTTTTCGGCGAATATCTCGAAAACGAGGGCGACACCGTAGATGAACCGTTAGCGGAATACGTTCGAAATGGAGCGAGGTCCGCGTATCTGTAGTTGTTTGGGCGATTGGACGATTTCGCCTCCGGACCACGGTGCCGGAGGACTTAGAATATTCGCGGGACTTTGAAAAATTTCGAAGCAAACGGAGTTTTCGGCGAATATTTCGAACACAAGGGCGACACCCTGGTCGAACCGTTCGAGTAATGCGTTCGAAATGTAGCGAGGAACGCGTATCTGTAGTTGTTTGGGCGATTGGATCATTTCTCCTCCGGACCACGGTGCCGGAGGACTTAGAATATTCGCGGGACTTTGAAAAATTTCGAAGCAAACGGAGTTTTCGGCGAATATTTCGTACACAAGGGCGACACGCTGGTCGAACCGTTCGAGTAATGCGTTCGAAATGTAACGAGGAACGCGTATCTGTAGTTGTTTGGGCGATTGGACCATTTCTCCTCCCGACCACGGTGCCGGAGGACTTAGAATATTCGCGGGACTTTGAAAAATTTCAAAGCAAACGGAGTTTTCTTCGAATATTTCGAACACGAAGGCGACACCGTGGTCGAAACTTTCGGGTAATGCGTTTGAAATGGTGCGAGGAACGTGTATCTGTAGTTGTTTGGGCGATTGGACCATTTCTCCTCCGGACCACGGTGCAGGATGACTTAGAATATTCGCGGTACTTTGAAAAATTTCAAAGCAAACGGAGTTTTCGGCGAATATTTCGAACACAAGGGCGACACCCTGGTCGAACCGTTCGAGTAATGCGTTCGAAATGTTGCGAGAAACGCGTATCTGTATTTGTATGGGCGATTGGACCATTTCTCCTCCGGACAACGGTGCCGGAGGACTTAGAATATTCACGGACATTGAAAAATTTCGAAGCTAATGGAGTTTTCGGCGAATATCTCGAAAACGAGGGCGACACCGTGGATGAACCGTTAGAGGAATACGTTCGAAATGGAGCGAGGACCGCGTATCTGTAGTTGGTTGGGCGATTGGACGATTTCGCCTCCGGACCACGGTGCCGGAGGACTTAGAATATTCGCGGGACTTTGAAAAATTTCGAAGCAAACGGAGTTTTCGGCGAATATTTCGAAAACGAGGGCGACACCCTGGTCGAACCGTTCGAGTAATGCGTTCGAAATGTAGCGAGGAACGCGTATCTGTAGTTGTTTGGGCGATTGGACCATTTCTCCTCCGGACCACGGTGCAGAATGACTTAGAATATTCGCGGTACGTTGAAAAATTTCAAAGCTAACGGAGTTTTCGGCGAATATCTCGAAAACGAGGGCGACACCGTGGATGAACCGTTAGAGGAATACGTTCGAAATGGAGCGAGGACCGCGTATCTGTAGTTGGTTGGGCGATTGGACGATTTCGCCTCCGGACCACGGTGCCGGAGGACTTAGAATATTCGCGGGACTTTGAAAAATTTCGAAGCAAACGGAGTTTTCGGCGAATATTTCGAAAACGAGGGCGACACCCTGGTCGAACCGTTCGAGTAATGCGTTCGAAATGTAGCGAGGAACGCGTATCTGTAGTTGTTTGGGCGATTGGATCATTTCTCCTCCGGACCACGGTGCCGGAGGACTTAGAATATTCGCGGGACTTTGAAAAATTTCGAAGCAAACGGAGTTTTCGGCGAATATTTCGAAAACGAGGGCGACACCTTGGTCGAACCGTTCGCGTAATGCGTTCGAAATGTAGCGAGGAACGCGTATCTTTAGTTGTTTGGGCGATTGGACCATTTCTCCTCCGGACAACGGTGCCGGAGGACTTAGAATATTCGCGGGACTTTGAAAAATTTCAAAGCAAACGGAGTTTTCTTCGAATATTTCGAACACGAAGGCGACACCGTGGTCGAAACTTTCGGGTAATGCGTTTGAAATGGTGCGAGGAACGTGTATCTGTAGTTGTTTGGGCGATTGGACCATTTCTCCTCCGGACCACGGTGCAGGATGACTTAGAATATTCGCGGTACTTTGAAAAATTTCAAAGCAAACGGAGTTTTCGGCGAATATTTCGAACACAAGGGCGACACCCTGGTCGAACCGTTCGAGTAATGCGTTCGAAATGTTGCGAGAAACGCGTATCTGTAGTTGTTTGGGCGATTGGACCATTTCTCCTCCGGACAACGGTGCCGGAGGACTTAGAATATTCACGGACATTGAAAAATTTCGAAGCTAATGGAGTTTTCGGCGAATATCTCGAAAACGAGGGCGACACCGTGGATGAACCGTTAGAGGAATACGTTCGAAATGGAGCGAGGACCGCGTATCTGTAGTTGGTTGGGCGATTGGACGATTTCGCCTCCGGACCACGGTGCCGGAGGACTTAGAATATTCGCGGGACTTTGAAAAATTTCGAAGCAAACGGAGTTTTCGGCGAATATTTCGAAAACGAGGGCGACACCCTGGTCGAACCGTTCGAGTAATGCGTTCGAAATGTAGCGAGGAACGCGTATCTGTAGTTGTTTGGGCGATTGGACCATTTCTCCTCCGGACCACGGTGCAGAATGACTTAGAATATTCGCGGTACGTTGAAAAATTTCAAAGCTAACGGAGTTTTCGGCGAATATCTCGAAAACGAGGGCGACACCGTGGATGAACCGTTAGAGGAATACGTTCGAAATGGAGCGAGGACCGCGTATCTGTAGTTGGTTGGGCGATTGGACGATTTCGCCTCCGGACCACGGTGCCGGAGGACTTAGAATATTCGCGGGACTTTGAAAAATTTCGAAGCAAACGGAGTTTTCGGCGAATATTTCGAAAACGAGGGCGACACCCTGGTCGAACCGTTCGAGTAATGCGTTCGAAATGTAGCGAGGAACGCGTATCTGTAGTTGTTTGGGCGATTGGATCATTTCTCCTCCGGACCACGGTGCCGGAGGACTTAGAATATTCGCGGGACTTTGAAAAATTTCGAAGCAAACGGAGTTTTCGGCGAATATTTCGTACACAAGGGCGACACGCTGGTCGAACCGTTCGAGTAATGCGTTCGAAATGTAACGAGGAACGCGTATCTGTAGTTGTTTGGGCGATTGGACCATTTCTCCTCCCGACCACGGTGCCGGAGGACTTAGAATATTCGCGGGAGTTTGAAAAATTTCGAAGCAAACGGAGTTTTCGGCGAATATTTCGAAAACGAGGGCGACACCTTGGTCGAACCGTTCGCGTAATGCGTTCGAAATGTAGCGAGGAACGCGTATCTTTAGTTGTTTGGGCGATTGGACCATTTCTCCTCCGGACAACGGTGCCGGAGGACTTAGAATATTCGCGAGACTTTGAAAAATTTCAAAGCAAACGGAGTTTTCTTCGAATATTTCGAACACGAAGGCGACACCGTTGTCGAAACTTTCGGGTAATGCGTTTGAAATGGTGCGAGGAACGTGTATCTGTAGTTGTTTGGGCGATTGGACCATTTCTCCTCCGGACCACGGTGCAGGATGACTTAGAATATTCGCGGTACTTTGAAAAATTTCAAAGCAAACGGAGTTTTCGGCGAATATTTCGAACACAAGGGCGACACCCTGGTCGAACCGTTCGAGTAATGCGTTCGAAATGTTGCGAGAAACGCGTATCTGTAGTTGTTTGGGCGATTGGACCATTTCTCCTCCGGACAACGGTGCCGGAGGACTTAGAATATTCGCGGTACTTTGAAAAATTTCAAAGCAAACGGAGTTTTCGGCGAATATTTCGAACACAAGGGCGACACCCTGGTCGAACCGTTCGAGTAATGCGTTCGAAATGTTGCGAGAAACGCGTATCTGTAGTTGTTTGGGCGATTGGACCATTTCTCCTCCGGACAACGGTGCCGGAGGACTTAGAATATTCACGGACATTGAAAAATTTCGAAGCTAATGGAGTTTTCGGCGAATATCTCGAAAACGAGGGCGACACCGTGGATGAACCGTTAGAGGAATACGTTCGAAATGGAGCGAGGACCGCGTATCTGTAGTTGGTTGGGCGATTGGACGATTTCGCCTCCGGACCACGGTGCCGGAGGACTTAGAATATTCGCGGGACTTTGAAAAATTTCGAAGCAAACGGAGTTTTCGGCGAATATTTCGAAAACGAGGGCGACACCCTGGTCAAACCGTTCGAGTAATGCGTTCGAAATGTAGCGAGGAACGCGTATCTGTAGTTGTTTGGGCGATTGGACCATTTCTCCTCCGGACCACGGTGCAGAATGACTTAGAATATTCGCGGTACGTTGAAAAATTTCAAAGCTATCGGAGTTTTCGGCGAATATCTCGAAAACGAGGGCGACACCGTGGATGAACCGTTAGAGGAATACGTTCGAAATGGAGCGAGGACCGCGTATCTGTAGTTGTTTGGGCGATTGGACGATTTCGCCTCCGGACCACGGTGCCGGAGGACTTAGAATATTCGCGGGACTTTGAAAAATTTCGAAGCAAACGGAGTTTTCGGCGAATATTTCGAACACAAGGGCGACACCCTGGTCGAACCGTTCGAGTAATGCGTTCGAAATGTTGCGAGAAACGCGTATCTGTAGTTGTTTGGGCGATTGGACCATTTCTCCTCCGGACAACGGTGCCGGAGGACTTAGAATATTCACGGGACTTTGAAAAATTTCAAAGCAAACGGAGTTTTCTTCGAATTTCTCGAAAACGAGGGCGACACCGTGGTCGAAACTTTCGGGTAATGCGTTTGAAATGGTGCGAGGAACGCGTATCTGTAGTTGTTTGGGCGATTGGACCATTTCTCCTCCGGACCACGGTGCAGGATGACTTAGAATATTCGCGGTACTTTGAAAAATTTCAAAGCAAACGGAGTTTTCGGCGAATATTTCGAACACGAGGGCGACACCGTGGTCGAAACTTTCCGGTACTGCGTTCGAAATGGAGCGAGGACCGCGTATCTGTAGTTGTTTGGGCGATTGGACGATTTCGCCTCCGGACCACGGTGCCGGAGGACTTAGAATATTCGCGGGACTTTGAAAAATTTCGAAGCAAACGGAGTTTTCGGCGAATATTTCGAACACAAGGGCGACACCCTGGTCGAACCGTTCGAGTAATGCGTTCGAAATGTAGCGAGGAACGCGTATCTGTAGTTGTTTGGGCGATTGGACCATTTCTCCTCCGGACCACGGTGCAGGATGACTTAGAATATTCGCGGACATTGAAAAATTTCGAAGCTAACGGAGTTTTCGGCGAATATCTCGAAAACGAGGGCGACACCGTGGATGAACCGTTAGAGGAATACGTTCGAAATGGAGCGAGGACCGCGTATCTGTAGTTGTTTGGGCGATTGGACGATTTCGCCTCCGGACCACGGTGCCGGAGGACTTAGAATATTCGCGGGACTTTGAAAAATTTCGAAGCAAACGGAGTTTTCGGCGAATATTTCGAACACAAGGGCGACACCCTGGTCGAACCGTTCGAGTAATGCGTTCGAAATGTAGCGAGGAACGCGTATCTGTAGTTGTTTGGGCGATTGGACCATTTCTCCTCCGGACCACGGTGCAGGATGACTTAGAATATTCGCCGTACTTTGAAAAATTTCAAAGCAAACGGAGTTTTCGGCGAATATTTCGAACACGAGGGCGACACCGTGGTCGCAACTTTCCGGTACTGCGTTCGAAATGGAGCGAGGACCGCGTATCTGTAGTTGTTTGGGCGATTGGACCATTTCTCCTCCGGACAACGGTGCCGGAGGACTTAGAATATTCGCGGGACTTTGAAAAATTTCAAAGCAAACGGAGTTTTCTTCGAATATTTCGAACACGAAGGCGACACCGTGGTCGAAACTTTCGGGTAATGCGTTTGAAATGGTGCGAGGAACGCGTATCTGTAGTTGTTTGGGCGATTGGACCATTTCTCCTCCCGACCACGGTGCTGGAGGACTTAGAATATTCGCGGTACTTTGAAAAATTTCAAAGCAAACGGAGTTTTCGGCGAATATTTCGAACACGAGGGCGACACCGTGGTCGAAACTTTCCGGTAATGCGTTCGAAATGGAGCGAGGACCGCGTATCTGTAGTTGCTTGGGCGATTGGACGATTTCGCCTCCGGACCACGGTGCCGGAGGACTTAGAATATTCGCGGGACTTTGAAAAATTTCGAAGCAAACGGAGTTTTCGGCGAATATTTCGAACACAAGGGCGACACCCTGGTCGAACCGTTCGAGTAATGCGTTCGAAATGTTGCGAGAAACGCGTATCTGTAGTTGTTTGGGCGATTGGACCATTTCTCCTCCGGACAACGGTGCCGGAGGACTTAGAATATTCACGGGACTTTGAAAAATTTCAAAGCAAACGGAGTTTTCTTCGAATTTCTCGAAAACGAGGGCGACACCTTGGTCGAAACGTTCGAGTAATGCGTTCGAATTGGAGCGAGGAACGCGTATCTGTAGTTGTTTGGGCGATTCTACGATTTCGCCTCCGGACCACGGTGCCGGAGGACTTAGAATATTCGCGGACATTGAAAAATTTCGAAGCTAACGGAGTTTTCGGCGAATATCTCGAAAACGAGGGCGACACCGTGGATGAACCGTTAGAGGAATACGTTCGAAATGGAGCGAGGACCGCGTATCTGTAGTTGTTTGGGCGATTGGACGATTTCGCCTCCGGACCACGGTGCCGGAGGACTTAGAATATTCGCGGGACTTTGAAAAATTTCGAAGCAAACGGAGTTTTCGGCGAATATTTCGAACACAAGGGCGACACCCTGGTCGAACCGTTCGAGTAATGCGTTCGAAATGTAGCGAGGAACGCGTATCTGTAGTTGTTTGGGCGATTGGACCATTTCTCCTCCGGACCACGGTGCAGGATGACTTAGAATATTCGCGGACATTGAAAAATTTCGAAGCTAACGGAGTTTTCGGCGAATATCTCGAAAACGAGGGCGACACCGTGGATGAACCGTTAGAGGAATACGTTCGAAATGGAGCGAGGACCGCGTATCTGTAGTTGTTTGGGCGATTGGACGATTTCGCCTCCGGACCACGGTGCCGGAGGACTTAGAATATTCGCGGGACTTTGAAAAAATTCGAAGCAAACGGAGTTTTCGGCGAATATTTCGAACACAAGGGCGACACCCTGGTCGAACCGTTCGCTAAATGCGTTCGAAATGTAGCGAGGAACGCGTATCTGTAGTTGTTTGGGCGATTGGACCATTTCTCCTCCGGACCACGGTGCAGGATGACTTAGAATATTCGCCGTACTTTGAAAAATTTCAAAGCAAACGGAGTTTTCGGCGAATATTTCGAACACGAGGGCGACACCGTGGTCGAAACTTTCCGGTACTGCGTTCGAAATGGAGCGAGGACCGCGTATCTGTAGTTGTTTGGGCGATTGGACCATTTCTCCTCCGGACAACGGTGCCGGAGGACTTAGAATATTCGCGGGACTTTGAAAAATTTCAAAGCAAACGGAGTTTTCTTCGAATATTTCGAACACGAAGGCGACACCGTGGTCGAAACTTTCGGGTAATGCGTTTGAAATGGTGCGAGGAACGCGTATCTGTAGTTGTTTGGGCGATTGGACCATTTCTCCTCCGGACCACGGTGCAGGATGACTTAGAATATTCGCGGTACTTTGAAAAATTTCAAAGCAAACGGAGTTTTCTTCGAATATTTCGAACACGAAGGCGACACCGTGGTCGAAACTTTCGGGTAATGCGTTTGAAATGGTGCGAGGAACGCGTATCTGTAGTTGTTTGGGCGATTGGACCATTTCTCCTCCGGACCACGGTGCAGGATGACTTAGAATATTCGCGGTACGTTGAAAAATTTCAAACCTAACGGAGTTTTCGGCGAATATTTCGAAAACGAGGGCGACACCCTGGTCGAACCGTTCGCTAAATGCGTTCGAAATGTAGCGAGGAACGCGTATCTTTAGTTGTTTGGGCGATTGGACCATTTCTCCTCCGGACAACAGTGCCGGAGGACTTAGAATATTCGCGGTACTTTGAAAAATTTCAAAGCAAGCGGAGTTTTCGGCGAATATTTCGAACACGAGGGCGACACCGTGGTCGAAACTTTCCGGTACTGCGTTCGAAATGGAGCGAGGACCGCGTATCTGTAGTTGTTTGGGCGATTGGACGATTTCGCCTCCGGACCACGGTGCCGGTGGACTTAGAATATTCGCGGACTTTGAAAAATTTCGAAGCAAACGGAGTTTTCGGCGAATATTTCGAACACGAAGGCGACACCGTGGTCGAAACTTTCGGGTAATGCGGTTGAAATGGTGCGAGGAACGCGTATCTTTAGTTGTTTGGGCGATTGGACCATTTCTCCTCCGGACCACGGTGCAGGATGACTTAGAATATTCGCGGTACTTTGAAAAATTTCAAAGCAAACGGAGTTTTCGGCGAATATTTCGAACACGAGGGCGACACCGTGGTCGAAACTTTCCGGTAATGCGTTCGAAATGGAGCGAGGACCGCGTATCTTTAGTTGTTTGGGCGATTGGACCATTTCTCCTCCGGACAACGGTGCCGGAGGACTTAGAATATTCACGGGACTTTGAAAAATTTCAAAGCAAACGGAGTTTTCTTCGAATTTCTCGAAAACGAGGGCGACACCTTGGTCGAAACGTTCGAGTAATGCGTTCGAATTGGAGCGAGGAACGCGTATCTGTAGTTGTTTGGGCGATTGGACCATTTCTCCTCCGGACCACGGTGCAGGATGACTTAGAATATTCGCGGTACTTTGAAAAATTTCAAAGCAAGCGGAGTTTTCGGCGAATATTTCGAACACGAGGGCGACACCGTGGTCGAAACTTTCCGGTACTGCGTTCGAAATGGAGCGAGGACCGCGTATCTGTAGTTGTTTGGGCGATTGGACGATTTCGCCTCCGGACCACGGTGCCGGTGGACTTAGAATATTCGCGGACTTTGAAAAATTTCGAAGCTAACGGTGTTTTCGGCGAATATCTCGAAAACGAGGGCGACACCGTGGATGAACCGTTAGAGGAATACGTTCGAAGTGGAGCGAGGACCGCGTATCTGTAGTTGTTTGGGCGATTGGACGATTTCGCCTCCGGACCACGGTGCCGGAGGACTTAGAATATTCGCGGGACTTTGAAAAATTTCGAAGCAAACGGAGTTTTCGGCGAATATTTCGTACACAAGGGCGACACGCTGGTCGAACCGTTCGAGTAATGCGTTCGAAATGTAGCGAGGAACGCGTATCTTTAGTTGTTTGGGCGATTGGACCATTTCTCCTCCGGATAACGGTGCCGGAGGACTTAGAATATTCACGGGACTTTGAAAAATTTCAAAGCAAACGGAGTTTTCTTCGAATTTCTCGAAAACGAGGGCGACACCTTGGTCGAAACGTTCGAGTAATGCGTTCGAATTGGAGCGAGGAACGCGTATCTGTAGTTGTTTGGGCGATTCTACGATTTCGCCTCCGGACCACGGTGCCGGAGGACTTAGAATATTCGCGGACATTGAAAAATTTCGAAGCTAACGGAGTTTTCGGCGAATATCTCGAAAACGAGGGCGACACCGTGGATGAACCGTTAGAGGAATACTATTATTATTATTATTATTATTATTATTTTGTACGGGAAAACCCTTTAGTTTACAAGAAAACATAAACAAAATTACAGAGTAATAAAAGTCTAGTGATTGAAACCAATCGCATAGGCACAGCGTGATATCTATCAGGGGACAGGTTATTTCGACGAATTGTTAAGACAATATAGTATACTTTTACGGAACGAGTCGCGCGATGTGGAGAACAAATCAATGCTCGTCAGGTATTGGTTAGCTGTTTCCATAGCTCTATTAATGGGATCTGCTGTGTAGTTTAGGTACATTGGCATTTTAGGGTTGAACAAGGGCCTAGGACGCAGTTGCCGTTGCGGAGCGTGAAAACGTACTGCTGCCAAGAGCTCAGGGCAATCAATATGTCCATGAATTATCTTATATAGAAACATTAGATCCGAAACGATCCTACGGTCACTAAGGGTGGCAAATTTAATTTTTCGCAGTATGGGACCATAGTTATGATCATCAATACTCATCGGACAGCCCGACACCCTTGAAGCCATTCTCAAAAATCGGTGCTGAACCCTCTCTACAAGACTTATATATATCTTATGTCTAGGGTTCCATACTACCGACGCATACTCTAACAGTGGTCTAACTAGTGAGACATATAAGAGCTTAAGTGAGTCAACCCTTCTAAATTGTCTACCGAATCTTGCAATGAGTCCAAGGGTTTTCATCGCTTTACTTGTTGCCGACCTGTAGTGATTACGAAAATCGAGGCTTGGCGCTATCATAACACCAAGATCTCTAACTTCAGCAACTTCTATCAGGGGAACGTTGCCCAGACGATAGGACGACCCTACACAGCCAACAGCTCTATGAGCCTTCATTACAATACACTTAGCAGTATTTAGCTGCATCTTGTTGGCAGTGCACCATGTCTCGAATCTGTACAGGTCATCTTGCAGTTTCTCACCATCCTGAACACAGCGAATCGTACGGAAGACTTTCAGATCATCAGCATAGAGAAGGAATTTACTATTCTGAAAAATGTCTCTAAGGTCATTTATAAATAGCAGAAACAGGAGAGGTCCAAGATGCGACCCCTGGGGTACACCCGATTTTACCTTAACAGGAGCAGATAGTTGGTTATGAACCTTAACCATCTGCATCCTACCCGTCAAATAAGACCCAATCCAAGAGAGGAGTGAGCCACCAAAACCCATTGAATGCAGTTTATTAATTAGGATGTCATGGTCTACTGTGTCAAATGCCTTCCGAAAATCCGTGTATACAGTATCTACCTGCAGACCTTTATCGAGGGCAGCAGACACGTAACAGTGGTATACCGCCAAGTTTGTTTCAGATGATCTGCCTGACACAAAACCATGTTGCTCCTCACAGATAACATTAGTTAGTAAGGGTGTTAGTTTCTCTGTTATGATAGCCTCAAACACCTTTGGAAGGGATGACAATTTACATATGGGCCTGTAATTTCTAACGTCAGAGTGGATACCTGCCTTAAATACTGGGGTGACTATACTGTTTTTCCACACTGTAGGAAAGACGCCTCTACTAAGTGACGAATTAAAAATATGCCAGAGAGGCCTAGAGAGAATAAAGCAGCATTCCTTCAAAAACCGAGGCGGAATTCCATCGAAGCCCGGGCTTTTATTCACATCAATCGAGTTTAGCTTGCTATAAATCTCACTAATAGAGATGGTTATTGAATTTATATTTAACCTTGTGTCAGAGGTCAAATCCAGATTCAAGCCAGGTCCCACTCCGGACGGAGAAGCATACACAGAACTGAAGAATTCTGCAAAAAGGTCGGCAACCGCAGCCGATGTTGTCGCTGTGGTAGTCTCAAGTACCATGTTACTAGGTATCACATGACCTCCCCGCTTTGAATTGACGAACCTCCAGAAACCCGTGACATCGTCCAATAATGAGTTCTCAACACTCTCGATGTAAACTCGGTGATCATGATTCAAGAGCAACTTACATTGCGCCCGGAGTGCCGAAAAATTAAGGTAATCGCTGTGTGCCCCCGATTGCTTATACTCCTTATGTGCTCTCTTCTTAATACGGATTAGATGCTTTAACTGTGGAGAAAACCACTTCGGGTAGGTAGATCTAATCACAGACCTAAGCGGCACAAAGGCATTTATGGCTGTGTTAATGTGACCATACAAATGATCAAGGGCAGTACCTGGATCGATGTCACCAGTCTCCGAGTCCCAGTCAATTGCATTTAGATATTCCCTCACCCCGAAATAGTCCGCTTGTTTAAAGTCTCTATATATAAAGTTGTCTGCCTCCGATCCAGTCGAGGTAACCAACCCATTAAACATTGTGTACAGGGGAGGGTGGTACGCATCAGGCACAATTAGCGGATCAATGATCAGATCAACAATTACATTAGCGTCGCTCGAGAAAATAAGGTCTAGCATGCCATCGTACGAATTGAAAACTGTGTTCATTTGAGACAGGTTGCAATAATTGAAACAGCCAAGGAGGAGATCAATGGCCTCAGATTCGTTCAATGACACCCCCGACTTCTTGAAACATGACAATCCCTTGTCGTTGAACCAGACCGCATGCGGGAGATTGTAGTCACCATAGAGCGAAATTATGTCATCGCTGTACAAATCATATAATTCAGAAACACAGTCTACATGACTGGTATACCGAGCCACACGGGACGCAGGCGGGATATAAATAGCCCCGAAAAGTATATATTTACTATTACCAAGATGAACTCTAACAAACACTTGCTCGTTATCTTCGCAGTTAAGTGTAATGAGACGGCAAGGTATCGACCTCCTTACGGCTATAAGTACTCCTCCCCCCCTTGAGAGGCAGCTGGTACTAAGAGATCTGTCACTTCTAAACACGGTATAGTCCCTCAATCCGAGTTCTATAGAGGAAATGGAAGAATTAAGCCACGTCTCAACAAGAATGATTACATCATAAGTTAATGACGTTGTGTGTAGCGAATTTAAAAGAGTATTGAGTTTTGTGCGCAGGCCTCGAACATTCTGGAAGTAAACTAAAGGGAACTGCCCCCGTTTTTTGGGGGGGAGTTATGACGGTGATTTCCACGCACAATTCTCGGGACACCGCGGATATAACGAATAGTCATGTCCAATTCCCCTTTCGCGTGATGGTCTCGTAACTTCTCCCTGAGTAGCTTGAGCGTTGCACGTTGCAGCTTGGTCTTGTCATCTGAGATCTTGCAAGGCCCTGTATATCGATGCTTGTTTTGGAGAATCCGTTTAACAGTAGCTGTTGAATCAAGGCCCACACATAAGGGCCTGCTCGTTGAAGTACCAGACTTTCCCAGACGATGGACGACCAAGTCTTGAGACTCCAGGGTACATATCCCATGCAATAGGGTCCTTGCACTCTCCGCATCAGTGGTCCTGGCCTGCTCCGACGACACATTTTGGGGCTCAGGCATCCCAAATATTATAATGTTTCTGGCCCGCGCCTCCCGGTCATTCAACTCTTCAATGACTACATCCGTGTCTGTTGGGCGAGAAACTGCCTCGAGCTTCGAAATCCTCTGCTCCTGCAGTGCACTACTTGTAACGAGAGCCTGATGTGCAGCTGTAATAGTATCGACCCGGTTTTTAAGGTCCCCCACGATGACCTTCATCTGAGCGAATTCAGATAGACATAAATCCAGCTTATTATTCACCTCAGAAAGTCCGCTGAGTTTCGCGTTGATATCGGCAAGAATGTCAGAAAAGGATAATATATTGGGGCTATCAATGTGAATGTCCGGCACATTGTCACTACCAGATAGAGAACCAGTCCTTGAGGAACTCGGAAGGCTGGGACTCTTGGCAGAATTTGCCGCAGCGCAGGCACTGCATACACCGTTTTTAGGCAGAAATTTCGAACATTTCTTGCACCGATTCATCTTGTTATGAACACAGCAGTCACAGTCGATGAAGTAGTTACAAGAGTACAGCGAGTGCCAATAGATGTCCTTAGTCTCTGCAGATAACACCGTTGGTGATAATTTGGAGCGTGCGACGGTACAAAAACAGGGGCAAAAACTCCGAAGCAATAGGTGTAACGGCTCGGCAAATTGGCTTAGTCGAAGACAAAGGAATCAGATGAAATCACTCAATTTATCACTTTTAGGATAACTTCAGAAGCGAGTCCTTGCGGCTAGCACCTTATAGTCACCTGAAGTAAACTTTGGAACTGCACAATTAGTGAAAAGATAGAAGTACTTCAGGAAAATACAATTTGAAGCGGGAGCGAGATAAACCACGCGCACCTAGACTGACAGTTGACAGTTGACTACGTTCGAAATGGAGCGAGGACCGCGTATCTGTAGTTGTTTGGGCGATTGGACGATTTCGCCTCCGGACCACGGTGCCGGAGGACTTAGAATATTCGCGGGACTTTGAAAAATTTCGAAGCAAACGGAGTTTTCGGCGAATATTTCGAACACAAGGGCGACACCCTGGTCGAACCGTTCGAGTAATGCGTTCGAAATGTAGCGAGGAACGCGTATCTGTAGGTGTTTGGGCGATTGGACCATTTCTCCTCCGGACCACGGTGCAGGATGACTTAGAATATTCGCGGACATTGAAAAATTTCGAAGCTAACGGAGTTTTCGGCGAATATCTCGAAAACGAGGGCGACACCGTGGATGAACCGTTCGAGTAATGCGTTCGAAATGTAGCGAGGAACGCGTATCTGTAGTTGTTTGGGCGATTGGATCATTTCTCCTCCGGACCACGGTGCAGGATGACTTAGAATATTCGCGGTACTTTGAAAAATTTCAAAGCAAACGGAGTTTTCTTCGAATATTTCGAACACGAAGGCGACACCGTTGTCGAAACTTTCGGGTAATGCGTTTGAAATGGTGCGAGGAACGTGTATCTGTAGTTGTTTGGGCGATTGGACCATTTCTCCTCCGGACCACGGTGCAGGATGACTTAGAATATTCGCGGTACTTTGAAAAATTTCAAAGCAAACGGAGTTTTCGGCGAATATTTCGAACACAAGGGCGACACCCTGGTCGAACCGTTCGAGTAATGCGTTCGAAATGTTGCGAGAAACGCGTATCTGTAGTTGTTTGGGCGATTGGACCATTTCTCCTCCGGACAACGGTGCCGGAGGACTTAGAATATTCGCGGTACTTTGAAAAATTTCAAAGCAAACGGAGTTTTCGGCGAATATTTCGAACACAAGGGCGACACCCTGGTCGAACCGTTCGAGTAATGCGTTCGAAATGTTGCGAGAAACGCGTATCTGTAGTTGTTTGGGCGATTGGACCATTTCTCCTCCGGACAACGGTGCCGGAGGACTTAGAATATTCACGGACATTGAAAAATTTCGAAGCTAATGGAGTTTTCGGCGAATATCTCGAAAACGAGGGCGACACCGTGGATGAACCGTTAGAGGAATACGTTCGAAATGGAGCGAGGACCGCGTATCTGTAGTTGGTTGGGCGATTGGACGATTTCGCCTCCGGACCACGGTGCCGGAGGACTTAGAATATTCGCGGGACTTTGAAAAATTTCGAAGCAAACGGAGTTTTCGGCGAATATTTCGAAAACGAGGGCGACACCCTGGTCGAACCGTTCGAGTAATGCGTTCGAAATGTAGCGAGGAACGCGTATCTGTAGTTGTTTGGGCGATTGGACCATTTCTCCTCCGGACCACGGTGCAGAATGACTTAGAATATTCGCGGTACGTTGAAAAATTTCAAAGCTATCGGAGTTTTCGGCGAATATCTCGAAAACGAGGGCGACACCGTGGATGAACCGTTAGAGGAATACGTTCGAAATGGAGCGAGGACCGCGTATCTGTAGTTGGTTGGGCGATTGGACGATTTCGCCTCCGGACCACGGTGCCGGAGGACTTAGAATATTCGCGGGACTTTGAAAAATTTCGAAGCAAACGGAGTTTTCGGCGAATATTTCGTACACAAGGGCGACACGCTGGTCGAACCGTTCGAGTAATGCGTTCGAAATGTAGCGAGGAACGCGTATCTGTAGTTGTTTGGGCGATTGGACCATTTCTCCTCCCGACCACGGTGCTGGAGGACTTAGAATATTCGCGGACATTGAAAAATTTCGAAGCTAACGGAGTTTTCGGCGAATATCTCGAAAACGAGGGCGACACCGTGGATGAACCGTTAGAGGAATACGTTCGAAATGGAGCGAGGACCGCGTATCTGTAGTTGTTTGGGCGATTGGACGATTTCGCCTCCGGACCACGGTGCCGGAGGACTTAGAATATTCGCGGTACTTTGAAAAATTTCAAAGCAAACGGAGTTTTCGGCGAATATTTCGAACACGAGGGCGACACCGTGGTCGAAACTTTCCGGTAATGCGTTCGAAATGGAGCGAGGACCGCGTATCTGTAGTTGTTTGGGCGATTGGACGATTTCGCCTCCGGACCACGGTGCCGGAGGACTTAGAATATTCGCGGGACTTTGAAAAATTTCGAAGCAAACGGAGTTTTCGGCGAATATTTCGAACACAAGGGCGACACCCTGGTCGAACCGTTCGAGTAATGCGTTCGAAATGTTGCGAGAAACGCGTATCTGTAGTTGTTTGGGCGATTGGACCATTTCTCCTCCGGACAACGGTGCCGGAGGACTTAGAATATTCACGGGACTTTGAAAAATTTCAAAGCAAACGGAGTTTTCTTCGAATTTCTCGAAAACGAGGGCGACACCTTGGTCGAAACGTTCGAGTAATGCGTTCGAATTGGAGCGAGGAACGCGTATCTGTAGTTGTTTGGGCGATTCTACGATTTCGCCTCCGGACCACGGTGCCGGAGGACTTAGAATATTCGCGGACATTGAAAAATTTCGAAGCTAACGGAGTTTTCGGCGAATATCTCGAAAACGAGGGCGACACCGTGGATGAACCGTTAGAGGAATACGTTCGAAATGGAGCGAGGACCGCGTATCTGTAGTTGTTTGGGCGATTGGACGATTTCGCCTCCGGACCACGGTGCCGGAGGACTTAGAATATTCGCGGGACTTTGAAAAATTTCGAAGCAAACGGAGTTTTCGGCGAATATTTCGAACACAAGGGCGACACCCTGGTCGAACCGTTCGAGTAATGCGTTCGAAATGTAGCGAGGAACGCGTATCTGTAGTTGTTTGGGCGATTGGACCATTTCTCCTCCGGACCACGGTGCAGGATGACTTAGAATATTCGCGGGACTTTGAAAAATTTCAAAGCAAACGGAGTTTTCTTCGAATATTTCGAACACGATGGCGACACCGTGGTCGAAACTTTCGGGTAATGCGTTTGAAATGGTGCGAGGAACGCGTATCTGTAGTTGTTTGGGCGATTGGACCATTTCTCCCCCGGACCACGGTGCAGGATGACTTAGAATATTCGCGGACATTGAAAAATTTCGAAGCTAACGGAGTTTTCGGCGAATATCTCGAAAACGAGGGCGACACCATGGATGAACCGTTAGAGGAATACGTTCGAAATGGAGCGAGGACCGCGTATCTGTAGTTGTTTGGGCGATTGGACGATTTCGCCTCCGGACCACGGTGCCGGAGGACTTAGAATATTCGCGGGACTTTGAAAAATTTTGAAGCAAACGGAGTTTTCGGCGAATATTTCGAACACAAGGGCGACACCCTGGTCGAACCGTTCGAGTAATGCGTTCGAAATGTAGCGAGGAACGCGTATCTGTAGTTGTTTGGGCGATTGGACCATTTCTCCTCCGGACCACGGTGCAGGATGACTTAGAATATTCGCGGTACGTTGAAAAATTTCAAAGCTAACGGAGTTTTCGGCGAATATTTCGAAAACGTGGGCGACACCCTGGTCGAACCGTTCGCGTAATGCGTTCGAAATGTAGCGAGGAACGCGTATCTTTAGTTGTTTGGGCGATTGGACCATTTCTCCTCCGGACAACGGTGCCGGAGGACTTAGAATATTCGCGGGACTTTGAAAAATTTCAAAGCAAACGGAGTTTTCTTCGAATATTTCGAACACGATGGCGACACCGTGGTCGAAACTTTCGGGTAATGCGTTTGAAATGGTGCGAGGAACGCGTATCTGTAGTTGTTTGGGCGATTGGACCATTTCTCCTCCGGACCACGGTGCAGGATGACTTAGAATATTCGCGGTACTTTGAAAAATTTCAAAGCAAACGGAGTTTTCGGCGAATATTTCGAACACGAGGGCGACACCGTGGTCGAAACTTTCCGGTACTGCGTTCGAAATGGAGCGAGGACCGCGTATCTGTAGTTGTTTGGGCGATTGGACGATTTCGCCTCCGGACCACGGTGCCGGAGGACTTAGAATATTCGCGGGACTTTGAAAAATTTCGAAGCAAACGGAGTTTTCGGCGAATATCTCGAAAACGAGGGCGACACCGTAGATGAACCGTTAGAGGAATACGTTCGAAATGGAGCGAGGACCGCGTATCTGTAGTTGTTTGGGCGATTGGACGATTTCGCCTCCGGACCACGGTGCCGGAGGACTTAGAATATTCGCGGGACTTTGAAAAATTTCGAAGCAAACGGAGTTATCGGCGAATATTTCGTACACAAGGGCGACACGCTGGTCGAACCGTTCGAGTAATGCGTTCGAAATGTAGCGAGGAACGCGTATCTGTAGTTGTTTGGGCGATTGGATCATTTCTCCTCCGGACCACGGTGCCGGAGGACTTAGAATATTCGCGGGACTTTGAAAAATTTCGAAGCAAACGGAGTTTTCGGCGAATATTTCGTACACAAGGGCGACACGCTGGTCGAACCGTTCGAGTAATGCGTTCGAAATGTAGCGAGGAACGCGTATCTGTAGTTGTTTGGGCGATTGGACCATTTCTCCTCCCGACCACGGTGCCGGAGGACTTAGAATATTCGCGGGACTTTGAAAAATTTCGAAGCAAACGGAGTTTTCGGCGAATATTTCGAAAACGAGGGCGACACCCTGGTCGAACCGTTCGCGTAATGCGTTCGAAATGTAGCGAGGAACGCGTATCTTTAGTTGTTTGGGCGATTGGACCATTTCTCCTCCGGACAACGGTGCCGGAGGACTTAGAATATTCGCGGGACTTTGAAAAATTTCAAAGCAAACGGAGTTTTCTTCGAATATTTCGAACACGATGGCGACACCGTGGTCGAAACTTTCGGGTAATGCGTTTGAAATGGTGCGAGGAACGCGTATCTGTAGTTGTTTGGGCGATTGGACCATTTCTCCTCCGGACCACGGTGCAGGATGACTTAAAATATTCGCGGTACTTTGAAAAATTTCAAAGCAAACGGAGTTTTCGGCGAATATTTCGAACACGAGGGCGACACCGTGGTCGAAACTTTCCGGTAATGCGTTCGAAATGGAGCGAGGACCGCGTATCTGTAGTTGTTTGGGCGATTGGACGATTTCGCCTCCGGACCACGGTGCCGGAGGACTTAGAATATTCGCGGGACTTTGAAAAATTTCGAAGCAAACGGAGTTTTCGGCGAATATTTCGAACACAAGGGCGACACCCTGGTCGAACCGTTCGAGTAATGCGTTCGAAATGTTGCGAGAAACGCGTATCTGTAGTTGTTTGGGCGATTGGACCATTTCTCCTCCGGACAACGGTGCCGGAGGACTTAGAATATTCACGGGACTTTGAAAAATTTCAAAGCAAACGGAGTTTTCTTCGAATTTCTCGAAAACGAGGGCGACACCTTGGTCGAAACGTTCGAGTAATGCGTTCGAATTGGACCGAGGAACGCGTATCTGTAGTTGTTTGGGCGATTCTACGATTTCGCCTCCGGACCACGGTGCCGGAGGACTTAGAATATTCGCGGACATTGAAAAATTTCGAAGCTAACGGAGTTTTCGGCGAATATCTCGAAAACGAGGGCGACACCGTGGATGAACCGTTAGAGGAATACGTTCGAAATGGAGCGAGGACCGCGTATCTGTAGTTGTTTGGGCGATTGGACCATTTCTCCTCCGGACCACGGTGCAGGATGACTTAGAATATTCGCGGTACGTTGAAAAATTTCAAAGCTAACGGAGTTTTCGGCGAATATTTCGAAAACGTGGGCGACACCCTGGTCGAACCGTTCGCGTAATGCGTTCGAAATGTAGCGAGGAACGCGTATCTTTAGTTGTTTGGGCGATTGGACCATTTCTCCTCCGGACAACGGTGCCGGAGGACTTAGAATATTCGCGGGACTTTGAAAAATTTCAAAGCAAACGGAGTTTTCTTCGAATATTTCGAACACGATGGCGACACCGTGGTCGAAACTTTCGGGTAATGCGTTTGAAATGGTGCGAGGAACGCGTATCTGTAGTTGTTTGGGCGATTGGACGATTTCGCCTCCGGACCACGGTGCCGGAGGACTTAGAATATTCGCGGGACTTTGAAAAATTTTGAAGCAAACGGAGTTTTCGGCGAATATTTCGAACACAAGGGCGACACCCTGGTCGAACCGTTCGAGTAATGCGTTCGAAATGTAGCGAGGAAAGCGTATCTGTAGTTGTTTGGGCGATTGGACCATTTCTCCTCCGGACCACGGTGCAGGATGACTTAGAATATTCGCGGTACGTTGAAAAATTTCAAAGCTAACGGAGTTTTCGGCGAATATTTCGAAAACGTGGGCGACACCCTGGTCGAACCGTTCGCGTAATGCGTTCGAAATGTAGCGAGGAACGCGTATCTTTAGTTGTTTGGGCGATTGGACCATTTCTCCTCCGGACAACGGTGCCGGAGGACTTAGAATATTCGCGGGACTTTGAAAAATTTCAAAGCAAACGGAGTTTTCTTCGAATATTTCGAACACGATGGCGACACCGTGGTCGAAACTTTCGGGTAATGCGTTTGAAATGGTGCGAGGAACGCGTATCTGTAGTTGTTTGGGCGATTGGACCATTTCTCCTCCGGACCACGGTGCAGGATGACTTAGAATATTCGCGGTACTTTGAAAAATTTCAAAGCAAACGGAGTTTTCGGCGAATATTTCGAACACGAGGGCGACACCGTGGTCGAAACTTTCCGGTAATGCGTTCGAAATGGAGCGAGGACCGCGTATCTGTAGTTGTTTGGGCGATTGGACGATTTCGCCTCCGGACCACGGTGCCGGAGGACTTAGAATATTCGCGGGACTTTGAAAAATTTCGAAGCAAACGGAGTTTTCGGCGAATATTTCGTACACAAGGGCGACACGCTGGTCGAACCGTTCGAGTAATGCGTTCGAAATGTAGCGAGGAACGCGTATCTGTAGTTGTTTGGGCGATTGGATCATTTCTCCTCCGGACCACGGTGCCGGAGGACTTAGAATATTCGCGGGACTTTGAAAAATTTCGAAGCAAACGGAGTTTTCGGCGAATATTTCGTACACAAGGGCGACACGCTGGTCGAACCGTTCGAGTAATGCGTTCGAAATGTAGCGAGGAACGCGTATCTGTAGTTGTTTGGGCGATTGGACCATTTCTCCTCCCGACCACGGTGCCGGAGGACTTAGAATATTCGCGGGACTTTGAAAAATTTCGAAGCAAACGGAGTTTTCGGCGAATATTTCGAAAACGAGGGCGACACCCTGGTCGAACCGTTCGCGTAATGCGTTCGAAATGTAGCGAGGAACGCGTATCTTTAATTGTTTGGGCGATTGGACCATTTCTCCACCGGACAACGGTGCCGGAGGACTTAGAATATTCGCGGGACTTTGAAAAATTTCAAAGCAAACGGAGTTTTCTTCGAATATTTCGAACACGAAGGCGACACCGTGGTCGAAACTTTCGGGTAATGCGTTTGAAATGGTGCGAGGAACGCGTATCTGTAGTTGTTTGGGCGATTGGACCATTTCTCCTCCGGACCACGGTGCAGGATGACTTAGAATATTCGCGGTACTTTGAAAAATTTCAAAGCAAACGGAGTTTTCGGCGAATATTTCGAACACGAGGGCGACACCGTGGTCGAAACTTTCCGGTACTGCGTTCGAAATGGAGCGAGGACCGCGTATCTGTAGTTGTTTGGGCGATTGGACGATTTCGCCTCCGGACCACGGTGCCGGAGGACTTAGAATATTCGCGGGACTTTGAAAAATTTCGAAGCAAACGGAGTTTTCGGCGAATATCTCGAAAACGAGGGCGACACCGTAGATGAACCGTTAGAGGAATACGTTCGAAATGGAGCGAGGACCGCGTATCTGTAGTTGTTTGGGCGATTGGACGATTTCGCCTCCGGACCACGGTGCCGGAGGACTTAGAATATTCGCGGGACTTTGAAAAATTTCGAAGCAAACGGAGTTTTCGGCGAATATTTCGTACACAAGGGCGACACGCTGGTCGAACCGTTCGAGTAATGCGTTCGAAATGTAGCGAGGACCGCGTATCTGTAGTTGTTTGGGCGATTGGATCATTTCTCCTCCGGACCACGGTGCCGGAGGACTTAGAATATTCGCGGTACGTTGAAAAATTTCAAAGCTAACGGAGTTTTCGGCGAATATCTCGAAAACGAGGGCGACACGCTGGTCGAACCGTTCGAGTAATGCGTTCGAAATGTAGCGAGGAACGCGTATCTGTAGTTGTTTGGGCGATTGGGCCATTTCTCCTCCCGACCACGGTGCCGGAGGACTTAGAATATTCGCGGTACTTTGAAAAATTTCAAAGCAAACGGAGTTTTCGGCGAATATTTCGAACACGAAGGCGACACCGTGGTCGAAACTTTCCGGTAATGCGTTCGAAATGGAGCGAGGACCGCGTATCTGTAGTTGTTTGGGCGATTGGACGATTTCGCCTCCGGACCACGGTGCCGGAGGACTTAGAATATTCGCGGTACTTTGAAAAATTTCGAAGCAAACGGAGTTTTCGGCGAATATCTCGAAAACGAGGGCGACACCGTGGATGAACCGTTAGAGGAATACGTTCGAAATGGAGCGAGGACCGCGTATCTGTAGTTGTTTGGGCGATTGGACGATTTCGCCTCCGGACCACGGTGCCGGAGGACTTAGAATATTCGCGGGACTTTGAAAAATTTCGAAGCAAACGGAGTTTTCGGCGAATATCTCGAAAACGAGGGCGACACCGTGGATGAACCGTTAGAGGAATACGTTCGAAATGGAGCGAGGACCGCGTATCTGTAGTTGGTTGGGCGATTGGACGATGTCGCCTCCGGACCACGGTGCCGGAGGACTTAGAATATTCGCGGGACTTTGAAAAATTTCGAAGCAAACGGAGTTTTCGGCGAATATTTCGAACACAAGGGCGACACCCTGGTCGAACCGTTCGCGTAATGCGTTCGAAATGTAGCGAGGAACGCGTATCTTTAGTTGTTTGGGCGATTGGACCATTTCTCCTCCGGACAACGGTGCCGGAGGACTTAGAATATTCGCGGGACTTTGAAAAATTTCAAAGCAAACGGAGTTTTCTTCGAATATTTCGAACACGATGGCGACACCGTGGTCGAAACTTTCGGGTAATGCGTTTGAAATGGTGCGAGGAACGCGTATCTGTAGTTGTTTGGGCGATTGGACCATTTCTCCTCCGGACCACGGTGCAGGATGACTTAGAATATTCGCGGTACTTTGAAAAATTTCAAAGCAAACGGAGTTTTCGGCGAATATTTCGAACACGAGGGCGACACCGTGGTCGAAACTTTCCGGTAATGCGTTCGAAATGGAGCGAGGACCGCGTATCTGTAGTTGTTTGGGCGATTGGACGATTTCGCCTCCGGACCACGGTGCCGGAGGACTTAGAATATTCGCGGGACTTTGAAAAATTTCGAAGCAAACGGAGTTTTCGGCGAATATTTCGTACACAAGGGCGACACGCTGGTCGAACCGTTCGAGTAATGCGTTCGAAATGTAGCGAGGAACGCGTATCTGTAGTTGTTTGGGCGATTGGATCATTTCTCCTCCGGACCACGGTGCCGGAGGACTTAGAATATTCGCGGGACTTTGAAAAATTTCGAAGCAAACGGAGTTTTCGGCGAATATTTCGTACACAAGGGCGACACGCTGGTCGAACCGTTCGAGTAATGCGTTCGAAATGTAGCGAGGAACGCGTATCTGTAGTTGTTTGGGCGATTGGACCATTTCTCCTCCCGACCACGGTGCCGGAGGACTTAGAATATTCGCGGGACTTTGAAAAATTTCGAAGCAAACGGAGTTTTCGGCGAATATTTCGAAAACGAGGGCGACACCCTGGTCGAACCGTTTGCGTAATGCGTTCGAAATGTAGCGAGGAACGCGTATCTTTAATTGTTTGGGCGATTGGACCATTTCTCCTCCGGACAACGGTGCCGGAGGACTTAGAATATTCGCGGGACTTTGAAAAATTTCAAAGCTAACGGAGTTTTTGGCGAATATCTCGAAAACGAGGGCGACACCGTGGATGAACCGTTAGAGGAATACGTTCGAAATGGAGCGAGGACCGCGTATCTGTAGTTGGTTGGGCGATTGGACGATTTCGCCTCCGGACCACGGTGCCGGAGGACTTAGAATATTCGCGGGACTTTGATAAATTTCGAAGCAAACGGAGTTTTCGGCGAATATTTCGAACACAAGGGCGACACCCTGGTCGAACCGTTCGAGTAATGCGTTCGAAATGTTGCGAGAAACGCGTATCTGTAGTTGTTTGGGCGATTGGACCATTTCTCCTCCGGACAACGGTGCCGGAGGACTTAGAATATTCACGGGACTTTGAAAAATTTCAAAGCAAACGGAGTTTTCTTCGAATTTCTCGAAAACGAGGGCGACACCTTGGTCGAAACGTTCGAGTAATGCGTTCGAATTGGAGCGAGGAACGCGTATCTGTAGTTGTTTGGGCGATTCTACGATTTCGCCTCCGGACCACGGTGCCGGAGGACTTAGAATATTCGCGGACATTGAAAAATTTCGAAGCTAACGGAGTTTTCGGCGAATATCTCGAAAACGAGGGCGACACCGTGGATGAACCGTTAGAGGAATACGTTCGAAATGGAGCGAGGACCGCGTATCTGTAGTTGTTTGGGCGATTGGACGATTTCGCCTCCGGACCACGGTGCCGGAGGACTTAGAATATTCGCGGGACTTTGAAAAATTTCGAAGCAAACGGAGTTTTCGGCGAATATTTCGAACACAAGGGCGACACCCTGGTCGAACCGTTCGAGTAATGCGTTCGAAATGTAGCGAGGAACGCGTATCTGTAGTTGTTTGGGCGATTGGACGATTTCGCCTCCGGACCACGGTGCCGGAGGACTTAGAATATTCGCGGGACTTTGAAAAATTTCGAAGCAAACGGAGTTTTCGGCGAATATTTCGAACACAAGGGCGACACCCTGGTCGAACTGTTCGAGTAATGCGTTCGAAATGTAGCGAGGAACGCGTATCTGTAGTTGTTTGGGCGATTGGACCATTTCTCCTCCGGACCACGGTGCAGGATGACTTAGAATATTCGCGGTACTTTGAAAAATTTCAAAGCAAACGGAGTTTTCGGCGAATATTTCGAACACGAGGGCGACACCGTGGTCGAAACTTTCCGGTAATGCGTTCGAAATGGAGCGAGGACCGCGTATCTGTAGTTGTTTGGGCGATTGGACGATTTCGCCTCCGGACCACGGTGCCGGAGGACTTAGAATATTCGCGGGACTTTGAAAAATTTCGAAGCAAACGGAGTTTTCGGCGAATATTTCGTACACAAGGGCGACACGCTGGTCGAACCGTTCGAGTAATGCGTTCGAAATGTAGCGAGGAACGCGTATCTGTAGTTGTTTGGGCGATTGGATCATTTCTCCTCCGGACCACGGTGCCGGAGGACTTAGAATATTCGCGGGACTTTGAAAAATTTCGAAGCAAACGGAGTTTTCGGCGAATATTTCGTACACAAGGGCGACACGCTGGTCGAACCGTTCGAGTAATGCGTTCGAAATGTAGCGAGGAACGCGTATCTGTAGTTGTTTGGGCGATTGGACCATTTCTCCTCCCGACCACGGTGCCGGAGGACTTAGAATATTCGCGGGACTTTGAAAAATTTCGAAGCAAACGGAGTTTTCGGCGAATATTTCGAAAACGAGGGCGACACCCTGGTCGAACCGTTCGCGTAATGCGTTCGAAATGTAGCGAGGAACGCGTATCTTTAATTCTTTGGGCGATTGGACCATTTCTCCACCGGACAACGGTGCCGGAGGACTTAGAATATTCGCGGGACTTTGAAAAATTTCAAAGCAAACGGAGTTTTCTTCGAATATTTCGAACACGAAGGCGACACCGTGGTCGAAACTTTCGGGTAATGCGTTTGAAATGGTGCGAGGAACGCGTATCTGTAGTTGTTTGGGCGATTGGACCATTTCTCCTCCGGACCACGGTGCAGGATGACTTAGAATATTCGCGGTACTTTGAAAAATTTCAAAGCAAACGGAGTTTTCGGCGAATATTTCGAACACGAGGGCGACACCGTGGTCGAAACTTTCCGGTACTGCGTTCGAAATGGAGCGAGGACCGCGTATCTGTAGTTGTTTGGGCGATTGGACGATTTCGCCTCCGGACCACGGTGCCGGAGGACTTAGAATATTCGCGGGACTTTGAAAAATTTCGAAGCAAACGGAGTTTTCGGCGAATATCTCGAAAACGAGGGCGACACCGTAGATGAACCGTTAGAGGAATACGTTCGAAATGGAGCGAGGACCGCGTATCTGTAGTTGTTTGGGCGATTGGACGATTTCGCCTCCGGACCACGGTGCCGGAGGACTTAGAATATTCGCGGGACTTTGAAAAATTTCGAAGCAAACGGAGTTTTCGGCGAATATTTCGTACACAAGGGCGACACGCTGGTCGAACCGTTCGAGTAATGCGTTCGAAATGTAGCGAGGAACGCGTATCTGTAGTTGTTTGGGCGATTGGATCATTTCTCCTCCGGACCACGGTGCCGGAGGACTTAGAATATTCGCGGTACGTTGAAAAATTTCAAAGCTAACGGAGTTTTCGGCGAATATCTCGAAAACGAGGGCGACACGCTGGTCGAACCGTTCGAGTAATGCGTTCGAAATGTAGCGAGGAACGCGTATCTGTAGTTGTTTGGGCGATTGGGCCATTTCTCCTCCCGACCACGGTGCCGGAGGACTTAGAATATTCGCGGTACTTTGAAAAATTTCAAAGCAAACGGAGTTTTCGGCGAATATTTCGAACACGAGGGCGACACCGTGGTCGAAACTTTCCGGTAATGCGTTCGAAATGGAGCGAGGACCGCGTATCTGTAGTTGTTTGGGCGATTGGACGATTTCGCCTCCGGACCACGGTGCCGGAGGACTTAGAATATTCGCGGTACTTTGAAAAATTTCGAAGCAAACGGAGTTTTCGGCGAATATCTCGAAAACGAGGGCGACACCGTGGACGAACCGTTAGAGGAATACGTTCGAAATGGAGCGAGGACCGCGTATCTGTAGTTGTTTGGGCGATTGGACGATTTCGCCTCCGGACCACGGTGCCGGAGGACTTAGAATATTCGCGGGACTTTGAAAAATTTCGAAGCAAACGGAGTTTTCGGCGAATATCTCGAAAACGAGGGCGACACCGTGGATGAACCGTTAGAGGAATACGTTCGAAATGGAGCGAGGACCGCGTATCTGTAGTTGGTTGGGCGATTGGACGATGTCGCCTCCGGACCACGGTGCCGGAGGACTTAGAATATTCGCGGGACTTTGATAAATTTCGAAGCAAACGGAGTTTTCGGCGAATATTTCGAACACAAGGGCGACACCCTGGTCGAACCGTTCGCGTAATGCGTTCGAAATGTAGCGAGGAACGCGTATCTTTAGTTGTTTGGGCGATTGGACCATTTCTCCTCCGGACAACGGTGCCGGAGGACTTAGAATATTCGCGGGACTTTGAAAAATTTCAAAGCAAACGGAGTTTTCTTCGAATATTTCGAACACGATGGCGACACCGTGGTCGAAACTTTCGGGTAATGCGTTTGAAATGGTGCGAGGAACGCGTATCTGTAGTTGTTTGGGCGATTGGACCATTTCTCCTCCGGACCACGGTGCAGGATGACTTAGAATATTCGCGGTACTTTGAAAAATTTCAAAGCAAACGGAGTTTTCGGCGAATATTTCGAACACGAGGGCGACACCGTGGTCGAAACTTTCCGGTAATGCGTTCGAAATGGAGCGAGGACCGCGTATCTGTAGTTGTTTGGGCGATTGGACGATTTCGCCTCCGGACCACGGTGCCGGAGGACTTAGAATATTCGCGGGACTTTGAAAAATTTCGAAGCAAACGGAGTTTTCGGCGAATATTTCGTACACAAGGGCGACACGCTGGTCGAACCGTTCGAGTAATGCGTTCGAAATGTAGCGAGGAACGCGTATCTGTAGTTGTTTGGGCGATTGGATCATTTCTCCTCCGGACCACGGTGCCGGAGGACTTAGAATATTCGCGCGACTTTGAAAAATTTCGAAGCAAACGGAGTTTTCGGCGAATATTTCGTACACAAGGGCGACACGCTGGTCGAACCGTTCGAGTAATGCGTTCGAAATGTAGCGAGGAACGCGTATCTGTAGTTGTTTGGGCGATTGGACCATTTCTCCTCCCGACCACGGTGCCGGAGGACTTAGAATATTCGCGGGACTTTGAAAAATTTCGAAGCAAACGGAGTTTTCGGCGAATATTTCGAAAACGAGGGCGACACCCTGGTCGAACCGTTTGCGTAATGCGTTCGAAATGTAGCGAGGAACGCGTATCTTTAATTGTTTGGGCGATTGGACCATTTCTCCTCCGGACAACGGTGCCGGAGGACTTAGAATATTCGCGGGACTTTGAAAAATTTCAAAGCTAACGGAGTTTTCGGCGAATATCTCGAAAACGAGGGCGACACCGTGGATGAACCGTTAGAGGAATACGTTCGAAATGGAGCGAGGACCGCGTATCTGTAGTTGGTTGGGCGATTGGACGATTTCGCCTCCGGACCACGGTGCCGGAGGACTTAGAATATTCGCGGGACTTTGATAAATTTCGAAGCAAACGGAGTTTTCGGCGAATATTTCGAACACAAGGGCGACACCCTGGTCGAACCGTTCGAGTAATGCGTTCGAAATGTTGCGAGAAACGCGTATCTGTAGTTGTTTGGGCGATTGGACCATTTCTCCTCCGGACAACGGTGCCGGAGGACTTAGAATATTCACGGGACTTTGAAAAATTTCAAAGCAAACGGAGTTTTCTTCGAATTTCTCGAAAACGAGGGCGACACCTTGGTCGAAACGTTCGAGTAATGCGTTCGAATTGGAGCGAGGAACGCGTATCTGTAGTTGTTTGGGCGATTCTACGATTTCGCCTCCGGACCACGGTGCCGGAGGACTTAGAATATTCGCGGACAATGAAAAATTTCGAAGCTAACGGAGTTTTCGGCGAATATCTCGAAAACGAGGGCGACACCGTGGATGAACCGTTAGAGGAATACGTTCGAAATGGAGCGAGGACCGCGTATCTGTAGTTGTTTGGGCGATTGGACGATTTCGCCTCCGGACCACGGTGCCGGAGGACTTAGAATATTCGCGGGACTTTGAAAAATTTTGAAGCAAACGGAGTTTTCGGCGAATATTTCGAACACAAGGGCGACACCCTGGTCGAACCGTTCGGGTAATGCGTTCGAAATGTAGCGAGGAACGCGTATCTGTAGTTGTTTGGGCGATTGGACCATTTCTCCTCCGGACCACGGTGCAGGATGACTTAGAATATTCGCGGTACGTTGAAAAATTTCAAAGCTAACGGAGTTTTCGGCGAATATTTCGAAAACGTGGGCGACACCCTGGTCGAACCGTTCGCGTAATGCGTTCGAAATGTAGCGAGGAACGCGTATCTTTAGTTGTTTGGGCGATTGGACCATTTCTCCTCCGGACAACGGTGCCGGAGGACTTAGAATATTCGCGGGACTTTGAAAAATTTCAAAGCAAACGGAGTTTTCTTCGAATATTTCGAACACGATGGCGACACCGTGGTCGAAACTTTCGGGTAATGCGTTTGAAATGGTGCGAGGAACGCGTATCTGTAGTTGTTTGGGCGATTGGACCATTTCTCCTCCGGACCACGGTGCAGGATGACTTAGAATATTCGCGGTACTTTGAAAAATTTCAAAGCAAACGGAGTTTTCGGCGAATATTTCGAACACGAGGGCGACACCGTGGTCGAAACTTTCCGGTAATGCGTTCGAAATGGAGCGAGGACCGCGTATCTGTAGTTGTTTGGGCGATTGGACGATTTCGCCTCCGGACCACGGTGCCGGAGGACTTAGAATATTCGCGGGACTTTGAAAAATTTCGAAGCAAACGGAGTTTTCGGCGAATATTTCGAACACAAGGGCGACACCCTGGTCGAACCGTTCGAGTAATGCGGTCGAAATGTTGCGAGAAACGCGTATCTGTAGTTGTTTGGGCGATTGGACCATTTCTCCTCCGGACAACGGTGCCGGAGGACTTAGAATATTCACGGGACTTTGAAAAATTTCAAAGCAAACGGAGTTTTCTTCGAATTTCTCGAAAACGAGGGCGACACCTTGGTCGAAACGTTCGAGTAATGCGTTCGAATTGGAGCGAGGAACGCGTATCTGTAGTTGTTTGGGCGATTCTACGATTTCGCCTCCGGACCACGGTGCCGGAGGACTTAGAATATTCGCGGACATTGAAAAATTTCGAAGCTAACGGAGTTTTCGGCGAATATCTCGAAAACGAGGGCGACACCGTGGATGAACCGTTAGAGGAATACGTTCGAAATGGAGCGAGGACCGCGTATCTGTAGTTGTTTGGGCGATTGGACGATTTCGCCTCCGGACCACGGTGCCGGAGGACTTAGAATATTCGCGGGACTTTGAAAAATTTCGAAGCAAACGGAGTTTTCGGCGAATATTTCGAACACAAGGGCGACACCCTGGTCGAACCGTTCGAGTAATGCGTTCGAAATGTAGCGAGGAACGCGTATCTGTAGTTGTTTGGGCGATTGGACGATTTCGCCTCCGGACCACGGTGCCGGAGGACTTAGAATATTCGCGGGACTTTGAAAAATTTCGAAGCAAACGGAGTTTTCGGCGAATATTTCGAACACAAGGGCGACACCCTGGTCGAACTGTTCGAGTAATGCGTTCGAAATGTAGCGAGGAACGCGTATCTGTAGTTGTTTGGGCGATTGGACCATTTCTCCTCCGGACCACGGTGCAGGATGACTTAGAATATTCGCGGTACGTTGAAAAATTTCAAAGCTAACGGAGTTTTCGGCGAATATCTCGAAAACGAGGGCGACACCGCGGATGAACCGTTAGAGGAATACGTTCGAAATGGAGCGAGGACCGCGTATCTGTAGTTGGTTGGGCGATTGGACGATTTCGCCTCCGGACCACGGTGCCGGAGGACTTAGAATATTCGTGGGACTTTGAAAAATTTCGAAGCAAACGGAGTTTTCGGCGAATATTTCGAAAACGAGGGCGACACCCTGGTCGAACCGTTCGCGTAATGCGTTCGAAATGTAGCGAGGAACGCGTATCTTTAGTTGTTTGGGCGATTGGACCATTTCTCCTCCGGATAACGGTGCCGGAGGACTTAGAATATTCGCGGGACTTTGAAAAATTTCAAAGCAAACGGAGTTTTCTTCGAATATTTCGAACACGAAGGCGACACCGTGGTCGAAACTATCGGGCAATGCGTTTGAAATGGTGCGAGGAACGCGTATCTGTAGTTGTTTGGGCGATTGGACCATTTCTCCTCCGGACCACGGTGCAGGATGACTTAGAATATTCGCGGTACTTTGATAAATTTCAAAGCAAACGGAGTTTTCGGCGAATATTTCGAACACGAGGGCGACACCGTGGTCGAAACTTTCCGGTACTGCGTTCGAAATGGAGCGAGGACCGCGTATCTGTAGTTGTTTGGGCGATTGGACGATTTCGCCTCCGGACCACGGTGCCGGATGACTTAGAATATTCGCGGGACTTTGAAAAATTTCGAAGCAAACGGAGTTTTCGGCGAATATCTCGAAAACGAGGGCGACACCGTAGATGAACCGTTAGAGGAATACGTTCGAAATGGAGCGAGGACCGCGTATCTGTAGTTGTTTGGGCGATTGGACGATTTCGCCTCCGGACCACGGTGCCGGAGGACTTAGAATATTCGCGGGACTTTGAAAAATTTCGAAGCAAACGGAGTTTTCGGCGAATATTTCGAACACTAGGGCGACACCCTGGTCGAACCGTTCGAGTAATGCGTTCGAAATGTAGCGAGGAACGTGTATCTGTAGTTGTTTGGGCGATTGGACCATTTCTCCTCCGGACCACGGTGCAGGATGACTTAGAATATTCGCGGTACTTTGAAAAATTTCAAAGCAAACGGAGTTTTCGGCGAATATTTCGAACACGAGGGCGACACCGTGGTCGAAACTTTCCGGTACTGCGTTCGAAATGGAGCGAGGACCGCGTATCTGTAGTTGTTTGGGCGATTCTACGATTTCGCCTCCGGACCACGGTGCCGGAGGACTTAGAATATTCGCGGACAATGAAAAATTTCGAAGCTAACGGAGTTTTCGGCGAATATCTCGAAAACGAGGGCGACACCGTGGATGAACCGTTAGAGGAATACGTTCGAAATGGAGCGAGGACCGCGTATCTGTAGTTGTTTGGGCGATTGGACGATTTCGCCTCCGGACCACGGTGCCGGAGGACTTAGAATATTCGCGGGACTTTGAAAAATTTCGAAGCAAACGGAGTTTTCGGCGAATATTTCGAACACGAGGGCGACACCGTGGTCGAAACTTTCCGGTAATGCGTTCGAAATGGAGCGAGGACCGCGTATCTGTAGTTGTTTGGGCGATTGGACGATTTCGCCTCCGGACCACGGTGCCGGAGGACTTAGAATATTCGCGGGACTTTGAAAAATTTCGAAGCAAACGGAGTTTTCGGCGAATATTTCGAACACAAGGGCGACACCCTGGTCGAACCGTTCGAGTAATGCGTTCGAAATGTTGCGAGAAACGCGTATCTGTAGTTGTTTGGGCGATTGGACCATTTCTCCTCCGGACAACGGTGCCGGAGGACTTAGAATATTCGCGGGACTTTGAAAAATTTCAAAGCAAACGGAGTTTTCTTCGAATTTCTCGAAAACGAGGGCGACACCTTGGTCGAAACGTTCGAGTAATGCGTTCGAATTGGAGCGAGGAACGCGTATCTGTAGTTGTTTGGGCGATTCTACGATTTCGCCTCCGGACCACGGTGCCGGAGGACTTAGAATATTCGCGGACATTGAAAAATTTCGAAGCTAACGGAGTTTTCGGCGAATATCTCGAAAACGAGGGCGACACCGTGGATGAACCGTTAGAGGAATACGTTCGAAATGGAGCGAGGACCGCGTATCTGTAGTTGTTTGGGCGATTGGACGATTTCGCCTCCGGACCACGGTGCCGGAGGACTTAGAATATTCGCGGGACTTTGAAAAATTTCGAAGCAAACGGAGTTTTCGGCGAATATTTCGAACACAAGGGCGACACCCTGGTCGAACCGTTCGAGTAATGCGTTCGAAATGTAGCGAGGAACGCGTATCTGTAGTTGTTTGGGCGATTGGACGATTTCGCCTCCGGACCACGGTGCCGGAGGACTTAGAATATTCGCGGGACTTTGAAAAATTTCGAAGCAAACGGAGTTTTCGGCGAATATTTCGAACACAAGGGCGACACCCTGGTCGAACTGTTCGAGTAATGCGTTCGAAATGTAGCGAGGAACGCGTATCTGTAGTTGTTTGGGCGATTGGACCATTTCTCCTCCGGACCACGGTGCAGGATGACTTAGAATATTCGCGGTACGTTGAAAAATTTCAAAGCTAACGGAGTTTTCGGCGAATATCTCGAAAACGAGGGCGACACCGCGGATGAACCGTTAGAGGAATACGTTCGAAATGGAGCGAGGACCGCGTATCTGTAGTTGGTTGGGCGATTGGACGATTTCGCCTCCGGACCACGGTGCCGGAGGACTTAGAATATTCGTGGGACTTTGAAAAATTTCGAAGCAAACGGAGTTTTCGGCGAATATTTCGAAAACGAGGGCGACACCCTGGTCGAACCGTTCGCGTAATGCGTTCGAAATGTAGCGAGGAACGCGTATCTTTAGTTGTTTGGGCGATTGGACCATTTCTCCTCCGGATAACGGTGCCGGAGGACTTAGAATATTCGCGGGACTTTGAAAAATTTCAAAGCAAACGGAGTTTTCTTCGAATATTTCGAACACGAAGGCGACACCGTGGTCGAAACTATCGGGCAATGCGTTTGAAATGGTGCGAGGAACGCGTATCTGTAGTTGTTTGGGCGATTGGACCATTTCTCCTCCGGACCACGGTGCAGGATGACTTAGAATATTCGCGGTACTTTGATAAATTTCAAAGCAAACGGAGTTTTCGGCGAATATTTCGAACACGAGGGCGACACCGTGGTCGAAACTTTCCGGTACTGCGTTCGAAATGGAGCGAGGACCGCGTATCTGTAGTTGTTTGGGCGATTGGACGATTTCGCCTCCGGACCACGGTGCCGGAGGACTTAGAATATTCGCGGGACTTTGAAAAATTTCAAAGCAAACGGAGTTTTCGGCGAATATCTCGAAAACGAGGGCGACACCGTAGATGAACCGTTAGAGGAATACGTTCGAAATGGAGCGAGGACCGCGTATCTGTAGTTGTTTGGGCGATTGGACGATTTCGCCTCCGGACCACGGTGCCGGAGGACTTAGAATATTCGCGGGACTTTGAAAAATTTCGAAGCAAACGGAGTTTTCGGCGAATATTTCGAACACTAGGGCGACACCCTGGTCGAACCGTTCGAGTAATGCGTTCGAAATGTAGCGAGGAACGTGTATCTGTAGTTGTTTGGGCGATTGGACCATTTCTCCTCCGGACCACGGTGCAGGATGACTTAGAATATTCGCGGTACTTTGAAAAATTTCAAAGCAGACGGAGTTTTCGGCGAATATTTCGAACACGAGGGCGACACCGTGGTCGAAACTTTCCGGTACTGCGTTCGAAATGGAGCGAGGACCGCGTATCTGTAGTTGTTTGGGCGATTCTACGATTTCGCCTCCGGACCACGGTGCCGGAGGACTTAGAATATTCGCGGACAATGAAAAATTTCGAAGCTAACGGAGTTTTCGGCGAATATCTCGAAAACGAGGGCGACACCGTGGATGAACCGTTAGAGGAATACGTTCGAAATGGAGCGAGGACCGCGTATCTGTAGTTGTTTGGGCGATTGGACGATTTCGCCTCCGGACCACGGTGCCGGAGGACTTAGAATATTCGCGGGACTTTGAAAAATTTTGAAGCAAACGGAGTTTTCGGCGAATATTTCGAACACAAGGGCGACACCCTGGTCGAACCGTTCGGGTAATGCGTTCGAAATGTAGCGAGGAACGCGTATCTGTAGTTGTTTGGGCGATTGGACCATTTCTCCTCCGGACCACGGTGCAGGATGACTTAGAATATTCGCGGTACGTTGAAAAATTTCAAAGCTAACGGAGTTTTCGGCGAATATTTCGAAAACGTGGGCGACACCCTGGTCGAACCGTTCGCGTAATGCGTTCGAAATGTAGCGAGGAACGCGTATCTTTAGTTGTTTGGGCGATTGGACCATTTCTCCTCCGGACAACGGTGCCGGAGGACTTAGAATATTCGCGGGACTTTGAAAAATTTCAAAGCAAACGGAGTTTTCTTCGAATATTTCGAACACGATGGCGACACCGTGGTCGAAACTTTCGGGTAATGCGTTTGAAATGGTGCGAGGAACGCGTATCTGTAGTTGTTTGGGCGATTGGACCATTTCTCCTCCGGACCACGGTGCAGGATGACTTAGAATATTCGCGGTACTTTGAAAAATTTCAAAGCAAACGGAGTTTTCGGCGAATATTTCGAACACGAGGGCGACACCGTGGTCGAAACTTTCCGGTAATGCGTTCGAAATGGAGCGAGGACCGCGTATCTGTAGTTGTTTGGGCGATTGGACGATTTCGCCTCCGGACCACGGTGCCGGAGGACTTAGAATATTCGCGGGACTTTGAAAAATTTCGAAGCAAACGGAGTTTTCGGCGAATATTTCGAACACAAGGGCGACACCCTGGTCGAACCGTTCGAGTAATGCGTTCGAAATGTTGCGAGAAACGCGTATCTGTAGTTGTTTGGGCGATTGGACCATTTCTCCTCCGGACAACGGTGCCGGAGGACTTAGAATATTCACGGGACTTTGAAAAATTTCAAAGCAAACGGAGTTTTCTTCGAATTTCTCGAAAACGAGGGCGACACCTTGGTCGAAACGTTCGAGTAATGCGTTCGAATTGGAGCGAGGAACGCGTATCTGTAGTTGTTTGGGCGATTCTACGATTTCGCCTCCGGACCACGGTGCCGGAGGACTTAGAATATTCGCGGACATTGAAAAATTTCGAAGCAAACGGAGTTTTCGGCGAATAACTCGAAAACCAGGGCGACACCGTGGATGAACCGTTAGAGGAATACGTTCGAAATGGAGCGAGGACCGCGTATCTGTAGTTGTTTGGGCGATTGGACGATTTCGCCTCCGGACCACGGTGCCGGAGGACTTAGAATATTCGCGGGACTTTGAAAAATTTCGAAGCAAACGGAGTTTTCGGCGAATATTTCGAACACAAGGGCGACACCCTGGTCGAACCGTTCGAGTAATGCGTTCGAAATGTAGCGAGGAACGCGTATCTGTAGTTGTTTGGGCGATTGGACGATTTCGCCTCCGGACCACGGTGCCGGAGGACTTAGAATATTCGCGGGACTTTGAAAAATTTCGAAGCAAACGGAGTTTTCGGCGAATATTTCGAACACAAGGGCGACACCCTGGTCGAACTGTTCGAGTAATGCGTTCGAAATGTAGCGAGGAACGCGTATCTGTAGTTGTTTGGGCGATTGGACCATTTCTCCTCCGGACCACGGTGCAGGATGACTTAGAATATTCGCGGTACGTTGAAAAATTTCAAAGCTAACGGAGTTTTCGGCGAATATCTCGAAAACGAGGGCGACACCGCGGATGAACCGTTAGAGGAATACGTTCGAAATGGAGCGAGGACCGCGTATCTGTAGTTGGTTGGGCGATTGGACGATTTCGCCTCCGGACCACGGTGCCGGAGGACTTAGAATATTCGTGGGACTTTGAAAAATTTCGAAGCAAACGGAGTTTTCGGCGAATATTTCGAAAACGAGGGCGACACCCTGGTCGAACCGTTCGCGTAATGCGTTCGAAATGTAGCGAGGAACGCGTATCTTTAGTTGTTTGGGCGATTGGACCATTTCTCCTCCGGATAACGGTGCCGGAGGACTTAGAATATTCGCGGGACTTTGAAAAATTTCAAAGCAAACGGAGTTTTCTTCGAATATTTCGAACACGAAGGCGACACCGTGGTCGAAACTATCGGGCAATGCGTTTGAAATGGTGCGAGGAACGCGTATCTGTAGTTGTTTGGGCGATTGGACCATTTCTCCTCCGGACCACGGTGCAGGATGACTTAGAATATTCGCGGTACTTTGAAAAATTTCAAAGCAAACGGAGTTTTCGGCGAATATTTCGAACACAAGGGCGACACCCTGGTCGAACCGTTCGAGTAATGCGTTCGAAATGTAGCGAGGAACGCGTATCTGTAGTTGTTTGGGCGATTGGACCATTTCTCCTCCGGACCACGGTGCAGGATGACTTAGAATATTCGCGGTACGTTGAAAAATTTCAAAGCTAACGGAGTTTTCGGCGAATATTTCGAAAACGTGGGCGACACCCTGGTCGAACCGTTCGCGTAATGCGTTCGAAATGTAGCGAGGAACGCGTATCTTTAGTTGTTTGGGCGATTGGACCATTTCTCCTCCGGACAACGGTGCCGGAGGACTTAGAATAGTCGCGGGACTTTGAAAAATTTCAAAGCAAACGGAGTTTTCTTCGAATATTTCGAACACGATGGCGACACCGTGGTCGAAACTTTCGGGTAATGCGTTTGAAATGGTGCGAGGAACGCGTATCTGTAGTTGTTTGGGCGATTGGACCATTTCTCCTCCGGACCACGGTGCAGGATGACTTAGAATATTCGCGGTACTTTGAAAAATTTCAAAGCAAACGGAGTTTTCGGCGAATATTTCGAACACGAGGGCGACACCCTGGTCGAACCGTTCGAGTAATGCGTTCGAAATGTAGCGAGGAACGCGTATCTGTAGTTGTTTGGGCGATTGGACCATTTCTCCTCCGGACCACGGTGCAGGATGACTTAGAATATTCGCGGTACGTTGAAAAATTTCAAAGCTAACGGAGTTTTCGGCGAATATTTCGAAAACGTGGGCGACACCCTGGTCGAACCGTTCGCGTAATGCGTTCGAAATGTAGCGAGGAACGCGTATCTTTAGTTGTTTGGGCGATTGGACCATTTCTCCTCCGGACAACGGTGCCGGAGGACTTAGAATATTCGCGGGACTTTGAAAAATTTCAAAGCAAACGGAGTTTTCTTCGAATATTTCGAACACGATGGCGACACCGTGGTCGAAACTTTCCGGTAATGCGTTCGAAATGGAGCGAGGACCGCGTATCTGTAGTTGTTTGGGCGATTGGACGATTTCGCCTCCGGACCACGGTGCCGGAGGACTTAGAATATTCGCGGGACTTTGAAAAATTTTGAAGCAAACGGAGTTTTCGGCGAATATTTCGAACACAAGGGCGACACCCTGGTCGAACCGTTCGAGTAATGCGTTCGAAATGTAGCGAGGAACGCGTATCTGTAGTTGTTTGGGCGATTGGACCATTTCTCCTCCGGACCACGGTGCAGGATGACTTAGAATATTCGCGGTACGTTGAAAAATTTCAAAGCTAACGGAGTTTTCGGCGAATATTTCGAAAACGTGGGCGACACCCTGGTCGAACCGTTCGCGTAATGCGTTCGAAATGTAGCGAGGAACGCGTATCTTTAGTTGTTTGGGCGATTGGACCATTTCTCCTCCGGACAACGGTGCCGGAGGACTTAGAATATTCGCGGGACTTTGAAAAATTTCAAAGCAAACGGAGTTTTCTTCGAATATTTCGAACACGATGGCGACACCGTGGTCGAAACTTTCGGGTAATGCGTTTGAAATGGTGCGAGGAACGCGTATCTGTAGTTGTTTGGGCGATTGGACCATTTCTCCTCCGGACCACGGTGCCGGAGGACTTAGAATATTCGCGGGACTTTGAAAAATTTCGAAGCAAACGGAGTTTTCGGCGAATATTTCGTACACAAGGGCGACACGCTGGTCGAACCGTTCGAGTAATGCGTTCGAAATGTAGCGAGGAACGCGTATCTGTAGTTGTTTGGGCGATTGGATCATTTCTCCTCCGGACCACGGTGCCGGAGGACTTAGAATATTCGCGGGACTTTGAAAAATTTCGAAGCAAACGGAGTTTTCGGCGAATATTTCGTACACAAGGGCGACACGCTGGTCGAACCGTTCGAGTAATGCGTTCGAAATGTAGCGAGGAACGCGTATCTGTAGTTGTTTGGGCGATTGGACCATTTCTCCTCCGGACAACGGTGCCGGAGGACTTAGAATATTCGCGGGACTTTGAAAAATTTCAAAGCAAACGGAGTTTTCTTCGAATATTTCGAACACGATGGCGACACCGTGGTCGAAACTTTCGGGTAATGCGTTTGAAATGGTGCGAGGAACGCGTATCTGTAGTTGTTTGGGCGATTGGACCATTTCTCCTCCGGACCACGGTGCAGGATGACTTAGAATATTCGCGGTACTTTGAAAAATTTCAAAGCAAACGGAGTTTTCGGCGAATATTTCGAACACGAGGGCGACACCGTGGTCGAAACTTTCCGGTAATGCGTTCGAAATGGAGCGAGGACCGCGTATCTGTAGTTGTTTGGGCGATTGGACGATTTCGCCTCCGGACCACGGTGCCGGAGGACTTAGAATATTCGCGGGACTTTGAAAAATTTCGAAGCAAACGGAGTTTTCGGCGAATATTTCGTACACAAGGGCGACACGCTGGTCGAACCGTTCGAGTAATGCGTTCGAAATGTAGCGAGGAACGCGTATCTGTAGTTGTTTGGGCGATTGGATCATTTCTCCTCCGGACCACGGTGCCGGAGGACTTAGAATATTCGCGGGACTTTGAAAAATTTCGAAGCAAACGGAGTTTTCGGCGAATATTTCGTACACAAGGGCGACACGCTGGTCGAACCGTTCGAGTAATGCGTTCGAAATGTAGCGAGGAACGCGTATCTGTAGTTGTTTGGGCGATTGGACCATTTCTCCTCCCGACCACGGTGCCGGAGGACTTAGAATATTCGCGGGACTTTGAAAAATTTCGAAGCAAACGGAGTTTTCGGCGAATATTTCGAAAACGAGGGCGACACCCTCGTCGAACCGTTCGCGTAATGCGTTCGAAATGTAGCGAGGAACGCGTATCTTTAATTGTTTGGGCGATTGGACCATTTCTCCTCCGGACAACGGTGCCGGAGGACTTAGAATATTCGCGGGACTTTGAAAAATTTCAAAGCTAACGGAGTTTTCGGCGAATATCTCGAAAACGAGGGCGACACCGTGGATGAACCGTTAGAGGAATACGTTCGAAATGGAGCGAGGACCGCGTATCTGTAGTTGGTTGGGCGATTGGACGATTTCGCCTCCGGACCACGGTGCCGGAGGACTTAGAATATTCGCGGGACTTTGATAAATTTCGAAGCAAACGGAGTTTTCGGCGAATATTTCGAACACAAGGGCGACACCCTGGTCGAACCGTTCGAGTAATGCGTTCGAAATGTTGCGAGAAACGCGTATCTGTAGTTGTTTGGGCGATTGGACCATTTCTCCTCCGGACAACGGTGCCGGAGGACTTAGAATATTCGCGGGACTTTGAAAAATTTCAAAGCAAACGGAGTTTTCTTCGAATATTTCGAACACGATGGCGACACCGTGGTCGAAACTTTCCGGTAATGCGTTCGAAATGGAGCGAGGACCGCGTATCTGTAGTTGTTTGGGCGATTGGACGATTTCGCCTCCGGACCACGGTGCCGGAGGACTTAGAATATTCGCGGTACGTTGAAAAATTTCAAAGCTAACGGAGTTTTCGGCGAATATCTCGAAAACGAGGGCGACACCGTGGATGAACCGTTAGAGGAATACGTTCGAAATGGAGCGAGGACCGCGTATCTGTAGTTGTTTGGGCGATTGGACGATTTCGCCTCCGGACCACGGTGCCGGAGGACTTAGAATATTCGCGGGACTTTGAAAAATTTCGAAGCAAACGGAGTTTTCGGCGAATATTTCGTACACAAGGGCGACACGCTGGTCGAACCGTTCGAGTAATGCGTTCGAAATGTAGCGAGGAACGCGTATCTGTAGTTGTTTGGGCGATTGGATCATTTCTCCTCCGGACCACGGTGCCGGAGGACTTAGAATATTCGCGGGACTTTGATAAATTTCGAAGCAAACGGAGTTTTCGGCGAATATTTCGAACACAAGGGCGACACCCTGGTCGAACCGTTCGAGTAATGCGTTCGAAATGTTGCGAGAAACGCGTATCTGTAGTTGTTTGGGCGATTGGACCATTTCTCCTCCGGACAACGGTGCCGGAGGACTTAGAATATTCGCGGGACTTTGAAAAATTTCAAAGCAAACGGAGTTTTCTTCGAATATTTCGAACACGATGGCGACACCGTGGTCGAAACTTTCCGGTAATGCGTTCGAAATGGAGCGAGGACCGCGTATCTGTAGTTGTTTGGGCGATTGGACGATTTCGCCTCCGGACCACGGTGCCGGAGGACTTAGAATATTCGCGGACAATGAAAAATTTCGAAGCTAACGGAGTTTTCGGCGAATATCTCGAAAACGAGGGCGACACCGTGGATGAACCGTTAGAGGAATACGTTCGAAATGGAGCGAGGACCGCGTATCTGTAGTTGTTTGGGCGATTGGACGATTTCGCCTCCGGACCACGGTGCCGGAGGACTTAGAATATTCGCGGGACTTTGAAAAATTTTGAAGCAAACGGAGTTTTCGGCGAATATTTCGAACACAAGGGCGACACCCTGGTCGAACCGTTCGGGTAATGCGTTCGAAATGTAGCGAGGAACGCGTATCTGTAGTTGTTTGGGCGATTGGACCATTTCTCCTCCGGACCACGGTGCAGGATGACTTAGAATATTCGCGGTACGTTGAAAAATTTCAAAGCTAACGGAGTTTTCGGCGAATATTTCGAAAACGTGGGCGACACCCTGGTCGAACCGTTCGCGTAATGCGTTCGAAATGTAGCGAGGAACGCGTATCTTTAGTTGTTTGGGCGATTGGACCATTTCTCCTCCGGACAACGGTGCCGGAGGACTTAGAATATTCGCGGGACTTTGAAAAATTTCAAAGCAAACGGAGTTTTCTTCGAATATTTCGAACACGATGGCGACACCGTGGTCGAAACTTTCGGGTAATGCGTTTGAAATGGTGCGAGGAACGCGTATCTGTAGTTGTTTGGGCGATTGGACCATTTCTCCTCCGGACCACGGTGCAGGATGACTTAGAATATTCGCGGTACTTTGAAAAATTTCAAAGCAAACGGAGTTTTCGGCGAATATTTCGAACACGAGGGCGACACCGTGGTCGAAACTTTCCGGTAATGCGTTCGAAATGGAGCGAGGACCGCGTATCTGTAGTTGTTTGGGCGATTGGACGATTTCGCCTCCGGACCACGGTGCCGGAGGACTTAGAATATTCGCGGGACTTTGAAAAATTTCGAAGCAAACGGAGTTTTCGGCGAATATTTCGAACACAAGGGCGACACCCTGGTCGAACCGTTCGAGTAATGCGTTCGAAATGTAGCGAGGAACGCGTATCTGTAGTTGTTTGGGCGATTGGACGATTTCGCCTCCGGACCACGGTGCCGGAGGACTTAGAATATTCGCGGGACTTTGAAAAATTTCGAAGCAAACGGAGTTTTCGGCGAATATTTCGAACACAAGGGCGACACCCTGGTCGAACTGTTCGAGTAATGCGTTCGAAATGTAGCGAGGAACGCGTATCTGTAGTTGTTTGGGCGATTGGACCATTTCTCCTCCGGACCACGGTGCAGGATGACTTAGAATATTCGCGGGACTTTGAAAAATTTCGAAGCAAACGGAGTTTTCGGCGAATATTTCGTACACAAGGGCGACACGCTGGTCGAACCGTTCGAGTAATGCGTTCGAAATGTAGCGAGGAACGCGTATCTTTAATTGTTTGGGCGATTGGACCATTTCTCCTCCGGACAACGGTGCCGGAGGACTTAGAATATTCGCGGGACTTTGAAAAATTTCAAAGCTAACGGAGTTTTCGGCGAATATCTCGAAAACGAGGGCGACACCGTGGATGAACCGTTAGAGGAATACGTTCGAAATGGAGCGAGGACCGCGTATCTGTAGTTGGTTGGGCGATTGGACGATTTCGCCTCCGGACCACGGTGCCGGAGGACTTAGAATATTCGCGGGACTTTGATAAATTTCGAAGCAAACGGAGTTTTCGGCGAATATTTCGAAAACGAGGACGACACCCTGGTCGAACCGTTCGCGTAATGCGTTCGAAATGTAGCGAGGAACGCGTATCTTTAATTGTTTGGGCGATTGGACCATTTCTCCTCCGGACAACGGTGCCGGAGGACTTAGAATATTCGCGGGACTTTGAAAAATTTCAAAGCAAACGGAGTTTTCTTCGAATATTTCGAACACGAAGGCGACACCGTGGTCGAAACTTTCCGGTACTGCGTTCGAAATGGAGCGAGGACCGCGTATCTGTAGTTGTTTGGGCGATTGGACGATTTCGCCTCCGGACCACGGTGCCGGAGGACTTAGAATATTCGCGGGACTTTGATAAATTTCGAAGCAAACGGAGTTTTCGGCGAATATTTCGAAAACGAGGGCGACACCCTGGTCGAACCGTTCGCGTAATGCGTTCGAAATGTAGCGAGGAACGCGTATCTTTAATTGTTTGGGCGATTGGACCATTTCTCCTCCGGACAACGGTGCCGGAGGACTTAGAATATTCGCGGGACTTTGAAAAATTTCAAAGCAAACGGAGTTTTCTTCGAATATTTCGAACACGAAGGCGACACCGTGGTCGAAACTTTCCGGTACTGCGTTCGAAATGGAGCGAGGACCGCGTATCTGTAGTTGGTTGGGCGATTGGACGATTTCGCCTCCGGACCACGGTGCCGGAGGACTTAGAATATTCGCGGGACTTTGATAAATTTCGAAGCAAACGGAGTTTTCGGCGAATATTTCGAAACACGAGGGCGACACCGTGGTCGAAACTTTCCGGTAATGCGTTCGAAATGGAGCGAGGACCGCGTATCTGTAGTTGTTTGGGCGATTGGACGATTTCGCCTCCGGACCACGGTGCCGGAGGACTTAGAATATTCGCGGTACGTTGAAAAATTTCAAAGCTAACGGAGTTTTCGGCGAATATCTCGAAAACGAGGGCGACACCGTGGATGAACCGTTAGAGGAATACGTTCGAAATGGAGCGAGGACCGCGTATCTGTAGTTGGTTGGGCGATTGGACGATGTCGCCTCCGGACCACGGTGCCGGAGGACTTAGAATATTCGCGGGACTTTGATAAATTTCGAAGCAAACGGAGTTTTCGGCGAATATTTCGAACACAAGGGCGACACCCTGGTCGAACCGTTCGAGTAATGCGTTCGAAATGTTGCGAGAAACGCGTATCTGTAGTTGTTTGGGCGATTGGACCATTTCTCCTCCGGACAACGGTGCCGGAGGACTTAGAATATTCACGGGACTTTGAAAAATTTCAAAGCAAACGGAGTTTTCTTCGAATTTCTCGAAAACGAGGGCGACACCCTGGTCGAACCGTTCGCGTAATGCGTTCGAAATGTAGCGAGGAACGCGTATCTTTAGTTGTTTGGGCGATTGGACCATTTCTCCTCCGGATAACGGTGCCGGAGGACTTAGAATATTCGCGGGACTTTGAAAAATTTCAAAGCAAACGGAGTTTTCTTCGAATATTTCGAACACGAAGGCGACACCGTGGTCGAAACTATCGGGCAATGCGTTTGAAATGGTGCGAGGAACGCGTATCTGTAGTTGTTTGGGCGATTGGACCATTTCTCCTCCGGACCACGGTGCAGGATGACTTAGAATATTCGCGGTACTTTGATAAATTTCAAAGCAAACGGAGTTTTCGGCGAATATTTCGAACACGAGGGCGACACCGTGGTCGAAACTTTCCGGTACTGCGTTCGAAATGGAGCGAGGACCGCGTATCTGTAGTTGTTTGGGCGATTGGACGATTTCGCCTCCGGACCACGGTGCCGGAGGACTTAGAATATTCGCGGGACTTTGAAAAATTTCGAAGCAAACGGAGTTTTCGGCGAATATCTCGAAAACGAGGGCGACACCGTAGATGAACCGTTAGAGGAATACGTTCGAAATGGAGCGAGGACCGCGTATCTGTAGTTGTTTGGGCGATTGGACGATTTCGCCTCCGGACCACGGTGCCGGAGGACTTAGAATATTCGCGGGACTTTGAAAAATTTCGAAGCAAACGGAGTTTTCGGCGAATATTTCGAACACTAGGGCGACACCCTGGTCGAACCGTTCGAGTAATGCGTTCGAAATGTAGCGAGGAACGCGTATCTGTAGTTGTTTGGGCGATTGGATCATTTCTCCTCCGGACCACGGTGCCGGAGGACTTAGAATATTCGCGGGACTTTGAAAAATTTCGAAGCAAACGGAGTTTTCGGCGAATATTTCGTACACAAGGGCGACACGCTGGTCGAACCGTTCGAGTAATGCGTTCGAAATGTAGCGAGGAACGCGTATCTGTAGTTGTTTGGGCGATTGGATCATTTCTCCTCCGGACCACGGTGCCGGAGGACTTAGAATATTCGCGGGACTTTGAAAAATTTCGAAGCAAACGGAGTTTTCGGCGAATATTTCGTACACAAGGGCGACACGCTGGTCGAACCGTTCGAGTAATGCGTTCGAAATGTAGCGAGGAACGCGTATCTGTAGTTGTTTGGGCGATTGGACCATTTCTCCTCCCGACCACGGTGCCGGAGGACTTAGAATATTCGCGGGACTTTGAAAAATTTCGAAGCAAACGGAGTTTTCGGCGAATATTTCGAAAACGAGGGCGACACCCTGGTCGAACCGTTCGCGTAATGCGTTCGAAATGTAGCGAGGAACGCGTATCTTTAATTGTTTGGGCGATTGGACCATTTCTCCTCCGGACAACGGTGCCGGAGGACTTAGAATATTCGCGGGACTTTGAAAAATTTCAAAGCAAACGGAGTTTTCTTCGAATATTTCGAACACGAAGGCGACACCGTGGTCGAAACTTTCGGGTAATGCGTTTGAAATGGTGCGAGGAACGCGTATCTGTAGTTGTTTGGGCGATTGGACCATTTCTCCTCCGGACCACGGTGCAGGATGACTTAGAATATTCGCGGTACTTTGAAAAATTTCAAAGCAAACGGAGTTTTCGGCGAATATTTCGAACACGAGGGCGACACCGTGGTCGAAACTTTCCGGTAATGCGTTCGAAATGGAGCGAGGACCGCGTATCTGTAGTTGTTTGGGCGATTGGACGATTTCGCCTCCGGACCACGGTGCCGGAGGACTTAGAATATTCGCGGTACTTTGAAAAATTTCAAAGCAAACGGAGTTTTCGGCGAATATTTCGAACACGAGGGCGACACCGTGGTCGAAACTTTCCGGTAATGCGTTCGAAATGGAGCGAGGACCGCGTATCTGTAGTTGTTTGGGCGATTGGACGATTTCGTCTCCGGACCACGGTGCCGGAGGACTTAGAATATTCGCGGGACTTTGAAAAATTTCGAAGCAAACGGAGTTTTCGGCGAATATCTCGAAAACGAGGGCGACACCGTAGATGAACCGTTAGAGGAATACGTTCGAAATGGAGCGAGGACCGCGTATCTGTAGTTGTTTGGGCGATTGGACGATTTCGCCTCCGGACCACGGTGCCGGAGGACTTAGAATATTCGCGGGACTTTGAAAAATTTCGAAGCAAACGGAGTTTTCGGCGAATATTTCGTACACAAGGGCGACACGCTGGTCGAACCGTTCGAGTAATGCGTTCGAAATGTAGCGAGGAACGCGTATCTGTAGTTGTTTGGGCGATTGGATCATTTCTCCTCCGGACCACGGTGCCGGAGGACTTAGAATATTCGCGGTACGTTGAAAAATTTCAAAGCTAACGGAGTTTTCGGCGAATATCTCGAAAACGAGGGCGACACGCTGGTCGAACCGTTCGAGTAATGCGTTCGAAATGTAGCGAGGAACGCGTATCTGTAGTTGTTTGGGCGATTGGGCCATTTCTCCTCCCGACCACGGTGCCGGAGGACTTAGAATATTCGCGGTACTTTGAAAAATTTCAAAGCAAACGGAGTTTTCGGCGAATATTTCGAACACGAGGGCGACACCGTGGTCGAAACTTTCCGGTAATGCGTTCGAAATGGAGCGAGGACCGCGTATCTGTAGTTGTTTGGGCGATTGGACGATTTCGCCTCCGGACCACGGTGCCGGAGGACTTAGAATATTCGCGGTACGTTGAAAAATTTCAAAGCTAACGGAGTTTTCGGCGAATATCTCGAAAACGAGGGCGACACCGTGGATGAACCGTTAGAGGAATACGTTCGAAATGGAGCGAGGACCGCGTATCTGTAGTTGGTTGGGCGATTGGACGATGTCGCCTCCGGACCACGGTGCCGGAGGACTTAGAATATTCGCGGGACTTTGATAAATTTCGAAGCAAACGGAGTTTTCGGCGAATATTTCGAACACAAGGGCGACACCCTGGTCGAACCGTTCGAGTAATGCGTTCGAAATGTTGCGAGAAACGCGTATCTGTAGTTGTTTGGGCGATTGGACCATTTCTCCTCCGGACAACGGTGCCGGAGGACTTAGAATATTCACGGGACTTTGAAAAATTTCAAAGCAAACGGAGTTTTCTTCGAATTTCTCGAAAACGAGGGCGACACCCTGGTCGAACCGTTCGCGTAATGCGTTCGAAATGTAGCGAGGAACGCGTATCTTTAGTTGTTTGGGCGATTGGACCATTTCTCCTCCGGATAACGGTGCCGGAGGACTTAGAATATTCGCGGGACTTTGAAAAATTTCAAAGCAAACGGAGTTTTCTTCGAATATTTCGAACACGAAGGCGACACCGTGGTCGAAACTATCGGGCAATGCGTTTGAAATGGTGCGAGGAACGCGTATCTGTAGTTGTTTGGGCGATTGGACCATTTCTCCTCCGGACCACGGTGCAGGATGACTTAGAATATTCGCGGGACTTTGAAAAATTTCGAAGCAAACGGAGTTTTCGGCGAATATCTCGAAAACGAGGGCGACACCGTAGATGAACCGTTAGAGGAATACGTTCGAAATGGAGCGAGGACCGCGTATCTGTAGTTGTTTGGGCGATTGGACGATTTCGCCTCCGGACCACGGTGCCGGAGGACTTAGAATATTCGCGGGACTTTGAAAAATTTCGAAGCAAACGGAGTTTTCGGCGAATATTTCGAACACTAGGGCGACACCCTGGTCGAACCGTTCGAGTAATGCGTTCGAAATGTAGCGAGGAACGCGTATCTGTAGTTGTTTGGGCGATTGGATCATTTCTCCTCCGGACCACGGTGCCGGAGGACTTAGAATATTCGCGGGACTTTGAAAAATTTCGAAGCAAACGGAGTTTTCGGCGAATATTTCGTACACAAGGGCGACACGCTGGTCGAACCGTTCGAGTAATGCGTTCGAAATGTAGCGAGGAACGCGTATCTGTAGTTGTTTGGGCGATTGGATCATTTCTCCTCCGGACCACGGTGCCGGAGGACTTAGAATATTCGCGGGACTTTGAAAAATTTCGAAGCAAACGGAGTTTTCGGCGAATATTTCGTACACAAGGGCGACACGCTGGTCGAACCGTTCGAGTAATGCGTTCGAAATGTAGCGAGGAACGCGTATCTGTAGTTGTTTGGGCGATTGGACCATTTCTCCTCCCGACCACGGTGCCGGAGGACTTAGAATATTCGCGGGACTTTGAAAAATTTCGAAGCAAACGGAGTTTTCGGCGAATATTTCGAAAACGAGGGCGACACCCTGGTCGAACCGTTCGCGTAATGCGTTCGAAATGTAGCGAGGAACGCGTATCTTTAATTGTTTGGGCGATTGGACCATTTCTCCTCCGGACAACGGTGCCGGAGGACTTAGAATATTCGCGGGACTTTGAAAAATTTCAAAGCAAACGGAGTTTTCTTCGAATATTTCGAACACGAAGGCGACACCGTGGTCGAAACTTTCGGGTAATGCGTTTGAAATGGTGCGAGGAACGCGTATCTGTAGTTGTTTGGGCGATTGGACCATTTCTCCTCCGGACCACGGTGCAGGATGACTTAGAATATTCGCGGTACTTTGAAAAATTTCAAAGCAAACGGAGTTTTCGGCGAATATTTCGAACACGAGGGCGACACCGTGGTCGAAACTTTCCGGTACTGCGTTCGAAATGGAGCGAGGACCGCGTATCTGTAGTTGTTTGGGCGATTGGACGATTTCGCCTCCGGACCACGGTGCCGGAGGACTTAGAATATTCGCGGGACTTTGAAAAATTTTGAAGCAAACGGAGTTTTCGGCGAATATTTCGAACACAAGGGCGACACCCTGGTCGAACCGTTCGAGTAATGCGTTCGAAATGTAGCGAGGAACGCGTATCTGTAGTTGTTTGGGCGATTGGACCATTTCTCCTCCGGACCACGGTGCAGGATGACTTAGAATATTCGCGGTACGTTGAAAAATTTCAAAGCTAACGGAGTTTTCGGCGAATATTTCGAAAACGTGGGCGACACCCTGGTCGAACCGTTCGCGTAATGCGTTCGAAATGTAGCGAGGAACGCGTATCTTTAGTTGTTTGGGCGATTGGACCATTTCTCCTCCGGACAACGGTGCCGGAGGACTTAGAATATTCGCGGGACTTTGAAAAATTTCAAAGCAAACGGAGTTTTCTTCGAATATTTCGAACACGATGGCGACACCGTGGTCGAAACTTTCGTGTAATGCGTTTGAAATGGTGCGAGGAACGCGTATCTGTAGTTGTTTGGGCGATTGGACCATTTCTCCTCCGGACCACGGTGCAGGATGACTTAGAATATTCGCGGTACTTTGAAAAATTTCAAAGCAAACGGAGTTTTCGGCGAATATTTCGAACACGAGGGCGACACCGTGGTCGAAACTTTCCGGTACTGCGTTCGAAATGGAGCGAGGACCGCGTATCTGTAGTTGTTTGGGCGATTGGACGATTTCGCCTCCGGACCACGGTGCCGGAGGACTTAGAATATTCGCGGGACTTTGAAAAATTTTGAAGCAAACGGAGTTTTCGGCGAATATTTCGAACACAAGGGCGACACCCTGGTCGAACCGTTCGAGTAATGCGTTCGAAATGTAGCGAGGAACGCGTATCTGTAGTTGTTTGGGCGATTGGACCATTTCTCCTCCGGACCACGGTGCAGGATGACTTAGAATATTCGCGGTACGTTGAAAAATTTCAAAGCTAACGGAGTTTTCGGCGAATATTTCGAAAACGTGGGCGACACCCTGGTCGAACCGTTCGCGTAATGCGTTCGAAATGTAGCGAGGAACGCGTATCTTTAGTTGTTTGGGCGATTGGACCATTTCTCCTCCGGACAACGGTGCCGGAGGACTTAGAATATTCGCGGGACTTTGAAAAATTTCAAAGCAAACGGAGTTTTCTTCGAATATTTCGAACACGATGGCGACACCGTGGTCGAAACATTCGGGTAATGCGTTTGAAATGGTGCGAGGAACGCGTATCTGTAGTTGTTTGGGCGATTGGACCATTTCTCCTCCGGACCACGGTGCAGGATGACTTAGAATATTCGCGGTACTTTGAAAAATTTCAAAGCAAACGGAGTTTTCGGCGAATATTTCGAACACGAGGTCGACACCGTGGTCGAAACTTTCCGGTAATGCGTTCGAAATGGAGCGAGGACCGCGTATCTGTAGTTGTTTGGGCGATTGGACGATTTCGCCTCCGGACCACGGTGCCGGAGGACTTAGAATATTCGCGGGACTTTGAAAAATTTCGAAGCAAACGGAGTTTTCGGCGAATATTTCGTACACAAGGGCGACACGCTGGTCGAACCGTTCGAGTAATGCGTTCGAAATGTAGCGAGGAACGCGTATCTGTAGTTGTTTGGGCGATTGGATCATTTCTCCTCCGGACCACGGTGCCGGAGGACTTAGAATATTCGCGGGACTTTGAAAAATTTCGAAGCAAACGGAGTTTTCGGCGAATATTTCGTACACAAGGGCGACACGCTGGTCGAACCGTTCGAGTAATGCGTTCGAAATGTAGCGAGGAACGCGTATCTGTAGTTGTTTGGGCGATTGGACCATTTCTCCTCCCGACCACGGTGCCGGAGGACTTAGAATATTCGCGGGACTTTGAAAAATTTCGAAGCAAACGGAGTTTTCGGCGAATATTTCGAAAACGAGGGCGACACCCTGGTCGAACCGTTCGCGTAATGCGTTCGAAATGTAGCGAGGAACGCGTATCTTTAATTGTTTGGGCGATTGGACCATTTCTCCTCCGGACAACGGTGCCGGAGGACTTAGAATATTCGCGGGACTTTGAAAAATTTCAAAGCAAACGGAGTTTTCTTCGAATATTTCGAACACGAAGGCGACACCGTGGTCGAAACTTTCGGGTAATGCGTTTGAAATGGTGCGAGGAACGCGTATCTGTAGTTGTTTGGGCGATTGGACCATTTCTCCTCCGGACCACGGTGCAGGATGACTTAGAATATTCGCGGTACTTTGAAAAATTTCAAAGCAAACGGAGTTTTCGGCGAATATTTCGAACACGAGGGCGACACCGTGGTCGAAACTTTCCGGTACTGCGTTCGAAATGGAGCGAGGACCGCGTATCTGTAGTTGTTTGGGCGATTGGACGATTTCGCCTCCGGACCACGGTGCCGGAGGACTTAGAATATTCGCGGGACTTTGAAAAATTTAGAAGCAAACGGAGTTTTCGGCGAATATTTCGAAAACGAGGGCGACACCGTAGATGAACCGTTAGAGGAATACGTTCGAAATGGAGCGAGGACCGCGTATCTGTAGTTGTTTGGGCGATTGGACGATTTCGCCTCCGGACCACGGTGCCGGAGGACTTAGAATATTCGCGGGACTTTGAAAAATTTCGAAGCAAACGGAGTTTTCGGCGAATATTTCGTACACAAGGGCGACACGCTGGTCGAACCGTTCGAGTAATGCGTTCGAAATGTAGCGAGGAACGCGTATCTGTAGTTGTTTGGGCGATTGGAACATTTCTCCTCCGGACCACGGTGCCGGAGGACTTAGAATATTCGCGGTACGTTGAAAAATTTCAAAGCTAACGGAGTTTTCGGCGAATATCTCGAAAACGAGGGCGACACGCTGGTCGAACCGTTCGAGTAATGCGTTCGAAATGGAGCGAGGAACGCGTATCTGTAGTTGTTTGGGCGATTGGGCCATTTCTCCTCCCGACCACGGTGCCGGAGGACTTAGAATATTCGCGGTACTTTGAAAAATTTCAAAGCAAACGGAGTTTTCGGCGAATATATCGAAACACGAGGGCGACACCGTGGTCGAAACTTTCCGGTAATGCGTTCGAAATGGAGCGAGGACCGCGTATCTGTAGTTGTTTGGGCGATTGGACGATTTCGCCTCCGGACCACGGTGCCGGAGGACTTAGAATATTCGCGGTACTTTGAAAAATTTCAAAGCAAACGGAGTTTTCGGCGAATATTTCGAAACACGAGGGCGACACCGTGGTCGAAACTTTCCGGTAATGCGTTCGAAATGGAGCGAGGACCGCGTATCTGTAGTTGTTTGGGCGATTGGACGATTTCGCCTCCGGACCACGGTGCCGGAGGACTTAGAATATTCGCGGGACTTTGAAAAATTTCGAAGCAAACGGAGTTTTCGGCGAATATCTCGAAAACGAGGGCGACACCGTAGATGAACCGTTAGAGGAATACGTTCGAAATGGAGCGAGGACCGCGTATCTGTAGTTGTTTGGGCGATTGGACGATTTCGCCTCCGGACCACGGTGCCGGAGGACTTAGAATATTCGCGGGACTTTGAAAAATTTCGAAGCAAACGGAGTTTTCGGCGAATATTTCGTACACAAGGGCGACACGCTGGTCGAACCGTTCGAGTAATGCGTTCGAAATGTAGCGAGGAACGCGTATCTGTAGTTGTTTGGGCGATTGGATCATTTCTCCTCCGGACCACGGTGCCGGAGGACTTAGAATATTCGCGGTACGTTGAAAAATTTCAAAGCTAACGGAGTTTTCGGCGAATATCTCGAAAACGAGGGCGACACGCTGGTCGAACCGTTCGAGTAATGCGTTCGAAATGTAGCGAGGAACTCGTATCTGTAGTTGTTTGGGCGATTGGGCCATTTCTCCTCCCGACCACGGTGCCGGAGGACTTAGAATATTCGCGGTACTTTGAAAAATTTCAAAGCAAACGGAGTTTTCGGCGAATATTTCGAAACACGAGGGCGACACCGTGGTCGAAACTTTCCGGTAATGCGTTCGAAATGGAGCGAGGACCGCGTATCTGTAGTTGTTTGGGCGATTGGACGATTTCGCCTCCGGACCACGGTGCCGGAGGACTTAGAATATTCGCGGGACTTTGAAAAATTTCGAAGCAAACGGAGTTTTCGGCGAATATTTCGAAAACGAGGGCGACACCCTGGTCGAACCGTTCGCGTAATGCGTTCGAAATGTAGCGAGGAACGCGTATCTTTAATTGTTTGGGCGATTGGACCATTTCTCCTCCGGACAACGGTGCCGGAGGACTTAGAATATTCGCGGGACTTTGAAAAATTTCAAAGCAAACGGAGTTTTCTTCGAATATTTCGAACACGAAGGCGACACCGTGGTCGAAACTTTCGGGTAATGCGTTTGAAATGGTGCGAGGAACGCGTATCTGTAGTTGTTTGGGCGATTGGACCATTTCTCCTCCGGACCACGGTGCAGGATGACTTAGAATATTCGCGGTACTTTGAAAAATTTCAAAGCAAACGGAGTTTTCGGCGAATATTTCGAACACGAGGGCGACACCGTGGTCGAAACTTTCCGGTACTGCGTTCGAAATGGAGCGAGGACCGCGTATCTGTAGTTGTTTGGGCGATTGGACGATTTCGCCTCCGGACCACGGTGCCGGAGGACTTAGAATATTCGCGGGACTTTGAAAAATTTCGAAGCAAACGGAGTTTTCGGCGAATATCTCGAAAACGAGGGCGACACCGTAGATGAACCGTTAGAGGAATACGTTCGAAATGGAGCGAGGACCGCGTATCTGTAGTTGTTTGGGCGATTGGACGATTTCGCCTCCGGACCACGGTGCCGGAGGACTTAGAATATTCGCGGGACTTTGAAAAATTTCGAAGCAAACGGAGTTTTCGGCGAATATTTCGTACACAAGGGCGACACGCTGGTCGAACCGTTCGAGTAATGCGTTCGAAATGTAGCGAGGAACGCGTATCTGTAGTTGTTTGGGCGATTGGACCATTTCTCCTCCGGACCACGGTGCCGGAGGACTTAGAATATTCGCGGTACGTTGAAAAATTTCAAAGCTAACGGAGTTTTCGGCGAATATCTCGAAAACGAGGGCGACACGCTGGTCGAACCGTTCGAGTAATGCGTTCGAAATGTAGCGAGGAACGCGTATCTGTAGTTGTTTGGGCGATTGGGCCATTTCTCCTCCCGACCACGGTGCCGGAGGACTTAGAATATTCGCGGTACTTTGAAAAATTTCAAAGCAAACGGAGTTTTCGGCGAATATTTCGAAACACGAGGGCGACACCGTGGTCGAAACTTTCCGGTACTGCGTTCGAAATGGAGCGAGGACCGCGTATCTGTAGTTGTTTGGGCGATTGGACGATTTCGCCTCCGGACCACGGTGCCGGAGGACTTAGAATATTCGCGGTACTTTGAAAAATTTCAAAGCAAACGGAGTTTTCGGCGAATATTTCGAACACGAGGGCGACACCGTGGTCGAAACTTTCCGGTAATGCGTTCGAAATGGAGCGAGGACCGCGTATCTGTAGTTGTTTGGGCGATTGGACGATTTCGCCTCCGGACCACGGTGCCGGAGGACTTAGAATATTCGCGGGACTTTGAAAAATTTCGAAGCAAACGGAGTTTTCGGCGAATATCTCGAAAACGAGGGCGACACCGTAGATGAACCGTTAGAGGAATACGTTCGAAATGGAGCGAGGACCGCGTATCTGTAGTTGTTTGGGCGATTGGACGATTTCGCCTCCGGACCACGGTGCCGGAGGACTTAGAATATTCGCGGGACTTTGAAAAATTTCGAAGCAAACGGAGTTTTCGGCGAATATTTCGTACACAAGGGCGACACGCTGGTCGAACCGTTCGAGTAATGCGTTCGAAATGTAGCGAGGAACGCGTATCTGTAGTTGTTTGGGCGATTGGATCATTTCTCCTCCGGACCACGGTGCCGGAGGACTTAGAATATTCGCGGTACGTTGAAAAATTTCAAAGCTAACGGAGTTTTCGGCGAATATCTCGAAAACGAGGGCGACACGCTGGTCGAACCGTTCGAGTAATGCGTTCGAAATGTAGCGAGGAACTCGTATCTGTAGTTGTTTGGGCGATTGGGCCATTTCTCCTCCCGACCACGGTGCCGGAGGACTTAGAATATTCGCGGTACTTTGAAAAATTTCAAAGCAAACGGAGTTTTCGGCGAATATTTCGAAACACGAGGGCGACACCGTGGTCGAAACTTTCCGGTAATGCGTTCGAAATGGAGCGAGGACCGCGTATCTGTAGTTGTTTGGGCGATTGGACGATTTCGCCTCCGGACCACGGTGCCGGAGGACTTAGAATATTCGCGGTACTTTGAAAAATTTCAAAGCAAACGGAGTTTTCGGCGAATATTTCGAACACGAGGGCGACACCGTGGTCGAAACTTTCCGGTAATGCGTTCGAAATGGAGCGAGGACCGCGTATCTGTAGTTGTTTGGGCGATTGGACGATTTCGCCTCCGGACCACGGTGCCGGAGGACTTAGAATATTCGCGGTACGTTGAAAAATTTCAAAGCTAACGGAGTTTTCGGCGAATATCTCGAAAACGAGGGCGACACCGTGGATGAACCGTTAGAGGAATACGTTCGAAATGGAGCGAGGACCGCGTATCTGTAGTTGGTTGGGCGATTGGACGATGTCGCCTCCGGACCACGGTGCCGGAGGACTTAGAATATTCGCGGGACTTTGATAAATTTCGAAGCAAACGGAGTTTTCGGCGAATATTTCGAACACAAGGGCGACACCCTGGTCGAACCGTTCGAGTAATGCGTTCGAAATGTTGCGAGAAACGCGTATCTGTAGTTGTTTGGGCGATTGGACCATTTCTCCTCCGGACAACGGTGCCGGAGGACTTAGAATATTCACGGGACTTTGAAAAATTTCAAAGCAAACGGAGTTTTCTTCGAATTTCTCGAAAACGAGGGCGACACCGTGGATGAACCGTTAGAGGAATACGTTCGAAATGGAGCGAGGACCGCGTATCTGTAGTTGTTTGGGCGATTGGACGATTTCGCCTCCGGACCACGGTGCCGGAGGACTTAGAATATTCGCGGGACTTTGAAAAATTTTGAAGCAAACGGAGTTTTCGGCGAATATTTCGAACACAAGGGCGACACCCTGGTCGAACCGTTCGAGTAATGCGTTCGAAATGGTGCGAGGAACGCGTATCTGTAGTTGTTTGGGCGATTGGACCATTTCTCCTCCGGACCACGGTGCAGGATGACTTAGAATATTCGCGGTACTTTGAAAAATTTCAAAGCAAACGGAGTTTTCGGCGAATATTTCGAACACGAGGGCGACACCGTGGTCGAAACTTTCCGGTACTGCGTTCGAAATGGAGCGAGGACCGCGTATCTGTAGTTGTTTGGGCGATTGGACGATTTCGCCTCCGGACCACGGTGCCGGAGGACTTAGAATATTCGCGGGACTTTGAAAAATTTCGAAGCAAACGGAGTTTTCGGCGAATATCTCGAAAACGAGGGCGACACCGTAGATGAACCGTTAGAGGAATACGTTCGAAATGGAGCGAGGACCGCGTATCTGTAGTTGTTTGGGCGATTGGACGATTTCGCCTCCGGACCACGGTGCCGGAGGACTTAGAATATTCGCGGGACTTTGAAAAATTTCGAAGCAAACGGAGTTTTCGGCGAATATTTCGTACACAAGGGCGACACGCTGGTCGAACCGTTCGAGTAATGCGTTCGAAATGTAGCGAGGAACGCGTATCTGTAGTTGTTTGGGCGATTGGATCATTTCTCCTCCGGACCACGGTGCCGGAGGACTTAGAATATTCGCGGTACGTTGAAAAATTTCAAAGCTAACGGAGTTTTCGGCGAATATCTCGAAAACGAGGGCGACACGCTGGTCGAACCGTTCGAGTAATGCGTTCGAAATGTAGCGAGGAACGCGTATCTGTAGTTGTTTGGGCGATTGGGCCATTTCTCCTCCCGACCACGGTGCCGGAGGACTTAGAATATTCGCGGTACTTTGAAAAATTTCAAAGCAAACGGAGTTTTCGGCGAATATTTCGAAACACGAGGGCGACACAGTGGTCGAAACTTTCCGGTAATGCGTTCGAAATGGAGCGAGGACCGCGTATCTGTAGTTGTTTGGGCGATTGGACGATTTCGCCTCCGGACCACGGTGCCGGAGGACTTAGAATATTCGCGGTACTTTGAAAAATTTCAAAGCAAACGGAGTTTTCGGCGAATATTTCGAACACGAGGGCGACACCGTGGTCGAAACTTTCCGGTAATGCGTTCGAAATGGAGCGAGGACCGCGTATCTGTAGTTGTTTGGGCGATTGGACGATTTCGCCTCCGGACCACGGTGCCGGAGGACTTAGAATATTCGCGGGACTTTGAAAAATTTCGAAGCAAACGGAGTTTTCGGCGAATATCTCGAAAACGAGGGCGACACCGTAGATGAACCGTTAGAGGAATACGTTCGAAATGGAGCGAGGACCGCGTATCTGTAGTTGTTTGGGCGATTGGACGATTTCGCCTCCGGACCACGGTGCCGGAGGACTTAGAATATTCGCGGGACTTTGAAAAATTTCGAAGCAAACGGAGTTTTCGGCGAATATTTCGTACACAAGGGCGACACGCTGGTCGAACCGTTCGAGTAATGCGTTCGAAATGTAGCGAGGAACGCGTATCTGTAGTTGTTTGGGCGATTGGATCATTTCTCCTCCGGACCACGGTGCCGGAGGACTTAGAATATTCGCGGTACGTTGAAAAATTTCAAAGCTAACGGAGTTTTCGGCGAATATCTCGAAAACGAGGGCGACACGCTGGTCGAACCGTTCGAGTAATGCGTTCGAAATGTAGCGAGGAACTCGTATCTGTAGTTGTTTGGGCGATTGGGCCATTTCTCCTCCCGACCACGGTGCCGGAGGACTTAGAATATTCGCGGTACTTTGAAAAATTTCAAAGCAAACGGAGTTTTCGGCGAATATTTCGAAACACGAGGGCGACACCGTGGTCGAAACTTTCCGGTAATGCGTTCGAAATGGAGCGAGGACCGCGTATCTGTAGTTGTTTGGGCGATTGGACGATTTCGCCTCCGGACCACGGTGCCGGAGGACTTAGAATATTCGCGGTACTTTGAAAAATTTCAAAGCAAACGGAGTTTTCGGCGAATATTTCTAACACGAGGGCGACACCGTGGTCGAAACTTTCCGGTAATGCGTTCGAAATGGAGCGAGGACCGCGTATCTGTAGTTGTTTGGGCGATTGGACGATTTCGCCTCCGGACCACGGTGCCGGAGGACTTAGAATATTCGCGGTACGTTGAAAAATTTCAAAGCTAACGGAGTTTTCGGCGAATATCTCGAAAACGAGGGCGACACCGTGGATGAACCGTTAGAGGAATACGTTCGAAATGGAGCGAGGACCGCGTATCTGTAGTTGGTTGGGCGATTGGACGATGTCGCCTCCGGACCACGGTGCCGGAGGACTTAGAATATTCGCGGGACTTTGATAAATTTCGAAGCAAACGGAGTTTTCGGCGAATATTTCGAACACAAGGGCGACACCCTGGTCGAACCGTTCGAGTAATGCGTTCGAAATGTTGCGAGAAACGCGTATCTGTAGTTGTTTGGGCGATTGGACCATTTCTCCTCCGGACAACGGTGCCGGAGGACTTAGAATATTCACGGGACTTTGAAAAATTTCAAAGCAAACGGAGTTTTCTTCGAATTTCTCGAAAACGAGGGCGACACCGTGGATGAACCGTTAGAGGAATACGTTCGAAATGGAGCGAGGACCGCGTATCTGTAGTTGTTTGGGCGATTGGACGATTTCGCCTCCGGACCACGGTGCCGGAGGACTTAGAATATTCGCGGGACTTTGAAAAATTTTGAAGCAAACGGAGTTTTCGGCGAATATTTCGAACACAAGGGCGACACCCTGGTCGAACCGTTCGAGTAATGCGTTCGAAATGTAGCGAGGAACGCGTATCTGTAGTTGTTTGGGCGATTGGACCATTTCTCCTCCGGACCACGGTGCAGGATGACTTAGAATATTCGCGGTACGTTGAAAAATTTCAAAGCTAACGGAGTTTTCGGCGAATATTTCGAAAACGTGGGCGACACCCTGGTCGAACCGTTCGCGTAATGCGTTCGAAATGTAGCGAGGAACGCGTATCTTTAGTTGTTTGGGCGATTGGACCATTTCTCCTCCGGACAACGGTGCCGGAGGACTTAGAATATTCGCGGGACTTTGAAAAATTTCAAAGCAAACGGAGTTTTCTTCGAATATTTCGAACACGAGGGCGACACCGTGGTCGAAACTTTCGGGTAATGCGTTTGAAATGGTGCGAGGAACGCGTATCTGTAGTTGTTTGGGCGATTGGACCATTTCTCCTCCGGACCACGGTGCAGGATGACTTAGAATATTCGCGGTACTTTGAAAAATTTCAAAGCAAACGGAGTTTTCGGCGAATATTTCGAACACGAGGGCGACACCGTGGTCGAAACTTTCCGGTAATGCGTTCGAAATGGAGCGAGGACCGCGTATCTGTAGTTGTTTGGGCGATTGGACGATTTCGCCTCCGGACCACGGTGCCGGAGGACTTAGAATATTCGCGGGACTTTGAAAAATTTCGAAGCAAACGGAGTTTTCGGCGAATATCTCGAAAACGAGGGCGACACCGTAGATGAACCGTTAGAGGAATACGTTCGAAATGGAGCGAGGACCGCGTATCTGTAGTTGTTTGGGCGATTGGACGATTTCGCCTCCGGACCACGGTGCCGGAGGACTTAGAATATTCGCGGGACTTTGAAAAATTTCGAAGCAAACGGAGTTTTCGGCGAATATTTCGTACACAAGGGCGACACGCTGGTCGAACCGTTCGAGTAATGCGTTCGAAATGTAGCGAGGAACGCGTATCTGTAGTTGTTTGGGCGATTGGATCATTTCTCCTCCGGACCACGGTGCCGGAGGACTTAGAATATTCGCGGTACGTTGAAAAATTTCAAAGCTAACGGAGTTTTCGGCGAATATGTCGAAAACGAGGGCGACACCCTGGTCGAACCGTTCGAGTAATGCGTTCGAAATGTAGCGAGGAACGCGTATCTGTAGTTGTTTGGGCGATTGGGCCATTTCTCCTCCCGACCACGGTGCCGGAGGACTTAGAATATTCGCGGTACTTTGAAAAATTTCAAAGCAAACGGAGTTTTCGGCGAATATTTCGAACACGAGGGCGACACCGTGGTCGAAACTTTCCGGTAATGCGTTCGAAATGTAGCGAGGACCGCGTATCTGTAGTTGTTTGGGCGATTGGACGATTTCGCCTCCGGACCACGGTGCCGGAGGACTTAGAATATTCGCGGTACGTTGAAAAATTTCAAAGCTAACGGAGTTTTCGGCGAATATCTCGAAAACGAGGGCGACACCGTGGATGAACCGTTAGAGGAATACGTTCGAAATGGAGCGAGGACCGCGTATCTGTAGTTGGTTGGGCGATTGGACGATGTCGCCTCCGGACCACGGTGCCGGAGGACTTAGAATATTCGCGGGACTTTGATAAATTTCGAAGCAAACGGAGTTTTCGGCGAATATTTCGAACACAAGGGCGACACCCTGGTCGAACCGTTCGAGTAATGCGTTCGAAATGTTGCGAGAAACGCGTATCTGTAGTTGTTTGGGCGATTGGACCATTTCTCCTCCGGACAACGGTGCCGGAGGACTTAGAATATTCACGGGACTTTGAAAAATTTCAAAGCAAACGGAGTTTTCTTCGAATTTCTCGAAAACGAGGGCGACACCCTGGTCGAACCGTTCGCGTAATGCGTTCGAAATGTAGCGAGGAACGCGTATCTTTAGTTGTTTGGGCGATTGGACCATTTCTCCTCCGGACAACGGTGCCGGAGGACTTAGAATATTCGCGGGACTTTGAAAAATTTCAAAGCAAACGGAGTTTTCTTCGAATATTTCGAACACGATGGCGACACCGTGGTCGAAACTTTCGGGTAATGCGTTTGAAATGGTGCGAGGAACGCGTATCTGTAGTTGTTTGGGCGATTGGACCATTTCTCCTCCGGACCACGGTGCAGGATGACTTAGAATATTCGCGGTACTTTGAAAAATTTCAAAGCAAACGGAGTTTTCGGCGAATATTTCGAACACGAGGGCGACACCCTGGTCGAACCGTTCGAGTAATGCGTTCGAAATGTAGCGAGGAACGCGTATCTGTAGTTGTTTGGGCGATTGGACGATTTCGCCTCCGGACCACGGTGCCGGAGGACTTAGAATATTCGCGGTACGTTGAAAAATTTCAAAGCTAACGGAGTTTTCGGCGAATATTTCGAAAACGAGGGCGACACCGTGGATGAACCGTTAGAGGAATACGTTCGAAATGGAGCGAGGACCGCGTATCTGTAGTTGGTTGGGCGATTGGACGATGTCGCCTCCGGACCACGGTGCCGGAGGACTTAGAATATTCGCGGGACTTTGATAAATTTCGAAGCAAACGGAGTTTTCGGCGAATATTTCGAACACAAGGGCGACACCCTGGTCGAACCGTTCGAGTAATGCGTTCGAAATGTTGCGAGAAACGCGTATCTGTAGTTGTTTGGGCGATTGGACCATTTCTCCTCCGGACAACGGTGCCGGAGGACTTAGAATATTCACGGGACTTTGAAAAATTTCAAAGCAAACGGAGTTTTCTTCGAATTTCTCGAAAACGAGGGCGACACCCTGGTCGAACCGTTCGAGTAATGCGTTCGAAATGTAGCGAGGAACGCGTATCTTTAGTTGTTTGGGCGATTGGACCATTTCTCCTCCGGACAACGGTGCCGGAGGACTTAGAATATTCGCGGGACTTTGAAAAATTTCAAAGCAAACGGAGTTTTCTTCGAATATTTCGAACACGATGGCGACACCGTGGTCGAAACTTTCGGGTAATGCGGTTGAAATGGTGCGAGGAACGCGTATCTGTAGTTGTTTGGGCGATTGGACCATTTCTCCTCCGGACCACGGTGCAGGATGACTTAGAATATTCGCGGTACTTTGAAAAATTTCAAAGCAAACGGAGTTTTCGGCGAATATTTCGAACACGAGGGCGACACCCTGGTCGAACCGTTCGAGTAATGCGTTCGAAATGTAGCGAGGAACGCGTATCTGTAGTTGTTTGGGCGATTGGACCATTTCTCCTCCGGACCACGGTGCCGGAGGACTTAGAATATTCGCGGGACTTTGATAAATTTCGAAGCAAACGGAGTTTTCGGCGAATATTTCGAACACAAGGGCGACACCCTGGTCGAACCGTTCGAGTAATGCGTTCGAAATGTAGCGAGAAACGCGTATCTGTAGTTGTTTGGGCGATTGGACCATTTCTCCTCCGGACAACGGTGCCGGAGGACTTAGAATATTCGCGGGACTTTGAAAAATTTCGAAGCAAACGGAGTTTTCGGCGAATATTTCGAAAACGAGGGCGACACCCTCGTCGAACCGTTCGCGTAATGCGTTCGAAATGTAGCGAGGAACGCGTATCTTTAGTTGTTTGGGCGATTGGACCATTTCTCCTCCGGACAACGGTGCCGGAGGACTTAGAATATTCGCGGGACTTTGAAAAATTTCAAAGCAAACGGAGTTTTCTTCGAATATTTCGAACACGATGGCGACACCGTGGTCGAAACTTTCGGGTAATGCGTTTGAAATGGTGCGAGGAACGCGTATCTGTAGTTGTTTGGGCGATTGGACCATTTCTCCCCCGGACCACGGTGCAGGATGACTTAGAATATTCGCGGTACTTTGAAAAATTTCGAAGCAAACGGAGTTTTCGGCGAATATTTCGAAAACGAGGGCGACACCCTGGTCGAACCGTTCGCGTAATGCGTTCGAAATGTAGCGAGGAACGCGTATCTTTAGTTGTTTGGGCGATTGGACCATTTCTCCTCCGGACAACGGTGCCGGAGGACTTAGAATATTCGCGGGACTTTGAAAAATTTCGAAGCAAACGGAGTTTTCGGCGAATATTTCGAACACAAGGGCGACACCCTGGTCGAACCGTTCGAGTAATGCGTTCGAAATGTTGCGAGAAACGCGTATCTGTAGTTGTTTGGGCGATTGGACCATTTCTCCTCCGGACCACGGTGCAGGATGACTTAGAATATTCGCGGTACTTTGAAAAATTTCGAAGCAAACGGAGTTTTCGGCGAATATTTCGAAAACGAGGGCGACACCCTGGTCGAACCGTTCGCGTAATGCGTTCGAAATGTAGCGAGGAACGCGTATCTTTAGTTGTTTGGGCGATTGGACCATTTCTCCTCCGGACAACGGTGCCGGAGGACTTAGAATATTCGCGGGACTTTGAAAAATTTCGAAGCAAACGGAGTTTTCTTCGAATATTTCGAACACGATGGCGACACCGTGGTCGAAACTTTCGGGTAATGCGTTTGAAATGGTGCGAGGAACGCGTATCTGTAGTTGTTTGGGCGATTGGACCATTTCTCCCCCGGACCACGGTGCAGGATGACTTAGAATATTCGCGGACATTGAAAAATTTCGAAGCTAACGGAGTTTTCGGCGAATATCTCGAAAACGAGGGCGACACCATGGATGAACCGTTAGAGGAATACGTTCGAAATGGAGCGAGGACCGCGTATCTGTAGTTGTTTGGGCGATTGGACGATTTCGCCTCCGGACCACGGTGCCGGAGGACTTAGAATATTCGCGGGACTTTGAAAAATTTTGAAGCAAACGGAGTTTTCGGCGAATATTTCGAACACTAGGGCGACACCCTGGTCGAACCGTTCGAGTAATGCGTTCGAAATGTAGCGAGGAACGCGTATCTGTAGTTGTTTGGGCGATTGGACCATTTCTCCTCCGGACCACGGTGCAGGATGACTTATAATATTCGCGGTACGTTGAAAAATTTCAAAGCTAACGGAGTTTTCGGCGAATATTTCGAAAACGTGGGCGACACCCTGGTCGAACCGTTCGCGTAATGCGTTCGAAATGTAGCGAGGAACGCGTATCTTTAGTTGTTTGGGCGATTGGACCATTTCTCCTCCGGACAACGGTGCCGGAGGACTTAGAATATTCGCGGGACTTTGAAAAATTTCAAAGCAAACGGAGTTTTCTTCGAATATTTCGAACACGATGGCGACACCGTGGTCGAAACTTTCGGGTAATGCGTTTGAAATGGTGCGAGGAACGCGTATCTGTAGTTGTTTGGGCGATTGGACCATTTCTCCTCCGGACCACGGTGCAGGATGACTTAGAATATTCGCGGTACTTTGAAAAATTTCAAAGCAAACGGAGTTTTCGGCGAATATTTCGAACACGAGGGCGACACCGTGGTCGAAACTTTCCGGTACTGCGTTCGAAATGGAGCGAGGACCGCGTATCTGTAGTTGTTTGGGCGATTGGACGATTTCGCCTCCGGACCACGGTGCCGGAGGACTTAGAATATTCGCGGGACTTTGAAAAATTTCGAAGCAAACGGAGTTTTCGGCGAATATCTCGAAAACGAGGGCGACACCGTAGATGAACCGTTAGAGGAATACGTTCGAAATGGAGCGAGGACCGCGTATCTGTAGTTGTTTGGGCGATTGGACGATTTCGCCTCCGGACCACGGTGCCGGAGGACTTAGAATATTCGCGGGACTTTGAAAAATTTCGAAGCAAACGGAGTTATCGGCGAATATTTCGTACACAAGGGCGACACGCTGGTCGAACCGTTCGAGTAATGCGTTCGAAATGTAGCGAGGAACGCGTATCTGTAGTTGTTTGGGCGATTGGATCATTTCTCCTCCGGACCACGGTGCCGGAGGACTTAGAATATTCGCGGGACTTTGAAAAATTTCGAAGCAAACGGAGTTTTCGGCGAATATTTCGTACACAAGGGCGACACGCTGGTCGAACCGTTCGAGTAATGCGTTCGAAATGTAGCGAGGAACGCGTATCTGTAGTTGTTTGGGCGATTGGACCATTTCTCCTCCCGACCACGGTGCCGGAGGACTTAGAATATTCGCGGGACTTTGAAAAATTTCGAAGCAAACGGAGTTTTCGGCGAATATTTCGAAAACGAGGGCGACACCCTGGTCGAACCGTTCGCGTAATGCGTTCGAAATGTAGCGAGGAACGCGTATCTTTAGTTGTTTGGGCGATTGGACCATTTCTCCTCCGGACAACGGTGCCGGAGGACTTAGAATATTCGCGGGACTTTGAAAAATTTCAAAGCAAACGGAGTTTTCTTCGAATATTTCGAACACGATGGCGACACCGTGGTCGAAACTTTCGGGTAATGCGTTTGAAATGGTGCGAGGAACGCGTATCTGTAGTTGTTTGGGCGATTGGACCATTTCTCCTCCGGACCACGGTGCAGGATGACTTAAAATATTCGCGGTACTTTGAAAAATTTCAAAGCAAACGGAGTTTTCGGCGAATATTTCGAACACGAGGGCGACACCGTGGTCGAAACTTTCCGGTAATGCGTTCGAAATGGAGCGAGGACCGCGTATCTGTAGTTGTTTGGGCGATTGGACGATTTCGCCTCCGGACCACGGTGCCGGAGGACTTAGAATATTCGCGGGACTTTGAAAAATTTCGAAGCAAACGGAGTTTTCGGCGAATATTTCGAACACAAGGGCGACACCCTGGTCGAACCGTTCGAGTAATGCGTTCGAAATGTTGCGAGAAACGCGTATCTGTAGTTGTTTGGGCGATTGGACCATTTCTCCTCCGGACAACGGTGCCGGAGGACTTAGAATATTCACGGGACTTTGAAAAATTTCAAAGCAAACGGAGTTTTCTTCGAATTTCTCGAAAACGAGGGCGACACCTTGGTCGAAACGTTCGAGTAATGCGTTCGAATTGGACCGAGGAACGCGTATCTGTAGTTGTTTGGGCGATTCTACGATTTCGCCTCCGGACCACGGTGCCGGGGGACTTAGAATATTCGCGGGACTTTGAAAAATTTTGAAGCAAACGGAGTTTTCGGCGAATATTTCGAACACAAGGGCGACACCGTGGTCGAAACTTTCGGGTAATGCGTTTGAAATGGTGCGAGGAACGCGTATCTGTAGTTGTTTGGGCGATTGGACGATTTCGCCTCCGGACCACGGTGCCGGAGGACTTAGAATATTCGCGGGACTTTGAAAAATTTTGAAGCAAACGGAGTTTTCGGCGAATATTTCGAACACAAGGGCGACACCCTGGTCGAACCGTTCGAGTAATGCGTTCGAAATGTAGCGAGGAAAGCGTATCTGTAGTTGTTTGGGCGATTGGACCATTTCTCCTCCGGACCACGGTGCAGGATGACTTAGAATATTCGCGGTACGTTGAAAAATTTCAAAGCTAACGGAGTTTTCGGCGAATATTTCGAAAACGTGGGCGACACCCTGGTCGAACCGTTCGCGTAATGCGTTCGAAATGTAGCGAGGAACGCGTATCTTTAGTTGTTTGGGCGATTGGACCATTTCTCCTCCGGACAACGGTGCCGGAGGACTTAGAATATTCGCGGGACTTTGAAAAATTTCAAAGCAAACGGAGTTTTCTTCGAATATTTCGAACACGATGGCGACACCGTGGTCGAAACTTTCGGGTAATGCGTTTGAAATGGTGCGAGGAACGCGTATCTGTAGTTGTTTGGGCGATTGGACCATTTCTCCTCCGGACCACGGTGCAGGATGACTTAGAATATTCGCGGTACTTTGAAAAATTTCAAAGCAAACGGAGTTTTCGGCGAATATTTCGAACACGAGGGCGACACCGTGGTCGAAACTTTCCGGTAATGCGTTCGAAATGGAGCGAGGACCGCGTATCTGTAGTTGTTTGGGCGATTGGACGATTTCGCCTCCGGACCACGGTGCCGGAGGACTTAGAATATTCGCGGGACTTTGAAAAATTTCAAAGCAAACGGAGTTTTCTTCGAATATTTCGAACACGATGGCGACACCGTGGTCGAAACTTTCGGGTAATGCGTTTGAAATGGTGCGAGGAACGCGTATCTGTAGTTGTTTGGGCGATTGGACCATTTCTCCCCCGGACCACGGTGCAGGATGACTTAGAATATTCGCGGACATTGAAAAATTTCGAAGCTAACGGAGTTTTCGGCGAATATCTCGAAAACGAGGGCGACACCATGGATGAACCGTTAGAGGAATACGTTCGAAATGGAGCGAGGACCGCGTATCTGTAGTTGTTTGGGCGATTGGACGATTTCGCCTCCGGACCACGGTGCCGGAGGACTTAGAATATTCGCGGTACGTTGAAAAATTTCAAAGCTAACGGAGTTTTCGGCGAATATCTCGAAAACGAGGGCGACACCGTGGATGAACCGTTAGAGGAATACGTTCGAAATGGAGCGAGGACCGCGTATCTGTAGTTGGTTGGGCGATTGGACGATGTCGCCTCCGGACCACGGTGCCGGAGGACTTAGAATATTCGCGGGACTTTGATAAATTTCGAAGCAAACGGAGTTTTCGGCGAATATTTCGAACACAAGGGCGACACCCTGGTCGAACCGTTCGAGTAATGCGTTCGAAATGTTGCGAGAAACGCGTATCTGTAGTTGTTTGGGCGATTGGACCATTTCTCCTCCGGACAACGGTGCCGGAGGACTTAGAATATTCACGGGACTTTGAAAAATTTCAAAGCAAACGGAGTTTTCTTCGAATTTCTCGAAAACGAGGGCGACACCCTGGTCGAACCGTTCGAGTAATGCGTTCGAAATGTAGCGAGGAACGCGTATCTGTAGTTGTTTGGGCGATTGGACCATTTCTCCTCCGGACAACGGTGCCGGAGGACTTAGAATATTCGCGGGACTTTGAAAAATTTCAAAGCAAACGGAGTTTTCTTCGAATATTTCGAACACGATGGCGACACCGTGGTCGAAACTTTCGGGTAATGCGTTTGAAATGGTGCGAGGAACGCGTATCTGTAGTTGTTTGGGCGATTGGACCATTTCTCCTCCGGACCACGGTGCAGGATGACTTAGAATATTCGCGGTACTTTGAAAAATTTCAAAGCAAACGGAGTTTTCGGCGAATATTTCGAACACGAGGGCGACACCCTGGTCGAACCGTTCGAGTAATGCGTTCGAAATGTAGCGAGGAACGCGTATCTGTAGTTGTTTGGGCGATTGGACGATTTCGCCTCCGGACCACGGTGCCGGAGGACTTAGAATATTCGCGGTACGTTGAAAAATTTCAAAGCTAACGGAGTTTTCGGCGAATATCTCGAAAACGAGGGCGACACCGTGGATGAACCGTTAGAGGAATACGTTCGAAATGGAGCGAGGACCGCGTATCTGTAGTTGGTTGGGCGATTGGACGATGTCGCCTCCGGACCACGGTGCCGGAGGACTTAGAATATTCGCGGGACTTTGAAAAATTTCGAAGCAAACGGAGTTTTCGGCGAATATTTCGAACACAAGGGCGACACCCTGGTCGAACCGTTCGAGTAATGCGTTCGAAATGTTGCGAGAAACGCGTATCTGTAGTTGTTTGGGCGATTGGACCATTTCTCCTCCGGACAACGGTGCCGGAGGACTTAGAATATTCACGGGACTTTGAAAAATTTCAAAGCAAACGGAGTTTTCTTCGAATTTCTCGAAAACGAGGGCGACACCCTGGTCGAACCGTTCGAGTAATGCGTTCGAAATGTAGCGAGGAACGCGTATCTGTAGTTGTTTGGGCGATTGGACCATTTCTCCTCCGGACAACGGTGCCGGAGGACTTAGAATATTCGCGGGACTTTGAAAAATTTCAAAGCAAACGGAGTTTTCTTCGAATATTTCGAACACGAGGGCGACACCGTGGTCGAAACTTTCGGGTAATGCGTTTGAAATGGTGCGAGGAACGCGTATCTGTAGTTGTTTGGGCGATTGGACCATTTCTCCTCCGGACCACGGTGCAGGATGACTTAGAATATTCGCGGTACTTTGAAAAATTTCAAAGCAAACGGAGTTTTCGGCGAATATTTCGAACACGAGGGCGACACCCTGGTCGAACCGTTCGAGTAATGCGTTCGAAATGTAGCGAGGAACGCGTATCTGTAGTTGTTTGGGCGATTGGACCATTTCTCCTCCGGACCACGGTGCCGGAGGACTTAGAATATTCGCGGGACTTTGATAAATTTCGAAGCAAACGGAGTTTTCGGCGAATATTTCGAACACAAGGGCGACACCCTGGTCGAACCGTTCGAGTAATGCGTTCGAAATGTAGCGAGAAACGCGTATCTGTAGTTGTTTGGGCGATTGGACCATTTCTCCTCCGGACAACGGTGCCGGAGGACTTAGAATATTCGCGGGACTTTGAAAAATTTCGAAGCAAACGGAGTTTTCGGCGAATATTTCGAAAACGAGGGCGACACCCTAGTCGAACCGTTCGCGTAATGCGTTCGAAATGTAGCGAGGAACGCGTATCTTTAGTTGTTTGGGCGATTGGACCATTTCTCCTCCGGACAACGGTGCCGGAGGACTTAGAATATTCGCGGGACTTTGAAAAATTTCAAAGCAAACGGAGTTTTCTTCGAATATTTCGAACACGATGGCGACACCGTGGTCGAAACTTTCGGGTAATGCGTTTGAAATGGTGCGAGGAACGCGTATCTGTAGTTGTTTGGGCGATTGGACCATTTCTCCCCCGGACCACGGTGCAGGATGACTTAGAATATTCGCGGTACTTTGAAAAATTTCGAAGCAAACGGAGTTTTCGGCGAATATTTCGAAAACGAGGGCGACACCCTGGTCGAACCGTTCGCGTAATGCGTTCGAAATGTAGCGAGGAACGCGTATCTTTAGTTGTTTGGGCGATTGGACCATTTCTCCTCCGGACAACGGTGCCGGAGGACTTAGAATATTCGCGGGACTTTGAAAAATTTCGAAGCAAACGGAGTTTTCGGCGAATATTTCGAACACAAGGGCGACACCCTGGTCGAACCGTTCGAGTAATGCGTTCGAAATGTTGCGAGAAACGCGTATCTGTAGTTGTTTGGGCGATTGGACCATTTCTCCTCCGGACCACGGTGCAGGATGACTTAGAATATTCGCGGTACTTTGAAAAATTTCGAAGCAAACGGAGTTTTCGGCGAATATTTCGAAAACGAGGGCGACACCCTGGTCGAACCGTTCGCGTAATGCGTTCGAAATGTAGCGAGGAACGCGTATCTTTAGTTGTTTGGGCGATTGGACCATTTCTCCTCCGGACAACGGTGCCGGAGGACTTAGAATATTCGCGGGACTTTGAAAAATTTCGAAGCAAACGGAGTTTTCTTCGAATATTTCGAACACGATGGCGACACCGTGGTCGAAACTTTCGGGTAATGCGTTTGAAATGGTGCGAGGAACGCGTATCTGTAGTTGTTTGGGCGATTGGACCATTTCTCCTCCGGACCACGGTGCAGGATGACTTAGAATATTCGCGGACATTGAAAAATTTCGAAGCTAACGGAGTTTTCGGCGAATATCTCGAAAACGAGGGCGACACCATGGATGAACCGTTAGAGGAATACGTTCGAAATGGAGCGAGGACCGCGTATCTGTAGTTGTTTGGGCGATTGGACGATTTCGCCTCCGGACCACGGTGCCGGAGGACTTAGAATATTCGCGGGACTTTGAAAAATTTTGAAGCAAACGGAGTTTTCGGCGAATATTTCGAACACAAGGGCGACACCCTGGTCGAACCGTTCGAGTAATGCGTTCGAAATGTAGCGAGGAACGCGTATCTGTAGTTGTTTGGGCGATTGGACCATTTCTCCTCCGGACCACGGTGCAGGATGACTTAGAATATTCGCGGTACGTTGAAAAATTTCAAAGCTAACGGAGTTTTCGGCGAATATTTCGAAAACGTGGGCGACACCCTGGTCGAACCGTTCGCGTAATGCGTTCGAAATGTAGCGAGGAACGCGTATCTTTAGTTGTTTGGGCGATTGGACCATTTCTCCTCCGGACAACGGTGCCGGAGGACTTAGAATATTCGCGGGACTTTGAAAAATTTCAAAGCAAACGGAGTTTTCTTCGAATATTTCGAACACGATGGCGACACCGTGGTCGAAACTTTCGGGTAATGCGTTTGAAATGGTGCGAGGAACGCGTATCTGTAGTTGTTTGGGCGATTGGACCATTTCTCCTCCGGACCACGGTGCAGGATGACTTAGAATATTCGCGGTACTTTGAAAAATTTCAAAGCAAACGGAGTTTTCGGCGAATATTTCGAACACGAGGGCGACACCGTGGTCGAAACTTTCCGGTACTGCGTTCGAAATGGAGCGAGGACCGCGTATCTGTAGTTGTTTGGGCGATTGGACGATTTCGCCTCCGGACCACGGTGCCGGAGGACTTAGAATATTCGCGGGACTTTGAAAAATTTCGAAGCAAACGGAGTTTTCGGCGAATATCTCGAAAACGAGGGCGACACCGTAGATGAACCGTTAGAGGAATACGTTCGAAATGGAGCGAGGACCGCGTATCTGTAGTTGTTTGGGCGATTGGACGATTTCGCCTCCGGACCACGGTGCCGGAGGACTTAGAATATTCGCGGGACTTTGAAAAATTTCGAAGCAAACGGAGTTATCGGCGAATATTTCGTACACAAGGGCGACACGCTGGTCGAACCGTTCGAGTAATGCGTTCGAAATGTAGCGAGGAACGCGTATCTGTAGTTGTTTGGGCGATTGGATCATTTCTCCTCCGGACCACGGTGCCGGAGGACTTAGAATATTCGCGGGACTTTGAAAAATTTCGAAGCAAACGGAGTTTTCGGCGAATATTTCGTACACAAGGGCGACACGCTGGTCGAACCGTTCGAGTAATGCGTTCGAAATGTAGCGAGGAACGCGTATCTGTAGTTGTTTGGGCGATTGGACCATTTCTCCTCCCGACCACGGTGCCGGAGGACTTAGAATATTCGCGGGACTTTGAAAAATTTCGAAGCAAACGGAGTTTTCGGCGAATATTTCGAAAACGAGGGCGACACCCTGGTCGAACCGTTCGCGTAATGCGTTCGAAATGTAGCGAGGAACGCGTATCTTTAGTTGTTTGGGCGATTGGACCATTTCTCCTCCGGACAACGGTGCCGGAGGACTTAGAATATTCGCGGGACTTTGAAAAATTTCAAAGCAAACGGAGTTTTCTTCGAATATTTCGAACACGATGGCGACACCGTGGTCGAAACTTTCGGGTAATGCGTTTGAAATGGTGCGAGGAACGCGTATCTGTAGTTGTTTGGGCGATTGGACCATTTCTCCTCCGGACCACGGTGCAGGATGACTTAAAATATTCGCGGTACTTTGAAAAATTTCAAAGCAAACGGAGTTTTCGGCGAATATTTCGAACACGAGGGCGACACCGTGGTCGAAACTTTCCGGTAATGCGTTCGAAATGGAGCGAGGACCGCGTATCTGTAGTTGTTTGGGCGATTGGACGATTTCGCCTCCGGACCACGGTGCCGGAGGACTTAGAATATTCGCGGGACTTTGAAAAATTTCGAAGCAAACGGAGTTTTCGGCGAATATTTCGAACACAAGGGCGACACCCTGGTCGAACCGTTCGAGTAATGCGTTCGAAATGTTGCGAGAAACGCGTATCTGTAGTTGTTTGGGCGATTGGACCATTTCTCCTCCGGACAACGGTGCCGGAGGACTTAGAATATTCACGGGACTTTGAAAAATTTCAAAGCAAACGGAGTTTTCTTCGAATTTCTCGAAAACGAGGGCGACACCTTGGTCGAAACGTTCGAGTAATGCGTTCGAATTGGACCGAGGAACGCGTATCTGTAGTTGTTTGGGCGATTCTACGATTTCGCCTCCGGACCACGGTGCCGGAGGACTTAGAATATTCGCGGGACTTTGAAAAATTTTGAAGCAAACGGAGTTTTCGGCGAATATTTCGAACACAAGGGCGACACCGTGGTCGAAACTTTCGGGTAATGCGTTTGAAATGGTGCGAGGAACGCGTATCTGTAGTTGTTTGGGCGATTGGACGATTTCGCCTCCGGACCACGGTGCCGGAGGACTTAGAATATTCGCGGGACTTTGAAAAATTTTGAAGCAAACGGAGTTTTCGGCGAATATTTCGAACACAAGGGCGACACCCTGGTCGAACCGTTCGAGTAATGCGTTCGAAATGTAGCGAGGAAAGCGTATCTGTAGTTGTTTGGGCGATTGGACCATTTCTCCTCCGGACCACGGTGCAGGATGACTTAGAATATTCGCGGTACGTTGAAAAATTTCAAAGCTAACGGAGTTTTCGGCGAATATTTCGAAAACGTGGGCGACACCCTGGTCGAACCGTTCGCGTAATGCGTTCGAAATGTAGCGAGGAACGCGTATCTTTAGTTGTTTGGGCGATTGGACCATTTCTCCTCCGGACAACGGTGCCGGAGGACTTAGAATATTCGCGGGACTTTGAAAAATTTCAAAGCAAACGGAGTTTTCTTCGAATATTTCGAACACGATGGCGACACCGTGGTCGAAACTTTCGGGTAATGCGTTTGAAATGGTGCGAGGAACGCGTATCTGTAGTTGTTTGGGCGATTGGACCATTTCTCCTCCGGACCACGGTGCAGGATGACTTAGAATATTCGCGGTACTTTGAAAAATTTCAAAGCAAACGGAGTTTTCGGCGAATATTTCGAACACGAGGGCGACACCGTGGTCGAAACTTTCCGGTAATGCGTTCGAAATGGAGCGAGGACCGCGTATCTGTAGTTGTTTGGGCGATTGGACGATTTCGCCTCCGGACCACGGTGCCGGAGGACTTAGAATATTCGCGGGACTTTGAAAAATTTCGAAGCAAACGGAGTTTTCGGCGAATATTTCGTACACAAGGGCGACACGCTGGTCGAACCGTTCGAGTAATGCGTTCGAAATGTAGCGAGGAACGCGTATCTGTAGTTGTTTGGGCGATTGGATCATTTCTCCTCCGGACCACGGTGCCGGAGGACTTAGAATATTCGCGGGACTTTGAAAAATTTCGAAGCAAACGGAGTTTTCGGCGAATATTTCGTACACAAGGGCGACACGCTGGTCGAACCGTTCGAGTAATGCGTTCGAAATGTAGCGAGGAACGCGTATCTGTAGTTGTTTGGGCGATTGGACCATTTCTCCTCCCGACCACGGTGCCGGAGGACTTAGAATATTCGCGGGACTTTGAAAAATTTCGAAGCAAACGGAGTTTTCGGCGAATATTTCGAAAACGAGGGCGACACCCTGGTCGAACCGTTCGCGTAATGCGTTCGAAATGTAGCGAGGAACGCGTATCTTTAATTGTTTGGGCGATTGGACCATTTCTCCACCGGACAACGGTGCCGGAGGACTTAGAATATTCGCGGGACTTTGAAAAATTTCAAAGCAAACGGAGTTTTCTTCGAATATTTCGAACACGAAGGCGACACCGTGGTCGAAACTTTCGGGTAATGCGTTTGAAATGGTGCGAGGAACGCGTATCTGTAGTTGTTTGGGCGATTGGACCATTTCTCCTCCGGACCACGGTGCAGGATGACTTAGAATATTCGCGGTACTTTGAAAAATTTCAAAGCAAACGGAGTTTTCGGCGAATATTTCGAACACGAGGGCGACACCGTGGTCGAAACTTTCCGGTACTGCGTTCGAAATGGAGCGAGGACCGCGTATCTGTAGTTGTTTGGGCGATTGGACGATTTCGCCTCCGGACCACGGTGCCGGAGGACTTAGAATATTCGCGGGACTTTGAAAAATTTCGAAGCAAACGGAGTTTTCGGCGAATATCTCGAAAACGAGGGCGACACCGTAGATGAACCGTTAGAGGAATACGTTCGAAATGGAGCGAGGACCTCGTATCTGTAGTTGTTTGGGCGATTGGACGATTTCGCCTCCGGACCACGGTGCCGGAGGACTTAGAATATTCGCGGGACTTTGAAAAATTTCGAAGCAAACGGAGTTTTCGGCGAATATTTCGTACACAAGGGCGACACGCTGGTCGAACCGTTCGAGTAATGCGTTCGAAATGTAGCGAGGAACGCGTATCTGTAGTTGTTTGGGCGATTGGATCATTTCTCCTCCGGACCACGGTGCCGGAGGACTTAGAATATTCGCGGTACGTTGAAAAATTTCAAAGCTAACGGAGTTTTCGGCGAATATCTCGAAAACGAGGGCGACACGCTGGTCGAACCGTTCGAGTAATGCGTTCGAAATGTAGCGAGGAACGCGTATCTGTAGTTGTTTGGGCGATTGGGCCATTTCTCCTCCCGACCACGGTGCCGGAGGACTTAGAATATTCGCGGTACTTTGAAAAATTTCAAAGCAAACGGAGTTTTCGGCGAATATTTCGAACACGAAGGCGACACCGTGGTCGAAACTTTCCGGTAATGCGTTCGAAATGGAGCGAGGACCGCGTATCTGTAGTTGTTTGGGCGATTGGACGATTTCGCCTCCGGACCACGGTGCCGGAGGACTTAGAATATTCGCGGTACTTTGAAAAATTTCGAAGCAAACGGAGTTTTCGGCGAATATCTCGAAAACGAGGGCGACACCGTGGATGAACCGTTAGAGGAATACGTTCGAAATGGAGCGAGGACCGCGTATCTGTAGTTGTTTGGGCGATTGGACGATTTCGCCTCCGGACCACGGTGCCGGAGGACTTAGAATATTCGCGGGACTTTGAAAAATTTCGAAGCAAACGGAGTTTTCGGCGAATATCTCGAAAACGAGGGCGACACCGTGGATGAACCGTTAGAGGAATACGTTCGAAATGGAGCGAGGACCGCGTATCTGTAGTTGGTTGGGCGATTGGACGATGTCGCCTCCGGACCACGGTGCCGGAGGACTTAGAATATTCGCGGGACTTTGATAAATTTCGAAGCAAACGGAGTTTTCGGCGAATATTTCGAACACAAGGGCGACACCCTGGTCGAACCGTTCGCGTAATGCGTTCGAAATGTAGCGAGGAACGCGTATCTTTAGTTGTTTGGGCGATTGGACCATTTCTCCTCCGGACAACGGTGCCGGAGGACTTAGAATATTCGCGGGACTTTGAAAAATTTCAAAGCAAACGGAGTTTTCTTCGAATATTTCGAACACGATGGCGACACCGTGGTCGAAACTTTCGGGTAATGCGTTTGAAATGGTGCGAGGAACGCGTATCTGTAGTTGTTTGGGCGATTGGACCATTTCTCCTCCGGACCACGGTGCAGGATGACTTAGAATATTCGCGGTACTTTGAAAAATTTCAAAGCAAACGGAGTTTTCGGCGAATATTTCGAACACGAGGGCGACACCGTGGTCGAAACTTTCCGGTAATGCGTTCGAAATGGAGCGAGGACCGCGTATCTGTAGTTGTTTGGGCGATTGGATCATTTCTCCTCCGGACCACGGTGCCGGAGGACTTAGAATATTCGCGCGACTTTGAAAAATTTCGAAGCAAACGGAGTTTTCGGCGAATATTTCGTACACAAGGGCGACACGCTGGTCGAACCGTTCGAGTAATGCGTTCGAAATGTAGCGAGGAACGCGTATCTGTAGTTGTTTGGGCGATTGGACCATTTCTCCTCCCGACCACGGTGCCGGAGGACTTAGAATATTCGCGGGACTTTGAAAAATTTCGAAGCAAACGGAGTTTTCGGCGAATATTTCGTACACAAGGGCGACACGCTGGTCGAACCGTTCGAGTAATGCGTTCGAAATGTAGCGAGGAACGCGTATCTGTAGTTGTTTGGGCGATTGGACCATTTCTCCTCCCGACCACGGTGCCGGAGGACTTAGAATATTCGCGGGACTTTGAAAAATTTCGAAGCAAACGGAGTTTTCGGCGAATATTTCGAAAACGAGGGCGACACCCTGGTCGAACCGTTTGCGTAATGCGTTCGAAATGTAGCGAGGAACGCGTATCTTTAATTGTTTGGGCGATTGGACCATTTCTCCTCCGGACAACGGTGCCGGAGGACTTAGAATATTCGCGGGACTTTGAAAAATTTCAAAGCTAACGGAGTTTTTGGCGAATATCTCGAAAACGAGGGCGACACCGTGGATGAACCGTTAGAGGAATACGTTCGAAATGGAGCGAGGACCGCGTATCTGTAGTTGGTTGGGCGATTGGACGATTTCGCCTCCGGACCACGGTGCCGGAGGACTTAGAATATTCGCGGGACTTTGATAAATTTCGAAGCAAACGGAGTTTTCGGCGAATATTTCGAACACAAGGGCGACACCCTGGTCGAACCGTTCGAGTAATGCGTTCGAAATGTTGCGAGAAACGCGTATCTGTAGTTGTTTGGGCGATTGGACCATTTCTCCTCCGGACAACGGTGCCGGAGGACTTAGAATATTCACGGGACTTTGAAAAATTTCAAAGCAAACGGAGTTTTCTTCGAATTTCTCGAAAACGAGGGCGACACCTTGGTCGAAACGTTCGAGTAATGCGTTCGAATTGGAGCGAGGAACGCGTATCTGTAGTTGTTTGGGCGATTCTACGATTTCGCCTCCGGACCACGGTGCCGGAGGACTTAGAATAGTCGCGGACATTGATAAATTTCGAAGCTAACGGAGTTTTCGGCGAATATCTCGAAAACGAGGGCGACACCGTGGATGAACCGTTAGAGGAATTCGTTCGAAATGGAGCGAGGACCGCGTATCTGTAGTTGTTTGGGCGATTGGACGATTTCGCCTCCGGACCACGGTGCCGGAGGACTTAGAATATTCGCGGGACTTTGAAAAATTTCGAAGCAAACGGAGTTTTCGGCGAATATTTCGAACACAAGGGCGACACCCTGGTCGAACCGTTCGAGTAATGCGTTCGAAATGTAGCGAGGAACGCGTATCTGTAGTTGTTTGGGCGATTGGACGATTTCGCCTCCGGACCACGGTGCCGGAGGACTTAGAATATTCGCGGGACTTTGAAAAATTTCGAAGCAAACGGAGTTTTCGGCGAATATTTCGAACACAAGGGCGACACCCTGGTCGAACTGTTCGAGTAATGCGTTCGAAATGTAGCGAGGAACGCGTATCTGTAGTTGTTTGGGCGATTGGACCATTTCTCCTCCGGACCACGGTGCAGGATGACTTAGAATATTCGCGGTACGTTGAAAAATTTCAAAGCTAACGGAGTTTTCGGCGAATATCTCGAAAACGAGGGCGACACCGCGGATGAACCGTTAGAGGAATACGTTCGAAATGGAGCGAGGACCGCGTATCTGTAGTTGGTTGGGCGATTGGACGATTTCGCCTCCGGACCACGGTGCCGGAGGACTTAGAATATTCGTGGGACTTTGAAAAATTTCGAAGCAAACGGAGTTTTCGGCGAATATTTCGAAAACGAGGGCGACACCCTGGTGGAACCGTTCGCGTAATGCGTTCGAAATGTAGCGAGGAACGCGTATCTTTAGTTGTTTGGGCGATTGGACCATTTCTCCTCCGGACAACGGTGCCGGAGGACTTAGAATATTCGCGGGACTTTGAAAAATTTCAAAGCAAACGGAGTTTTCTTCGAATATTTCGAACACGATGGCGACACCGTGGTCGAAACTTTCGGGTAATGCGTTTGAAATGGTGCGAGGAACGCGTATCTGTAGTTGTTTGGGCGATTGGACGATTTCGCCTCCGGACCACGGTGCCGGAGGACTTAGAATATTCGCGGGACTTTGAAAAATTTTGAAGCAAACGGAGTTTTCGGCGAATATTTCGAACACAAGGGCGACACCCTGGTCGAACCGTTCGAGTAATGCGTTCGAAATGTAGCGAGGAAAGCGTATCTGTAGTTGTTTGGGCGATTGGACCATTTCTCCTCCGGACCACGGTGCAGGATGACTTAGAATATTCGCGGTACGTTGAAAAATTTCAAAGCTAACGGAGTTTTCGGCGAATATTTCGAAAACGTGGGCGACACCCTGGTCGAACCGTTCGCGTAATGCGTTCGAAATGTAGCGAGGAACGCGTATCTTTAGTTGTTTGGGCGATTGGACCATTTCTCCTCCGGACAACGGTGCCGGAGGACTTAGAATATTCGCGGGACTTTGAAAAATTTCAAAGCAAACGGAGTTTTCTTCGAATATTTCGAACACGATGGCGACACCGTGGTCGAAACTTTCGGGTAATGCGTTTGAAATGGTGCGAGGAACGCGTATCTGTAGTTGTTTGGGCGATTGGACCATTTCTCCTCCGGACCACGGTGCAGGATGACTTAGAATATTCGCGGTACTTTGAAAAATTTCAAAGCAAACGGAGTTTTCGGCGAATATTTCGAACACGAGGGCGACACCGTGGTCGAAACTTTCCGGTAATGCGTTCGAAATGGAGCGAGGACCGCGTATCTGTAGTTGTTTGGGCGATTGGACGATTTCGCCTCCGGACCACGGTGCCGGAGGACTTAGAATATTCGCGGGACTTTGAAAAATTTCGAAGCAAACGGAGTTTTCGGCGAATATTTCGTACACAAGGGCGACACGCTGGTCGAACCGTTCGAGTAATGCGTTCGAAATGTAGCGAGGAACGCGTATCTGTAGTTGTTTGGGCGATTGGATCATTTCTCCTCCGGACCACGGTGCCGGAGGACTTAGAATATTCGCGGGACTTTGAAAAATTTCGAAGCAAACGGAGTTTTCGGCGAATATTTCGTACACAAGGGCGACACGCTGGTCGAACCGTTCGAGTAATGCGTTCGAAATGTAGCGAGGAACGCGTATCTGTAGTTGTTTGGGCGATTGGACCATTTCTCCTCCCGACCACGGTGCCGGAGGACTTAGAATATTCGCGGGACTTTGAAAAATTTCGAAGCAAACGGAGTTTTCGGCGAATATTTCGAAAACGAGGGCGACACCCTGGTCGAACCGTTCGCGTAATGCGTTCGAAATGTAGCGAGGAACGCGTATCTTTAATTCTTTGGGCGATTGGACCATTTCTCCACCGGACAACGGTGCCGGAGGACTTAGAATATTCGCGGGACTTTGAAAAATTTCAAAGCAAACGGAGTTTTCTTCGAATATTTCGAACACGAAGGCGACACCGTGGTCGAAACTTTCCGGTAATGCGTTAGAAATGGTGCGAGGAACGCGTATCTGTAGTTGTTTGGGCGATTGGACCATTTCTCCTCCGGACCACGGTGCAGGATGACTTAGAATATTCGCGGTACTTTGAAAAATTTCAAAGCAAACGGAGTTTTCGGCGAATATTTCGAACACGAGGGCGACACCGTGGTCGAAACTTTCCGGTACTGCGTTCGAAATGGAGCGAGGACCGCGTATCTGTAGTTGTTTGGGCGATTGGACGATTTCGCCTCCGGACCACGGTGCCGGAGGACTTAGAATATTCGCGGGACTTTGAAAAATTTCGAAGCAAACGGAGTTTTCGGCGAATATCTCGAAAACGAGGGCGACACCGTAGATGAACCGTTAGAGGAATACGTTCGAAATGGAGCGAGGACCGCGTATCTGTAGTTGTTTGGGCGATTGGACGATTTCGCCTCCGGACCACGGTGCCGGAGGACTTAGAATATTCGCGGGACTTTGAAAAATTTCGAAGCAAACGGAGTTTTCGGCGAATATTTCGTACACAAGGGCGACACGCTGGTCGAACCGTTCGCGTAATGCGTTCGAAATGTAGCGAGGAACGCGTATCTGTAGTTGTTTGGGCGATTGGATCATTTCTCCTCCGGACCACGGTGCCGGAGGACTTAGAATATTCGCGGTACGTTGAAAAATTTCAAAGCTAACGGAGTTTTCGGCGAATATCTCGAAAACGAGGGCGACACGCTGGTCGAACCGTTCGAGTAATGCGTTCGAAATGTAGCGAGGAACGCGTATCTGTAGTTGTTTGGGCGATTGGGCCATTTCTCCTCCCGACCACGGTGCCGGAGGACTTAGAATATTCGCGGTACTTTGAAAAATTTCAAAGCAAACGGAGTTTTCGGCGAATATTTCGAACACGAGGGCGACACCGTGGTCGAAACTTTCCGGTAATGCGTTCGAAATGGAGCGAGGACCGCGTATCTGTAGTTGTTTGGGCGATTGGACGATTTCGCCTCCGGACCACGGTGCCGGAGGACTTAGAATATTCGCGGTACTTTGAAAAATTTCGAAGCAAACGGAGTTTTCGGCGAATATCTCGAAAACGAGGGCGACACCGTGGATGAACCGTTAGAGGAATACGTTCGAAATGGAGCGAGGACCGCGTATCTGTAGTTGTTTGGGCGATTGGACGATTTCGCCTCCGGACCACGGTGCCGGAGGACTTAGAATATTCGCGGGACTTTGAAAAATTTCGAAGCAAACGGAGTTTTCGGCGAATATCTCGAAAACGAGGGCGACACCGTGGATGAACCGTTAGAGGAATACGTTCGAAATGGAGCGAGGACCGCGTATCTGTAGTTGGTTGGGCGATTGGACGATGTCGCCTCCGGACCACGGTGCCGGAGGACTTAGAATATTCGCGGGACTTTGATAAATTTCGAAGCAAACGGAGTTTTCGGCGAATATTTCGAACACAAGGGCGACACCCTGGTCGAACCGTTCGCGTAATGCGTTCGAAATGTAGCGAGGAACGCGTATCTTTAGTTGTTTGGGCGATTGGACCATTTCTCCTCCGGACAACGGTGCCGGAGGACTTAGAATATTCGCGGGACTTTGAAAAATTTCAAAGCAAACGGAGTTTTCTTCGAATATTTCGAACACGATGGCGACACCGTGGTCGAAACTTTCGGGTAATGCGTTTGAAATGGTGCGAGGAACGCGTATCTGTAGTTGTTTGGGCGATTGGACCATTTCTCCTCCGGACCACGGTGCAGGATGACTTAGAATATTCGCGGTACTTTGAAAAATTTCAAAGCAAACGGAGTTTTCGGCGAATATTTCGAACACGAGGGCGACACCGTGGTCGAAACTTTCCGGTAATGCGTTCGAAATGGAGCGAGGACCGCGTATCTGTAGTTGTTTGGGCGATTGGACGATTTCGCCTCCGGACCACGGTGCCGGAGGACTTAGAATATTCGCGGGACTTTGAAAAATTTCGAAGCAAACGGAGTTTTCGGCGAATATTTCGTACACCAGGGCGACACGCTGGTCGAACCGTTCGAGTAATGCGTTCGAAATGTAGCGAGGAACGCGTATCTGTAGTTGTTTGGGCGATTGGATCATTTCTCCTCCGGACCACGGTGCCGGAGGACTTAGAATATTCGCGCGACTTTGAAAAATTTCGAAGCAAACGGAGTTTTCGGCGAATATTTCGTACACAAGGGCGACACGCTGGTCGAACCGTTCGAGTAATGCGTTCGAAATGTAGCGAGGAACGCGTATCTGTAGTTGTTTGGGCGATTGGACCATTTCTCCTCCCGACCACGGTGCCGGAGGACTTAGAATATTCGCGGGACTTTGAAAAATTTCGAAGCAAACGGAGTTTTCGGCGAATATTTCGAAAACGAGGGCGACACCCTGGTCGAACCGTTTGCGTAATGCGTTCGAAATGTAGCGAGGAACGCGTATCTTTAATTGTTTGGGCGATTGGACCATTTCTCCTCCGGACAACGGTGCCGGAGGACTTAGAATATTCGCGGGACTTTGAAAAATTTCAAAGCTAACGGAGTTTTCGGCGAATATCTCGAAAACGAGGGCGACACCGTGGATGAACCGTTAGAGGAATACGTTCGAAATGGAGCGAGGACCGCGTATCTGTAGTTGGTTGGGCGATTGGACGATTTCGCCTCCGGACCACGGTGCCGGAGGACTTAGAATATTCGCGGGACTTTGATAAATTTCGAAGCAAACGGAGTTTTCGGCGAATATTTCGAACACAAGGGCGACACCCTGGTCGAACCGTTCGAGTAATGCGTTCGAAATGTTGCGAGAAACGCGTATCTGTAGTTGTTTGGGCGATTGGACCATTTCTCCTCCGGACAACGGTGCCGGAGGACTTAGAATATTCACGGGACTTTGAAAAATTTCAAAGCAAACGGAGTTTTCTTCGAATTTCTCGAAAACGAGGGCGACACCTTGGTCGAAACGTTCGAGTAATGCGTTCGAATTGGAGCGAGGAACGCGTATCTGTAGTTGTTTGGGCGATTCTACGATTTCGCCTCCGGACCACGGTGCCGGAGGACTTAGAATATTCGCGGACAATGAAAAATTTCGAAGCTAACGGAGTTTTCGGCGAATATCTCGAAAACGAGGGCGACACCGTGGATGAACCGTTAGAGGAATACGTTCGAAATGGAGCGAGGACCGCGTATCTGTAGTTGTTTGGGCGATTGGACGATTTCGCCTCCGGACCACGGTGCCGGAGGACTTAGAATATTCGCGGGACTTTGAAAAATTTTGAAGCAAACGGAGTTTTCGGCGAATATTTCGAACACAAGGGCGACACCCTGGTCGAACCGTTCGGGTAATGCGTTCGAAATGTAGCGAGGAACGCGTATCTGTAGTTGTTTGGGCGATTGGACCATTTCTCCTCCGGACCACGGTGCAGGATGACTTAGAATATTCGCGGTACGTTGAAAAATTTCAAAGCTAACGGAGTTTTCGGCGAATATTTCGAAAACGTGGGCGACACCCTGGTCGAACCGTTCGCGTAATGCGTTCGAAATGTAGCGAGGAACGCGTATCTTTAGTTGTTTGGGCGATTGGACCATTTCTCCTCCGGACAACGGTGCCGGAGGACTTAGAATATTCGCGGGACTTTGAAAAATTTCAAAGCAAACGGAGTTTTCTTCGAATATTTCGAACACGATGGCGACACCGTGGTCGAAACTTTCGGGTAATGCGTTTGAAATGGTGCGAGGAACGCGTATCTGTAGTTGTTTGGGCGATTGGACCATTTCTCCTCCGGACCACGGTGCAGGATGACTTAGAATATTCGCGGTACTTTGAAAAATTTCAAAGCAAACGGAGTTTTCGGCGAATATTTCGAACACGAGGGCGACACCGTGGTCGAAACTTTCCGGTAATGCGTTCGAAATGGAGCGAGGACCGCGTATCTGTAGTTGTTTGGGCGATTGGACGATTTCGCCTCCGGACCACGGTGCCGGTGGACTTAGAATATTCGCGGGACTTTGAAAAATTTCGAAGCAAACGGAGTTTTCGGCGAATATTTCGAACACAAGGGCGACACCCTGGTCGAACCGTTCGAGTAATGCGTTCGAAATGTTGCGAGAAACGCGTATCTGTAGTTGTTTGGGCGATTGGACCATTTCTCCTCCGGACAACGGTGCCGGAGGACTTAGAATATTCACGGGACTTTGAAAAATTTCAAAGCAAACGGAGTTTTCTTCGAATTTCTCGAAAACGAGGGCGACACCTTGGTCGAAACGTTCGAGTAATGCGTTCGAATTGGAGCGAGGAACGCGTATCTGTAGTTGTTTGGGCGATTCTACGATTTCGCCTCCGGACCACGGTGCCGGAGGACTTAGAATATTCGCGGACATTGAAAAATTTCGAAGCTAACGGAGTTTTCGGCGAATATCTCGAAAACGAGGGCGACACCGTGGATGAACCGTTAGAGGAATACGTTCGAAATGGAGCGAGGACCGCGTATCTGTAGTTGTTTGGGCGATTGGACGATTTCGCCTCCGGACCACGGTGCCGGAGGACTTAGAATATTCGCGGGACTTTGAAAAATTTCGAAGCAAACGGAGTTTTCGGCGAATATTTCGAACACCAGGGCGACACCCTGGTCGAACCGTTCGAGTAATGCGTTCGAAATGGAGCGAGGAACGCGTATCTGTAGTTGTTTGGGCGATTGGACGATTTCGCCTCCGGACCACGGTGCCGGAGGACTTAGAATATTCGCGGGACTTTGAAAAATTTCGAAGCAAACGGAGTTTTCGGCGAATATTTCGAACACAAGGGCGACACCCTGGTCGAACTGTTCGAGTAATGCGTTCGAAATGTAGCGAGGAACGCGTATCTGTAGTTGTTTGGGCGATTGGACCATTTCTCCTCCGGACCACGGTGCAGGATGACTTAGAATATTCGCGGTACGTTGAAAAATTTCAAAGCTAACGGAGTTTTCGGCGAATATCTCGAAAACGAGGGCGACACCGCGGATGAACCGTTAGAGGAATACGTTCGAAATGGAGCGAGGACCGCGTATCTGTAGTTGGTTGGGCGATTGGACGATTTCGCCTCCGGACCACGGTGCCGGAGGACTTAGAATATTCGTGGGACTTTGAAAAATTTCGAAGCAAACGGAGTTTTCGGCGAATATTTCGAAAACGAGGGCGACACCCTGGTCGAACCGTTCGCGTAATGCGTTCGAAATGTAGCGAGGAACGCGTATCTTTAGTTGTTTGGGCGATTGGACCATTTCTCCTCCGGATAACGGTGCCGGAGGACTTAGAATATTCGCGGGACTTTGAAAAATTTCAAAGCAAACGGAGTTTTCTTCGAATATTTCGAACACGAAGGCGACACCGTGGTCGAAACTATCGGGCAATGCGTTTGAAATGGTGCGAGGAACGCGTATCTGTAGTTGTTTGGGCGATTGGACCATTTCTCCTCCGGACCACGGTGCAGGATGACTTAGAATATTCGCGGTACTTTGATAAATTTCAAAGCAAACGGAGTTTTCGGCGAATATTTCGAACACGAGGGCGACACCGTGGTCGAAACTTTCCGGTACTGCGTTCGAAATGGAGCGAGGACCGCGTATCTGTAGTTGTTTGGGCGATTGGACGATTTCGCCTCCGGACCACGGTGCCGGAGGACTTAGAATATTCGCGGGACTTTGAAAAATTTCGAAGCAAACGGAGTTTTCGGCGAATATCTCGAAAACGAGGGCGACACCGTAGATGAACCGTTAGAGGAATACGTTCGAAATGGAGCGAGGACCGCGTATCTGTAGTTGTTTGGGCGATTGGACGATTTCGCCTCCGGACCACGGTGCCGGAGGACTTAGAATATTCGCGGGACTTTGAAAAATTTCGAAGCAAACGGAGTTTTCGGCGAATATTTCGAACACTAGGGCGACACCCTGGTCGAACCGTTCGAGTAATGCGTTCGAAATGTAGCGAGGAACGTGTATCTGTAGTTGTTTGGGCGATTGGACCATTTCTCCTCCGGACCACGGTGCAGGATGACTTAGAATATTCGCGGTACTTTGAAAAATTTCAAAGCAAACGGAGTTTTCGGCGAATATTTCGAACACGAGGGCGACACCGTGGTCGAAACTTTCCGGTACTGCGTTCGAAATGGAGCGAGGACCGCGTATCTGTAGTTGTTTGGGCGATTCTACGATTTCGCCTCCGGACCACGGTGCCGGAGGACTTAGAATATTCGCGGACAATGAAAAATTTCGAAGCTAACGGAGTTTTCGGCGAATATCTCGAAAACGAGGGCGACACCGTGGATGAACCGTTAGAGGAATACGTTCGAAATGGAGCGAGGACCGCGTATCTGTAGTTGTTTGGGCGATTGGACGATTTCGCCTCCGGACCACGGTGCCGGAGGACTTAGAATATTCGCGGGACTTTGAAAAATTTCGAAGCAAACGGAGTTTTCGGCGAATATTTCGAACACGAGGGCGACACCGTGGTCGAAACTTTCCGGTAATGCGTTCGAAATGGAGCGAGGACCGCGTATCTGTAGTTGTTTGGGCGATTGGACGATTTCGCCTCCGGACCACGGTGCCGGAGGACTTAGAATATTCGCGGGACTTTGAAAAATTTCGAAGCAAACGGAGTTTTCGGCGAATATTTCGAACACAAGGGCGACACCCTGGTCGAACCGTTCGAGTAATGCGTTCGAAATGTTGCGAGAAACGCGTATCTGTAGTTGTTTGGGCGATTGGACCATTTCTCCTCCGGACAACGGTGCCGGAGGACTTAGAATATTCACGGGACTTTGAAAAATTTCAAAGCAAACGGAGTTTTCTTCGAATTTCTCGAAAACGAGGGCGACACCTTGGTCGAAACGTTCGAGTAATGCGTTCGAATTGGAGCGAGGAACGCGTATCTGTAGTTGTTTGGGCGATTCTACGATTTCGCCTCCGGACCACGGTGCCGGAGGACTTAGAATATTCGCGGACATTGAAAAATTTCGAAGCTAACGGAGTTTTCGGCGAATATCTCGAAAACGAGGGCGACACCGTGGATGAACCGTTAGAGGAATACGTTCGAAATGGAGCGAGGACCGCGTATCTGTAGTTGTTTGGGCGATTGGACGATTTCGCCTCCGGACCACGGTGCCGGAGGACTTAGAATATTCGCGGGACTTTGAAAAATTTCGAAGCAAACGGAGTTTTCGGCGAATATTTCGAACACAAGGGCGACACCCTGGTCGAACCGTTCGAGTAATGCGTTCGAAATGTAGCGAGGAACGCGTATCTGTAGTTGTTTGGGCGATTGGACGATTTCGCCTCCGGACCACGGTGCCGGAGGACTTAGAATATTCGCGGGACTTTGAAAAATTTCGAAGCAAACGGAGTTTTCGGCGAATATTTCGAACACAAGGGCGACACCCTGGTCGAACTGTTCGAGTAATGCGTTCGAAATGTAGCGAGGAACGCGTATCTGTAGTTGTTTGGGCGATTGGACCATTTCTCCTCCGGACCACGGTGCAGGATGACTTAGAATATTCGCGGTACGTTGAAAAATTTCAAAGCTAACGGAGTTTTCGGCGAATATCTCGAAAACGAGGGCGACACCGCGGATGAACCGTTAGAGGAATACGTTCGAAATGGAGCGAGGACCGCGTATCTGTAGTTGGTTGGGCGATTGGACGATTTCGCCTCCGGACCACGGTGCCGGAGGACTTAGAATATTCGTGGGACTTTGAAAAATTTCGAAGCAAACGGAGTTTTCGGCGAATATTTCGAAAACGAGGGCGACACCCTGGTCGAACCGTTCGCGTAATGCGTTCGAAATGTAGCGAGGAACGCGTATCTTTAGTTGTTTGGGCGATTGGACCATTTCTCCTCCGGATAACGGTGCCGGAGGACTTAGAATATTCGCGGGACTTTGAAAAATTTCAAAGCAAACGGAGTTTTCTTCGAATATTTCGAACACGAAGGCGACACCGTGGTCGAAACTATCGGGCAATGCGTTTGAAATGGTGCGAGGAACGCGTATCTGTAGTTGTTTGGGCGATTGGACCATTTCTCCTCCGGACCACGGTGCAGGATGACTTAGAATATTCGCGGTACTTTGATAAATTTCAAAGCAAACGGAGTTTTCGGCGAATATTTCGAACACGAGGGCGACACCGTGGTCGAAACTTTCCGGTACTGCGTTCGAAATGGAGCGAGGACCGCGTATCTGTAGTTGTTTGGGCGATTGGACGATTTCGCCTCCGGACCACGGTGCCGGAGGACTTAGAATATTCGCGGGACTTTGAAAAATTTCGAAGCAAACGGAGTTTTCGGCGAATATCTCGAAAACGAGGGCGACACCGTAGATGAACCGTTAGAGGAATACGTTCGAAATGGAGCGAGGACCGCGTATCTGTAGTTGTTTGGGCGATTGGACGATTTCGCCTCCGGACCACGGTGCCGGAGGACTTAGAATATTCGCGGGACTTTGAAAAATTTCGAAGCAAACGGAGTTTTCGGCGAATATTTCGAACACTAGGGCGACACCCTGGTCGAACCGTTCGAGTAATGCGTTCGAAATGTAGCGAGGAACGTGTATCTGTAGTTGTTTGGGCGATTGGACCATTTCTCCTCCGGACCACGGTGCAGGATGACTTAGAATATTCGCGGTACTTTGAAAAATTTCAAAGCAAACGGAGTTTTCGGCGAATATTTCGAACACGAGGGCGACACCGTGGTCGAAACTTTCCGGTAATGCGTTCGAAATGGAGCGAGGACCGCGTATCTGTAGTTGTTTGGGCGATTCTACGATTTCGCCTCCGGACCACGGTGCCGGAGGACTTAGAATATTCGCGGACATTGAAAAATTTCGAAGCTAACGGAGTTTTCGGCGAATATCTCGAAAACGAGGGCGACACCGTGGATGAACCGTTAGAGGAATACGTTCGAAATGGAGCGAGGACCGCGTATCTGTAGTTGTTTGGGCGATTGGACGATTTCGCCTCCGGACCACGGTGCCGGAGGACTTAGAATATTCGCGGGACTTTGAAAAATTTTGAAGCAAACGGAGTTTTCGGCGAATATTTCGAACACAAGGGCGACACCCTGGTCGAACCGTTCGGGTAATGCGTTCGAAATGTAGCGAGGAACGCGTATCTGTAGTTGTTTGGGCGATTGGACCATTTCTCCTCCGGACCACGGTGCAGGATGACTTAGAATATTCGCGGTACGTTGAAAAATTTCAAAGCTAACGGAGTTTTCGGCGAATATTTCGAAAACGTGGGCGACACCCTGGTCGAACCGTTCGCGTAATGCGTTCGAAATGTAGCGAGGAACGCGTATCTTTAGTTGTTTGGGCGATTGGACCATTTCTCCTCCGGACAACGGTGCCGGAGGACTTAGAATATTCGCGGGACTTTGAAAAATTTCAAAGCAAACGGAGTTTTCTTCGAATATTTCGAACACGATGGCGACACCGTGGTCGAAACTTTCGGGTAATGCGTTTGAAATGGTGCGAGGAACGCGTATCTGTAGTTGTTTGGGCGATTGGACCATTTCTCCTCCGGACCACGGTGCAGGATGACTTAGAATATTCGCGGTACTTTGAAAAATTTCAAAGCAAACGGAGTTTTCGGCGAATATTTCGAACACGAGGGCGACACCGTGGTCGAAACTTTCCGGTAATGCGTTCGAAATGGAGCGAGGACCGCGTATCTGTAGTTGTTTGGGCGATTGGACGATTTCGCCTCCGGACCACGGTGCCGGAGGACTTAGAATATTCGCGGGACTTTGAAAAATTTCGAAGCAAACGGAGTTTTCGGCGAATATTTCGAACACAAGGGCGACACCCTGGTCGAACCGTTCGAGTAATGCGTTCGAAATGTTGCGAGAAACGCGTATCTGTAGTTGTTTGGGCGATTGGACCATTTCTCCTCCGGACAACGGTGCCGGAGGACTTAGAATATTCACGGGACTTTGAAAAATTTCAAAGCAAACGGAGTTTTCTTCGAATTTCTCGAAAACGAGGGCGACACCTTGGTCGAAACGTTCGAGTAATGCGTTCGAATTGGAGCGAGGAACGCGTATCTGTAGTTGTTTGGGCGATTCTACGATTTCGCCTCCGGACCACGGTGCCGGAGGACTTAGAATATTCGCGGACATTGAAAAATTTCGAAGCTAACGGAGTTTTCGGCGAATATCTCGAAAACGAGGGCGACACCGTGGATGAACCGTTAGAGGAATACGTTCGAAATGGAGCGAGGACCGCGTATCTGTAGTTGTTTGGGCGATTGGACGATTTCGCCTCCGGACCACGGTGCCGGAGGACTTAGAATATTCGCGGGACTTTGAAAAATTTCGAAGCAAACGGAGTTTTCGGCGAATATTTCGAACACAAGGGCGACACCCTGGTCGAACCGTTCGAGTAATGCGTTCGAAATGTAGCGAGGAACGCGTATCTGTAGTTGTTTGGGCGATTGGACGATTTCGCCTCCGGACCACGGTGCCGGAGGACTTAGAATATTCGCGGGACTTTGAAAAATTTCGAAGCAAACGGAGTTTTCGGCGAATATTTCGAACACAAGGGCGACACCCTGGTCGAACTGTTCGAGTAATGCGTTCGAAATGTAGCGAGGAACGCGTATCTGTAGTTGTTTGGGCGATTGGACCATTTCTCCTCCGGACCACGGTGCAGGATGACTTAGAATATTCGCGGTACGTTGAAAAATTTCAAAGCTAACGGAGTTTTCGGCGAATATCTCGAAAACGAGGGCGACACCGCGGATGAACCGTTAGAGGAATACGTTCGAAATGGAGCGAGGACCGCGTATCTGTAGTTGGTTGGGCGATTGGACGATTTCGCCTCCGGACCACGGTGCCGGAGGACTTAGAATATTCGAGGGACTTTGAAAAATTTCGAAGCAAACGGAGTTTTCGGCGAATATTTCGAAAACGAGGGCGACACCCTGGTCGAACCGTTCGCGTAATGCGTTCGAAATGTAGCGAGGAACGCGTATCTTTAGTTGTTTGGGCGATTGGACCATTTCTCCTCCGGATAACGGTGCCGGAGGACTTAGAATATTCGCGGGACTTTGAAAAATTTCAAAGCAAACGGAGTTTTCTTCGAATATTTCGAACACGAAGGCGACACCGTGGTCGAAACTATCGGGCAATGCGTTTGAAATGGTGCGAGGAACGCGTATCTGTAGTTGTTTGGGCGATTGGACCATTTCTCCTCCGGACCACGGTGCAGGATGACTTAGAATATTCGCGGTACTTTGATAAATTTCAAAGCAAACGGAGTTTTCGGCGAATATTTCGAACACGAGGGCGACACCGTGGTCGAAACTTTCCGGTACTGCGTTCGAAATGGAGCGAGGACCGCGTATCTGTAGTTGTTTGGGCGATTGGACGATTTCGCCTCCGGACCACGGTGCCGGAGGACTTAGAATATTCGCGGGACTTTGAAAAATTTCGAAGCAAACGGAGTTTTCGGCGAATATCTCGAAAACGAGGGCGACACCGTAGATGAACCGTTAGAGGAATACGTTCGAAATGGAGCGAGGACCGCGTATCTGTAGTTGTTTGGGCGATTGGACGATTTCGCCTCCGGACCACGGTGCCGGAGGACTTAGAATATTCGCGGGACTTTGAAAAATTTCGAAGCAAACGGAGTTTTCGGCGAATATTTCGAACACTAGGGCGACACCCTGGTCGAACCGTTCGAGTAATGCGTTCGAAATGTAGCGAGGAACGTGTATCTGTAGTTGTTTGGGCGATTGGACCATTTCTCCTCCGGACCACGGTGCAGGATGACTTAGAATATTCGCGGTACTTTGAAAAATTTCAAAGCAAACGGAGTTTTCGGCGAATATTTCGAACACGAGGGCGACACCGTGGTCGAAACTTTCCGGTACTGCGTTCGAAATGGAGCGAGGACCGCGTATCTGTAGTTGTTTGGGCGATTGGACGATTTCGCCTCCGGACCACGGTGCCGGAGGACTTAGAATATTCGCGGGACTTTGAAAAATTTTGAAGCAAACGGAGTTTTCGGCGAATATTTCGAACACAAGGGCGACACCCTGGTCGAACCGTTCGAGTAATGCGTTCGAAATGTAGCGAGGAACGCGTATCTGTAGTTGTTTGGGCGATTGGACCATTTCTCCTCCGGACCACGGTGCAGGATGACTTAGAATATTCGCGGTACGTTGAAAAATTTCAAAGCTAACGGAGTTTTCGGCGAATATTTCGAAAACGTGGGCGACACCCTGGTCGAACCGTTCGCGTAATGCGTTCGAAATGTAGCGAGGAACGCGTATCTTTAGTTGTTTGGGCGATTGGACCATTTCTCCTCCGGACAACGGTGCCGGAGGACTTAGAATATTCGCGGGACTTTGAAAAATTTCAAAGCAAACGGAGTTTTCTTCGAATATTTCGAACACGATGGCGACACCGTGGTCGAAACTTTCGGGTAATGCGTTTGAAATGGTGCGAGGAACGCGTATCTGTAGTTGTTTGGGCGATTGGACCATTTCTCCTCCGGACCACGGTGCAGGATGACTTAGAATATTCGCGGTACTTTGAAAAATTTCAAAGCAAACGGAGTTTTCGGCGAATATTTCGAACACGAGGGCGACACCCTGGTCGAACCGTTCGAGTAATGCGTTCGAAATGTAGCGAGGAACGCGTATCTGTAGTTGTTTGGGCGATTGGACCATTTCTCCTCCGGACCACGGTGCAGGATGACTTAGAATATTCGCGGTACGTTGAAAAATTTCAAAGCTAACGGAGTTTTCGGCGAATATTTCGAAAACGTGGGCGACACCCTGGTCGAACCGTTCGCGTAATGCGTTCGAAATGTAGCGAGGAACGCGTATCTTTAGTTGTTTGGGCGATTGGACCATTTCTCCTCCGGACAACGGTGCCGGAGGACTTAGAATATTCGCGGGACTTTGAAAAATTTCAAAGCAAACGGAGTTTTCTTCGAATATTTCGAACACGATGGCGACACCGTGGTCGAAACTTTCCGGTAATGCGTTCGAAATGGAGCGAGGACCGCGTATCTGTAGTTGTTTGGGCGATTGGACGATTTCGCCTCCGGACCACGGTGCCGGAGGACTTAGAATATTCGCGGGACTTTGAAAAATTTTGAAGCAAACGGAGTTTTCGGCGAATATTTCGAACACAAGGGCGACACCCTGGTCGAACCGTTCGAGTAATGCGTTCGAAATGTAGCGAGGAACGCGTATCTGTAGTTGTTTGGGCGATTGGACCATTTCTCCTCCGGACCACGATGCAGGATGACTTAGAATATTCGCGGTACGTTGAAAAATTTCAAAGCTAACGGAGTTTTCGGCGAATATTTCGAAAACGTGGGCGACACCCTGGTCGAACCGTTCGCGTAATGCGTTCGAAATGTAGCGAGGAACGCGTATCTTTAGTTGTTTGGGCGATTGGACCATTTCTCCTCCGGACAACGGTGCCGGAGGACTTAGAATATTCGCGGGACTTTGAAAAATTTCAAAGCAAACGGAGTTTTCTTCGAATATTTCGAACACGATGGCGACACCGTGGTCGAAACTTTCGGGTAATGCGTTTGAAATGGTGCGAGGAACGCGTATCTGTAGTTGTTTGGGCGATTGGACCATTTCTCCTCCGGACCACGGTGCAGGATGACTTAGAATATTCGCGGTACTTTGAAAAATTTCAAAGCAAACGGAGTTTTCGGCGAATATTTCGAACACGAGGGCGACACCGTGGTCGAAACTTTCCGGTAATGCGTTCGAAATGGAGCGAGGACCGCGTATCTGTAGTTGTTTGGGCGATTGGACGATTTCGCCTCCGGACCACGGTGCCGGAGGACTTAGAATATTCGCGGGACTTTGAAAAATTTCGAAGCAAACGGAGTTTTCGGCGAATATTTCGTACACAAGGGCGACACGCTGGTCGAACCGTTCGAGTAATGCGTTCGAAATGTAGCGAGGAACGCGTATCTGTAGTTGTTTGGGCGATTGGATCATTTCTCCTCCGGACCACGGTGCCGGAGGACTTAGAATATTCGCGGGACTTTGAAAAATTTCGAAGCAAACGGAGTTTTCGGCGAATATTTCGTACACAAGGGCGACACGCTGGTCGAACCGTTCGAGTAATGCGTTCGAAATGTAGCGAGGAACGCGTATCTGTAGTTGTTTGGGCGATTGGACCATTTCTCCTCCCGACCACGGTGCCGGAGGACTTAGAATATTCGCGGGACTTTGAAAAATTTCGAAGCAAACGGAGTTTTCGGCGAATATTTCGAAAACGAGGGCGACACCCTCGTCGAACCGTTCGCGTAATGCGTTCGAAATGTAGCGAGGAACGCGTATCTTTAATTGTTTGGGCGATTGGACCATTTCTCCTCCGGACAACGGTGCCGGAGGACTTAGAATATTCGCGGGACTTTGAAAAATTTCAAAGCTAACGGAGTTTTCGGCGAATATCTCGAAAACGAGGGCGACACCGTGGATGAACCGTTAGAGGAATACGTTCGAAATGGAGCGAGGACCGCGTATCTGTAGTTGGTTGGGCGATTGGACGATTTCGCCTCCGGACCACGGTGCCGGAGGACTTAGAATATTCGCGGGACTTTGATAAATTTCGAAGCAAACGGAGTTTTCGGCGAATATTTCGAACACAAGGGCGACACCCTGGTCGAACCGTTCGAGTAATGCGTTCGAAATGTTGCGAGAAACGCGTATCTGTAGTTGTTTGGGCGATTGGACCATTTCTCCTCCGGACAACGGTGCCGGAGGACTTAGAATATTCGCGGGACTTTGAAAAATTTCAAAGCAAACGGAGTTTTCTTCGAATATTTCGAACACGATGGCGACACCGTGGTCGAAACTTTCCGGTAATGCGTTCGAAATGGAGCGAGGACCGCGTATCTGTAGTTGTTTGGGCGATTGGACGATTTCGCCTCCGGACCACGGTGCCGGAGGACTTAGAATATTCGCGGTACGTTGAAAAATTTCAAAGCTAACGGAGTTTTCGGCGAATATCTCGAAAACGAGGGCGACACCGTGGATGAACCGTTAGAGGAATACGTTCGAAATGGAGCGAGGACCGCGTATCTGTAGTTGTTTGGGCGATTGGACGATTTCGCCTCCGGACCACGGTGCCGGAGGACTTAGAATATTCGCGGGACTTTGAAAAATTTCGAAGCAAACGGAGTTTTCGGCGAATATTTCGTACACAAGGGCGACACGCTGGTCGAACCGTTCGAGTAATGCGTTCGAAATGTAGCGAGGAACGCGTATCTGTAGTTGTTTGGGCGATTGGATCATTTCTCCTCCGGACCACGGTGCCGGAGGACTTAGAATATTCGCGGGACTTTGAAAAATTTCGAAGCAAACGGAGTTTTCGGCGAATATTTCGTACACAAGGGCGACACGCTGGTCGAACCGTTCGAGTAATGCGTTCGAAATGTTGCGAGGAACGCGTATCTGTAGTTGTTTGGGCGATTGGACCATTTCTCCTCCCGACCACGGTGCCGGAGGACTTAGAATATTCGCGGGACTTTGAAAAATTTCGAAGCAAACGGAGTTTTCGGCGAATATTTCGAAAACGAGGGCGACACCCTCGTCGAACCGTTCGCGTAATGCGTTCGAAATGTAGCGAGGAACGCGTATCTTTAATTGTTTGGGCGATTGGACCATTTCTCCTCCGGACAACGGTGCCGGAGGACTTAGAATATTCGCGGGACTTTGAAAAATTTCAAAGCTAACGGAGTTTTCGGCGAATATCTCGAAAACGAGGGCGACACCGTGGATGAACCGTTAGAGGAATACGTTCGAAATGGAGCGAGGACCGCGTATCTGTAGTTGGTTGGGCGATTGGACGATTTCGCCTCCGGACCACGGTGCCGGAGGACTTAGAATATTCGCGGGACTTTGATAAATTTCGAAGCAAACGGAGTTTTCGGCGAATATTTCGAACACAAGGGCGACACCCTGGTCGAACCGTTCGAGTAATGCGTTCGAAATGTTGCGAGAAACGCGTATCTGTAGTTGTTTGGGCGATTGGACCATTTCTCCTCCGGACAACGGTGCCGGAGGACTTAGAATATTCACGGGACTTTGAAAAATTTCAAAGCAAACGGAATTTTCTTCGAATTTCTCGAAAACGAGGGCGACACCTTGGTCGAAACGTTCGAGTAATGCGTTCGAATTGGAGCGAGGAACGCGTATCTGTAGTTGTTTGGGCGATTCTACGATTTCGCCTCCGGACCACGGTGCCGGAGGACTTAGAATATTCGCGGACAATGAAAAATTTCGAAGCTAACGGAGTTTTCGGCGAATATCTCGAAAACGAGGGCGACACCGTGGATGAACCGTTAGAGGAATACGTTCGAAATGGAGCGAGGACCGCGTATCTGTAGTTGTTTGGGCGATTGGACGATTTCGCCTCCGGACCACGGTGCCGGAGGACTTAGAATATTCGCGGGACTTTGAAAAATTTTGAAGCAAACGGAGTTTTCGGCGAATATTTCGAACACAAGGGCGACACCCTGGTCGAACCGTTCGGGTAATGCGTTCGAAATGTAGCGAGGAACGCGTATCTGTAGTTGTTTGGGCGATTGGACCATTTCTCCTCCGGACCACGGTGCAGGATGACTTAGAATATTCGCGGTACGTTGAAAAATTTCAAAGCTAACGGAGTTTTCGGCGAATATTTCGAAAACGTGGGCGACACCCTGGTCGAACCGTTCGCGTAATGCGTTCGAAATGTAGCGAGGAACGCGTATCTTTAGTTGTTTGGGCGATTGGACCATTTCTCCTCCGGACAACGGTGCCGGAGGACTTAGAATATTCGCGGGACTTTGAAAAATTTCAAAGCAAACGGAGTTTTCTTCGAATATTTCGAACACGATGGCGACACCGTGGTCGAAACTTTCGGGTAATGCGTTTGAAATGGTGCGAGGAACGCGTATCTGTAGTTGTTTGGGCGATTGGACCATTTCTCCTCCGGACCACGGTGCAGGATGACTTAGAATATTCGCGGTACTTTGAAAAATTTCAAAGCAAACGGAGTTTTCGGCGAATATTTCGAACACGAGGGCGACACCGTGGTCGAAACTTTCCGGTAATGCGTTCGAAATGGAGCGAGGACCGCGTATCTGTAGTTGTTTGGGCGATTGGACGATTTCGCCTCCGGACCACGGTGCCGGAGGACTTAGAATATTCGCGGGACTTTGAAAAATTTCGAAGCAAACGGAGTTTTCGGCGAATATTTCGAACACAAGGGCGACACCCTGGTCGAACCGTTCGAGTAATGCGTTCGAAATGTAGCGAGGAACGCGTATCTGTAGTTGTTTAGGCGATTGGACGATTTCGCCTCCGGACCACGGTGCCGGAGGACTTAGAATATTCGCGGGACTTTGAAAAATTTCGAAGCAAACGGAGTTTTCGGCGAATATTTCGAACACAAGGGCGACACCCTGGTCGAACTGTTCGAGTAATGCGTTCGAAATGTAGCGAGGAACGCGTATCTGTAGTTGTTTGGGCGATTGGACCATTTCTCCTCCGGACCACGGTGCAGGATGACTTAGAATATTCGCGGGACTTTGAAAAATTTCGAAGCAAACGGAGTTTTCGGCGAATATTTCGTACACAAGGGCGACACGCTGGTCGAACCGTTCGAGTAATGCGTTCGAAATGTAGCGAGGAACGCGTATCTTTAATTGTTTGGGCGATTGGACCATTTCTCCTCCGGACAACGGTGCCGGAGGACTTAGAATATTCGCGGGACTTTGAAAAATTTCAAAGCTAACGGAGTTTTCGGCGAATATCTCGAAAACGAGGGCGACACCGTGGATGAACCGTTAGAGGAATACGTTCGAAATGGAGCGAGGACCGCGTATCTGTAGTTGGTTGGGCGATTGGACGATTTCGCCTCCGGACCACGGTGCCGGAGGACTTAGAATATTCGCGGGACTTTGATAAATTTCGAAGCAAACGGAGTTTTCGGCGAATATTTCGAAAACGAGGGCGACACCCTGGTCGAACCGTTCGCGTAATGCGTTCGAAATGTAGCGAGGAACGCGTATCTTTAATTGTTTGGGCGATTGGACCATTTCTCCTCCGGACAACGGTGCCGGAGGACTTAGAATATTCGCGGGACTTTGAAAAATTTCAAAGCAAACGGAGTTTTCTTCGAATATTTCGAACACGAAGGCGACACCGTGGTCGAAACTTTCCGGTACTGCGTTCGAAATGGAGCGAGGACCGCGTATCTGTAGTTGTTTGGGCGATTGGACGATTTCGCCTCCGGACCACGGTGCCGGAGGACTTAGAATATTCGCGGGACTTTGAAAAATTTCGAAGCAAACGGAGTTTTCGGCGAATATTTCGTACACAAGGGCGACACGCTGGTCGAACCGTTCGAGTAATGCGTTCGAAATGTAGCGAGGAACGCGTATCTGTAGTTGTTTGGGCGATTGGATCATTTCTCCTCCGGACCACGGTGCCGGAGGACTTAGAATATTCGCGGGACTTTGAAAAATTTCGAAGCAAACGGAGTTTTCGGCGAATATTTCGTACACAAGGGCGACACGCTGGTCGAACCGTTCGAGTAATGCGTTCGAAATGTAGCGAGGAACGCGTATCTGTAGTTGTTTGGGCGATTGGACCATTTCTCCTCCCGACCACGGTGCCGGAGGACTTAGAATATTCGCGGGACTTTGAAAAATTTCGAAGCAAACGGAGTTTTCGGCGAATATTTCGAAAACGAGGGCGACACCCTGGTCGAACCGTTCGCGTAATGCGTTCGAAATGTAGCGAGGAACGCGTATCTTTAATTGTTTGGGCGATTGGACCATTTCTCCTCCGGACAACGGTGCCGGAGGACTTAGAATATTCGCGGGACTTTGAAAAATTTCAAAGCAAACGGAGTTTTCTTCGAATATTTCGAACACGAAGGCGACACCGTGGTCGAAACTTTCGGGTAATGCGTTTGAAATGGTGCGAGGAACGCGTATCTGTAGTTGTTTGGGCGATTGGACCATTTCTCCTCCGGACCACGGTGCAGGATGACTTAGAATATTCGCGGTACTTTGAAAAATTTCAAAGCAAACGGAGTTTTCGGCGAATATTTCGAACACGAGGGCGACACCGTGGTCGAAACTTTCCGGTACTGCGTTCGAAATGGAGCGAGGACCGCGTATCTGTAGTTGTTTGGGCGATTGGACGATTTCGCCTCCGGACCACGGTGCCGGAGGACTTAGAATATTCGCGGGACTTTGAAAAATTTCGAAGCAAACGGAGTTTTCGGCGAATATCTCGAAAACGAGGGCGACACCGTAGATGAACCGTTAGAGGAATACGTTCGAAATGGAGCGAGGACCGCGTATCTGTAGTTGTTTGGGCGATTGGACGATTTCGCCTCCGGACCACGGTGCCGGAGGACTTAGAATATTCGCGGGACTTTGAAAAATTTCGAAGCAAACGGAGTTTTCGGCGAATATTTCGTACACAAGGGCGACACGCTGGTCGAACCGTTCGAGTAATGCGTTCGAAATGTAGCGAGGAACGCGTATCTGTAGTTGTTTGGGCGATTGGATCATTTCTCCTCCGGACCACGGTGCCGGAGGACTTAGAATATTCGCGGTACGTTGAAAAATTTCAAAGCTGACGGAGTTTTCGGCGAATATCTCGAAAACGAGGGCGACACGCTGGTCGAACCGTTCGAGTAATGCGTTCGAAATGTAGCGAGGAACGCGTATCTGTAGTTGTTTGGGCGATTGGGCCATTTCTCCTCCCGACCACGGTGCCGGAGGACTTAGAATATTCGCGGTACTTTGAAAAATTTCAAAGCAAACGGAGTTTTCGGCGAATATTTCGAAACACGAGGGCGACACCGTGGTCGAAACTTTCCGGTAATGCGTTCGAAATGGAGCGAGGACCGCGTATCTGTAGTTGTTTGGGCGATTGGACGATTTCGCCTCCGGACCACGGTGCCGGAGGACTTAGAATATTCGCGGTACGTTGAAAAATTTCAAAGCTAACGGAGTTTTCGGCGAATATTTCGAAAACGAGGGCGACACCCTGGTCGAACCGTTTGCGTAATGCGTTCGAAATGTAGCGAGGAACGCGTATCTTTAATTGTTTGGGCGATTGGACCATTTCTCCTCCGGACAACGGTGCCGGAGGACTTAGAATATTCGCGGGACTTTGAAAAATTTCAAAGCTAACGGAGTTTTCGGCGAATATCTCGAAAACGAGGGCGACACCGTGGATGAACCGTTAGAGGAATACGTTCGAAATGGAGCGAGGACCGCGTATCTGTAGTTGGTTGGGCGATTGGACGATTTCGCCTCCGGACCACGGTGCCGGAGGACTTAGAATATTCGCGGGACTTTGATAAATTTCGAAGCAAACGGAGTTTTCGGCGAATATTTCGAACACAAGGGCGACACCCTGGTCGAACCGTTCGAGTAATGCGTTCGAAATGTTGCGAGAAACGCGTATCTGTAGTTGTTTGGGCGATTGGACCATTTCTCCTCCGGACAACGGTGCCGGAGGACTTAGAATATTCACGGGACTTTGAAAAATTTCAAAGCAAACGGAGTTTTCTTCGAATTTCTCGAAAACGAGGGCGACACCTTGGTCGAAACGTTCGAGTAATGCGTTCGAATTGGAGCGAGGAACGCGTATCTGTAGTTGTTTGGGCGATTCTACGATTTCGCCTCCGGACCACGGTGCCGGAGGACTTAGAATATTCGCGGACAATGAAAAATTTCGAAGCTAACGGAGTTTTCGGCGAATATCTCGAAAACGAGGGCGACACCGTGGATGAACCGTTAGAGGAATACGTTCGAAATGGAGCGAGGACCGCGTATCTGTAGTTGTTTGGGCGATTGGACGATTTCGCCTCCGGACCACGGTGCCGGAGGACTTAGAATATTCGCGGGACTTTGAAAAATTTTGAAGCAAACGGAGTTTTCGGCGAATATTTCGAACACAAGGGCGACACCCTGGTCGAACCGTTCGGGTAATGCGTTCGAAATGTAGCGAGGAACGCGTATCTGTAGTTGTTTGGGCGATTGGACCATTTCTCCTCCGGACCACGGTGCAGGATGACTTAGAATATTCGCGGTACGTTGAAAAATTTCAAAGCTAACGGAGTTTTCGGCGAATATTTCGAAAACGTGGGCGACACCCTGGTCGAACCGTTCGCGTAATGCGTTCGAAATGTAGCGAGGAACGCGTATCTTTAGTTGTTTGGGCGATTGGACCATTTCTCCTCCGGACAACGGTGCCGGAGGACTTAGAATATTCGCGGGACTTTGAAAAATTTCAAAGCAAACGGAGTTTTCTTCGAATATTTCGAACACGATGGCGACACCGTGGTCGAAACTTTCGGGTAATGCGTTTGAAATGGTGCGAGGAACGCGTATCTGTAGTTGTTTGGGCGATTGGACCATTTCTCCTCCGGACCACGGTGCAGGATGACTTAGAATATTCGCGGTACTTTGAAAAATTTCAAAGCAAACGGAGTTTTCGGCGAATATTTCGAACACGAGGGCGACACCGTGGTCGAAACTTTCCGGTAATGCGTTCGAAATGGAGCGAGGACCGCGTATCTGTAGTTGTTTGGGCGATTCGACGATTTCGCCTCCGGACCACGGTGCCGGAGGACTTAGAATATTCGCGGGACTTTGAAAAATTTCGAAGCAAACGGAGTTTTCGGCGAATATTTCGAACACAAGGGCGACACCCTGGTCGAACCGTTCGAGTAATGCGTTCGAAATGTTGCGAGAAACGCGTATCTGTAGTTGTTTGGGCGATTGGACCATTTCTCCTCCGGACAACGGTGCCGGAGGACTTAGAATATTCACGGGACTTTGAAAAATTTCAAAGCAAACGGAGTTTTCTTCGAATTTCTCGAAAACGAGGGCGACACCTTGGTCGAAACGTTCGAGTAATGCGTTCGAATTGGAGCGAGGAACGCGTATCTGTAGTTGTTTGGGCGATTCTACGATTTCGCCTCCGGACCACGGTGCCGGAGGACTTAGAATATTCGCGGACATTGAAAAATTTCGAAGCTAACGGAGTTTTCGGCGAATATCTCGAAAACGAGGGCGACACCGTGGATGAACCGTTAGAGGAATACGTTCGAAATGGAGCGAGGACCGCGTATCTGTAGTTGTTTGGGCGATTGGACGATTTCGCCTCCGGACCACGGTGCCGGAGGACTTAGAATATTCGCGGGACTTTGAAAAATTTCGAAGCAAACGGAGTTTTCGGCGAATATTTCGAACACAAGGGCGACACCCTGGTCGAACCGTTCGAGTAATGCGTTCGAAATGTAGCGAGGAACGCGTATCTGTAGTTGTTTGGGCGATTGGACGATTTCGCCTCCGGACCACGGTGCCGGAGGACTTAGAATATTCGCGGGACTTTGAAAAATTTCGAAGCAAACGGAGTTTTCGGCGAATATTTCGAACACAAGGGCGACACCCTGGTCGAACTGTTCGAGTAATGCGTTCGAAATGTAGCGAGGAACGCGTATCTGTAGTTGTTTGGGCGATTGGACCATTTCTCCTCCGGACCACGGTGCAGGATGACTTAGAATATTCGCGGTACGTTGAAAAATTTCAAAGCTAACGGAGTTTTCGGCGAATATCTCGAAAACGAGGGCGACACCGCGGATGAACCGTTAGAGGAATACGTTCGAAATGGAGCGAGGACCGCGTATCTGTAGTTGGTTGGGCGATTGGACGATTTCGCCTCCGGACCACGGTGCCGGAGGACTTAGAATATTCGTGGGACTTTGAAAAATTTCGAAGCAAACGGAGTTTTCGGCGAATATTTCGAAAACGAGGGCGACACCCTGGTCGAACCGTTCGCGTAATGCGTTCGAAATGTAGCGAGGAACGCGTATCTGTAGTTGTTTGGGCGATTGGACCATTTCTCCTCCGGACCACGGTGCAGGATGACTTAGAATATTCGCGGTACGTTGAAAAATTTCAAAGCTAACGGAGTTTTCGGCGAATATTTCGAAAACGTGGGCGACACCCTGGTCGAACCGTTCGCGTAATGCGTTCGAAATGTAGCGAGGAACGCGTATCTTTAGTTGTTTGGGCGATTGGACCATTTCTCCTCCGGACAACGGTGCCGGAGGACTTAGAATATTCGCGGGACTTTGAAAAATTTCAAAGCAAACGGAGTTTTCTTCGAATATTTCGAACACGATGGCGACACCGTGGTCGAAACTTTCGGGTAATGCGTTTGAAATGGTGCGAGGAACGCGTATCTGTAGTTGTTTGGGCGATTGGACCATTTCTCCTCCGGACCACGGTGCAGGATGACTTAGAATATTCGCGGTACTTTGAAAAATTTCAAAGCAAACGGAGTTTTCGGCGAATATTTCGAACACGAGGGCGACACCGTGGTCGAAACTTTCCGGTAATGCGTTCGAAATGGAGCGAGGACCGCGTATCTGTAGTTGTTTGGGCGATTGGACGATTTCGCCTCCGGACCACGGTGCCGGAGGACTTAGAATATTCGCGGGACTTTGAAAAATTTCGAAGCAAACGGAGTTTTCGGCGAATATTTCGAACACAAGGGCGACACCCTGGTCGAACCGTTCGAGTAATGCGTTCGAAATGTTGCGAGAAACGCGTATCTGTAGTTGTTTGGGCGATTGGACCATTTCTCCTCCGGACAACGGTGCCGGAGGACTTAGAATATTCACGGGACTTTGAAAAATTTCAAAGCAAACGGAGTTTTCTTCGAATTTCTCGAAAACGAGGGCGACACCTTGGTCGAAACGTTCGAGTAATGCGTTCGAATTGGAGCGAGGAACGCGTATCTGTAGTTGTTTGGGCGATTCTACGATTTCGCCTCCGGACCACGGTGCCGGAGGACTTAGAATATTCGCGGACATTGAAAAATTTCGAAGCTAACGGAGTTTTCGGCGAATATCTCGAAAACGAGGGCGACACCGTGGATGAACCGTTAGAGGAATACGTTCGAAATGGAGCGAGGACCGCGTATCTGTAGTTGTTTGGGCGATTGGACGATTTCGCCTCCGGACCACGGTGCCGGAGGACTTAGAATATTCGCGGGACTTTGAAAAATTTCGAAGCAAACGGAGTTTTCGGCGAATATTTCGAACACAAGGGCGACACCCTGGTCGAACCGTTCGAGTAATGCGTTCGAAATGTAGCGAGGAACGCGTATCTGTAGTTGTTTGGGCGATTGGACGATTTCGCCTCCGGACCACGGTGCCGGAGGACTTAGAATATTCGCGGGACTTTGAAAAATTTCGAAGCAAACGGAGTTTTCGGCGAATATTTCGAACACAAGGGCGACACCCTGGTCGAACTGTTCGAGTAATGCGTTCGAAATGTAGCGAGGAACGCGTATCTGTAGTTGTTTGGGCGATTGGACCATTTCTCCTCCGGACCACGGTGCAGGATGACTTAGAATATTCGCGGTACGTTGAAAAATTTCAAAGCTAACGGAGTTTTCGGCGAATATCTCGAAAACGAGGGCGACACCGCGGATGAACCGTTAGAGGAATACGTTCGAAATGGAGCGAGGACCGCGTATCTGTAGTTGGTTGGGCGATTGGACGATTTCGCCTCCGGACCACGGTGCCGGAGGACTTAGAATATTCGAGGGACTTTGAAAAATTTCGAAGCAAACGGAGTTTTCGGCGAATATTTCGAAAACGAGGGCGACACCCTGGTCGAACCGTTCGCGTAATGCGTTCGAAATGTAGCGAGGAACGCGTATCTTTAGTTGTTTGGGCGATTGGACCATTTCTCCTCCGGATAACGGTGCCGGAGGACTTAGAATATTCGCGGGACTTTGAAAAATTTCAAAGCAAACGGAGTTTTCTTCGAATATTTCGAACACGAAGGCGACACCGTGGTCGAAACTATCGGGCAATGCGTTTGAAATGGTGCGAGGAACGCGTATCTGTAGTTGTTTGGGCGATTGGACCATTTCTCCTCCGGACCACGGTGCAGGATGACTTAGAATATTCGCGGTACTTTGATAAATTTCAAAGCAAACGGAGTTTTCGGCGAATATTTCGAACACGAGGGCGACACCGTGGTCGAAACTTTCCGGTACTGCGTTCGAAATGGAGCGAGGACCGCGTATCTGTAGTTGTTTGGGCGATTGGACGATTTCGCCTCCGGACCACGGTGCCGGAGGACTTAGAATATTCGCGGGACTTTGAAAAATTTCGAAGCAAACGGAGTTTTCGGCGAATATCTCGAAAACGAGGGCGACACCGTAGATGAACCGTTAGAGGAATACGTTCGAAATGGAGCGAGGACCGCGTATCTGTAGTTGTTTGGGCGATTGGACGATTTCGCCTCCGGACCACGGTGCCGGAGGACTTAGAATATTCGCGGGACTTTGAAAAATTTCGAAGCAAACGGAGTTTTCGGCGAATATTTCGTACACAAGGGCGACACGCTGGTCGAACCGTTCGAGTAATGCGTTCGAAATGGAGCGAGGACCGCGTATCTGTAGTTGTTTGGGCGATTGGACGATTTCTCCTCCGGACAACGGTGCCGGAGGACTTAGAATATTCGCGGTACGTTGAAAAATTTCAAAGCTAACGGAGTTTTCGGCGAATATCTCGAAAACGAGGGCGACACCGTGGATGAACCGTTAGAGGAATACGTTCGAAATGGAGCGAGGACCGCGTATCTGTAGTTGGTTGGGCGATTGGACGATTTCGCCTCCGGACCACGGTGCCGGAGGACTTAGAATATTCGCGGGACTTTGAAAAATTTCGAAGCAAACGGAGTTTTCGGCGAATATTTCGAACACAAGGGCGACACCCTGGTCGAACCGTTCGAGTAATGCGTTCGAAATGTAGCGAGGAACGTGTATCTGTAGTTGTTTGGGCGATTGGACCATTTCTCCTCCGGACCACGGTGCAGGATGACTTAGAATATTCGCGGTACTTTGAAAAATTTCAAAGCAAACGGAGTTTTCGGCGAATATTTCGAACACGAGGGCGACACCGTGGTCGAAACTTTCCGGTACTGCGTTCGAAATGGAGCGAGGACCGCGTATCTGTAGTTGTTTGGGCGATTGGACGATTTCGCCTCCGGACCACGGTGCCGGAGGACTTAGAATATTCGCGGGACTTTGAAAAATTTTGAAGCAAACGGAGTTTTCGGCGAATATTTCGAACACAAGGGCGACACCCTGGTCGAACCGTTCGAGTAATGCGTTCGAAATGTAGCGAGGAACGCGTATCTGTAGTTGTTGGGCGATTGGACCATTTCTCCTCCGGACCACGGTGCAGGATGACTTAGAATATTCGCGGTACGTTGAAAAATTTCAAAGCTAACGGAGTTTTCTTCGAATATTTCGAACACGATGGCGACACCGTGGTCGAAACTTTCCGGTAATGCGTTCGAAATGGAGCGAGGACCGCGTATCTGTAGTTGTTTGGGCGATTGGACGATTTCGCCTCCGGACCACGGTGCCGGAGGACTTAGAATATTCGCGGTACGTTGAAAAATTTCAAAGCTAACGGAGTTTTCGGCGAATATCTCGAAAACGAGGGCGACACCGTGGATGAACCGTTAGAGGAATACGTTCGAAATGGAGCGAGGACCGCGTATCTGTAGTTGTTTGGGCGATTGGACGATTTCGCCTCCGGACCACGGTGCCGGAGGACTTAGAATATTCGCGGGACTTTGAAAAATTTCGAAGCAAACGGAGTTTTCGGCGAATATTTCGTACACAAGGGCGACACGCTGGTCGAACCGTTCGAGTAATGCGTTCGAAATGTAGCGAGGAACGCGTATCTGTAGTTGTTTGGGCGATTGGAACATTTCTCCTCCGGACCACGGTGCCGGAGGACTTAGAATATTCGCGGGACTTTGAAAAATTTCGAAGCAAACGGAGTTTTCGGCGAATATTTCGTACACAAGGGCGACACGCTGGTCGAACCGTTCGAGTAATGCGTTCGAAATGTTGCGAGGAACGCGTATCTGTAGTTGTTTGGGCGATTGGACCATTTCTCCTCCCGACCACGGTGCCGGAGGACTTAGAATATTCGCGGGACTTTGAAAAATTTCGAAGCAAACGGAGTTTTCGGCGAATATTTCGAAAACGAGGGCGACACCCTCGTCGAACCGTTCGCGTAATGCGTTCGAAATGTAGCGAGGAACGCGTATCTTTAATTGTTTGGGCGATTGGACCATTTCTCCTCCGGACAACGGTGCCGGAGGACTTAGAATATTCGCGGGACTTTGAAAAATTTCAAAGCTAACGGAGTTTTCGGCGAATATCTCGAAAACGAGGGCGACACCGTGGATGAACCGTTAGAGGAATACGTTCGAAATGGAGCGAGGACCGCGTATCTGTAGTTGGTTGGGCGATTGGACGATTTCGCCTCCGGACCACGGTGCCGGACGACTTAGAATATTCGCGGGACTTTGATAAATTTCGAAGCAAACGGAGTTTTCGGCGAATATTTCGAACACAAGGGCGACACCCTGGTCGAACCGTTCGAGTAATGCGTTCGAAATGTTGCGAGAAACGCGTATCTGTAGTTGTTTGGGCGATTGGACCATTTCTCCTCCGGACAACGGTGCCGGAGGACTTAGAATATTCACGGGACTTTGAAAAATTTCAAAGCAAACGGAATTTTCTTCGAATTTCTCGAAAACGAGGGCGACACCTTGGTCGAAACGTTCGAGTAATGCGTTCGAATTGGAGCGAGGAACGCGTATCTGTAGTTGTTTGGGCGATTCTACGATTTCGCCTCCGGACCACGGTGCCGGAGGACTTAGAATATTCGCGGACAATGAAAAATTTCGAAGCTAACGGAGTTTTCGGCGAATATCTCGAAAACGAGGGCGACACCGTGGATGAACCGTTAGAGGAATACGTTCGAAATGGAGCGAGGACCGCGTATCTGTAGTTGTTTGGGCGATTGGACGATTTCGCCTCCGGACCACGGTGCCGGAGGACTTAGAATATTCGCGGGACTTTGAAAAATTTTGAAGCAAACGGAGTTTTCGGCGAATATTTCGAACACAAGGGCGACACCCTGGTCGAACCGTTCGGGTAATGCGTTCGAAATGTAGCGAGGAACGCGTATCTGTAGTTGTTTGGGCGATTGGACCATTTCTCCTCCGGACCACGGTGCAGGATGACTTAGAATATTCGCGGTACGTTGAAAAATTTCAAAGCTAACGGAGTTTTCGGCGAATATTTCGAAAACGTGGGCGACACCCTGGTCGAACCGTTCGCGTAATGCGTTCGAAATGTAGCGAGGAACGCGTATCTTTAGTTGTTTGGGCGATTGGACCATTTCTCCTCCGGACAACGGTGCCGGAGGACTTAGAATATTCGCGGGACTTTGAAAAATTTCAAAGCAAACGGAGTTTTCTTCGAATATTTCGAACACGATGGCGACACCGTGGTCGAAACTTTCGGGTAATGCGTTTGAAATGGTGCGAGGAACGCGTATCTGTAGTTGTTTGGGCGATTGGACCATTTCTCCTCCGGACCACGGTGCAGGATGACTTAGAATATTCGCGGTACTTTGAAAAATTTCAAAGCAAACGGAGTTTTCGGCGAATATTTCGAACACGAGGGCGACACCGTGGTCGAAACTTTCCGGTAATGCGTTCGAAATGGAGCGAGGACCGCGTATCTGTAGTTGTTTGGGCGATTGGACGATTTCGCCTCCGGACCACGGTGCCGGAGGACTTAGAATATTCGCGGGACTTTGAAAAATTTCGAAGCAAACGGAGTTTTCGGCGAATATTTCGAACACAAGGGCGACACCCTGGTCGAACCGTTCGAGTAATGCGTTCGAAATGTTGCGAGAAACGCGTATCTGTAGTTGTTTGGGCGATTGGACCATTTCTCCTCCGGACAACGGTGCCGGAGGACTTAGAATATTCACGGGACTTTGAAAAATTTCAAAGCAAACGGAGTTTTCTTCGAATTTCTCGAAAACGAGGGCGACACCTTGGTCGAAACGTTCGAGTAATGCGTTCGAATTGGAGCGAGGAACGCGTATCTGTAGTTGTTTGGGCGATTCTACGATTTCGCCTCCGGACCACGGTGCCGGAGGACTTAGAATATTCGCGGACATTGAAAAATTTCGAAGCTAACGGAGTTTTCGGCGAATATCTCGAAAACGAGGGCGACACCGTGGATGAACCGTTAGAGGAATACGTTCGAAATGGAGCGAGGACCGCGTATCTGTAGTTGTTTGGGCGATTGGACGATTTCGCCTCCGGACCACGGTGCCGGAGGACTTAGAATATTCGCGGGACTTTGAAAAATTTCGAAGCAAACGGAGTTTTCGGCGAATATTTCGAACACAAGGGCGACACCCTGGTCGAACCGTTCGAGTAATGCGTTCGAAATGTAGCGAGGAACGCGTATCTGTAGTTGTTTGGGCGATTGGACGATTTCGCCTCCGGACCACGGTGCCGGAGGACTTAGAATATTCGCGGGACTTTGAAAAATTTCGAAGCAAACGGAGTTTTCGGCGAATATTTCGAACACAAGGGCGACACCCTGGTCGAACTGTTCGAGTAATGCGTTCGAAATGTAGCGAGGAACGCGTATCTGTAGTTGTTTGGGCGATTGGACCATTTCTCCTCCGGACCACGGTGCAGGATGACTTAGAATATTCGCGGTACGTTGAAAAATTTCAAAGCTAACGGAGTTTTCGGCGAATATCTCGAAAACGAGGGCGACACCGCGGATGAACCGTTAGAGGAATACGTTCGAAATGGAGCGAGGACCGCGTATCTGTAGTTGGTTGGGCGATTGGACGATTTCGCCTCCGGACCACGGTGCCGGAGGACTTAGAATATTCGTGGGACTTTGAAAAATTTCCAAGCAAACGGAGTTTTCGGCGAATATTTCGAAAACGAGGGCGACACCCTGGTCGAACCGTTCGCGTAATGCGTTCGAAATGTAGCGAGGAACGCGTATCTTTAGTTGTTTGGGCGATTGGACCATTTCTCCTCCGGATAACGGTGCCGGAGGACTTAGAATATTCGCGGGACTTTGAAAAATTTCAAAGCAAACGGAGTTTTCGGCGAATATTTCGTACACAAGGGCGACACGCTGGTCGAACCGTTCGAGTAATGCGTTCGAAATGTAGCGAGGAACGCGTATCTGTAGTTGTTTGGGCGATTGGATCATTTCTCCTCCGGACCACGGTGCCGGAGGACTTAGAATATTCGCGGGACTTTGAAAAATTTCGAAGCAAACGGAGTTTTCGGCGAATATTTCGAACACAAGGGCGACACCCTGGTCGAACCGTTCGAGTAATGCGTTCGAAATGTAGCGAGGAACGCGTATCTGTAGTTGTTTGGGCGATTGGACGATTTCGCCTCCGGCCCACGGTGCCGGAGGACTTAGAATATTCGCGGGACTTTGAAAAATTTCGAAGCAAACGGAGTTTTCGGCGAATATTTCGAACACAAGGGCGACACCCTGGTCGAACTGTTCGAGTAATGCGTTCGAAATGTAGCGAGGAACGCGTATCTGTAGTTGTTTGGGCGATTGGACCATTTCTCCTCCGGACCACGGTGCAGGATGACTTAGAATATTCGCGGTACGTTGAAAAATTTCAAAGCTAACGGAGTTTTCGGCGAATATCTCGAAAACGAGGGCGACACCGTGGTCGAAACGTTCGAGTAATGCGTTCGAATTGGAGCGAGGAACGCGTATCTGTAGTTGTTTGGGCGATTCTACGATTTCGCCTCCGGACCACGGTGCCGGAGGACTTAGAATATTCGCGGACATTGAAAAATTTCGAAGCTAACGGAGTTTTCGGCGAATATCTCGAAAACGAGGGCGACACCGTGGATGAACCGTTAGAGGAATACGTTCGAAATGGAGCGAGGACCGCGTATCTGTAGTTGTTTGGGCGATTGGACGATTTCGCCTCCGGACCACGGTGCCGGAGGACTTAGAATATTCGCGGGACTTTGAAAAATTTTGAAGCAAACGGAGTTTTCGGCGAATATTTCGAACACAAGGGCGACACCCTGGTCGAACCGTTCGGGTAATGCGTTCGAAATGTAGCGAGGAACGCGTATCTGTAGTTGTTTGGGCGATTGGACCATTTCTCCTCCGGACCACGGTGCAGGATGACTTAGAATATTCGCGGTACGTTGAAAAATTTCAAAGCTAACGGAGTTTTCGGCGAATATTTCGAAAACGTGGGCGACACCCTGGTCGAACCGTTCGCGTAATGCGTTCGAAATGTAGCGAGGAACGCGTATCTTTAGTTGTTTGGGCGATTGGACCATTTCTCCTCCGGACAACGGTGCCGGAGGACTTAGAATATTCGCGGGACTTTGAAAAATTTCAAAGCAAACGGAGTTTTCTTCGAATATTTCGAACACGATGGCGACACCGTGGTCGAAACTTTCGGGTAATGCGTTTGAAATGGTGCGAGGAACGCGTATCTGTAGTTGTTTGGGCGATTGGACCATTTCTCCTCCGGACCACGGTGCAGGATGACTTAGAATATTCGCGGTACTTTGAAAAATTTCAAAGCAAACGGAGTTTTCGGCAAATATTTCGAACACGAGGGCGACACCGTGGTCGAAACTTTCCGGTAATGCGTTCGAAATGGAGCGAGGACCGCGTATCTGTAGTTGTTTGGGCGATTGGACGATTTCGCCTCCGGACCACGGTGCCGGAGGACTTAGAATATTCGCGGGACTTTGAAAAATTTCGAAGCAAACGGAGTTTTCGGCGAATATTTCGAACACAAGGGCGACACCCTGGTCGAACCGTTCGAGTAATGCGTTCGAAATGTTGCGAGAAACGCGTATCTGTAGTTGTTTGGGCGATTGGACCATTTCTCCTCCGGACAACGGTGCCGGAGGACTTAGAATATTCACGGGACTTTGAAAAATTTCAAAGCAAACGGAGTTTTCTTCGAATTTCTCGAACACGAGGGCGACACCTTGGTCGAAACGTTCGAGTAATGCGTTCGAATTGGAGCGAGGAACGCGTATCTGTAGTTGTTTGGGCGATTCTACGATTTCGCCTCCGGACCACGGTGCCGGAGGACTTAGAATATTCGCGGACATTGAAAAATTTCGAAGCTAACGGAGTTTTCGGCGAATATCTCGAAAACGAGGGCGACACCGTGGATGAACCGTTAGAGGAATACGTTCGAAATGGAGCGAGGACCGCGTATCTGTAGTTGTTTGGGCGATTGGACGATTTCGCCTCCGGACCACGGTGCCGGAGGACTTAGAATATTCGCGGGACTTTGAAAAATTTCGAAGCAAACGGAGTTTTCGGCGAATATTTCGAACACAAGGGCGACACCCTGGTCGAACTGTTCGAGTAATGCGTTCGAAATGTAGCGAGGAACGCGTATCTGTAGTTGTTTGGGCGATTGGACCATTTCTCCTCCGGACCACGGTGCAGGATGACTTAGAATATTCGCGGTACGTTGAAAAATTTCAAAGCTAACGGAGTTTTCGGCGAATATCTCGAAAACGAGGGCGACACCGCGGATGAACCGTTAGAGGAATACGTTCGAAATGGAGCGAGGACCGCGTATCTGTAGTTGGTTGGGCGATTGGACGATTTCGCCTCCGGACCACGGTGCCGGAGGACTTAGAATATTCGCGGGACTTTGAAAAATTTCAAAGCAAACGGAGTTTTCTTCGAATATTTCGAACACGAAGGCGACACCGTGGTCGAAACTATCGGGCAATGCGTTTGAAATGGTGCGAGGAACGCGTATCTGTAGTTGTTTGGGCGATTGGACCATTTCTCCTCCGGACCACGGTGCAGGATGACTTAGAATATTCGCGGTACTTTGATAAATTTCAAAGCAAACGGAGTTTTCGGCGAATATTTCGAACACGAGGGCGACACCGTGGTCGAAACTTTCCGGTACTGCGTTCGAAATGGAGCGAGGACCGCGTATCTGTAGTTGTTTGGGCGATTGGACGATTTCGCCTCCGGACCACGGTGCCGGAGGACTTAGAATATTCGCGGGACTTTGAAAAATTTCGAAGCAAACGGAGTTTTCGGCGAATATCTCGAAAACGAGGGCGACACCGTAGATGAACCGTTAGAGGAATACGTTCGAAATGGAGCGAGGACCGCGTATCTGTAGTTGTTTGGGCGATTGGACGATTTCGCCTCCGGACCACGGTGCCGGAGGACTTAGAATATTCGCGGGACTTTGAAAAATTTCGAAGCAAACGGAGTTTTCGGCGAATATTTCGAACACTAGGGCGACACCCTGGTCGAACCGTTCGAGTAATGCGTCCGAAATGTAGCGAGGAACGCGTATCTGTAGTTGTTTGGGCGATTGGATCATTTCTCCTCCGGACCACGGTGCCGGAGGACTTAGAATATTCGCGGGACTTTGAAAAATTTCGAAGCAAACGGAGTTTTCGGCGAATATTTCGTACACAAGGGCGACACGCTGGTCGAACCGTTCGAGTAATGCGTTCGAAATGTAGCGAGGAACGCGTATCTGTAGTTGTTTGGGCGATTGGACCATTTCTCCTCCCGACCACGGTGCCGGAGGACTTAGAATATTCGCGGGACTTTGAAAAATTTCGAAGCAAACGGAGTTTTCGGCGAATATTTCGAAAACGAGGGCGACACCCTGGTCGAACCGTTCGCGTAATGCGTTCGAAATGTAGCGAGGAACGCGTATCTTTAATTGTTTGGGCGATTGGACCATTTCTCCTCCGGACAACGGTGCCGGAGGACTTAGAATATTCGCGGGACTTTGAAAAATTTCAAAGCAAACGGAGTTTTCTTCGAATATTTCGAACACGAAGGCGACACCGTGGTCGAAACTTTCGGGTAATGCGTTTGAAATGGTGCGAGGAACGCGTATCTGTAGTTGTTTGGGCGATTGGACCATTTCTCCTCCGGACCACGGTGCAGGATGACTTAGAATATTCGCGGTACTTTGAAAAATTTCAAAGCAAACGGAGTTTTCGGCGAATATTTCGAACACGAGGGCGACACCGTGGTCGAAACTTTCCGGTAATGCGTTCGAAATGGAGCGAGGACCGCGTATCTGTAGTTGTTTGGGCGATTGGACGATTTCGCCTCCGGACCACGGTGCCGGAGGACTTAGAATATTCGCGGGACTTTGAAAAATTTTGAAGCAAACGGAGTTTTCGGCGAATATTTCGAACACAAGGGCGACACCCTGGTCGAACCGTTCGAGTAATGCGTTCGAAATGTAGCGAGGAACGCGTATCTGTAGTTGTTTGGGCGATTGGACCATTTCTCCTCCGGACCACGGTGCAGGATGACTTAGAATATTCGCGGTACGTTGAAAAATTTCAAAGCTAACGGAGTTTTCGGCGAATATTTCGAAAACGTGGGCGACACCCTGGTCGAACCGTTCGCGTAATGCGTTCGAAATGTAGCGAGGAACGCGTATCTTTAGTTGTTTGGGCGATTGGACCATTTCTCCTCCGGACAACGGTGCCGGAGGACTTAGAATATTCGCGGGACTTTGAAAAATTTCAAAGCAAACGGAGTTTTCTTCGAATATTTCGAACACGATGGCGACACCGTGGTCGAAACTTTCGGGTAATGCGTTTGAAATGGTGCGAGGAACGCGTATCTGTAGTTGTTTGGGCGATTGGACCATTTCTCCTCCGGACCACGGTGCAGGATGACTTAGAATATTCGCGGTACTTTGAAAAATTTCAAAGCAAACGGAGTTTTCGGCGAATATTTCGAACACGAGGGCGACACCCTGGTCGAACCGTTCGAGTAATGCGTTCGAAATGTAGCGAGGAACGCGTATCTGTAGTTGTTTGGGCGATTGGACCATTTCTCCTCCGGACCACGGTGCAGGATGACTTAGAATATTCGCGGTACGTTGAAAAATTTCAAAGCTAACGGAGTTTTCGGCGAATATTTCGAAAACGTGGGCGACACCCTGGTCGAACCGTTCGAGTAATGCGTTCGAAATGTAGCGAGGAACGCGTATCTGTAGTTGTTTGGGCGATTGGACCATTTCGCCTCCGGACCACGGTGCCGGAGGACTTAGAATATTCGCGGTACGTTGAAAAATTTCAAAGCTAACGGAGTTTTCGGCGAATATCTCGAAAACGAGGGCGACACCGTGGATGAACCGTTAGAGGAATACGTTCGAAATGGAGCGAGGACCGCGTATCTGTAGTTGGTTGGGCGATTGGACGATGTCGCCTCCGGACCACGGTGCCGGAGGACTTAGAATATTCGCGGGACTTTGATAAATTTCGAAGCAAACGGAGTTTTCGGCGAATATTTCGAACACTAGGGCGACACCCTGGTCGAACCGTTCGAGTAATGCGTTCGAAATGTTGCGAGAAACGCGTATCTGTAGTTGTTTGGGCGATTGGACCATTTCTCCTCCGGACAACGGTGCCGGAGGACTTAGAATATTCACGGGACTTTGAAAAATTTCAAAGCAAACGGAGTTTTCTTCGAATTTCTCGAAAACGAGGGCGACACCGTGGATGAACCGTTAGAGGAATACGTTCGAAATGGAGCGAGGACCGCGTATCTGTAGTTGTTTGGGCGATTGGACGATTTCGCCTCCGGACCACGGTGCCGGAGGACTTAGAATATTCGCGGGACTTTGAAAAATTTTGAAGCAAACGGAGTTTTCGGCGAATATTTCGAACACAAGGGCGACACCCTGGTCGAACCGTTCGAGTAATGCGTTCGAAATGTAGCGAGGAACGCGTATCTGTAGTTGTTTGGGCGATTGGACCATTTCTCCTCCGGACCACGGTGCAGGATGACTTAGAATATTCGCGGTACGTTGAAAAATTTCAAAGCTAACGGAGTTTTCGGCGAATATTTCGAAAACGTGGGCGACACCCTGGTCGAACCGTTCGCGTAATGCGTTCGAAATGTAGCGAGGAACGCGTATCTTTAGTTGTTTGGGCGATTGGACCATTTCTCCTCCGGACAACGGTGCCGGAGGACTTAGAATATTCGCGGGACTTTGAAAAATTTCAAAGCAAACGGAGTTTTCTTCGAATATTTCGAACACGATGGCGACACCGTGGTCGAAACTTTCGGGTAATGCGTTTGAAATGGTGCGAGGAACGCGTATCTGTAGTTGTTTGGGCGATTGGACCATTTCTCCTCCGGACCACGGTGCAGGATGACTTAGAATATTCGCGGTACTTTGAAAAATTTCAATGCAAACGGAGTTTTCGGCGAATATTTCGAACACGAGGGCGACACCGTGGTCGAAACTTTCCGGTAATGCGTTCGAAATGGAGCGAGGACCGCGTATCTGTAGTTGTTTGGGCGATTGGACGATTTCGCCTCCGGACCACGGTGCCGGAGGACTTAGAATATTCGCGGGACTTTGAAAAATTTCGAAGCAAACGGAGTTTTCGGCGAATATTTCGTACACAAGGGCGACACGCTGGTCGAACCGTTCGAGTAATGCGTTCGAAATGTAGCGAGGAACGCGTATCTGTAGTTGTTTGGGCGATTGGATCATTTCTCCTCCGGACCACGGTGCCGGAGGACTTAGAATATTCGCGGGACTTTGAAAAATTTCGAAGCAAACGGAGTTTTCGGCGAATATTTCGTACACAAGGGCGACACGCTGGTCGAACCGTTCGAGTAATGCGTTCGAAATGTAGCGAGGAACGCGTATCTGTAGTTGTTTGGGCGATTGGACCATTTCTCCTCCCGACCACGGTGCCGGAGGACTTAGAATATTCGCGGGACTTTGAAAAATTTCGAAGCAAACGAAGTTTTCGGCGAATATTTCGAACACGAGGGCGACACCCTCGTCGAACCGTTCGCGTAATGCGTTCGAAATGTAGCGAGGAACGCGTATCTTTAATTGTTTGGGCGATTGGACCATTTCTCCTCCGGACAACGGTGCCGGAGGACTTAGAATATTCGCGGGACTTTGAAAAATTTCGAAGCAAACGGAGTTTTCGGCGAATATTTCGAACACAAGGGCGACACCCTGGTCGAACCGTTCGAGTAATGCGTTCGAAATGTAGCGAGGAACGCGTATCTGTAGTTGTTTGGGCGATTGGACGATTTCGCCTCCGGCCCACGGTGCCGGAGGACTTAGAATATTCGCGGGACTTTGAAAAATTTCGAAGCAAACGGAGTTTTCGGCGAATATTTCGAACACAAGGGCGACACCCTGGTCGAACTGTTCGAGTAATGCGTTCGAAATGTAGCGAGGAACGCGTATCTGTAGTTGTTTGGGCGATTGGACCATTTCTCCTCCGGACCACGGTGCAGGAGGACTTAGAATATTCGCGGTACGTTGAAAAATTTCAAAGCTAACGGAGTTTTCGGCGAATATCTCGAAAACGAGGGCGACACCTTGGTCGAAACGTTCGAGTAATGCGTTCGAATTGGAGCGAGGAACGCGTATCTGTAGTTGTTTGGGCGATTCTACGATTTCGCCTCCGGACCACGGTGCCGGAGGACTTAGAATATTCGCGGACAATGAAAAATTTCGAAGCTAACGGAGTTTTCGGCGAATATCTCGAAAACGAGGGCGACACCGTGGATGAACCGTTAGAGGAATACGTTCGAAATGGAGCGAGGACCGCGTATCTGTAGTTGTTTGGGCGATTGGACGATTTCGCCTCCGGACCACGGTGCCGGAGGACTTAGAATATTCGCGGGACTTTGAAAAATTTTGAAGCAAACGGAGTTTTCGGCGAATATTTCGAACACAAGGGCGACACCCTGGTCGAACCGTTCGGGTAATGCGTTCGAAATGTAGCGAGGAACGCGTATCTGTAGTTGTTTGGGCGATTGGACCATTTCTCCTCCGGACCACGGTGCAGGATGACTTAGAATATTCGCGGTACGTTGAAAAATTTCAAAGCTAACGGAGTTTTCGGCGAATATTTCGAAAACGTGGGCGACACCCTGGTCGAACCGTTCGCGTAATGCGTTCGAAATGTAGCGAGGAACGCGTATCTTTAGTTGTTTGGGCGATTGGACCATTTCTCCTCCGGACAACGGTGCCGGAGGACTTAGAATATTCGCGGGACTTTGAAAAATTTCAAAGCAAACGGAGTTTTCTTCGAATATTTCGAACACGATGGCGACACCGTGGTCGAAACTTTCGGGTAATGCGTTTGAAATGGTGCGAGGAACGCGTATCTGTAGTTGTTTGGGCGATTGGACCATTTCTCCTCCGGACCACGGTGCAGGATGACTTAGAATATTCGCGGTACTTTGAAAAATTTCAAAGCAAACGGAGTTTTCGGCGAATATTTCGAACACGAGGGCGACACCGTGGTCGAAACTTTCCGGTAATGCGTTCGAAATGGAGCGAGGACCGCGTATCTGTAGTTGTTTGGGCGATTGGACGATTTCGCCTCCGGACCACGGTGCCGGAGGACTTAGAATATTCGCGGGACTTTGAAAAATTTCGAAGCAAACGGAGTTTTCGGCGAATATTTCGAACACAAGGGCGACACCCTGGTCGAACCGTTCGAGTAATGCGTTCGAAATGTTGCGAGAAACGCGTATCTGTAGTTGTTTGGGCGATTGGACCATTTCTCCTCCGGACAACGGTGCCGGAGGACTTAGAATATTCACGGGACTTTGAAAAATTTCAAAGCAAACGGAGTTTTCTTCGAATTTCTCGAAAACGAGGGCGACACCTTGGTCGAAACGTTCGAGTAATGCGTTCGAATTGGAGCGAGGAACGCGTATCTGTAGTTGTTTGGGCGATTCTACGATTTCGCCTCCGGACCACGGTGCCGGAGGACTTAGAATATTCGCGGACATTGAAAAATTTCGAAGCTAACGGAGTTTTCGGCGAATATCTCGAAAACGAGGGCGACACCGTGGATGAACCGTTAGAGGAATACGTTCGAAATGGAGCGAGGACCGCGTATCTGTAGTTGTTTGGGCGATTGGACGATTTCGCCTCCGGACCACGGTGCCGGAGGACTTAGAATATTCGCGGGACTTTGAAAAATTTCGAAGCAAACGGAGTTTTCGGCGAATATTTCGAACACAAGGGCGACACCCTGGTCGAACTGTTCGAGTAATGCGTTCGAAATGTAGCGAGGAACGCGTATCTGTAGTTGTTTGGGCGATTGGACCATTTCTCCTCCGGACCACGGTGCAGGATGACTTAGAATATTCGCGGTACGTTGAAAAATTTCAAAGCTAACGGAGTTTTCGGCGAATATCTCGAAAACGAGGGCGACACCGCGGATGAACCGTTAGAGGAATACGTTCGAAATGGAGCGAGGACCGCGTATCTGTAGTTGGTTGGGCGATTGGACGATTTCGCCTCCGGACCACGGTGCCGGAGGACTTAGAATATTCGCGGGACTTTGAAAAATTTCAAAGCAAACGGAGTTTTCTTCGAATATTTCGAACACGAAGGCGACACCGTGGTCGAAACTATCGGGCAATGCGTTTGAAATGGTGCGAGGAACGCGTATCTGTAGTTGTTTGGGCGATTGGACCATTTCTCCTCCGGACCACGGTGCAGGATGACTTAGAATATTCGCAGTACTTTGATAAATTTCAAAGCAAACGGAGTTTTCGGCGAATATTTCGAACACGAGGGCGACACCGTGGTCGAAACTTTCCGGTACTGCGTTCGAAATGGAGCGAGGACCGCGTATCTGTAGTTGTTTGGGCGATTGGACGATTTCGCCTCCGGACCACGGTGCCGGAGGACTTAGAATATTCGCGGGACTTTGAAAAATTTCGAAGCAAACGGAGTTTTCGGCGAATATCTCGAAAACGAGGGCGACACCGTAGATGAACCGTTAGAGGAATACGTTCGAAATGGAGCGAGGACCGCGTATCTGTAGTTGTTTGGGCGATTGGACGATTTCGCCTCCGGACCACGGTGCCGGAGGACTTAGAATATTCGCGGGACTTTGAAAAATTTCGAAGCAAACGGAGTTTTCGGCGAATATTTCGAACACTAGGGCGACACCCTGGTCGAACCGTTCGAGTAATGCGTTCGAAATGTAGCGAGGAACGCGTATCTGTAGTTGTTTGGGCGATTGGATCATTTCTCCTCCGGACCACGGTGCCGGAGGACTTAGAATATTCGCGGGACTTTGAAAAATTTCGAAGCAAACGGAGTTTTCGGCGAATATTTCGTACACAAGGGCGACACGCTGGTCGAACCGTTCGAGTAATGCGTTCGAAATGTAGCGAGGACCGCGTATCTGTAGTTGTTTGGGCGATTGGACCATTTCTCCTCCCGACCACGGTGCCGGAGGACTTAGAATATTCGCGGGACTTTGAAAAATTTCGAAGCAAACGGAGTTTTCGGCGAATATTTCGAAAACGAGGGCGACACCCTGGTCGAACCGTTCGCGTAATGCGTTCGAAATGTAGCGAGGAACGCGTATCTTTAATTGTTTGGGCGATTGGACCATTTCTCCTCCGGACAACGGTGCCGGAGGACTTAGAATATTCGCGGGACTTTGAAAAATTTCAAAGCAAACGGAGTTTTCTTCGAATATTTCGAACACGAAGGCGACACCGTGGTCGCAACTTTCGGGTAATGCGTTTGAAATGGTGCGAGGAACGCGTATCTGTAGTTGTTTGGGCGATTGGACCATTTCTCCTCCGGACCACGGTGCAGGATGACTTAGAATATTCGCGGTACTTTGAAAAATTTCAAAGCAAACGGAGTTTTCGGCGAATATTTCGAACACGAGGGCGACACCGTGGTCGAAACTTTCCGGTACTGAGTAGTATGTCTAGGACAGTTCTAACGCAGGTCCTCTGAGGGGAGCGCGGGGGCGGGGGGAAGTGAGGGCGCGCGGGGGAGCGCGGCGGAGGGAAACATGGCCGCGGAGACCTCTCCAACCCTAACCCTAACCCTAACCCGAGCCGCGGAGAGGGGGATGCCGCGATCGGGGAGCGCGGGGGCGGGGGGAAGTGAGGGCGCGCGGGGGAGCGCGGCGGAGGGAAACATGGCCGCGGAGACCTCTCCAACCCTAACCCTAACCCTAACCCGAGCCGCGGAGAGGGGGATGCCGCGATCGTGGAGGGGATCAGTCCGGGCCGAGCGGCCGCGGAGACCTCTCCAACCCTAACCAACCCTAACCAACCCTAACCCTAACCCCAACCCTAATATTTTAAACAGGTAAATCTTTCAAACCTTGGCCCACCCCAAAAATTTTATTCCCCCAACACAGAGAAATAATAATTTATTTTTTTACAAACCATGTACTTGGAGGAGGGAAAGAGACAGAGCATTATTTTAAAGCTAAAATCTGCGGGAGGGAAAGAGGTAGCACTACTTGACGGTACAATCGCATTTGTTCTTTAGATAACAGTATTCTAAAGCTAACGAATTTTCTAAAGCTAACAGTATTCTAAAGCGTTCCGATTTAGCATCGCGCGCGATCGTGCGAAATCTGAGTCCTCTGGAGCAGTCGTGCAGGATGACGTCATTTTCACGGCGCGAAGAAGGAAATATAATTTTGCGGCATCAGCAGAATGTTTTTTTTCTCAACGCACAGAGAAATAATAATTTAAATGTCGAATCTTAAAATTAGGTGGCGAGGAGGAAGACGAGTAAATGAAATTGACAAATAATATGTGTTTAAGAAATTTATTTAAAATTAAAAGAATATAATTTTAACATTTTTTCCTACGAGCATCAGCTAGAATATCATTGATAGCGCATGCTACCAGTTCGCAATCTACATAATAATCCTTACAGTAATGTTCGCTATCACGTATGATTTTAGCAGCACGACGCGCATCTAATGTTTCGCAAGCAATACCGCTTTGCTGTAGCACTTTAACAAAAGTTTCAAATTTCGTCTGCACATCTCTCACATTTTGATACAGCCGCGCATACACATAGTCTATACATGGTTCAAGATTTAATAAAAATGTTATCGTATTCGGTTTGAAATACAGCGACTTATTATGTAGTGCCATCCTTACAATCGGAGAATTATAGATTTCACAAAAATCCACAGTTAATTGATCCAATTGCATCGAAGGTGATCCAGGTAATCGTGCACATTCTTCAATGACCGTACGACTGCCGCATAGCGAACCCCATGTATTCCATGATAACGTGAGAAATATCCCACGATTGTCGCCGAGAACCATTTCTACATCAATCATAGGCCGTACTCTGATCCCAATTTCCAAGTATTTGCTGCCCGCGGATGTTAATGCATATCTTCTGACCATGATACGTGATGTTCGGTGCGAGCTAAGAGAACAATCAAAGCTATGAAATTGCTCGCGCGTATTAGGAATAAACATAAAAATTTTTGAGATGTGAAAATTAACCCTTACCACACAACTGTATCCTCCCCGCATTGAGGCTCACCATCATCTCGCACGATCGGAACGTAATAATTCATGCGTTCAACGTTTCCTTTGGCACTGGTACTGCACATTTTGTTTTTTCAGAGCACAATTTGTTCCATCGAAAGGCACTGAGCCTATTGAGCGATTGATTGAATGACATCCGAGAGACTTGCTTAAATAGAGGTGCAAATGCTTCCCCCGCCACCACATTTTATTATAAAGCTACCAATTTTTTTTCCATAATGTGCTGAAAACGTCGTAGCATATGTAATTTGAGTCCCCAAGGATAAAAGTCTCGACACGTGCTGAACGTAATATAATATTTCTGGGAACGTCGAATCTTAGAATTATGCTGTATCAGCAGAAACTATGTCGGATGATCATGCCCGCTAATTCCTCATACGCGTGAATCGTAGAAAGAATTATGCTGTATCAGCAGAAACTAATGAGGGAGGGGGTACGCCAAAAAAGAATTATACAGTATTAGCAGAAACTAATGCATTCGAGGGATGGGATGCGCTAAAAAGAGTTAGACAGAGATACCAAATCATGATGAGGATATAAATATATGCTCTAAACTGCACAAAGCCTCAAATCGTTGCAACGTATTGCGTGGAAAAAGTCACATTATATTTACGTTCCATTTACAACCATGGAAGAATTCGTGCAAGTAGAACGCCAATTGTTGGATCAATCTACACGATTGATTTCTCGGGAAGAGTACCTCGTGTGGGAAGAACGGTGCAACGAGTGCATCGAATCTTTAGAAGAGCACAGCCGCGTAAAACGCCCACGATTATCAATCGGTGTTCGGCAATCGCTGGTTGCTCGAATCGCGCAGCTCGAAGGACTGAAACATTCGTTGCGTGGACGTTTCGTGCGCGAAGGTGCTGGACATTCGAGTACGGGACTTTTGTGGCGCGAAATAGACACTGCGTTCGATAGCCGCATATTAACTGGTGCCGTGCTAAATTCGAACTACATCGAGCCGCGCAACTTCCTCCAGGATGCAGGGGCCATCGTGCTGGAGCATGTGCGGGACGCTTTGAGGAAACATCGAAACCTCAAAGTGAACGCGGTGTTCAACGGTGAATTTGTGACGGGTGACAAGCATGCTTGTAAAAGCATTAACACCCGAAACTGCGAACTCTTCCGCACATCCGATCTGCAGGAGTGGTACCAACGATGCATCATCGAACCCACCCTGGCATCGCTGGAAGAGTTCCAGGAACGCGACAGCGGATGGGCATTGGCGAGAATCATGAACCTGACCGTCAATGTCAATAAGTACAATCCGCTGCGCGCGGGATGTCACGTCAAGTTGCCGCAGAAATTGTCTTTGAAGAAAGCCACAATTAGCGTGCAATCTCCGGACAACGCCTGTTTCGCGTGGGCAGTGGTCGCCGCTCTCCATCCCGCCGAACGAGACACCGCGCGCCCAAGTTCGTACCCGCACTATACTTCCACGCTAAATCTCCAGGGCATTGAGTTCCCAATGTCCCTGGAGCAAATAGGGAAGTTTGAGCGGCAGAACAGCGTCTCCGTCAACATCTACACCTTCGACGAGGAGAAAGGGTCGACGGTCTTTCCGCTGCGCCTCACCAGCCAAAAGAGGGATCAACACGTCAACTTGCTCTACACACCAAATCAAGAACACGGTGATGTAGGGCACTTTGTGCTAATCAAGAACTTGTCCCGACTGGTGAGTGCACAGCTGAGCAGGCACGATGGGAAAAAATTCATCTGTGATCGGTACGTATAGAATACTTGTGAAATATTGAAATGTGTTGCAAAAAAAATTAAATAAAAAAATTTATGTTTACAGATGCATGCACTACTTCAGATCTATCGAGAAGTTGGAGATCCATTCGCTGGACTGCGGCAAGATGAACGACTGCGCCATCCTGCTGCCCAGCGAAGGAAAAAATCTCCTAAGCTTCGAGAACCACTCCAGGAAGGAGCGGCTCCCCTTCGTGGTATATGCAGATCTGGAGTGCATCATCGAGAAAACAGAGGACAATCAAGCGGGTGATATAGACAATAATAAATTACATACGTATCAGCACCATAAAGTGCACAGCATTGCATATTATATGCATTGTTCCTACGACACATCGCTATCGACGTATCGATGTTGTCGCGACGCGGATTGTGTTTCATGGTTCGTATACGAACTCAAAAAATTTGCAAACTTCGTCAAACCTATCTTGACCAGTAATGTTCCCATGCTGGATTTAACTCCGGAACAGTTGACGGCATTTCGCGATGCAACAGACTGTCATATTTGCGAAGAATCATTCAAGGCTGACGATGTACGAGTTCGCGATCATTGCCATCTATCCGGACGGTTTAGAGGCCCGGCACATTCGGAGTGCAATTTAAATTATAAAAATGCGTTTTACATCCCCATAGTTTTCCATAATTTATCCGGCTACGATTCACATTTCATTATCGAGGAAATAGCTACCGCTTTCGAAGGTCACGTTGATGTATTGCCCATAACCAAAGAAAAATATATTTCTTTCACAAAAAATGTTGAAGATACGGCTGAATCAGACTCGCGAAATTATATTAAATTACGATTCATCGATTCGTACAAATTTCTCAATACCAGTCTCGACAAATTAGCATCTTTCCTTAGCACAGATCAATTAAAAATTTTACGATCCAAATTTGAAACATTATCCGTCGAAGATTTCAATTTATTGACGCGAAAAGGTGTCTTTCCGTACGAATACCTTGATTGCGCGAACAAGCTGCAGGATCCATGCTTACCGCCGCGCGAGTCATTCTACAGTTCGTTAACAGGTGAGACTGTATCCGAGAGCGATTACGCGCACGCTGAGACTATCTGGCAACGCTTCGGGATTGGAACTTTGGGCGAATACAGCGACTTGTATTTGAAAACTGATGTCTTGTTATTGGCAGATATTTTTGAAAATTTTCGCGAAAGTTGTATCAAGAGTTACGGACTAGATTCGGCGCATTATTATACTCTACCTGGTTTCACGTGGGATGCAATGCTAAAGCATACCAAAATTACATTCGAACTGCTCACCGACGTCGATATGGTCATGTTTATCGAACGCGGTATACGTGGGGGTTTAAGTCAATGTTCCGGAAGATACGCACATGCCAATAACAAGTACATGCCATCTTACGACACATCGGAACAGTCATCGTACTTGATGTACTTTGACGTGAATAATTTGTATGGGTGGGCAATGTGTCAGCCTCTGCCATACGCTAAATTTCAATGGGTCGAAGATGCTGCAAATTTTGACGTGTCTTCAATCCATGTCGATTCACCCACGGGATACATTCTCGAGGTAGATCTGGAATATCCGCAACGTCTGCACGACGCTCATGCAGATCTGCCGTTCTGCCCGACGCGTGCCAAACCACCTGGCAGCAGGCAGGACAAGTTACTCGCGACGGTATACGATAAGCAGCGTTACGTCATCCATTATCGCAACCTGCAGCAGTGCACGCGTCACGGTCTTCGTATTACAAAGATACACCGCGTGCTTCAATTCGCTCAATCTCCCTGGCTCCGCGATTACATCGAACTCAATACACGGTTCAGAACAAGCGCGACAAACGATTTTGAAAAAAATTTGTACAAATTGATGAACAACGCGGTATTCGGTAAAACTATGGAAAATGTACGAAATCACGTGGATGTAAAACTATTAACACATTGGGAAGGGCGATATGGCGCGGAGGCAATGATCGCGAAACCGAATTTCCACAGCAGAAGTGTTTTTTCGGAAAATTTAATAGCTGTTGAATTGCGAAAACTCGAGGTGAAATTCAACAAACCGATATACGTGGGTATGTGCATTCTGGACATATCGAAAATTTGTTTGTATGAATTTCACTACGAGTACATGTCTCCCAAACACGGACCAAATTGTAATATTCTATACACCGACACAGACAGCCTCATTTATCATATTCGATGCGACGATATCTACGAGACTATGAAACACAATATCGGTAGATTCGACACAAGCGATTATCCTATCGACAATCCATATAATATGCCGCGCGAAAATAAGAAGGTTCCAGGGCTGATGAAGGACGAAAATAACGGTGCGATAATGACCGAATTCGTAGGTCTTAGAGCGAAAATGTATGCACTTCGCGTAGACGGTAAAAAAGATACGAAAAAGGCGAAAGGCGTCAAGACCAACGTCATAGCCAGAACGATAACTTTCGACGATTACGCGCAGTGTTTGCAAAAGGAGATCGAAATGGTTCGCAGACAATCATGTATACGGTCTAAATATCATAAAGTGTACACCATTTCGGAATCTAAAATCGCTCTAAGTCCGTACGACGACAAGCGGCATATCGTACCCGATTCGACTGACACTCTGCCCTGGGGACATTATAATATCCCATTGTAAAAAAAAATAGAAATTGTATAATATAAAAGTGTTCACAAATGTATGGAAATTATTATTGTATTTATTAACTCGTTCATATAAATAGTGGAATTAATGTGTAAAAAATAAAATTGTTCACACATGTATATGTATCATTGTATTTATTGAACTATGTATTATTATTTTACAATACATTATTTTTATTTATCCATGAATTGTGTGATTTATCAAACCCTAGCCACTTGACGTACACCTTATCCCCCTTCCTACGCATCACTTTTTCCACTAGATACACAGCAGGATCGGTGACGCGTTGCAGCTCGTGTTCATAGAATCCTCCGGCAACAGGTTTTCCACAGGAATCGACGAGCAGATACGTTGCAGGATTAGTTGCCTGTACTTTGGCTATCTCGAACACCTCCGTTGTCCAATTCGGTGTATAGCCTTTATCGAAGATGGTTTTAAATTTGCTTACGCGCACAAACTCGCCCAACTTGAATCTCGCTGGAGCAGCGATCTTTATGTTGCTGTACACGGTGGCTAGCAGCCTGTCGGCGATCGCAGGGGTAACATCGCAAGGACGCATTCCGATGGTTCTATGTTTTCGTGCGTTATACTCTGCAAGCAGACGCGGTAGCGCATCGGTCCATCTATAGGTTCCATTGAGCGTAAACAATTTCCACATATTGTTCTTCAAAGTTCGATTGAAACGTTCTACGACGGAGGCCTTCATCACCGAATACGTCGAATAATGATTAATATCATGCTTTGTCAAGAGTTTCTGCATATCGGCGTTGTAAAATTCTTTTCCTTGATCGGTTTGCAAATTTTTCGGATATCGATCTCTAAATATCTTTGCGAACGCTTTAGTCACCTCAGCACCACTTTTAGTCTTGAGCGGCGCCGCCCATGCATACTTGCTCAACACATCGATGATGGTGAGTATGTAGTGGTGACCTTGGTTGAAACGCGAGTATGAACGCATTTCTACAATGTCAGCTTGCCACAAATCGTCGTATCCGTGCACTACGACGCGTCTCCGCGGGAAATGTCTTCGAGCTGGAGCGTGCAATTCCTCAACGAGTTGCCGCTTCTTACGACCATGGTTTTCTTCCTTACTCTTGGATTTCGATAATGGTTGCATTTTTGAAATCTTTCGCAGAGGTGTCTCCCACACGAATGATGTGATAATTATCGTGTGCATGCATTATGTGCTTCCCATCGGTCCGAGGAAATTCTGGACAAGTTGCTGCTCCGTAGCAAAAGCGGCTATAGCCTCTTTAACTTTACGAGTTTCATTGTCCGGTTGTGGGATAGAATTCAACGCCTCCGATATCTTTTGAACGCTGTTTTGCAACGTCAGCATATCTTTCTGAAACACAACCAGCTTCCTCTCTAATTCTTCCTGCTGCTCTCTCAAAAGTTTAATGTTCTTTTCCACGTATAGTTTATTGACAACATCGGTGTCGACCACCGGCTGAGCTACGCGTCGTATCTTGCGTGATTTCGCATCAAAGTCGGCACCAGCCATGCAAAGGGTGTTATCTCGCATGTAATTTCGAAGCAAACCGTTCCATTTGTAATAGTCCATTGTAGCTGCTCCACTCTTCTCGAGCGATACCCCAAATTTGTTGATCGGCATCTCGATGCATACAGCGCACATCATCGGCGTGCGGTTTAATTTATAATGAGGCCTACCTCGCGGAGTTCCTCGATAATCGATAGAATTTCGGGATCGTGAGAGTTGTTACCCGCCTGACGTGACGCTTCAAGCAAACGCATTCGATCCACCAGCTCGTTGGGATCGTTCCAGTGTATGTAATCGATCTTGTTATCATTTACCACCATGGCGCGCGGTACCGTTAGACCTTTCCCTGCCCTACTAGCCGATGCGCGAGGGAGTAGCGGTGCAATTACATATTTGTACTTGTGTCCCTTGTTGCTCAATATGGGATTTTTAGCACCATGACCGCGTCTGTGGGCGTTCGTCGCTAGCAGTATACTTTTATATTTTTGTTTATCGGCATCGGTGTATAGAGCATCATCGGGAATTCTCTTGAAAATCAATTCGTAAAGACCGGGTGTTCCTCTGTATTTTATACCATCTATGATTATATTATCATCCTTGTCTATATCGAAAGCCTTATCCCCAAGCATCGTTCCACTATTGCCAAAGTATACACCGTACACATAGTCCATTGTTGTATCCTTATCACCACTTAGGATCGCGCTCATGTATTTTTGCCCCAGCGGGCCGAAATGACTGCGAAACGTCTCTTGTCCCTCGGATGTTTGGAATTGCTGTCTAATAGATGTTACAAACGACTCATTGGGACTAGTTTCGAAAACGTCATCATCAACGGCTGAGAGTGATTGCACATTGGGAAATGTACTTATTGGTGTGGGTGGAGCCGGAGAATCGTTTGATCTGGCATTCTGTCGGTTCCGCTTCGCTTGAACCGGTGTCGAGGTTATGGGTGAATATTCCGCGGACATGTGTTGTTTCCTCTTTGCCTTGCGCGATGTGTTCCCTTTCAGAAGGATTTTTTTAGGCGTTAATGTTTCATTCCCCTCAACGTCTGTGCTCATCAGCGGCGATGTGTCAGCTTCCGTCGCTGCGGTATTTTCCGCAATATGTTTTAGTGGTTCGACGATAGGTTTAAAGTATTTCTCCAACGCGATATCTTCCTCCATCTTGCCAGTCTTCAAAGCCTGATGTTTCCGGCGAATGGCTTCGCTGGTTTTTGCAATTTCCTTCGCTATTCTCTCGCGATCCTTAATCTCCAGACTATCGATATCGATCATCGCTGTACCGCAGACGTTGCTTTCCCACCGACGTGTTGACAACAATTGACCATCTCATGGTATGGCAAACTCGTTAAATCCCTTTCTATAACGTCCATTGGACATCGCACTATCCTTGTCTATCACCACGAAACCATACTCCCGTTGCCAACAATTACGACACAAAGCGCAGAAATCCTCGTAAGGCATGTCGGTGTTTACGTGATCGTTGTACACATGTTTCAAGTTGGTACCATCCTGCTTAAACAGAATCAACAGATTCGCATTGTCGCGTATAAGATGTTTGGGAATCTTTGCATACGTCTGACAGAGATAGAAGCAGTCAACGTTCGAGTGGCGCCCCATTGCAAAGTACTCTCGTATCGTATCTTGCTTGTTGCATGCCACATCATCAAAGATAAAAATGGAATTCGGAAGCGATTCGCTCGGTGGGATGACGTCACTGTTATTCGAAAACGTAAAGTAGCCAATTTCATCTATCGGAGTCAATAAATTCTCCAAGTACTGATATTTCGGCTGTTGCAACGACTTGGAATACACGTACACGTTCTCGAAGCGGACGCCGTGAGGACTTTCCAACAAGCTGACCAGCACGTTGGTCTTTCCACAATTTGATGGACCACAAATGAGGCAGCGGATAGTGTTTGGTAGCATGCTACCATGTCTGCGTCCTGTTTTTGAAGACATCACTCGTGATTTAGCATCAAAATTTGTCACGCGTATGGTTACAGGTTGTCGCACGAATCGCATCCTCCCCACGAACCGTGAAAAATGATTTTGAATACGTCGAGGCGGTGATGCGCCCTATTTATAGGTCCGCGCTGAAATACCACAGCTCAGTATTCAAAATGCTTCTGATCCTGTCGGATAATTATGATATTCGAGACCTAACCTCTGAGCAATTGAAATATATACCAAAGATTATTCTACTGCGAGAGTTTGGCAGACACATTGATCGGTTGTGGGACAGGCTCCCCGAGCATATAAAAGCCAATTCCGAGGTTCAGCAGTATCGCCGGTGCTTGGAACATTATAATCGCCCTTGGCAGCGAACGCATATCGACGGTCCAACACCACTGATTAAAAACTGTAGCGAATGTCACCGACGAGAGTAAAGAAAGGGTGTGGTTTGTTAAATAGAGCGATAAACGCGCTACCTATCGAATTACACATCCCGGGATATCAGTTTTGCGGTCCAGGAACTCATCTGGCAAAACGATTAGCTAGAGGGGATCGAGGTATCAATCCGTTGGACGCAGCGTGTCGCGAACACGATATTGCATATTCGCGTAGCAACGACCTCCACGAAAGGCACGCGGCAGATAACGTTCTCGCTGACAAAGCGCGAAAACGAATCGTTGCGCGAGACTCGACTCTGGGTGAAAGAGGTGCTGCTACAGCTGTTTGGGCCGCTATGAAGGCCAAGACGAAGATTGGAATGGGGATGAAAACAAAAAACCGCAAAAGGACTCCAAAGAGAGCATCGCAAAAGCGGATTCTTCCGGTGGCAAAACGGGGTGGTATATTACCACTTCTCCCACTGTTGGGTGTTCTCGGATCATTGGCTGGTGGAGCGGCGGGCATTGCCAAGGCGGTAAACGATAATAAGGCGGCGCAACGTCAGCTGGAGGAAATGCAACGCCACAATCGCTCCATGGAAGGTCGCGGACTTTATCTCGCGCCATACAAGCGCGGACAGGGAATATCTAAACGAAAAAAAAAAACGTCGAAAAGAAAATAAAAATGCCTGCGGGCGTAACTACCGATGTGCAATTGGAGGAGTTGGCAAAACGTATGCGTATTCCATTCTTTAGAGGTGTTTTTATGCGCAACGCGTTACCAGCTGGAGGAGTACGTCGAAACGAGAGCGGTATCGTAAATTTGGACAATGCCGAGGGGCCGGGGACTCATTGGGTGGCGTATGCGAAGAGAGGGTGTCGAGCTATATATTTCGACAGCTTTGGGAATCTTCGACCACCTATGGAATTGGTAAAATATCTGGATAAGGATGCTGTGAAAATTGAATACAATCGAACGTCTTATCAGAAGTACGATCAGAGCAATTGCGGACAACTATGTCTACGCTTTCTACAAACGATTGGTACCAAATTTAAGGATTGACTTCCCACCACTCCGATTCAGTACTAGTTGAGCAGTTCGAACGGAATATGTCGTTAACATTCACTCTAACCGGCAAGAGTAGCACCCTCGCGGTGAGCTACTTTCCACCCATAGATTTGAGCGACGATGATTACGAGCTTGGTCTAACAACCTTTGAAACTTATCACACAATACCGAACATCGACTCGAGCAACGATAAATTCTACTTCATCGTAAACAACAGCCCCGACAGCGCTTATGAATACATTATGATTCCCCACGGCTCCTACGAACTAGACGCCATTGCCAAGTACCTGAAGCAGCGATTACTCGAGCGGTATCCTAAAAATCTTGGTGGCACCGATGACGACAACGATGACGGTGACAACGATCTGTATCCTATAGTGTTGCGTCCCAACAACAATACCATGAAAAGCGAGCTGTACTGTCGGTTCACCGTAGACTTTACAAAGCCCAACAACATTGGATCGCTACTGGGATTCTCGACGAATCGAGTATTAGCACCAGAACGATGGCACGAATCGGACGATCCAATTAATATCATGAACGTGAACATTATTCGCATAGAATGTAGCGTGACCGCTGGGGCGTACAACAATGGGAGACGTGTACATACGATACATGAATTTTCTCCGAGAGTTCCACCAGGATATAAGATATCGGAAACGCCCGCACAGATCATTTACCTTCCAATCACCGCACGGGTCGTTACGGATCTGACGATACGCATTCTGGATCAAGACGGACGGTTGCTCGATTTTAGAGGTGAAGAGATTACAATCAGACTGCACGTACGACGACGACGATAATACGTGTGGCGCGAAAAGAAATGCTTGTATTGAACGACTCCAGAAGCCCGTTTCTTCCAAGTGAAATTGTTTGCAACACCAACAACTGCAACAGCTCTGATCACGCTAAAAAGAAGAGGCTCAGTGCTGCGAACATTGCATTTTTGAAATCTTTGGGATTCATTGTACGCATTTAAGTGGAAAAAAATGGCTGATATTCTGAGCATTGGAGGGAAGCCGACGTTTGATGATCGCATCGTCAAGCTCGAGACTCACACGTACAACCCATACGTAAACACAACGTTTGGATACAGCGATGAGATAAGAATACCGATACAACAGCAGGATTTATACACATTACCGTGTGAAAGTTTCCTCTATGTGGAGGGGAAATTGAAGATAAATAAGCCAAATGATGCGTTAACGGTGATGTTGGGAAATAATTGTGTGGCGTTCTTATTCGATGAGATTCGATACGAGCTGAATGGCGTGGAGATTGATCGCAACAGAAACGTTGGAATAACTAGCACGCTTAAAAACTATGTATCGCTGACATCGGACGAAGACAAAAATATGGAGAATGCCGGATGGGGCTTGAAACGACGCGATGGGTCAATAGTGAAAAATCATTTCAATTTTTGCATCCCACTCAAATATTTGCTGGGATTTTGCGAGAACTACAAACACATGATTATTAATGCGCGTCACGAATTGATTTTAATACGATCGCGCAACGACAACAATGCTCTGATAGGATCATCGGTGTTGGAACCAGAAATTAAATTATTTAAACTACAATGGCGGATGCCTCATGTGACGCTGAACGACATTAATAAGCTATCGTTGCTACGTACTTTGGAAAGTGGACAAAACCTGAGCATTTGTTTTCAATCGTGGGATCTGTACGAGTATCCTATGTTGCAAAACACAAACAAGCATTCGTGGGCCGTGAAGGCATCTGCACAGCTGGAGAAGCCGCGATGCGTGATCCTTGCTCTACAGACTGATCGAAAGAATGTGACGAGCGAAGACGTTACTAAGTTCAACAACTGTAAATTGACCAATGTGAAACTTTTTCTCAACTCGGAATTTTACCCATACGATGACATGAACTTGGATTTTGACAAGAATAAGCATGCCATCTTGTATCACATGTATACGCAATTCGGTAAATCGTATTATGGACATAGTTGCAACGAGGCATTATTCACCGTGGCTGAATTTTTACAATTTGGTCCCATCGTGGTGATTGATTGTTCGCGACAAAATGAGTCGATCAAGAATGGCACCGTGGACGTGCGCATAGAATTCGAGTGTAAAGAGAATGTGCCGGCAAATACTACAGCCTACTGTCTGATTCTGCACGATCGGGTGGTTGAATACAATCCATTGACAAACGTAGTGCGCAAAATGAATTAAAATTGCCACGCTACTTGCCCGCCCTCTCCTGTGTCAAATTCATACAAAATTTCATCGTGAAAATCGAGATGCTTTACGAGAAAGACCGCATTCTCCCGTCTGTCTCGGAAACGAACGGACCTCTAAATTGTACCGATAATGGCTGTACCAACATTCGTTGACCTGCAAGGGTTCATCGTCGATGGAAGATTTATCGCGAAGGAAGTGGCTGTCCTACGCAGGGGAACAGTTCTCTCGCACTATATTTTTGGGAGTCCTATGTCACAATTCCTTCTTACAAAATCCGACAAATCAAGCATTCGGTGGTTGACGGCAAAACATCACGGACTACGCTGGGACGATGGAGACGTTCCGTACAGTATGGCTAAACAGCTAATTACGAAAGCTGTAGCTGATGCGATCGATGAAGAAGATGACGCATCCCATATAGTATACGTTAAAGGGCTGCAGAAACGCGACTGGCTTGCGGATTTCCTCGACGAAAATACCAGAGCGGACGTAATCATCGAGACGCTGGACATTGACTATGAGGATATCAAATCCCTAAATAAGCTAAATGTAGTTGATACTCTGCGATGTGGCAGACACGCAAAGCACTGTGCCTTGCAAAATGTATTTAAAATATTCAACTGGTGGTCTAAACACCAGAGAGAAATGCTTAAATAAAATATAACCAATTTTTAATACATAAATGTTTTTTTCTTCACCCTCCCCAACCTCCTGCATGTACGCTAGATTAAGACGATAGTTGTAATTATTATGTAGAAACCGTTCAAAACCGTTCGATACCCGTTCAAAACCGTTCGATTCGCGTTCAAAGCCGTTCGATACCTATTCAATACCCGTTCGATTCCCGTTCAAAGCCGTTCGATACCTATTCAATACCCGTTCGATTCCCGTTCAAAGCCGTTCGATACCTATTCAATACCCGTTCGATTCCCGTTCAAAGCCGTTCGATACCTATTCAATACCCGTTCGATTCCCGTTCAAAGCCGTTCGATACCTATTCAATACCCGTTCGATTCCCGTTCAAAGCCGTTCGATACCTATTCAATACCCGTTCAATTCCCGTTCAAAGCCGTTCGATACCCGTTCAATACCCGTTCAAAACCGTTGATGCCGCAAAATTATATTTCCTTCTTCGCGCCGTGAAAATGACGTCATCCTGCACGACTGCTCCAGAGGACTCAGATTTCGCACGATCGCGCGCGATGCTAAATCGGAACGCTTTAGAATACTGTTAGCTTTAGAAAATTCGTTAGCTTTAGAATACTGTTATCTAAAGAACAAATGCGATTGTACCGTCAAGTAGTGCTACCTCTTTCCCTCCCGCAGATTTTAGCTTTAAAATAATGCTCTGTCTCTTTCCCTCCTCCAAGTACATGGTTTGTAAAAAAATAAATTATTATTTCTCTGTGTTGGGGGAATAAAATTTTTGGGGTGGGCCAAGGTTTGAAAGATTTACCTGTTTAAAATATTAGGGTTGGGGTTAGGGTTAGGGTTGGTTAGGGTTGGTTAGGGTTGGAGAGGTCTCCGCGGCCGCTCGGCCCGGACTGATCCCCTCCACGATCGCGGCATCCCCCTCTCCGCGGCTCGGGTTAGGGTTAGGGTTAGGGTTGGAGAGGTCTCCGCGGCCATGTTTCCCTCCGCCGCGCTCCCCCGCGCGCCCTCACTTCCCCCCGCCCCCGCGCTCCCCGATCGCGGCATCCCCCTCTCCGCGGCTCGGGTTAGGGTTAGGGTTAGGGTTGGAGAGGTCTCCGCGGCCATGTTTCCCTCCGCCGCGCTCCCCCGCGCGCCCTCACTTCCCCCCGCCCCCGCGCTCCCCTCAGAGGACCTGCGTTAGAACTGTCCTAGACATACTACTGTACTGCGTTCGAAATGGAGCGAGGACCGCGTATCTGTAGTTGTTTGGGCGATTGGACGATTTCGCCTCCGGACCACGGTGCCGGAGGACTTAGAATATTCGCGGGACTTTGAAAAATTTTGAAGCAAACGGAGTTTTCGGCGAATATTTCGAACACAAGGGCGACACCCTGGTCGAACCGTTCGAGTAATGCGTTCGAAATGTAGCGAGGAACGCGTATCTGTAGTTGTTTGGGCGATTGGACCATTTCTCCTCCGGACCACGGTGCAGGATGACTTAGAATATTCGCGGTACGTTGAAAAATTTCAAAGCTAACGGAGTTTTCGGCGAATATTTCGAAAACGTGGGCGACACCCTGGTCGAACCGTTCGCGTAATGCGTTCGAAATGTAGCGAGGAACGCGTATCTTTAGTTGTTTGGGCGATTGGACCATTTCTCCTCCGGACAACGGTGCCGGAGGACTTAGAATATTCGCGGGACTTTGTAAAATTTCAAAGCAAACGGAGTTTTCTTCGAATATTTCGAACACGATGGCGACACCGTGGTCGAAACTTTCGGGTAATGCGTTTGAAATGGTGCGAGGAACGCGTATCTGTAGTTGTTTGGGCGATTGGACCATTTCTCCTCCGGACCACGGTGCAGGATGACTTAGAATATTCGCGGTACTTTGAAAAATTTCAAAGCAAACGGAGTTTTCGGCGAATATTTCGAACACGAGGGCGACACCCTGGTCGAACCGTTCGAGTAATGCGTTCGAAATGTAGCGAGGAACGCGTATCTGTAGTTGTTTGGGCGATTGGACCATTTCTCCTCCGGACCACGGTGCAGGATGACTTAGAATATTCGCGGTACGTTGAAAAATTTCAAAGCTAACGGAGTTTTCGGCGAATATTTCGAAAACGTGGGCGACACCCTGGTCGAACCGTTCGCGTAATGCGTTCGAAATGTAGCGAGGAACGCGTATCTTTAGTTGTTTGGGCGATTGGACCATTTCGCCTCCGGACCACGGTGCCGGAGGACTTAGAATATTCGCGGTACGTTGAAAAATTTCAAAGCTAACGGAGTTTTCGGCGAATATCTCGAAAACGAGGGCGACACCGTGGATGAACCGTTAGAGGAATACGTTCGAAATGGAGCGAGGACCGCGTATCTGTAGTTGGTTGGGCGATTGGACGATGTCGCCTCCGGACCACGGTGCCGGAGGACTTAGAATATTCGCGGGACTTTGATAAATTTCGAAGCAAACGGAGTTTTCGGCGAATATTTCGAACACAAGGGCGACACCCTGGTCGAACCGTTCGAGTAATGCGTTCGAAATGTTGCGAGAAACGCGTATCTGTAGTTGTTTGGGCGATTGGACCATTTCTCCTCCGGACAACGGTGCCGGAGGACTTAGAATATTCACGGGACTTTGAAAAATTTCAAAGCAAACGGAGTTTTCTTCGAATTTCTCGAAAACGAGGGCGACACCGTGGATGAACCGTTAGAGGAATACGTTCGAAATGGAGCGAGGACCGCGTATCTGTAGTTGTTTGGGCGATTGGACGATTTCGCCTCCGGACCACGGTGCCGGAGGACTTAGAATATTCGCGGGACTTTGAAAAATTTTGAAGCAAACGGAGTTTTCGGCGAATATTTCGAACACAAGGGCGACACCCTGGTCGAACCGTTCGAGTAATGCGTTCGAAATGTAGCGAGGAACGCGTATCTGTAGTTGTTTGGGCGATTGGACCATTTCTCCTCCGGACCACGGTGCAGGATGACTTAGAATATTCGCGGTACTTTGAAAAATTTCAAAGCAAACGGAGTTTTCGGCGAATATTTCGAACACGAGGGCGACACCGTGGTCGAAACTTTCCGGTAATGCGTTCGAAATGGAGCGAGGACCGCGTATCTGTAGTTGTTTGGGCGATTGGACGATTTCGCCTCCGGACCACGGTGCCGGAGGACTTAGAATATTCGCGGGACTTTGAAAAATTTCGAAGCAAACGGAGTTTTCGGCGAATATTTCGTACACAAGGGCGACACGCTGGTCGAACCGTTCGAGTAATGCGTTCGAAATGTAGCGAGGAACGCGTATCTGTAGTTGTTTGGGCGATTGGATCATTTCTCCTCCGGACCACGGTGCCGGAGGACTTAGAATATTCGCGGGACTTTGAAAAATTTCGAAGCAAACGGAGTTTTCGGCGAATATTTCGTACACAAGGGCGACACGCTGGTCGAACCGTTCGAGTAATGCGTTCGAAATGTAGCGAGGAACGCGTATCTGTAGTTGTTTGGGCGATTGGACCATTTCTCCTCCCGACCACGGTGCCGGAGGACTTAGAATATTCGCGGGACTTTGAAAAATTTCGAAGCACACGAAGTTTTCGGCGAATATTTCGAAAACGAGGGCGACACCCTCGTCGAACCGTTCGCGTAATGCGTTCGAAATGTAGCGAGGAACGCGTATCTTTAATTGTTTGGGCGATTGGACCATTTCTCCTCCGGACAACGGTGCCGGAGGACTTAGAATATTCGCGGGACTTTGAAAAATTTCGAAGCAAACGGAGTTTTCGGCGAATATTTCGAACACAAGGGCGACACCCTGGTCGAACCGTTCGAGTAATGCGTTCGAAATGTAGCGAGGAACGCGTATCTGTAGTTGTTTGGGCGATTGGACGATTTCGCCTCCGGCCCACGGTGCCGGAGGACTTAGAATATTCGCGGGACTTTGAAAAATTTCGAAGCAAACGGAGTTTTCGGCGAATATTTCGAACACAAGGGCGACACCCTGGTCGAACTGTTCGAGTAATGCGTTCGAAATGTAGCGAGGAACGCGTATCTGTAGTTGTTTGGGCGATTGGACCATTTCTCCTCCGGACCACGGTGCAGGATGACTTAGAATATTCGCGGTACGTTGAAAAATTTCAAAGCTAACGGAGTTTTCGGCGAATATCTCGAAAACGAGGGCGACACCTTGGTCGAAACGTTCGAGTAATGCGTTCGAATTGGAGCGAGGAACGCGTATCTGTAGTTGTTTGGGCGATTCTACGATTTCGCCTCCGGACCACGGTGCCGGAGGACTTAGAATATTCGCGGACAATGAAAAATTTCGAAGCTAACGGAGTTTTCGGCGAATATCTCGAAAACGAGGGCGACACCGTGGATGAACCGTTAGAGGAATACGTTCGAAATGGAGCGAGGACCGCGTATCTGTAGTTGTTTGGGCGATTGGACGATTTCGCCTCCGGACCACGGTGCCGGAGGACTTAGAATATTCGCGGGACTTTGAAAAATTTTGAAGCAAACGGAGTTTTCGGCGAATATTTCGAACACAAGGGCGACACCCTGGTCGAACCGTTCGGGTAATGCGTTCGAAATGTAGCGAGGAACGCGTATCTGTAGTTGTTTGGGCGATTGGACCATTTCTCCTCCGGACCACGGTGCAGGATGACTTAGAATATTCGCGGTACGTTGAAAAATTTCAAAGCTAACGGAGTTTTCGGCGAATATTTCGAAAACGTGGGCGACACCCTGGTCGAACCGTTCGCGTAATGCGTTCGAAATGTAGCGAGGAACGCGTATCTTTAGTTGTTTGGGCGATTGGACCATTTCTCCTCCGGACAACGGTGCCGGAGGACTTAGAATATTCGCGGGACTTTGAAAAATTTCAAAGCAAACGGAGTTTTCTTCGAATATTTCGAACACGATGGCGACACCGTGGTCGAAACTTTCGGGTAATGCGTTTGAAATGGTGCGAGGAACGCGTATCTGTAGTTGTTTGGGCGATTGGACCATTTCTCCTCCGGACCACGGTGCAGGATGACTTAGAATATTCGCGGTACTTTGAAAAATTTCAAAGCAAACGGAGTTTTCGGCGAATATTTCGAACACGAGGGCGACACCGTGGTCGAAACTTTCCGGTAATGCGTTCGAAATGGAGCGAGGACCGCGTATCTGTAGTTGTTTGGGCGATTGGACGATTTCGCCTCCGGACCACGGTGCCGGAGGACTTAGAATATTCGCGGGACTTTGAAAAATTTCGAAGCAAACGGAGTTTTCGGCGAATATTTCGAACACAAGGGCGACACCCTGGTCGAACCGTTCGAGTAATGCGTTCGAAATGTTGCGAGAAACGCGTATCTGTAGTTGTTTGGGCGATTGGACCATTTCTCCTCCGGACAACGGTGCCGGAGGACTTAGAATATTCACGGGACTTTGAAAAATTTCAAAGCAAACGGAGTTTTCTTCGAATTTCTCGAAAACGAGGGCGACACCTTGGTCGAAACGTTCGAGTAATGCGTTCGAATTGGAGCGAGGAACGCGTATCTGTAGTTGTTTGGGCGATTCTACGATTTCGCCTCCGGACCACGGTGCCGGAGGACTTAGAATATTCGCGGACATTGAAAAATTTCGAAGCTAACGGAGTTTTCGGCGAATATCTCGAAAACGAGGGCGACACCGTGGATGAACCGTTAGAGGAATACGTTCGAAATGGAGCGAGGACCGCGTATCTGTAGTTGTTTGGGCGATTGGACGATTTCGCCTCCGGACCACGGTGCCGGAGGACTTAGAATATTCGCGGGACTTTGAAAAATTTCGAAGCAAACGGAGTTTTCGGCGAATATTTCGAACACAAGGGCGACACCCTGGTCGAACTGTTCGAGTAATGCGTTCGAAATGTAGCGAGGAACGCGTATCTGTAGTTGTTTGGGCGATTGGACCATTTCTCCTCCGGACCACGGTGCAGGATGACTTAGAATATTCGCGGTACGTTGAAAAATTTCAAAGCTAACGGAGTTTTCGGCGAATATCTCGAAAACGAGGGCGACACCGCGGATGAACCGTTAGAGGAATACGTTCGAAATGGAGCGAGGACCGCGTATCTGTAGTTGGTTGGGCGATTGGACGATTTCGCCTCCGGACCACGGTGCCGGAGGACTTAGAATATTCGCGGGACTTTGAAAAATTTCAAAGCAAACGGAGTTTTCTTCGAATATTTCGAACACGAAGGCGACACCGTGGTCGCAACTTTCGGGTAATGCGTTTGAAATGGTGCGAGGAACGCGTATCTGTAGTTGTTTGGGCGATTGGACCATTTCTCCTCCGGACCACGGTGCAGGATGACTTAGAATATTCGCGGGACTTTGAAAAATTTCGAAGCAAACGGAGTTTTCGGCGAATATCTCGAAAACGAGGGCGACACCGTAGATGAACCGTTAGAGGAATACGTTCGAAATGGAGCGAGGACCGCGTATCTGTAGTTGTTTGGGCGATTGGACGATTTCGCCTCCGGACCACGGTGCCGGAGGACTTAGAATATTCGCGGGACTTTGAAAAATTTCGAAGCAAACGGAGTTTTCGGCGAATATTTCGAACACTAGGGCGACACCCTGGTCGAACCGTTCGAGTAATGCGTTCGAAATGTAGCGAGGAACGCGTATCTGTAGTTGTTTGGGCGATTGGATCATTTCTCCTCCGGACCACGGTGCCGGAGGACTTAGAATATTCGCGGGACTTTGAAAAATTTCGAAGCAAACGGAGTTTTCGGCGAATATTTCGTACACAAGGGCGACACGCTGGTCGAACCGTTCGAGTAATGCGTTCGAAATGTAGCGAGGAACGCGTATCTGTAGTTGTTTGGGCGATTGGACCATTTCTCCTCCCGACCACGGTGCCGGAGGACTTAGAATATTCGCGGGACTTTGAAAAATTTCGAAGCAAACGGAGTTTTCGGCGAATATTTCGAAAACGAGGGCGACACCCTGGTCGAACCGTTCGCGTAATGCGTTCGAAATGTAGCGAGGAACGCGTATCTTTAATTGTTTGGGCGATTGGACCATTTCTCCTCCGGACAACGGTGCCGGAGGACTTAGAATATTCGCGGGACTTTGAAAAATTTCAAAGCAAACGGAGTTTTCTTCGAATATTTCGAACACGAAGGCGACACCGTGGTCGCAACTTTCGGGTAATGCGTTTGAAATGGTGCGAGGAACGCGTATCTGTAGTTGTTTGGGCGATTGGACCATTTCTCCTCCGGACCACGGTGCAGGATGACTTAGAATATTCGCGGTACTTTGAAAAATTTCAAAGCAAACGGAGTTTTCGGCGAATATTTCGAACACGAGGGCGACACCGTGGTCGAAACTTTCCGGTACTGCGTTCGAAATGGAGCGAGGACCGCGTATCTGTAGTTGTTTGGGCGATTGGACGATTTCGCCTCCGGACCACGGTGCCGGAGGACTTAGAATATTCGCGGGACTTTGAAAAATTTTGAAGCAAACGGAGTTTTCGGCGAATATTTCGAACACAAGGGCGACACCCTGGTCGAACCGTTCGAGTAATGCGTTCGAAATGTAGCGAGGAACGCGTATCTGTAGTTGTTTGGGCGATTGGACCATTTCTCCTCCGGACCACGGTGCAGGATGACTTAGAATATTCGCGGTACGTTGAAAAATTTCAAAGCTAACGGAGTTTTCGGCGAATATTTCGAAAACGTGGGCGACACCCTGGTCGAACCGTTCGCGTAATGCGTTCGAAATGTAGCGAGGAACGCGTATCTTTAGTTGTTTGGGCGATTGGACCATTTCTCCTCCGGACAACGGTGCCGGAGGACTTAGAATATTCGCGGGACTTTGAAAAATTTCAAAGCAAACGGAGTTTTCTTCGAATATTTCGAACACGATGGCGACACCGTGGTCGAAACTTTCGGGTAATGCGTTTGAAATGGTGCGAGGAACGCGTATCTGTAGTTGTTTGGGCGATTGGACCATTTCTCCTCCGGACCACGGTGCAGGATGACTTAGAATATTCGCGGTACTTTGAAAAATTTCAAAGCAAACGGAGTTTTCGGCGAATATTTCGAACACGAGGGCGACACCCTGGTCGAACCGTTCGAGTAATGCGTTCGAAATGTAGCGAGGAACGCGTATCTGTAGTTGTTTGGGCGATTGGACCATTTCTCCTCCGGACCACGGTGCAGGATGACTTAGAATATTCGCGGTACGTTGAAAAATTTCAAAGCTAACGGAGTTTTCGGCGAATATTTCGAAAACGTGGGCGACACCCTGGTCGAACCGTTCGCGTAATGCGTTCGAAATGTAGCGAGGAACGCGTATCTTTAGTTGTTTGGGCGATTGGACCATTTCGCCTCCGGACCACGGTGCCGGAGGACTTAGAATATTCGCGGTACGTTGAAAAATTTCAAAGCTAACGGAGTTTTCGGCGAATATCTCGAAAACGAGGGCGACACCGTGGATGAACCGTTAGAGGAATACGTTCGAAATGGAGCGAGGACCGCGTATCTGTAGTTGGTTGGGCGATTGGACGATGTCGCCTCCGGACCACGGTGCCGGAGGACTTAGAATATTCGCGGGACTTTGATAAATTTCGAAGCAAACGGAGTTTTCGGCGAATATTTCGAACACAAGGGCGACACCCTGGTCGAACCGTTCGAGTAATGCGTTCGAAATGTTGCGAGAAACGCGTATCTGTAGTTGTTTGGGCGATTGGACCATTTCTCCTCCGGACAACGGTGCCGGAGGACTTAGAATATTCACGGGACTTTGAAAAATTTCAAAGCAAACGGAGTTTTCTTCGAATTTCTCGAAAACGAGGGCGACACCGTGGATGAACCGTTAGAGGAATACGTTCGAAATGGAGCGAGGACCGCGTATCTGTAGTTGTTTGGGCGATTGGACGATTTCGCCTCCGGACCACGGTGCCGGAGGACTTAGAATATTCGCGGGACTTTGAAAAATTTTGAAGCAAACGGAGTTTTCGGCGAATATTTCGAACACAAGGGCGACACCCTGGTCGAACCGTTCGAGTAATGCGTTCGAAATGTAGCGAGGAACGCGTATCTGTAGTTGTTTGGGCGATTGGACCATTTCTCCTCCGGACCACGGTGCAGGATGACTTAGAATATTCGCGGTACGTTGAAAAATTTCAAAGCTAACGGAGTTTTCGGCGAATATTTCGAAAACGTGGGCGACACCCTGGTCGAACCGTTCGCGTAATGCGTTCGAAATGTAGCGAGGAACGCGTATCTTTAGTTGTTTGGGCGATTGGACCATTTCTCCTCCGGACAACGGTGCCGGAGGACTTAGAATATTCGCGGGACTTTGAAAAATTTCAAAGCAAACGGAGTTTTCTTCGAATATTTCGAACACGATGGCGACACCGTGGTCGAAACTTTCGGGTAATGCGTTTGAAATGGTGCGAGGAACGCGTATCTGTAGTTGTTTGGGCGATTGGACCATTTCTCCTCCGGACCACGGGTCAGGATGACTTAGAATATTCGCGGTACTTTGAAAAATTTCAAAGCAAACGGAGTTTTCGGCGAATATTTCGAACACGAGGGCGACACCGTGGTCGAAACTTTCCGGTAATGCGTTCGAAATGGAGCGAGGACCGCGTATCTGTAGTTGTTTGGGCGATTGGACGATTTCGCCTCCGGACCACGGTGCCGGAGGACTTAGAATATTCGCGGGACTTTGAAAAATTTCGAAGCAAACGGAGTTTTCGGCGAATATTTCGTACACAAGGGCGACACGCTGGTCGAACCGTTCGAGTAATGCGTTCGAAATGTAGCGAGGAACGCGTATCTGTAGTTGTTTGGGCGATTGGATCATTTCTCCTCCGGACCACGGTGCCGGAGGACTTAGAATATTCGCGGGACTTTGAAAAATTTCGAAGCAAACGGAGTTTTCGGCGAATATTTCGTACACAAGGGCGACACGCTGGTCGAACCGTTCGAGTAATGCGTTCGAAATGTAGCGAGGAACGCGTATCTGTAGTTGTTTGGGCGATTGGACCATTTCTCCTCCCGACCACGGTGCCGGAGGACTTAGAATATTCGCGGGACTTTGAAAAATTTCTAAGCAAACGAAGTTTTCGGCGAATATTTCGAAAACGAGGGCGACACCCTCGTCGAACCGTTCGCGTAATGCGTTCGAAATGTAGCGAGGAACGCGTATCTTTAATTGTTTGGGCGATTGGACCATTTCTCCTCCGGACAACGGTGCCGGAGGACTTAGAATATTCGCGGGACTTTGAAAAATTTCAAAGCTAACGGAGTTTTCGGCGAATATCTCGAAAACGAGGGCGACACCGTGGATGAACCGTTAGAGGAATACGTTCGAAATGGAGCGAGGACCGCGTATCTGTAGTTGGTTGGGCGATTGGACGATTTCGCCTCCGGACCACGGTGCCGGAGGACTTAGAATATTCGCGGGACTTTGATAAATTTCGAAGCAAACGGAGTTTTCGGCGAATATTTCGAACACAAGGGCGACACCCTGGTCGAACCGTTCGAGTAATGCGTTCGAAATGTTGCGAGAAACGCGTATCTGTAGTTGTTTGGGCGATTGGACCATTTCTCCTCCGGACAACGGTGCCGGAGGACTTAGAATATTCACGGGACTTTGAAAAATTTCAAAGCAAACGGAGTTTTCTTCGAATTTCTCGAAAACGAGGGCGACACCTTGGTCGAAACGTTCGAGTAATGCGTTCGAATTGGAGCGAGGAACGCGTATCTGTAGTTGTTTGGGCGATTCTACGATTTCGCCTCCGGACCACGGTGCCGGAGGACTTAGAATATTCGCGGACAATGAAAAATTTCGAAGCAAACGGAGTTTTCGGCGAATATTTCGAACACGAGGGCGACACCCTGGTCGAACCGTTCGAGTAATGCGTTCGAAATGTAGCGAGGAACGCGTATCTGTAGTTGTTTGGGCGATTGGACCATTTCTCCTCCGGACCACGGTGCAGGATGACTTAGAATATTCGCGGTACGTTGAAAAATTTCAAAGCTAACGGAGTTTTCGGCGAATATTTCGAAAACGTGGGCGACACCCTGGTCGAACCGTTCGCGTAATGCGTTCGAAATGTAGCGAGGAACGCGTATCTTTAGTTGTTTGGGCGATTGGACCATTTCGCCTCCGGACCACGGTGCCGGAGGACTTAGAATATTCGCGGTACGTTGAAAAATTTCAAAGCTAACGGAGTTTTCGGCGAATATCTCGAAAACGAGGGCGACACCGTGGATGAACCGTTAGAGGAATACGTTCGAAATGGAGCGAGGACCGCGTATCTGTAGTTGGTTGGGCGATTGGACGATGTCGCCTCCGGACCACGGTGCCGGAGGACTTAGAATATTCGCGGGACTTTGATAAATTTCGAAGCAAACGGAGTTTTCGGCGAATATTTCGAACACAAGGGCGACACCCTGGTCGAACCGTTCGAGTAATGCGTTCGAAATGTTGCGAGAAACGCGTATCTGTAGTTGTTTGGGCGATTGGACCATTTCTCCTCCGGACAACGGTGCCGGAGGACTTAGAATATTCACGGGACTTTGAAAAATTTCAAAGCAAACGGAGTTTTCTTCGAATTTCTCGAAAACGAGGGCGACACCGTGGATGAACCGTTAGAGGAATACGTTCGAAATGGAGCGAGGACCGCGTATCTGTAGTTGTTTGGGCGATTGGACGATTTCGCCTCCGGACCACGGTGCCGGAGGACTTAGAATATTCGCGGGACTTTGAAAAATTTTGAAGCAAACGGAGTTTTCGGCGAATATTTCGAACACAAGGGCGACACCCTGGTCGAACCGTTCGAGTAATGCGTTCGAAATGTAGCGAGGAACGCGTATCTGTAGTTGTTTGGGCGATTGGACCATTTCTCCTCCGGACCACGGTGCAGGATGACTTAGAATATTCGCGGTACGTTGAAAAATTTCAAAGCTAACGGAGTTTTCGGCGAATATTTCGAAAACGTGGGCGACACCCTGGTCGAACCGTTCGCGTAATGCGTTCGAAATGTAGCGAGGAACGCGTATCTTTAGTTGTTTGGGCGATTGGACCATTTCTCCTCCGGACAACGGTGCCGGAGGACTTAGAATATTCGCGGGACTTTGAAAAATTTCAAAGCAAACGGAGTTTTCTTCGAATATTTCGAACACGATGGCGACACCGTGGTCGAAACTTTCGGGTAATGCGTTTGAAATGGTGCGAGGAACGCGTATCTGTAGTTGTTTGGGCGATTGGACCATTTCTCCTCCGGACCACGGTGCAGGATGACTTAGAATATTCGCGGTACTTTGAAAAATTTCAAAGCAAACGGAGTTTTCGGCGAATATTTCGAACACGAGGGCGACACCGTGGTCGAAACTTTCCGGTAATGCGTTCGAAATGGAGCGAGGACCGCGTATCTGTAGTTGTTTGGGCGATTGGACGATTTCGCCTCCGGACCACGGTGCCGGAGGACTTAGAATATTCGCGGGACTTTGAAAAATTTCGAAGCAAACGGAGTTTTCGGCGAATATTTCGTACACAAGGGCGACACGCTGGTCGAACCGTTCGAGTAATGCGTTCGAAATGTAGCGAGGAACGCGTATCTGTAGTTGTTTGGGCGATTGGATCATTTCTCCTCCGGACCACGGTGCCGGAGGACTTAGAATATTCGCGGGACTTTGAAAAATTTCGAAGCAAACGGAGTTTTCGGCGAATATTTCGTACACAAGGGCGACACGCTGGTCGAACCGTTCGAGTAATGCGTTCGAAATGTAGCGAGGAACGCGTATCTGTAGTTGTTTGGGCGATTGGACCATTTCTCCTCCCGACCACGGTGCCGGAGGACTTAGAATATTCGCGGGACTTTGAAAAATTTCGAAGCAAACGAAGTTTTCGGCGAATATTTCGAAAACGAGGGCGACACCCTCGTCGAACCGTTCGCGTAATGCGTTCGAAATGTAGCGAGGAACGCGTATCTTTAATTGTTTGGGCGATTGGACCATTTCTCCTCCGGACAACGGTGCCGGAGGACTTAGAATATTCGCGGGACTTTGAAAAATTTCGAAGCAAACGGAGTTTTCGGCGAATATTTCGAACACAAGGGCGACACCCTGGTCGAACCGTTCGAGTAATGCGTTCGAAATGTAGCGAGGAACGCGTATCTGTAGTTGTTTGGGCGATTGGACGATTTCGCCTCCGGCCCACGGTGCCGGAGGACTTAGAATATTCGCGGGACTTTGAAAAATTTCGAAGCAAACGGAGTTTTCGGCGAATATTTCGAACACAAGGGCGACACCCTGGTCGAACTGTTCGAGTAATGCGTTCGAAATGTAGCGAGGAACGCGTATCTGTAGTTGTTTGGGCGATTGGACCATTTCTCCTCCGGACCACGGTGCAGGATGACTTAGAATATTCGCGGTACTTTGAAAAATTTCAAAGCTAACGGAGTTTTCGGCGAATATCTCGAAAACGAGGGCGACACCTTGGTCGAAACGTTCGAGTAATGCGTTCGAATTGGAGCGAGGAACGCGTATCTGTAGTTGTTTGGGCGATTCTACGATTTCGCCTCCGGACCACGGTGCCGGAGGACTTAGAATATTCGCGGACAATGAAAAATTTCGAAGCTAACGGAGTTTTCGGCGAATATCTCGAAAACGAGGGCGACACCGTGGATGAACCGTTAGAGGAATACGTTCGAAATGGAGCGAGGACCGCGTATCTGTAGTTGTTTGGGCGATTGGACGATTTCGCCTCCGGACCACGGTGCCGGAGGACTTAGAATATTCGCGGGACTTTGAAAAATTTTGAAGCAAACGGAGTTTTCGGCGAATATTTCGAACACAAGGGCGACACCCTGGTCGAACCGTTCGGGTAATGCGTTCGAAATGTAGCGAGGAACGCGTATCTGTAGTTGTTTGGGCGATTGGACCATTTCTCCTCCGGACCACGGTGCAGGATGACTTAGAATATTCGCGGTACGTTGAAAAATTTCAAAGCTAACGGAGTTTTCGGCGAATATTTCGAAAACGTGGGCGACACCCTGGTCGAACCGTTCGCGTAATGCGTTCGAAATGTAGCGAGGAACGCGTATCTTTAGTTGTTTGGGCGATTGGACCATTTCTCCTCCGGACAACGGTGCCGGAGGACTTAGAATATTCGCGGGACTTTGAAAAATTTCAAAGCAAACGGAGTTTTCTTCGAATATTTCGAACACGATGGCGACACCGTGGTCGAAACTTTCGGGTAATGCGTTTGAAATGGTGCGAGGAACGCGTATCTGTAGTTGTTTGGGCGATTGGACCATTTCTCCTCCGGACCACGGTGCAGGATGACTTAGAATATTCGCGGTACTTTGAAAAATTTCAAAGCAAACGGAGTTTTCGGCGAATATTTCGAACACGAGGGCGACACCGTGGTCGAAACTTTCCGGTAATGCGTTCGAAATGGAGCGAGGACCGCGTATCTGTAGTTGTTTGGGCGATTGGACGATTTCGCCTCCGGACCACGGTGCCGGAGGACTTAGAATATTCGCGGGACTTTGAAAAATTTCGAAGCAAACGGAGTTTTCGGCGAATATTTCGAACACAAGGGCGACACCCTGGTCGAACCGTTCGAGTAATGCGTTCGAAATGTTGCGAGAAACGCGTATCTGTAGTTGTTTGGGCGATTGGACCATTTCTCCTCCGGACAACGGTGCCGGAGGACTTAGAATATTCACGGGACTTTGAAAAATTTCAAAGCAAACGGAGTTTTCTTCGAATTTCTCGAAAACGAGGGCGACACCATGGTCGAAACGTTCGAGTAATGCGTTCGAATTGGAGCGAGGAACGCGTATCTGTAGTTGTTTGGGCGATTCTACGATTTCGCCTCCGGACCACGGTGCCGGAGGACTTAGAATATTCGCGGACAATGAAAAATTTCGAAGCTAACGGAGTTTTCGGCGAATATCTCGAAAACGAGGGCGACACCGTGGATGAACCGTTAGAGGAATACGTTCGAAATGGAGCGAGGACCGCGTATCTGTAGTTGTTTGGGCGATTGGACGATTTCGCCTCCGGACCACGGTGCCGGAGGACTTAGAATATTCGCGGGACTTTGAAAAATTTCGAAGCAAACGGAGTTTTCGGCGAATATTTCGAACACAAGGGCGACACCCTGGTCGAACCGTTCGGGTAATGCGTTCGAAATGTAGCGAGGAACGCGTATCTGTAGTTGTTTGGGCGATTGGACCATTTCTCCTCCGGACCACGGTGCAGGATGACTTAGAATATTCGCGGTACGTTGAAAAATTTCAAAGCTAACGGAGTTTTCGGCGAATATTTCGAAAACGTGGGCGACACCCTGGTCGAACCGTTCGCGTAATGCGTTCGAAATGTAGCGAGGAACGCGTATCTTTAGTTGTTTGGGCGATTGGACCATTTCTCCTCCGGACAACGGTGCCGGAGGACTTAGAATATTCGCGGGACTTTGAAAAATTTCAAAGCAAACGGAGTTTTCTTCGAATATTTCGAACACGATGGCGACACCGTGGTCGAAACTTTCGGGTAATGCGTTTGAAATGGTGCGAGGAACGCGTATCTGTAGTTGTTTGGGCGATTGGACCATTTCTCCTCCGGACCACGGTGCAGGATGACTTAGAATATTCGCGGTACTTTGAAAAATTTCAAAGCAAACGGAGTTTTCGGCGAATATTTCGAACACAAGGGCGACACCCTGGTCGAACCGTTCGAGTAATGCGTTCGAAATGTTGCGAGAAACGCGTATCTGTAGTTGTTTGGGCGATTGGACCATTTCTCCTCCGGACAACGGTGCCGGAGGACTTAGAATATTCACGGGACTTTGAAAAATTTCAAAGCAAACGGAGTTTTCTTCGAATTTCTCGAAAACGAGGGCGACACCTTGGTCGAAACGTTCGAGTAATGCGTTCGAATTGGAGCGAGGAACGCGTATCTGTAGTTGTTTGGGCGATTCTACGATTTCGCCTCCGGACCACGGTGCCGGAGGACTTAGAATATTCGCGGACATTGAAAAATTTCGAAGCTAACGGAGTTTTCGGCGAATATCTCGAAAACGAGGGCGACACCGTGGATGAACCGTTAGAGGAATACGTTCGAAATGGAGCGAGGACCGCGTATCTGTAGTTGTTTGGGCGATTGGACGATTTCGCCTCCGGACCACGGTGCCGGAGGACTTAGAATATTCGCGGGACTTTGAAAAATTTCGAAGCAAACGGAGTTTTCGGCGAATATTTCGAACACAAGGGCGACACCCTGGTCGAACCGTTCGAGTAATGCGTTCGAAATGTAGCGAGGAACGCGTATCTGTAGTTGTTTGGGCGATTGGACGATTTCGCCTCCGGACCACGGTGCCGGAGGACTTAGAATATTCGCGGGACTTTGAAAAATTTCGAAGCAAACGGAGTTTTCGGCGAATATTTCGAACACAAGGGCGACACCCTGGTCGAACTGTTCGAGTAATGCGTTCGAAATGTAGCGAGGAACGCGTATCTGTAGTTGTTTGGGCGATTGGACCATTTCTCCTCCGGACCACGGTGCAGGATGACTTAGAATATTCGCGGTACGTTGAAAAATTTCAAAGCTAACGGAGTTTTCGGCGAATATCTCGAAAACGAGGGCGACACCGCGGATGAACCGTTAGAGGAATACGTTCGAAATGGAGCGAGGACCGCGTATCTGTAGTTGGTTGGGCGATTGGACGATTTCGCCTCCGGACCACGGTGCCGGAGGACTTAGAATATTCGTGGGACTTTGAAAAATTTCGAAGCAAACGGAGTTTTCGGCGAATATTTCGAAAACGAGGGCGACACCCTGGTCGAACCGTTCGCGTAATGCGTTCGAAATGTAGCGAGGAACGCGTATCTTTAGTTGTTTGGGCGATTGGACCATTTCTCCTCCGGATAACGGTGCCGGAGGACTTAGAATATTCGCGGGACTTTGAAAAATTTCAAAGCAAACGGAGTTTTCTTCGAATATTTCGAACACGAAGGCGACACCGTGGTCGAAACTATCGGGCAATGCGTTTGAAATGGTGCGAGGAACGCGTATCTGTAGTTGTTTGGGCGATTGGACCATTTCTCCTCCGGACCACGGTGCAGGATGACTTAGAATATTCGCGGTACTTTGATAAATTTCAAAGCAAACGGAGTTTTCGGCGAATATTTCGAACACGAGGGCGACACCGTGGTCGAAACTTTCCGGTACTGCGTTCGAAATGGAGCGAGGACCGCGTATCTGTAGTTGTTTGGGCGATTGGACGATTTCGCCTCCGGACCACGGTGCCGGAGGACTTAGAATATTCGCGGGACTTTGAAAAATTTCGAAGCAAACGGAGTTTTCGGCGAATATCTCGAAAACGAGGGCGACACCGTAGATGAACCGTTAGAGGAATACGTTCGAAATGGAGCGAGGACCGCGTATCTGTAGTTGTTTGGGCGATTGGACGATTTCGCCTCCGGACCACGGTGCCGGATGACTTAGAATATTCGCGGTACTTTGAAAAATTTCAAAGCAAACGGAGTTTTCGGCGAATATTTCGAACACGAGGGCGACACCGTGGTCGAAACTTTCCGGTACTGCGTTCGAAATGGAGCGAGGACCGCGTATCTGTAGTTGTTTGGGCGATTGGACGATTTCGCCTCCGGACCACGGTGCCGGAGGACTTAGAATATTCGCGGGACTTTGAAAAATTTTGAAGCAAACGGAGTTTTCGGCGAATATTTCGAACACAAGGGCGACACCCTGATCGAACCGTTCGAGTAATGCGTTCGAAATGTAGCGAGGAACGCGTATCTGTAGTTGTTTGGGCGATTGGACCATTTCTCCTCCGGACCACGGTGCAGGATGACTTAGAATATTCGCGGTACTTTGAAAAATTTCAAAGCAAACGGAGTTTTCGGCGAATATTTCGAACACGAGGGCGACACCGTGGTCGAAACTTTCCGGTACTGCGTTCGAAATGGAGCGAGGACCGCGTATCTGTAGTTGTTTGGGCGATTGGACGATTTCGCCTCCGGACCACGGTGCCGGAGGACTTAGAATATTCGCGGGACTTTGAAAAATTTTGAAGCAAACGGAGTTTTCGGCGAATATTTCGAACACAAGGGCGACACCCTGATCGAACCGTTCGAGTAATGCGTTCGAAATGTAGCGAGGAACGCGTATCTGTAGTTGTTTGGGCGATTGGACCATTTCTCCTCCGGACCACGGTGCAGGATGACTTAGAATATTCGCGGTACGTTGAAAAATTTCAAAGCTAACGGAGTTTTCGGCGAATATTTCGAAAACGTGGGCGACACCCTGGTCGAACCGTTCGCGTAATGCGTTCGAAATGTAGCGAGGAACGCGTATCTGTAGTTGTTTGGGCGATTGGACCATTTCTCCTCCGGACCACGGTGCCGGAGGACTTAGAATATTCGCGGGACTTTGAAAAATTTCGAAGCAAACGGAGTTTTCGGCGAATATCTCGAAAACGAGGGCGACACCGTAGATGAACCGTTAGAGGAATACGTTCGAAATGGAGCGAGGACCGCGTATCTGTAGTTGTTTGGGCGATTGGACGATTTCGCCTCCGGACCACGGTGCCGGATGACTTAGAATATTCGCGGGACTTTGAAAAATTTCGAAGCAAACGGAGTTTTCGGCGAATATTTCGTACACAAGGGCGACACGCTGGTCGAACCGTTCGAGTAATGCGTTCGAAATGGAGCGAGGACCGCGTATCTGTAGTTGTTTGGGCGATTGGACGATTTCTCCTCCGGACAACGGTGCCGGAGGACTTAGAATATTCACGGGACTTTGAAAAATTTCAAAGCAAACGGAGTTTTCGGCGAATATTTCGAACACTAGGGCGACACCCTGGTCGAACCGTTCGAGTAATGCGTTCGAAATGTAGCGAGGAACGTGTATCTGTAGTTGTTTGGGCGATTGGACCATTTCTCCTCCGGACCACGGTGCAGGATGACTTAGAATATTCGCGGTACTTTGAAAAATTTCAAAGCAAACGGAGTTTTCGGCGAATATTTCGAACACGAGGGCGACACCGTGGTCGAAACTTTCCGGTACTGCGTTCGAAATGGAGCGAGGACCGCGTATCTGTAGTTGTTTGGGCGATTGGACGATTTCGCCTCCGGACCACGGTGCCGGAGGACTTAGAATATTCGCGGGACTTTGAAAAATTTTGAAGCAAACGGAGTTTTCGGCGAATATTTCGAACACAAGGGCGACACCCTGATCGAACCGTTCGAGTAATGCGTTCGAAATGTAGCGAGGAACGCGTATCTGTAGTTGTTTGGGCGATTGGACCATTTCTCCTCCGGACCACGGTGCAGGATGACTTAGAATATTCGCGGTACGTTGAAAAATTTCAAAGCTAACGGAGTTTTCGGCGAATATTTCGAAAACGTGGGCGACACCCTGGTCGAACCGTTCGCGTAATGCGTTCGAAATGTAGCGAGGAACGCGTATCTTTAGTTGTTTGGGCGATTGGACCATTTCTCCTCCGGACAACGGTGCCGGAGGACTTAGAATATTCGCGGGACTTTGAAAAATTTCAAAGCAAACGGAGTTTTCTTCGAATATTTCGAACACGATGGCGACACCGTGGTCGAAACTTTCGGGTAATGCGTTTGAAATGGTGCGAGGAACGCGTATCTGTAGTTGTTTGGGCGATTGGACCATTTCTCCTCCGGACCACGGTGCAGGATGACTTAGAATATTCGCGGTACTTTGAAAAATTTCAAAGCAAACGGAGTTTTCGGCGAATATTTCGAACACGAGGGCGACACCCTGGTCGAACCGTTCGAGTAATGCGTTCGAAATGTAGCGAGGAACGCGTATCTGTAGTTGTTTGGGCGATTGGACCATTTCTCCTCCGGACCACGGTGCAGGATGACTTAGAATATTCGCGGTACGTTGAAAAATTTCAAAGCTAACGGAGTTTTCGGCGAATATTTCGAAAACGTGGGCGACACCCTGGTCGAACCGTTCGCGTAATGCGTTCGAAATGTAGCGAGGAACGCGTATCTTTAGTTGTTTGGGCGATTGGACCATTTCTCCTCCGGACAACGGTGCCGGAGGACTTAGAATATTCGCGGGACTTTGAAAAATTTCAAAGCAAACGGAGTTTTCTTCGAATATTTCGAACACGATGGCGACACCGTGGTCGAAACTTTCCGGTAATGCGTTCGAAATGGAGCGAGGACCGCGTATCTGTAGTTGTTTGGGCGATTGGACGATTTCTCCTCCGGACAACGGTGCCGGAGGACTTAGAATATTCACGGGACTTTGAAAAATTTCAAAGCAAACGGAGTTTTCGGCGAATATTTCGAACACAAGGGCGACACCCTGGTCGAACCGTTCGAGTAATGCGTTCGAAATGTAGCGAGGAACGCGTATCTGTAGTTGTTTGGGCGATTGGACCATTTCTCCTCCGGACCACGGTGCAGGATGACTTAGAATATTCGCGGTACGTTGAAAAATTTCAAAGCTAACGGAGTTTTCGGCGAATATTTCGAAAACGTGGGCGACACCCTGGTCGAACCGTTCGCGTAATGCGTTCGAAATGTAGCGAGGAACGCGTATCTTTAGTTGTTTGGGCGATTGGACCATTTCTCCTCCGGACAACGGTGCCGGAGGACTTAGAATATTCGCGGGACTTTGAAAAATTTCAAAGCAAACGGAGTTTTCTTCGAATATTTCGAACACGATGGCGACACCGTGGTCGAAACTTTCGGGTAATGCGTTTGAAATGGTGCGAGGAACGCGTATCTGTAGTTGTTTGGGCGATTGGACCATTTCTCCTCCGGACCACGGTGCAGGATGACTTAGAATATTCGCGGTACTTTGAAAAATTTCAAAGCAAACGGAGTTTTCGGCGAATATTTCGAACACGAGGGCGACACCGTGGTCGAAACTTTCCGGTAATGCGTTCGAAATGGAGCGAGGACCGCGTATCTGTAGTTGTTTGGGCGATTGGACGATTTCGCCTCCGGACCACGGTGCCGGAGGACTTAGAATATTCGCGGGACTTTGAAAAATTTCGAAGCAAACGGAGTTTTCGGCGAATATTTCGTACACAAGGGCGACACGCTGGTCGAACCGTTCGAGTAATGCGTTCGAAATGTAGCGAGGAACGCGTATCTGTAGTTGTTTGGGCGATTGGATCATTTCTCCTCCGGACCACGGTGCCGGAGGACTTAGAATATTCGCGGGACTTTGAAAAATTTCGAAGCAAACGGAGTTTTCGGCGAATATTTCGTACACAAGGGCGACACGCTGGTCGAACCGTTCGAGTAATGCGTTCGAAATGTAGCGAGGAACGCGTATCTGTAGTTGTTTGGGCGATTGGACCATTTCTCCTCCCGACCACGGTGCCGGAGGACTTAGAATATTCGCGGGACTTTGAAAAATTTCGAAGCAAACGGAGTTTTCGGCGAATATTTCGAAAACGAGGGCGACACCCTCGTCGAACCGTTCGCGTAATGCGTTCGAAATGTAGCGAGGAACGCGTATCTTTAATTGTTTGGGCGATTGGACCATTTCTCCTCCGGACAACGGTGCCGGAGGACTTAGAATATTCGCGGGACTTTGAAAAATTTCTAAGCTAACGGAGTTTTCGGCGAATATCTCGAAAACGAGGGCGACACCGTGGATGAACCGTTAGAGGAATACGTTCGAAATGGAGCGAGGACCGCGTATCTGTAGTTGGTTGGGCGATTGGACGATTTCGCCTCCGGACCACGGTGCCGGAGGACTTAGAATATTCGCGGGACTTTGATAAATTTCGAAGCAAACGGAGTTTTCGGCGAATATTTCGAACACAAGGGCGACACCCTGGTCGAACCGTTCGAGTAATGCGTTCGAAATGTTGCGAGAAACGCGTATCTGTAGTTGTTTGGGCGATTGGACCATTTCTCCTCCGGACAACGGTGCCGGAGGACTTAGAATATTCGCGGGACTTTGAAAAATTTCAAAGCAAACGGAGTTTTCTTCGAATATTTCGAACACGATGGCGACACCGTGGTCGAAACTTTCCGGTAATGCGTTCGAAATGGAGCGAGGACCGCGTATCTGTAGTTGTTTGGGCGATTGGACGATTTCGCCTCCGGACCACGGTGCCGGAGGACTTAGAATATTCGCGGTACGTTGAAAAATTTCAAAGCTAACGGAGTTTTCGGCGAATATCTCGAAAACGAGGGCGACACCGTGGATGAACCGTTAGAGGAATACGTTCGAAATGGAGCGAGGACCGCGTATCTGTAGTTGTTTGGGCGATTGGACGATTTCGCCTCCGGACCACGGTGCCGGAGGACTTAGAATATTCGCGGGACTTTGAAAAATTTCGAAGCAAACGGAGTTTTCGGCGAATATTTCGTACACAAGGGCGACACGCTGGTCGAACCGTTCGAGTAATGCGTTCGAAATGTAGCGAGGAACGCGTATCTGTAGTTGTTTGGGCGATTGGATCATTTCTCCTCCGGACCACGGTGCCGGAGGACTTAGAATATTCGCGGGACTTTGAAAAATTTCGAAGCAAACGGAGTTTTCGGCGAATATTTCGTACACAAGGGCGACACGCTGGTCGAACCGTTCGAGTAATGCGTTCGAAATGTTGCGAGGAACGCGTATCTGTAGTTGTTTGGGCGATTGGACCATTTCTCCTCCCGACCACGGTGCCGGAGGACTTAGAATATTCGCGGGACTTTGAAAAATTTCGAAGCAAACGGAGTTTTCGGCGAATATTTCGAAAACGAGGGCGACACCCTCGTCGAACCGTTCGCGTAATGCGTTCGAAATGTAGCGAGGAACGCGTATCTTTAATTGTTTGGGCGATTGGACCATTTCTCCTCCGGACAACGGTGCCGGAGGACTTAGAATATTCGCGGGACTTTGAAAAATTTCAAAGCTAACGGAGTTTTCGGCGAATATCTCGAAAACGAGGGCGACACCGTGGATGAACCGTTAGAGGAATACGTTCGAAATGGAGCGAGGACCGCGTATCTGTAGTTGGTTGGGCGATTGGACGATTTCGCCTCCGGACCACGGTGCCGGAGGACTTAGAATATTCGCGGGACTTTGATAAATTTCGAAGCAAACGGAGTTTTCGGCGAATATTTCGAACACAAGGGCGACACCCTGGTCGAACCGTTCGAGTAATGCGTTCGAAATGTTGCGAGAAACGCGTATCTGTAGTTGTTTGGGCGATTGGACCATTTCTCCTCCGGACCACGGTGCAGGATGACTTAGAATATTCGCGGTACGTTGAAAAATTTCAAAGCTAACGGAGTTTTCGGCGAATATTTCGAAAACGTGGGCGACACCCTGGTCGAACCGTTCGCGTAATGCGTTCGAAATGTAGCGAGGAACGCGTATCTTTAGTTGTTTGGGCGATTGGACCATTTCTCCTCCGGACAACGGTGCCGGAGGACTTAGAATATTCGCGGGACTTTGAAAAATTTCAAAGCAAACGGAGTTTTCTTCGAATATTTCGAACACGATGGCGACACCGTGGTCGAAACTTTCGGGTAATGCGTTTGAAATGGTGCGAGGAACGCGTATCTGTAGTTGTTTGGGCGATTGGACCATTTCTCCTCCGGACCACGGTGCAGGATGACTTAGAATATTCGCGGTACTTTGAAAAATTTCAAAGCAAACGGAGTTTTCGGCGAATATTTCGAACACGAGGGCGACACCGTGGTCGAAACTTTCCGGTAATGCGTTCGAAATGGAGCGAGGACCGCGTATCTGTAGTTGTTTGGGCGATTGGACGATTTCGCCTCCGGACCACGGTGCCGGAGGACTTAGAATATTCGCGGGACTTTGAAAAATTTCGAAGCAAACGGAGTTTTCTGCGAATATATCGAACACAAGGGCGACACCCTGGTCGAACCGTTCGAGTAATGCGTTCGAAATGTTGCGAGAAACGCGTATCTGTAGTTGTTTGGGCGATTGGACCATTTCTCCTCCGGACAACGGTGCCGGAGGACTTAGAATATTCACGGGACTTTGAAAAATTTCAAAGCAAACGGAGTTTTCTTCGAATTTCTCGAAAACGAGGGCGACACCTTGGTCGAAACGTTCGAGTAATGCGTTCGAATTGGAGCGAGGAACGCGTATCTGTAGTTGTTTGGGCGATTCTACGATTTCGCCTCCGGACCACGGTGCCGGAGGACTTAGAATATTCGCGGACATTGAAAAATTTCGAAGCTAACGGAGTTTTCGGCGAATATCTCGAAAACGAGGGCGACACCGTGGATGAACCGTTAGAGGAATACGTTCGAAATGGTGCGAGGACCGCGTATCTGTAGTTGTTTGGGCGATTGGACGATTTCGCCTCCGGACCACGGTGCCGGAGGACTTAGAATATTCGCGGGACTTTGAAAAATTTCGAAGCAAACGGAGTTTTCGGCGAATATTTCGAACACAAGGGCGACACCCTGGTCGAACCGTTCGAGTAATGCGTTCGAAATGTAGCGAGGAACGCGTATCTGTAGTTGTTTGGGCGATTGGACGATTTCGCCTCCGGACCACGGTGCCGGAGGACTTAGAATATTCGCGGGACTTTGAAAAATTTCGAAGCAAACGGAGTTTTCGGCGAATATTTCGAACACAAGGGCGACACCCTGGTCGAACTGTTCGAGTAATGCGTTCGAAATGTAGCGAGGAACGCGTATCTGTAGTTGTTTGGGCGATTGGACCATTTCTCCTCCGGACCACGGTGCAGGATGACTTAGAATATTCGCGGTACGTTGAAAAATTTCAAAGCTAACGGAGTTTTCGGCGAATATCTCGAAAACGAGGGCGACACCGCGGATGAACCGTTAGAGGAATACGTTCGAAATGGAGCGAGGACCGCGTATCTGTAGTTGGTTGGGCGATTGGACGATTTCGCCTCCGGACCACGGTGCCGGAGGACTTAGAATATTCGTGGGACTTTGAAAAATTTCGAAGCAAACGGAGTTTTCGGCGAATATTTCGAAAACGAGGGCGACACCCTGGTCGAACCGTTCGCGTAATGCGTTCGAAATGTAGCGAGGAACGCGTATCTTTAGTTGTTTGGGCGATTGGACCATTTCTCCTCCGGATAACGGTGCCGGAGGACTTAGAATATTCGCGGGACTTTGAAAAATTTCAAAGCAAACGGAGTTTTCGGCGAATATTTCGTACACAAGGGCGACACGCTGGTCGAACCGTTCGAGTAATGCGTTCGAAATGTAGCGAGGAACGCGTATCTGTAGTTGTTTGGGCGATTGGATCATTTCTCCTCCGGACCACGGTGCCGGAGGACTTAGAATATTCGCGGGACTTTGAAAAATTTCGAAGCAAACGGAGTTTTCGGCGAATATTTCGAACACAAGGGCGACACCCTGGTCGAACCGTTCGAGTAATGCGTTCGAAATGTAGCGAGGAACGCGTATCTGTAGTTGTTTGGGCGATTGGACGATTTCGCCTCCGGCCCACGGTGCCGGAGGACTTAGAATATTCGCGGGACTTTGAAAAATTTCGAAGCAAACGGAGTTTTCGGCGAATATTTCGAACACAAGGGCGACACCCTGGTCGAACTGTTCGAGTAATGCGTTCGAAATGTAGCGAGGAACGCGTATCTGTAGTTGTTTGGGCGATTGGACCATTTCTCCTCCGGACCACGGTGCAGGATGACTTAGAATATTCGCGGTACGTTGAAAAATTTCAAAGCTAACGGAGTTTTCGGCGAATATCTCGAAAACGAGGGCGACACCTTGGTCGAAACGTTCGAGTAATGCGTTCGAATTGGAGCGAGGAACGCGTATCTGTAGTTGTTTGGGCGATTCTACGATTTCGCCTCCGGACCACGGTGCCGGAGGACTTAGAATATTCGCGGACAATGAAAAATTTCGAAGCTAACGGAGTTTTCGGCGAATATCTCGAAAACGAGGGCGACACCGTGGATGAACCGTTAGAGGAATACGTTCGAAATGGAGCGAGGACCGCGTATCTGTAGTTGTTTGGGCGATTGGACGATTTCGCCTCCGGACCACGGTGCCGGAGGACTTAGAATATTCGCGGGACTTTGAAAAATTTTGAAGCAAACGGAGTTTTCGGCGAATATTTCGAACACAAGGGCGACACCCTGGTCGAACCGTTCGGGTAATGCGTTCGAAATGTAGCGAGGAACGCGTATCTGTAGTTGTTTGGGCGATTGGACCATTTCTCCTCCGGACCACGGTGCAGGATGACTTAGAATATTCGCGGTACGTTGAAAAATTTCAAAGCTAACGGAGTTTTCGGCGAATATTTCGAAAACGTGGGCGACACCCTGGTCGAACCGTTCGCGTAATGCGTTCGAAATGTAGCGAGGAACGCGTATCTTTAGTTGTTTGGGCGATTGGACCATTTCTCCTCCGGACAACGGTGCCGGAGGACTTAGAATATTCGCGGGACTTTGAAAAATTTCAAAGCAAACGGAGTTTTCTTCGAATATTTCGAACACGATGGCGACACCGTGGTCGAAACTTTCGGGTAATGCGTTTGAAATGGTGCGAGGAACGCGTATCTGTAGTTGTTTGGGCGATTGGACCATTTCTCCTCCGGACCACGGTGCAGGATGACTTAGAATATTCGCGGTACTTTGAAAAATTTCAAAGCAAACGGAGTTTTCGGCGAATATTTCGAACACGAGGGCGACACCGTGGTCGAAACTTTCCGGTAATGCGTTCGAAATGGAGCGAGGACCGCGTATCTGTAGTTGTTTGGGCGATTGGACGATTTCGCCTCCGGACCACGGTGCCGGAGGACTTAGAATATTCGCGGGACTTTGAAAAATTTCGAAGCAAACGGAGTTTTCGGCGAATATTTCGAACACAAGGGCGACACCCTGGTCGAACCGTTCGAGTAATGCGTTCGAAATGTTGCGAGAAACGCGTATCTGTAGTTGTTTGGGCGATTGGACCATTTCTCCTCCGGACCACGGTGCCGGAGGACTTAGAATATTCACGGGACTTTGAAAAATTTCAAAGCAAACGGAGTTTTCTTCGAATTTCTCGAAAACGAGGGCGACACCTTGGTCGAAACGTTCGAGTAATGCGTTCGAATTGGAGCGAGGAACGCGTATCTGTAGTTGTTTGGGCGATTCTACGATTTCGCCTCCGGACCACGGTGCCGGAGGACTTAGAATATTCGCGGACATTGAAAAATTTCGAAGCTAACGGAGTTTTCGGCGAATATCTCGAAAACGAGGGCGACACCGTGGATGAACCGTTAGAGGAATACGTTCGAAATGGAGCGAGGACCGCGTATCTGTAGTTGTTTGGGCGATTGGACGATTTCGCCTCCGGACCACGGTGCCGGAGGACTTAGAATATTCGCGGGACTTTGAAAAATTTCTAAGCAAACGGAGTTTTCGGCGAATATTTCGAACACAAGGGCGACACCCTGGTCGAACTGTTCGAGTAATGCGTTCGAAATGTAGCGAGGAACGCGTATCTGTAGTTGTTTGGGCGATTGGACCATTTCTCCTCCGGACCACGGTGCAGGATGACTTAGAATATTCGCGGTACGTTGAAAAATTTCAAAGCTAACGGAGTTTTCGGCGAATATCTCGAAAACGAGGGCGACACCGCGGATGAACCGTTAGAGGAATACGTTCGAAATGGAGCGAGGACCGCGTATCTGTAGTTGGTTGGGCGATTGGACGATTTCGCCTCCGGACCACGGTGCCGGAGGACTTAGAATATTCGCGGGACTTTGAAAAATTTCAAAGCAAACGGAGTTTTCTTCGAATATTTCGAACACGAAGGCGACACCGTGGTCGAAACTATCGGGCAATGCGTTTGAAATGGTGCGAGGAACGCGTATCTGTAGTTGTTTGGGCGATTGGACCATTTCTCCTCCGGACCACGGTGCAGGATGACTTAGAATATTCGCGGTACTTTGATAAATTTCAAAGCAAACGGAGTTTTCGGCGAATATTTCGAACACGAGGGCGACACCGTGGTCGAAACTTTCCGGTACTGCGTTCGAAATGGAGCGAGGACCGCGTATCTGTAGTTGTTTGGGCGATTGGACGATTTCGCCTCCGGACCACGGTGCCGGAGGACTTAGAATATTCGCGGGACTTTGAAAAATTTCGAAGCAAACGGAGTTTTCGGCGAATATCTCGAAAACGAGGGCGACACCGTAGATGAACCGTTAGAGGAATACGTTCGAAATGGAGCGAGGACCGCGTATCTGTAGTTGTTTGGGCGATTGGACGATTTCGCCTCCGGACCACGGTGCCGGAGGACTTAGAATATTCGCGGGACTTTGAAAAATTTCAAAGCAAACGGAGTTTTCTTCGAATATTTCGAACACGATGGCGACACCGTGGTCGAAACTTTCCGGTAATGCGTTCGAAATGGAGCGAGGACCGCGTATCTGTAGTTGTTTGGGCGATTGGACGATTTCGCCTCCGGACCACGGTGCCGGAGGACTTAGAATATTCGCGGTACGTTGAAAAATTTCAAAGCTAACGGAGTTTTCGGCGAATATCTCGAAAACGAGGGCGACACCGTGGATGAACCGTTAGAGGAATACGTTCGAAATGGAGCGAGGACCGCGTATCTGTAGTTGTTTGGGCGATTGGACGATTTCGCCTCCGGACCACGGTGCCGGAGGACTTAGAATATTCGCGGGACTTTGAAAAATTTCGAAGCAAACGGAGTTTTCGGCGAATATTTCGTACACAAGGGCGACACGCTGGTCGAACCGTTCGAGTAATGCGTTCGAAATGTAGCGAGGAACGCGTATCTGTAGTTGTTTGGGCGATTGGATCATTTCTCCTCCGGACCACGGTGCCGGAGGACTTAGAATATTCGCGGGACTTTGAAAAATTTCGAAGCAAACGGAGTTTTCGGCGAATATTTCGTACACAAGGGCGACACGCTGGTCGAACCGTTCGAGTAATGCGTTCGAAATGTTGCGAGGAACGCGTATCTGTAGTTGTTTGGGCGATTGGACCATTTCTCCTCCCGACCACGGTGCCGGAGGACTTAGAATATTCGCGGGACTTTGAAAAATTTCGAAGCAAACGGAGTTTTCGGCGAATATTTCGAAAACGAGGGCGACACCCTCGTCGAACCGTTCGCGTAATGCGTTCGAAATGTAGCGAGGAACGCGTATCTTTAATTGTTTGGGCGATTGGACCATTTCTCCTCCGGACAACGGTGCCGGAGGACTTAGAATATTCGCGGGACTTTGAAAAATTTCAAAGCTAACGGAGTTTTCGGCGAATATCTCGAAAACGAGGGCGACACCGTGGATGAACCGTTAGAGGAATACGTTCGAAATGGAGCGAGGACCGCGTATCTGTAGTTGGTTGGGCGATTGGACGATTTCGCCTCCGGACCACGGTGCCGGAGGACTTAGAATATTCGCGGGACTTTGATAAATTTCGAAGCAAACGGAGTTTTCGGCGAATATTTCGAACACAAGGGCGACACCCTGGTCGAACCGTTCGAGTAATGCGTTCGAAATGTTGCGAGAAACGCGTATCTGTAGTTGTTTGGGCGATTGGACCATTTCTCCTCCGGACAACGGTGCCGGAGGACTTAGAATATTCACGGGACTTTGAAAAATTTCAAAGCAAACGGAATTTTCTTCGAATTTCTCGAAAACGAGGGCGACACCTTGGTCGAAACGTTCGAGTAATGCGTTCGAATTGGAGCGAGGAACGCGTATCTGTAGTTGTTTGGGCGATTCTACGATTTCGCCTCCGGACCACGGTGCCGGAGGACTTAGAATATTCGCGGACAATGAAAAATTTCGAAGCTAACGGAGTTTTCGGCGAATATCTCGAAAACGAGGGCGACACCGTGGATGAACCGTTAGAGGAATACGTTCGAAATGGAGCGAGGACCGCGTATCTGTAGTTGTTTGGGCGATTGGACGATTTCGCCTCCGGACCACGGTGCCGGAGGACTTAGAATATTCGCGGGACTTTGAAAAATTTTGAAGCAAACGGAGTTTTCGGCGAATATTTCGAACACAAGGGCGACACCCTGGTCGAACCGTTCGGGTAATGCGTTCGAAATGTAGCGAGGAACGCGTATCTGTAGTTGTTTGGGCGATTGGACCATTTCTCCTCCGGACCACGGTGCAGGATGACTTAGAATATTCGCGGTACGTTGAAAAATTTCAAAGCTAACGGAGTTTTCGGCGAATATTTCGAAAACGTGGGCGACACCCTGGTCGAACCGTTCGCGTAATGCGTTCGAAATGTAGCGAGGAACGCGTATCTTTAGTTGTTTGGGCGATTGGACCATTTCTCCTCCGGACAACGGTGCCGGAGGACTTAGAATATTCGCGGGACTTTGAAAAATTTCAAAGCAAACGGAGTTTTCTTCGAATATTTCGAACACGATGGCGACACCGTGGTCGAAACTTTCGGGTAATGCGTTTGAAATGGTGCGAGGAACGCGTATCTGTAGTTGTTTGGGCGATTGGACCATTTCTCCTCCGGACCACGGTGCAGGATGACTTAGAATATTCTCGGTACTTTGAAAAATTTCAAAGCAAACGGAGTTTTCGGCGAATATTTCGAACACGAGGGCGACACCGTGGTCGAAACTTTCCGGTAATGCGTTCGAAATGGAGCGAGGACCGCGTATCTGTAGTTGTTTGGGCGATTGGACGATTTCGCCTCCGGACCACGGTGCCGGAGGACTTAGAATATTCGCGGGACTTTGAAAAATTTCGAAGCAAACGGAGTTTTCGGCGAATATTTCGAACACAAGGGCGACACCCTGGTCGAACCGTTCGAGTAATGCGTTCGAAATGTTGCGAGAAACGCGTATCTGTAGTTGTTTGGGCGATTGGACCATTTCTCCTCCGGACAACGGTGCCGGAGGACTTAGAATATTCACGGGACTTTGAAAAATTTCAAAGCAAACGGAGTTTTCTTCGAATTTCTCGAAAACGAGGGCGACACCTTGGTCGAAACGTTCGAGTAATGCGTTCGAATTGGAGCGAGGAACGCGTATCTGTAGTTGTTTGGGCGATTCTACGATTTCGCCTCCGGACCACGGTGCCGGAGGACTTAGAATATTCGCGGACATTGAAAAATTTCGAAGCTAACGGAGTTTTCGGCGAATATCTCGAAAACGAGGGCGACACCGTGGATGAACCGTTAGAGGAATACGTTCGAAATGGAGCGAGGACCGCGTATCTGTAGTTGTTTGGGCGATTGGACGATTTCGCCTCCGGACCACGGTGCCGGAGGACTTAGAATATTCGCGGGACTTTGAAAAATTTCGAAGCAAACGGAGTTTTCGGCGAATATTTCGAACACAAGGGCGACACCCTGGTCGAACCGTTCGAGTAATGCGTTCGAAATGTAGCGAGGAACGCGTATCTGTAGTTGTTTGGGCGATTGGACGATTTCGCCTCCGGACCACGGTGCCGGAGGACTTAGAATATTCGCGGGACTTTGAAAAATTTCGAAGCAAACGGAGTTTTCGGCGAATATTTCGAACACAAGGGCGACACCCTGGTCGAACTGTTCGAGTAATGCGTTCGAAATGTAGCGAGGAACGCGTATCTGTAGTTGTTTGGGCGATTGGACCATTTCTCCTCCGGACCACGGTGCAGGATGACTTAGAATATTCGCGGTACGTTGAAAAATTTCAAAGCTAACGGAGTTTTCGGCGAATATATCGAAAACGAGGGCGACACCGCGGATGAACCGTTAGAGGAATACGTTCGAAATGGAGCGAGGACCGCGTATCTGTAGTTGGTTGGGCGATTGGACGATTTCGCCTCCGGACCACGGTGCCGGAGGACTTAGAATATTCGTGGGACTTTGAAAAATTTCGAAGCAAACGGAGTTTTCGGCGAATATTTCGAAAACGAGGGCGACACCGTGGTCGAACCGTTCGCGTAATGCGTTCGAAATGTAGCGAGGAACGCGTATCTTTAGTTGTTTGGGCGATTGGACCATTTCTCCTCCGGATAACGGTGCCGGAGGACTTAGAATATTCGCGGGACTTTGAAAAATTTCAAAGCAAACGGAGTTTTCGGCGAATATTTCGTACACAAGGGCGACACGCTGGTCGAACCGTTCGAGTAATGCGTTCGAAATGTAGCGAGGAACGCGTATCTGTAGTTGTTTGGGCGATTGGATCATTTCTCCTCCGGACCACGGTGCCGGAGGACTTAGAATATTCGCGGGACTTTGAAAAATTTCGAAGCAAACGGAGTTTTCGGCGAATATTTCGAACACAAGGGCGACACCCTGGTCGAACCGTTCGAGTAATGCGTTCGAAATGTAGCGAGGAACGCGTATCTGTAGTTGTTTGGGCGATTGGACGATTTCGCCTCCGGACCACGGTGCCGGAGGACTTAGAATATTCGCGGGACTTTGAAAAATTTCGAAGCAAACGGAGTTTTCGGCGAATATTTCGAACACAAGGGCGACACCCTGGTCGAACTGTTCGAGTAATGCGTTCGAAATGTAGCGAGGAACGCGTATCTGTAGTTGTTTGGGCGATTGGACCATTTCTCCTCCGGACCACGGTGCAGGATGACTTAGAATATTCGCGGTACGTTGAAAAATTTCAAAGCTAACGGAGTTTTCGGCGAATATCTCGAAAACGAGGGCGACACCTTGGTCGAAACGTTCGAGTAATGCGTTCGAATTGGAGCGAGGAACGCGTATCTGTAGTTGTTTGGGCGATTCTACGATTTCGCCTCCGGACCACGGTGCCGGAGGACTTAGAATATTCGCGGACAATGAAAAATTTCGAAGCTAACGGAGTTTTCGGCGAATATCTCGAAAACGAGGGCGACACCGTGGATGAACCGTTAGAGGAATACGTTCGAAATGGAGCGAGGACCGCGTATCTGTAGTTGTTTGGGCGATTGGACGATTTCGCCTCCGGACCACGGTGCCGGAGGACTTAGAATATTCGCGGGACTTTGAAAAATTTTGAAGCAAACGGAGTTTTCGGCGAATATTTCGAACACTAGGGCGACACCCTGGTCGAACCGTTCGGGTAATGCGTTCGAAATGTAGCGAGGAACGCGTATCTGTAGTTGTTTGGGCGATTGGACCATTTCTCCTCCGGACCACGGTGCAGGATGACTTAGAATATTCGCGGTACGTTGAAAAATTTCAAAGCTAACGGAGTTTTCGGCGAATATTTCGAAAACGTGGGCGACACCCTGGTCGAACCGTTCGCGTAATGCGTTCGAAATGTAGCGAGGAACGCGTATCTTTAGTTGTTTGGGCGATTGGACCATTTCTCCTCCGGACAACGGTGCCGGAGGACTTAGAATATTCGCGGGACTTTGAAAAATTTCAAAGCAAACGGAGTTTTCTTCGAATATTTCGAACACGAGGGCGACACCGTGGTCGAAACTTTCGAGTAATGCGTTCGAATTGGAGCGAGGAACGCGTATCTGTAGTTGTTTGGGCGATTCTACGATTTCGCCTCCGGACCACGGTGCCGGAGGACTTAGAATATTCGCGGACATTGAAAAATTTCGAAGCTAACGGAGTTTTCGGCGAATATCTCGAAAACGAGGGCGACACCGTGGATGAACCGTTAGAGGAATACGTTCGAAATGGAGCGAGGACCGCGTATCTGTAGTTGTTTGGGCGATTGGACGATTTCGCCTCCGGACCACGGTGCCGGAGGACTTAGAATATTCGCGGGACTTTGAAAAATTTCGAAGCAAACGGAGTTTTCGGCGAATATTTCGAACACAAGGGCGACACCCTGGTCGAACTGTTCGAGTAATGCGTTCGAAATGTAGCGAGGAACGCGTATCTGTAGTTGTTTGGGCGATTGGACCATTTCTCCTCCGGACCACGGTGCAGGATGACTTAGAATATTCGCGGTACGTTGAAAAATTTCAAAGCTAACGGAGTTTTCGGCGAATATCTCGAAAACGAGGGCGACACCGCGGATGAACCGTTAGAGGAATACGTTCGAAATGGAGCGAGGACCGCGTATCTGTAGTTGGTTGGGCGATTGGACGATTTCGCCTCCGGACCACGGTGCCGGAGGACTTAGAATATTCGCGGGACTTTGAAAAATTTCAAAGCAAACGGAGTTTTCTTCGAATATTTCGAACACGAAGGCGACACCGTGGTCGAAACTATCGGGCAATGCGTTTGAAATGGTGCGAGGAACGCGTATCTGTAGTTGTTTGGGCGATTGGACCATTTCTCCTCCGGACCACGGTGCAGGATGACTTAGAATATTCGCGGTACTTTGATAAATTTCAAAGCAAACGGAGTTTTCGGCGAATATTTCGAACACGAGGGCGACACCGTGGTCGAAACTTTCCGGTACTGCGTTCGAAATGGAGCGAGGACCGCGTATCTGTAGTTGTTTGGGCGATTGGACGATTTCGCCTCCGGACCACGGTGCCGGAGGACTTAGAATATTCGCGGGACTTTGAAAAATTTCGAAGCAAACGGAGTTTTCGGCGAATATCTCGAAAACGAGGGCGACACCGTGGATGAACCGTTAGAGGAATACGTTCGAAATGGAGCGAGGACCGCGTATCTGTAGTTGGTTGGGCGATTGGACGATTTCGCCTCCGGACCACGGTGCCGGAGGACTTAGAATATTCGCGGGACTTTGATAAATTTCGAAGCAAACGGAGTTTTCGGCGAATATTTCGAACACAAGGGCGACACCCTGGTCGAACCGTTCGAGTAATGCGTTCGAAATGTTGCGAGAAACGCGTATCTGTAGTTGTTTGGGCGATTGGACCATTTCTCCTCCGGACAACGGTGCCGGAGGACTTAGAATATTCACGGGACTTTGAAAAATTTCAAAGCAAACGGAATTTTCTTCGAATTTCTCGAAAACGAGGGCGACACCTTGGTCGAAACGTTCGAGTAATGCGTTCGAATTGGAGCGAGGAACGCGTATCTGTAGTTGTTTGGGCGATTCTACGATTTCGCCTCCGGACCACGGTGCCGGAGGACTTAGAATATTCGCGGACAATGAAAAATTTCGAAGCTAACGGAGTTTTCGGCGAATATCTCGAAAACGAGGGCGACACCGTGGATGAACCGTTAGAGGAATACGTTCGAAATGGAGCGAGGACCGCGTATCTGTAGTTGTTTGGGCGATTGGACGATTTCGCCTCCGGACCACGGTGCCGGAGGACTTAGAATATTCGCGGGACTTTGAAAAATTTTGAAGCAAACGGAGTTTTCGGCGAATATTTCGAACACAAGGGCGACACCCTGGTCGAACCGTTCGGGTAATGCGTTCGAAATGTAGCGAGGAACGCGTATCTGTAGTTGTTTGGGCGATTGGACCATTTCTCCTCCGGACCACGGTGCAGGATGACTTAGAATATTCGCGGTACGTTGAAAAATTTCAAAGCTAACGGAGTTTTCGGCGAATATTTCGAAAACGTGGGCGACACCCTGGTCGAACCGTTCGCGTAATGCGTTCGAAATGTAGCGAGGAACGCGTATCTTTAGTTGTTTGGGCGATTGGACCATTTCTCCTCCGGACAACGGTGCCGGAGGACTTAGAATATTCGCGGGACTTTGAAAAATTTCAAAGCAAACGGAGTTTTCTTCGAATATTTCGAACACGATGGCGACACCGTGGTCGAAACTTTCGGGTAATGCGTTTGAAATGGTGCGAGGAACGCGTATCTGTAGTTGTTTGGGCGATTGGACCATTTCTCCTCCGGACCACGGTGCAGGATGACTTAGAATATTCGCGGTACTTTGAAAAATTTCAAAGCAAACGGAGTTTTCGGCGAATATTTCGAACACGAGGGCGACACCGTGGTCGAAACTTTCCGGTAATGCGTTCGAAATGGAGCGAGGACCGCGTATCTGTAGTTGTTTGGGCGATTGGACGATTTCGCCTCCGGACCACGGTGCCGGAGGACTTAGAATATTCGCGGGACTTTGAAAAATTTCGAAGCAAACGGATTTTTCGGCGAATATTTCGAACACAAGGGCGACACCCTGGTCGAACCGTTCGAGTAATGCGTTCGAAATGTTGCGAGAAACGCGTATCTGTAGTTGTTTGGGCGATTGGACCATTTCTCCTCCGGACAACGGTGCCGGAGGACTTAGAATATTCACGGGACTTTGAAAAATTTCAAAGCAAACGGAGTTTTCTTCGAATTTCTCGAAAACGAGGGCGACACCTTGGTCGAAACGTTCGAGTAATGCGTTCGAATTGGAGCGAGGAACGCGTATCTGTAGTTGTTTGGGCGATTCTACGATTTCGCCTCCGGACCACGGTGCCGGAGGACTTAGAATATTCGCGGACATTGAAAAATTTCGAAGCTAACGGAGTTTTCGGCGAATATCTCGAAAACGAGGGCGACACCGTGGATGAACCGTTAGAGGAATACGTTCGAAATGGAGCGAGGACCGCGTATCTGTAGTTGTTTGGGCGATTGGACGATTTCGCCTCCGGACCACGGTGCCGGAGGACTTAGAATATTCGCGGGACTTTGAAAAATTTCGAAGCAAACGGAGTTTTCGGCGAATATTTCGAACACAAGGGCGACACCCTGGTCGAACCGTTCGAGTAATGCGTTCGAAATGTAGCGAGGAACGCGTATCTGTAGTTGTTTGGGCGATTGGACGATTTCGCCTCCGGACCACGGTGCCGGAGGACTTAGAATATTCGCGGGACTTTGAAAAATTTCGAAGCAAACGGAGTTTTCGGCGAATATTTCGAACACAAGGGCGACACCCTGGTCGAACTGTTCGAGTAATGCGTTCGAAATGTAGCGAGGAACGCGTATCTGTAGTTGTTTGGGCGATTGGACCATTTCTCCTCCGGACCACGGTGCAGGATGACTTAGAATATTCGCGGTACGTTGAAAAATTTCAAAGCTAACGGAGTTTTCGGCGAATATCTCGAAAACGAGGGCGACACCGCGGATGAACCGTTAGAGGAATACGTTCGAAATGGAGCGAGGACCGCGTATCTGTAGTTGGTTGGGCGATTGGACGATTTCGCCTCCGGACCACGGTGCCGGAGGACTTAGAATATTCGTGGGACTTTGAAAAATTTCGAAGCAAACGGAGTTTTCGGCGAATATTTCGAAAACGAGGGCGACACCCTGGTCGAACCGTTCGCGTAATGCGTTCGAAATGTAGCGAGGAACGCGTATCTTTAGTTGTTTGGGCGATTGGACCATTTCTCCTCCGGATAACGGTGCCGGAGGACTTAGAATATTCGCGGGACTTTGAAAAATTTCAAAGCAAACGGAGTTTTCGGCGAATATTTCGTACACAAGGGCGACACGCTGGTCGAACCGTTCGAGTAATGCGTTCGAAATGTAGCGAGGAACGCGTATCTGTAGTTGTTTGGGCGATTGGATCATTTCTCCTCCGGACCACGGTGCCGGAGGACTTAGAATATTCGCGGGACTTTGAAAAATTTCGAAGCAAACGGAGTTTTCGGCGAATATTTCGAACACAAGGGCGACACCCTGGTCGAACCGTTCGAGTAATGCGTTCGAAATGTAGCGAGGAACGCGTATCTGTAGTTGTTTGGGCGATTGGACGATTTCGCCTCCGGCCCACGGTGCCGGAGGACTTAGAATATTCGCGGGACTTTGAAAAATTTCGAAGCAAACGGAGTTTTCGGCGAATATTTCGAACACAAGGGCGACACCCTGGTCGAACCGTTCGAGTAATGCGTTCGAAATGTAGCGAGGAACGCGTATCTGTAGTTGTTTGGGCGATTGGACCATTTCTCCTCCGGACCACGGTGCAGGATGACTTAGAATATTCGCGGTACGTTGAAAAATTTCAAAGCTAACGGAGTTTTCGGCGAATATCTCGAAAACGAGGGCGACACCTTGGTCGAAACGTTCGAGTAATGCGTTCGAATTGGAGCGAGGAACGCGTATCTGTAGTTGTTTGGGCGATTCTACGATTTCGCCTCCGGACCACGGTGCCGGAGGACTTAGAATATTCGCGGACAATGAAAAATTTCGAAGCTAACGGAGTTTTCGGCGAATATCTCGAAAACGAGGGCGACACCGTGGATGAACCGTTAGAGGAATACGTTCGAAATGGAGCGAGGACCGCGTATCTGTAGTTGTTTGGGCGATTGGACGATTTCGCCTCCGGACCACGGTGCCGGAGGACTTAGAATATTCGCGGGACTTTGAAAAATTTTGAAGCAAACGGAGTTTTCGGCGAATATTTCGAACACAAGGGCGACACCCTGGTCGAACCGTTCGGGTAATGCGTTCGAAATGTAGCGAGGAACGCGTATCTGTAGTTGTTTGGGCGATTGGACCATTTCTCCTCCGGACCACGGTGCAGGATGACTTAGAATATTCGCGGTACGTTGAAAAATTTCAAAGCTAACGGAGTTTTCGGCGAATATTTCGAAAACGTGGGCGACACCCTGGTCGAACCGTTCGCGTAATGCGTTCGAAATGTAGCGAGGAACGCGTATCTTTAGTTGTTTGGGCGATTGGACCATTTCTCCTCCGGACAACGGTGCCGGAGGACTTAGAATATTCGCGGGACTTTGAAAAATTTCAAAGCAAACGGAGTTTTCTTCGAATATTTCGAACACGATGGCGACACCGTGGTCGAAACTTTCGGGTAATGCGTTTGAAATGGTGCGAGGAACGCGTATCTGTAGTTGTTTGGGCGATTGGACCATTTCTCCTCCGGACCACGGTGCAGGATGACTTAGAATATTCGCGGTACTTTGAAAAATTTCAAAGCAAACGGAGTTTTCGGCGAATATTTCGAACACGAGGGCGACACCGTGGTCGAAACTTTCCGGTAATGCGTTCGAAATGGAGCGAGGACCGCGTATCTGTAGTTGTTTGGGCGATTGGACGATTTCGCCTCCGGACCACGGTGCCGGAGGACTTAGAATATTCGCGGGACTTTGAAAAATTTCGAAGCAAACGGAGTTTTCGGCGAATATTTCGAACACAAGGGCGACACCCTGGTCGAACCGTTCGAGTAATGCGTTCGAAATGTTGCGAGAAACGCGTATCTGTAGTTGTTTGGGCGATTGGACCATTTCTCCTCCGGACAACGGTGCCGGAGGACTTAGAATATTCACGGGACTTTGAAAAATTTCAAAGCAAACGGAGTTTTCTTCGAATTTCTCGAAAACGAGGGCGACACCTTGGTCGAAACGTTCGAGTAATGCGTTCGAATTGGAGCGAGGACCGCGTATCTGTAGTTGTTTGGGCGATTCTACGATTTCGCCTCCGGACCACGGTGCCGGAGGACTTAGAATATTCGCGGACATTGAAAAATTTCGAAGCTAACGGAGTTTTCGGCGAATATCTCGAAAACGAGGGCGACACCGTGGATGAACCGTTAGAGGAATACGTTCGAAATGGAGCGAGGACCGCGTATCTGTAGTTGTTTGGGCGATTGGACGATTTCGCCTCCGGACCACGGTGCCGGAGGACTTAGAATATTCGCGGGACTTTGAAAAATTTCGAAGCAAACGGAGTTTTCGGCGAATATTTCGAACACAAGGGCGACACCCTGGTCGAACTGTTCGAGTAATGCGTTCGAAATGTAGCGAGGAACGCGTATCTGTAGTTGTTTGGGCGATTGGACCATTTCTCCTCCGGACCACGGTGCAGGATGACTTAGAATATTCGCGGTACGTTGAAAAATTTCAAAGCTAACGGAGTTTTCGGCGAATATCTCGAAAACGAGGGCGACACCGCGGATGAACCGTTAGAGGAATACGTTCGAAATGGAGCGAGGACCGCGTATCTGTAGTTGGTTGGGCGATTGGACGATTTCGCCTCCGGACCACGGTGCCGGAGGACTTAGAATATTCGCGGGACTTTGAAAAATTTCAAAGCAAACGGAGTTTTCTTCGAATATTTCGAACACGAAGGCGACACCGTGGTCGAAACTATCGGGCAATGCGTTTGAAATGGTGCGAGGAACGCGTATCTGTAGTTGTTTGGGCGATTGGACCATTTCTCCTCCGGACCACGGTGCAGGATGACTTAGAATATTCGCGGTACTTTGATAAATTTCAAAGCAAACGGAGTTTTCGGCGAATATTTCGAACACGAGGGCGACACCGTGGTCGAAACTTTCCGGTACTGCGTTCGAAATGGAGCGAGGACCGCGTATCTGTAGTTGTTTGGGCGATTGGACGATTTCGCCTCCGGACCACGGTGCCGGAGGACTTAGAATATTCGCGGGACTTTGAAAAATTTCGAAGCAAACGGAGTTTTCGGCGAATATCTCGAAAACGAGGGCGACACCGTAGATGAACCGTTAGAGGAATACGTTCGAAATGGAGCGAGGACCGCGTATCTGTAGTTGTTTGGGCGATTGGACGATTTCTCCTCCGGACCACGGTGCCGGAGGACTTAGAATATTCGCGGGACTTTGAAAAATTTCGAAGCAAACGGAGTTTTCGGCGAATATTTCGAACACTAGGGCGACACCCTGGTCGAACCGTTCGAGTAATGCGTTCGAAATGTAGCGAGGAACGCGTATCTGTAGTTGTTTGGGCGATTGGATCATTTCTCCTCCGGACCACGGTGCCGGAGGACTTAGAATATTCGCGGGACTTTGAAAAATTTCGAAGCAAACGGAGTTTTCGGCGAATATTTCGTACACAAGGGCGACACGCTGGTCGAACCGTTCGAGTAATGCGTTCGAAATGTAGCGAGGAACGCGTATCTGTAGTTGTTTGGGCGATTGGACCATTTCTCCTCCCGACCACGGTGCCGGAGGACTTAGAATATTCGCGGGACTTTGAAAAATTTCGAAGCAAACGGAGTTTTCGGCGAATATTTCGTACACAAGGGCGACACGCTGGTCGAAACGTTCGAGTAATGCGTTCGAATTGGAGCGAGGAACGCGTATCTGTAGTTGTTTGGGCGATTCTACGATTTCGCCTCCGGACCACGGTGCCGGAGGACTTAGAATATTCGCGGACATTGAAAAATTTCGAAGCTAACGGAGTTTTCGGCGAATATCTCGAAAACGAGGGCGACACCGTGGATGAACCGTTAGAGGAATTCGTTCGAAATGGAGCGAGGACCGCGTATCTGTAGTTGTTTGGGCGATTGGACGATTTCGCCTCCGGACCACGGTGCCGGAGGACTTAGAATATTCGCGGGACTTTGAAAAATTTCGAAGCAAACGGAGTTTTCGGCGAATATTTCGAACACAAGGGCGACACCCTGGTCGAACTGTTCGAGTAATGCGTTCGAAATGTAGCGAGGAACGCGTATCTGTAGTTGTTTGGGCGATTGGACCATTTCTCCTCCGGACCACGGTGCAGGATGACTTAGAATATTCGCGGTACGTTGAAAAATTTCAAAGCTAACGGAGTTTTCGGCGAATATCTCGAAAACGAGGGCGACACCGCGGATGAACCGTTAGAGGAATACGTTCGAAATGGAGCGAGGACCGCGTATCTGTAGTTGGTTGGGCGATTGGACGATTTCGCCTCCGGACCACGGTGCCGGAGGACTTAGAATATTCGCGGGACTTTGAAAAATTTCAAAGCAAACGGAGTTTTCTTCGAATATTTCGAACACGAAGGCGACACCGTGGTCGAAACTATCGGGCAATGCGTTTGAAATGGTGCGAGGAACGCGTATCTGTAGTTGTTTGGGCGATTGGACCATTTCTCCTCCGGACCACGGTGCAGGATGACTTAGAATATTCGCGGTACTTTGATAAATTTCAAAGCAAACGGAGTTTTCGGCGAATATTTCGAACACGAGGGCGACACCGTGGTCGAAACTTTCCGGTACTGCGTTCGAAATGGAGCGAGGACCGCGTATCTGTAGTTGTTTGGGCGATTGGACGATTTCGCCTCCGGACCACGGTGCCGGAGGACTTAGAATATTCGCGGGACTTTGAAAAATTTCGAAGCAAACGGAGTTTTCGGCGAATATCTCGAAAACGAGGGCGACACCGTAGATGAACCGTTAGAGGAATTCGTTCGAAATGGAGCGAGGACCGCGTATCTGTAGTTGTTTGGGCGATTGGACGATTTCGCCTCCGGACCACGGTGCCGGAGGACTTAGAATATTCGCGGGACTTTGAAAAATTTCGAAGCAAACGGAGTTTTCGGCGAATATTTCGAACACTAGGGCGACACCCTGGTCGAACCGTTCGAGTAATGCGTTCGAAATGTAGCGAGGAACGCGTATCTGTAGTTGTTTGGGCGATTGGATCATTTCTCCTCCGGACCACGGTGCCGGAGGACTTAGAATATTCGCGGGACTTTGAAAAATTTCGAAGCAAACGGAGTTTTCGGCGAATATTTCGTACACAAGGGCGACACGCTGGTCGAACCGTTCGAGTAATGCGTTCGAAATGTAGCGAGGAACGCGTATCTGTAGTTGTTTGGGCGATTGGACCATTTCTCCTCCCGACCACGGTGCCGGAGGACTTAGAATATTCGCGGGACTTTGAAAAATTTCGAAGCAAACGGAGTTTTCGGCGAATATTTCGAAAACGAGGGCGACACCCTGGTCGAACCGTTCGCGAAATGCGTTCGAAATGTAGCGAGGAACGCGTATCTTTAATTGTTTGGGCGATTGGACCATTTCTCCTCCGGACAACGGTGCCGGAGGACTTAGAATATTCGCGGGACTTTGAAAAATTTCAAAGCAAACGGAGTTTTCTTCGAATATTTCGAACACGAAGGCGACACCGTGGTCGAAACTTTCGGGTAATGCGTTTGAAATGGTGCGAGGAACGCGTATCTGTAGTTGTTTGGGCGATTGGACCATTTCTCCTCCGGACCACGGTGCAGGATGACTTAGAATATTCGCGGTACTTTGAAAAATTTCAAAGCAAACGGAGTTTTCGGCGAATATTTCGAACACGAGGGCGACACCGTGGTCGAAACTTTCCGGTAATGCGTTCGAAATGGAGCGAGGACCGCGTATCTGTAGTTGTTTGGGCGATTGGACGATTTCGCCTCCGGACCACGGTGCCGGAGGACTTAGAATATTCGCGGGACTTTGAAAAATTTCGAAGCAAACGGAGTTTTCGGCGAATATTTCGAACACAAGGGCGACACCCTGGTCGAACCGTTCGAGTAATGCGTTCGAAATGTTGCGAGAAACGCGTATCTGTAGTTGTTTGGGCGATTGGACCATTTCTCCTCCGGACAACGGTGCCGGAGGACTTAGAATATTCACGGGACTTTGAAAAATTTCAAAGCAAACGGAGTTTTCTTCGAATTTCTCGAAAACGAGGGCGACACCTTGGTCGAAACGTTCGAGTAATGCGTTCGAATTGGAGCGAGTAACGCGTATCTGTAGTTGTTTGGGCGATTCTACGATTTCGCCTCCGGACCACGGTGCCGGAGGACTTAGAATATTCGCGGACATTGAAAAATTTCGAAGCTAACGGAGTTTTCGGCGAATATCTCGAAAACGAGGGCGACACCGTGGATGAACCGTTAGAGGAATACGTTCGAAATGGAGCGAGGACCGCGTATCTGTAGTTGTTTGGGCGATTGGACGATTTCGCCTCCGGACCACGGTGCCGGAGGACTTAGAATATTCGCGGGACTTTGAAAAATTTCGAAGCAAACGGAGTTTTCGGCGAATATTTCGAACACAAGGGCGACACCCTGGTCGAACCGTTCGAGTAATGCGTTCGAAATGTAGCGAGGAACGCGTATCTGTAGTTGTTTGGGCGATTGGATGATTTCGCCTCCGGACCACGGTGCCGGAGGACTTAGAATATTCGCGGGACTTTGAAAAATTTCGAAGCAAACGGAGTTTTCGGCGAATATTTCGAACACAAGGGCGACACCCTGGTCGAACTGTTCGAGTAATGCGTTCGAAATGTAGCGAGGAACGCGTATCTGTAGTTGTTTGGGCGATTGGACCATTTCTCCTCCGGACCACGGTGCAGGATGACTTAGAATATTCGCGGTACGTTGAAAAATTTCAAAGCTAACGGAGTTTTCGGCGAATATCTCGAAAACGAGGGCGACACCGCGGATGAACCGTTAGAGGAATACGTTCGAAATGGAGCGAGGACCGCGTATCTGTAGTTGGTTGGGCGATTGGACGATTTCGCCTCCGGACCACGGTGCCGGAGGACTTAGAATATTCGTGGGACTTTGAAAAATTTCGAAGCAAACGGAGTTTTCGGCGAATATTTCGAAAACGAGGGCGACACCCTGGTCGAACCGTTCGCGTAATGCGTTCGAAATGTAGCGAGGAACGCGTATCTTTAGTTGTTTGGGCGATTGGACCATTTCTCCTCCGGATAACGGTGCCGGAGGACTTAGAATATTCGCGGGACTTTGAAAAATTTCAAAGCAAACGGAGTTTTCGGCGAATATTTCGTACACAAGGGCGACACGCTGGTCGAACCGTTCGAGTAATGCGTTCGAAATGTAGCGAGGAACGCGTATCTGTAGTTGTTTGGGCGATTGGATCATTTCTCCTCCGGACCACGGTGCCGGAGGACTTAGAATATTCGCGGGACTTTGAAAAATTTCGAAGCAAACGGAGTTTTCGGCGAATATTTCGAACACAAGGGCGACACCCTGGTCGAACCGTTCGAGTAATGCGTTCGAAATGTAGCGAGGAACGCGTATCTGTAGTTGTTTGGGCGATTGGACGATTTCGCCTCCGGCCCACGGTGCAGGATGACTTAGAATATTCGCGGTACGTTGAAAAATTTCAAAGCTAACGGAGTTTTCGGCGAATATCTCGAAAACGAGGGCGACACCTTGGTCGAAACGTTCGAGTAATGCGTTCGAATTGGAGCGAGGAACGCGTATCTGTAGTTGTTTGGGCGATTCTACGATTTCGCCTCCGGACCACGGTGCCGGAGGACTTAGAATATTCGCGGACAATGAAAAATTTCGAAGCTAACGGAGTTTTCGGCGAATATCTCGAAAACGAGGGCGACACCGTGGATGAACCGTTAGAGGAATACGTTCGAAATGGAGCGAGGACCGCGTATCTGTAGTTGTTTGGGCGATTGGACGATTTCGCCTCCGGACCACGGTGCCGGAGGACTTAGAATATTCGCGGGACTTTGAAAAATTTTGAAGCAAACGGAGTTTTCGGCGAATATTTCGAACACAAGGGCGACACCCTGGTCGAACCGTTCGGGTAATGCGTTCGAATTGGAGCGAGGAACGCGTATCTGTAGTTGTTTGGGCGATTCTACGATTTCGCCTCCGGACCACGGTGCCGGAGGACTTAGAATATTCGCGGACAATGAAAAATTTCGAAGCTAACGGAGTTTTCGGCGAATATCTCGAAAACGAGGGCGACACCGTGGATGAACCGTTAGAGGAATACGTTCGAAATGGAGCGAGGACCGCGTATCTGTAGTTGTTTGGGCGATTGGACGATTTCGCCTCCGGACCACGGTGCCGGAGGACTTAGAATATTCGCGGGACTTTGAAAAATTTTGAAGCAAACGGAGTTTTCGGCGAATATTTCGAACACAAGGGCGACACCCTGGTCGAACCGTTCGGGTAATGCGTTCGAAATGGAGCGAGGAACGCGTATCTGTAGTTGTTTGGGCGATTGGACCATTTCTCCTCCGGACCACGGTGCAGGATGACTTAGAATATTCGCGGTACGTTGAAAAATTTCAAAGCTAACGGAGTTTTCGGCGAATATTTCGAAAACGTGGGCGACACCCTGGTCGAACCGTTCGCGTAATGCGTTCGAAATGTAGCGAGGAACGCGTATCTTTAGTTGTTTGGGCGATTGGACCATTTCTCCTCCGGACAACGGTGCCGGAGGACTTAGAATATTCGCGGGACTTTGAAAAATTTCAAAGCAAACGGAGTTTTCTTCGAATATTTCGAACACGATGGCGACACCGTGGTCGAAACTTTCGGGTAATGCGTTTGAAATGGTGCGAGGAACGCGTATCTGTAGTTGTTTGGGCGATTGGACCATTTCTCCTCCGGACCACGGTGCAGGATGACTTAGAATATTCGCGGTACTTTGAAAAATTTCAAAGCAAACGGAGTTTTCGGCGAATATTTCGAACACGAGGGCGACACCGTGGTCGAAACTTTCCGGTAATGCGTTCGAAATGGAGCGAGGACCGCGTATCTGTAGTTGTTTGGGCGATTGGACGATTTCGCCTCCGGACCACGGTGCCGGAGGACTTAGAATATTCGCGGGACTTTGAAAAATTTCGAAGCAAACGGAGTTTTCGGCGAATATTTCGAACACAAGGGCGACACCCTGGTCGAACCGTTCGAGTAATGCGTTCGAAATGTTGCGAGAAACGCGTATCTGTAGTTGTTTGGGCGATTGGACCATTTCTCCTCCGGACAACGGTGCCGGAGGACTTAGAATATTCACGGGACTTTGAAAAATTTCAAAGCAAACGGAGTTTTCTTCGAATTTCTCGAAAACGAGGGCGACACCTTGGTCGAAACGTTCGAGTAATGCGTTCGAATTGGAGCGAGGACCGCGTATCTGTAGTTGTTTGGGCGATTCTACGATATCGCCTCCGGACCACGGTGCCGGAGGACTTAGAATATTCGCGGACATTGAAAAATTTCGAAGCTAACGGAGTTTTCGGCGAATATCTCGAAAACGAGGGCGACACCGTGGATGAACCGTTAGAGGAATACGTTCGAAATGGAGCGAGGACCGCGTATCTGTAGTTGTTTGGGCGATTGGACGATTTCGCCTCCGGACCACGGTGCCGGAGGACTTAGAATATTCGCGGGACTTTGAAAAATTTCGAAGCAAACGGAGTTTTCGGCGAATATTTCGAACACAAGGGCGACACCCTGGTCGAACTGTTCGAGTAATGCGTTCGAAATGTAGCGAGGAACGCGTATCTGTAGTTGTTTGGGCGATTGGACCATTTCTCCTCCGGACCACGGTGCAGGATGACTTAGAATATTCGCGGTACGTTGAAAAATTTCAAAGCTAACGGAGTTTTCGGCGAATATCTCGAAAACGAGGGCGACACCGCGGATGAACCGTTAGAGGAATACGTTCGAAATGGAGCGAGGACCGCGTATCTGTAGTTGGTTGGGCGATTGGACGATTTCGCCTCCGGACCACGGTGCCGGAGGACTTAGAATATTCGCGGGACTTTGAAAAATTTCAAAGCAAACGGAGTTTTCTTCGAATATTTCGAACACGATGGCGACACCGTGGTCGAAACTATCGGGCAATGCGTTTGAAATGGTGCGAGGAACGCGTATCTGTAGTTGTTTGGGCGATTGGACCATTTCTCCTCCGGACCACGGTGCAGGATGACTTAGAATATTCGCGGTACTTTGATAAATTTCAAAGCAAACGGAGTTTTCGGCGAATATTTCGAACACGAGGGCGACACCGTGGTCGAAACTTTCCGGTACTGCGTTCGAAATGGAGCGAGGACCGCGTATCTGTAGTTGTTTGGGCGATTGGACGATTTCGCCTCCGGACCACGGTGCCGGAGGACTTAGAATATTCGCGGGACTTTGAAAAATTTCGAAGCAAACGGAGTTTTCGGCGAATATTTCGAAAACGTGGGCGACACCCTGGTCGAACCGTTCGCGTAATGCGTTCGAAATGTAGCGAGGAACGCGTATCTTTAGTTGTTTGGGCGATTGGACCATTTCTCCTCCGGACAACGGTGCCGGAGGACTTAGAATATTCGCGGGACTTTGAAAAATTTCAAAGCAAACGGAGTTTTCTTCGAATATTTCGAACACGATGGCGACACCGTGGTCGAAACTTTCGGGTAATGCGTTTGAAATGGTGCGAGGAACGCGTATCTGTAGTTGTTTGGGCGATTGGACCATTTCTCCTCCGGACCACGGTGCAGGATGACTTAGAATATTCGCGGTACTTTGAAAAATTTCAAAGCAAACGGAGTTTTCGGCGAATATTTCGAACACGAGGGCGACACCGTGGTCGAAACTTTCCGGTAATGCGTTCGAAATGGAGCGAGGACCGCGTATCTGTAGTTGTTTGGGCGATTGGACGATTTCGCCTCCGGACCACGGTGCCGGAGGACTTAGAATATTCGCGGGACTTTGAAAAATTTCGAAGCAAACGGAGTTTTCGGCGAATATTTCGAACACAAGGGCGACACCCTGGTCGAACCGTTCGAGTAATGCGTTCGAAATGTTGCGAGAAACGCGTATCTGTAGTTGTTTGGGCGATTGGACCATTTCTCCTCCGGACAACGGTGCCGGAGGACTTAGAATATTCACGGGACTTTGAAAAATTTCAAAGCAAACGGAGTTTTCTTCGAATTTCTCGAAAACGAGGGCGACACCTTGGTCGAAACGTTCGAGTAATGCGTTCGAATTGGAGCGAGGAACGCGTATCTGTAGTTGTTTGGGCGATTCTACGATTTCGCCTCCGGACCACGGTGCCGGAGGACTTAGAATATTCGCGGACATTGAAAAATTTCGAAGCTAACGGAGTTTTCGGCGAATATCTCGAAAACGAGGGCGACACCGTGGATGAACCGTTAGAGGAATACGTTCGAAATGGAGCGAGGACCGCGTATCTGTAGTTGTTTGGGCGATTGGACGATTTCGCCTCCGGACCACGGTGCCGGAGGACTTAGAATATTCGCGGGACTTTGAAAAATTTCGAAGCAAACGGAGTTTTCGGCGAATATTTCGAACACAAGGGCGACACCCTGGTCGAACCGTTCGAGTAATGCGTTCGAAATGTAGCGAGGAACGCGTATCTGTAGTTGTTTGGGCGATTGGACGATTTCGCCTCCGGACCACGGTGCCGGAGGACTTAGAATATTCGCGGGACTTTGAAAAATTTCGAAGCAAACGGAGTTTTCGGCGAATATTTCGAACACAAGGGCGACACCCTGGTCGAACTGTTCGAGTAATGCGTTCGAAATGTAGCGAGGAACGCGTATCTGTAGTTGTTTGGGCGATTGGACCATTTCTCCTCCGGACCACGGTGCAGGATGACTTAGAATATTCGCGGTACGTTGAAAAATTTCAAAGCTAACGGAGTTTTCGGCGAATATCTCGAAAACGAGGGCGACACCGCGGATGAACCGTTAGAGGAATACGTTCGAAATGGAGCGAGGACCGCGTATCTGTAGTTGGTTGGGCGATTGGACGATTTCGCCTCCGGACCACGGTGCCGGAGGACTTAGAATATTCGTGGGACTTTGAAAAATTTCGAAGCAAACGGAGTTTTCGGCGAATATTTCGAAAACGAGGGCGACACCCTGGTCGAACCGTTCGCGTAATGCGTTCGAAATGTAGCGAGGAACGCGTATCTTTAGTTGTTTGGGCGATTGGACCATTTCTCCTCCGGATAACGGTGCCGGAGGACTTAGAATATTCGCGGGACTTTGAAAAATTTCAAAGCAAACGGAGTTTTCGGCGAATATTTCGAACACAAGGGCGACACGCTGGTCGAACCGTTCGAGTAATGCGTTCGAAATGTAGCGAGGAACGCGTATCTGTAGTTGTTTGGGCGATTGGATCATTTCTCCTCCGGACCACGGTGCCGGAGGACTTAGAATATTCGCGGGACTTTGAAAAATTTCGAAGCAAACGGAGTTTTCGGCGAATATTTCGAACACAAGGGCGACACCCTGGTCGAACCGTTCGAGTAATGCGTTCGAAATGTAGCGAGGAACGCGTATCTGTAGTTGTTTGGGCGATTGGACGATTTCGCCTCCGGCCCACGGTGCCGGAGGACTTAGAATATTCGCGGGACTTTGAAAAATTTCGAAGCAAACGGAGTTTTCGGCGAATATTTCGAACACAAGGGCGACACCCTGGTCGAACTGTTCGAGTAATGCGTTCGAAATGTAGCGAGGAACGCGTATCTGTAGTTGTTTGGGCGATTGGACCATTTCTCCTCCGGACCACGGTGCAGGATGACTTAGAATATTCGCGGTACGTTGAAAAATTTCAAAGCTAACGGAGTTTTCGGCGAATATCTCGAAAACGAGGGCGACACCTTGGTCGAAACGTTCGAGTAATGCGTTCGAATTGGAGCGAGGAACGCGTATCTGTAGTTGTTTGGGCGATTCTACGATTTCGCCTCCGGACCACGGTGCCGGAGGACTTAGAATATTCGCGGACAATGAAAAATTTCGAAGCTAACGGAGTTTTCGGCGAATATCTCGAAAACGAGGGCGACACCGTGGATGAACCGTTAGAGGAATTCGTTCGAAATGGAGCGAGGACCGCGTATCTGTAGTTGTTTGGGCGATTGGACGATTTCGCCTCCGGACCACGGTGCCGGAGGACTTAGAATATACGCGGGACTTTGAAAAATTTTGAAGCAAACGGAGTTTTCGGCGAATATTTCGAACACAAGGGCGACACCCTGGTCGAACCGTTCGGGTAATGCGTTCGAAATGTAGCGAGGAACGCGTATCTGTAGTTGTTTGGGCGATTGGACCATTTCTCCTCCGGACCACGGTGCAGGATGACTTAGAATATTCGCGGTACGTTGAAAAATTTCAAAGCTAACGGAGTTTTCGGCGAATATTTCGAAAACGTGGGCGACACCCTGGTCGAACCGTTCGCGTAATGCGTTCGAAATGTAGCGAGGAACGCGTATCTTTAGTTGTTTGGGCGATTGGACCATTTCTCCTCCGGACAACGGTGCCGGAGGACTTAGAATATTCGCGGGACTTTGAAAAATTTCAAAGCAAACGGAGTTTTCTTCGAATATTTCGAACACGAGGGCGACACCGTGGTCGAAACTTTCGAGTAATGCGTTCGAATTGGAGCGAGGAACGCGTATCTGTAGTTGTTTGGGCGATTCTACGATTTCGCCTCCGGACCACGGTGCCGGAGGACTTAGAATATTCGCGGACATTGAAAAATTTCGAAGCTAACGGAGTTTTCGGCGAATATCTCGAAAACGAGGGCGACACCGTGGATGAACCGTTAGAGGAATACGTTCGAAATGGAGCGAGGACCGCGTATCTGTAGTTGTTTGGGCGATTGGACGATTTCGCCTCCGGACCACGGTGCCGGAGGACTTAGAATATTCGCGGGACTTTGAAAAATTTCGAAGCAAACGGAGTTTTCGGCGAATATTTCGAACACAAGGGCGACACCCTGGTCGAACTGTTCGAGTAATGCGTTCGAAATGTAGCGAGGAACGCGTATCTGTAGTTGTTTGGGCGATTGGACCATTTCTCCTCCGGACCACGGTGCAGGATGACTTAGAATATTCGCGGTACGTTGAAAAATTTCAAAGCTAACGGAGTTTTCGGCGAATATCTCGAAAACGAGGGCGACACCGCGGATGAACCGTTAGAGGAATACGTTCGAAATGGAGCGAGGACCGCGTATCTGTAGTTGGTTGGGCGATTGGACGATTTCGCCTCCGGACCACGGTGCCGGAGGACTTAGAATATTCGCGGGACTTTGAAAAATTTCAAAGCAAACGGAGTTTTCTTCGAATATTTCGAACACGAAGGCGACACCGTGGTCGAAACTATCGGGCAATGCGTTTGAAATGGTGCGAGGAACGCGTATCTGTAGTTGTTTGGGCGATTGGACCATTTCTCCTCCGGACCACGGTGCAGGAGGACTTAGAATATTCGCGGTACTTTGATAAATTTCAAAGCAAACGGAGTTTTCGGCGAATATTTCGAACACGAGGGCGACACCGTGGTCGAAACTTTCCGGTACTGCGTTCGAAATGGAGCGAGGACCGCGTATCTGTAGTTGTTTGGGCGATTGGACGATTTCGCCTCCGGACCACGGTGCCGGAGGACTTAGAATATTCGCGGGACTTTGAAAAATTTCGAAGCAAACGGAGTTTTCGGCGAATATCTCGAAAACGAGGGCGACACCGTGGATGAACCGTTAGAGGAATACGTTCGAAATGGAGCGAGGACCGCGTATCTGTAGTTGGTTGGGCGATTGGACGATTTCGCCTCCGGACCACGGTGCCGGAGGACTTAGAATATTCGCGGGACTTTGATAAATTTCGAAGCAAACGGAGTTTTCGGCGAATATTTCGAACACAAGGGCGACACCCTGGTCGAACCGTTCGAGTAATGCGTTCGAAATGTTGCGAGAAACGCGTATCTGTAGTTGTTTGGGCGATTGGACCATTTCTCCTCCGGACAACGGTGCCGGAGGACTTAGAATATTCACGGGACTTTGAAAAATTTCAAAGCAAACGGAATTTTCTTCGAATTTCTCGAAAACGAGGGCGACACCTTGGTCGAAACGTTCGAGTAATGCGTTCGAATTGGAGCGAGGAACGCGTATCTGTAGTTGTTTGGGCGATTCTACGATTTCGCCTCCGGACCACGGTGCCGGAGGACTTAGAATATTCGCGGACAATGAAAAATTTCGAAGCTAACGGAGTTTTCGGCGAATATCTCGAAAACGAGGGCGACACCGTGGATGAACCGTTAGAGGAATACGTTCGAAATGGAGCGAGGACCGCGTATCTGTAGTTGTTTGGGCGATTGGACGATTTCGCCTCCGGACCACGGTGCCGGAGGACTTAGAATATTCGCGGGACTTTGAAAAATTTTGAAGCAAACGGAGTTTTCGGCGAATATTTCGAACACAAGGGCGACACCCTGGTCGAACCGTTCGGGTAATGCGTTCGAAATGTAGCGAGGAACGCGTATCTGTAGTTGTTTGGGCGATTGGACCATTTCTCCTCCGGACCACGGTGCAGGATGACTTAGAATATTCGCGGTACGTTGAAAAATTTCAAAGCTAACGGAGTTTTCGGCGAATATTTCGAAAACGTGGGCGACACCCTGGTCGAACCGTTCGCGTAATGCGTTCGAAATGTAGCGAGGAACGCGTATCTTTAGTTGTTTGGGCGATTGGACCATTTCTCCTCCGGACAACGGTGCCGGAGGACTTAGAATATTCGCGGGACTTTGAAAAATTTCAAAGCAAACGGAGTTTTCTTCGAATATTTCGAACACGATGGCGACACCGTGGTCGAAACTTTCGGGTAATGCGTTTGAAATGGTGCGAGGAACGCGTATCTGTAGTTGTTTGGGCGATTGGACCATTTCTCCTCCGGACCACGGTGCAGGATGACTTAGAATATTCGCGGTACTTTGAAAAATTTCAAAGCAAACGGAGTTTTCGGCGAATATTTCGAACACGAGGGCGACACCGTGGTCGAAACTTTCCGGTAATGCGTTCGAAATGGAGCGAGGACCGCGTATCTGTAGTTGTTTGGGCGATTGGACGATTTCGCCTCCGGACCACGGTGCCGGAGGACTTAGAATATTCGCGGGACTTTGAAAAATTTCGAAGCAAACGGAGTTTTCGGCGAATATTTCGAACACAAGGGCGACACCCTGGTCGAACCGTTCGAGTAATGCGTTCGAAATGTTGCGAGAAACGCGTATCTGTAGTTGTTTGGGCGATTGGACCATTTCTCCTCCGGACAACGGTGCCGGAGGACTTAGAATATTCACGGGACTTTGAAAAATTTCAAAGCAAACGGAGTTTTCTTCGAATTTCTCGAAAACGAGGGCGACACCTTGGTCGAAACGTTCGAGTAATGCGTTCGAATTGGAGCGAGGAACGCGTATCTGTAGTTGTTTGGGCGATTCTACGATTTCGCCTCCGGACCACGGTGCCGGAGGACTTAGAATATTCGCGGACATTGAAAAATTTCGAAGCTAACGGAGTTTTCGGCGAATATCTCGAAAACGAGGGCGACACCGTGGATGAACCGTTAGAGGAATACGTTCGAAATGGAGCGAGGACCGCGTATCTGTAGTTGTTTGGGCGATTGGACGATTTCGCCTCCGGACCACGGTGCCGGAGGACTTAGAATATTCGCGGGACTTTGAAAAATTTCGAAGCAAACGGAGTTTTCGGCGAATATTTCGAACACAAGGGCGACACCCTGGTCGAACCGTTCGAGTAATGCGTTCGAAATGTAGCGAGGAACGCGTATCTGTAGTTGTTTGGGCGATTGGACGATTTCGCCTCCGGACCACGGTGCCGGAGGACTTAGAATATTCGCGGGACTTTGAAAAATTTCGAAGCAAACGGAGTTTTCGGCGAATATTTCGAACACAAGGGCGACACCCTGGTCGAACTGTTCGAGTAATGCGTTCGAAATGTAGCGAGGAACGCGTATCTGTAGTTGTTTGGGCGATTGGACCATTTCTCCTCCGGACCACGGTGCAGGAGGACTTAGAATATTCGCGGTACGTTGAAAAATTTCAAAGCTAACGGAGTTTTCGGCGAATATCTCGAAAACGAGGGCGACACCGCGGATGAACCGTTAGAGGAATACGTTCGAAATGGAGCGAGGACCGCGTATCTGTAGTTGGTTGGGCGATTGGACGATTTCGCCTCCGGACCACGGTGCCGGAGGACTTAGAATATTCGTGGGACTTTGAAAAATTTCGAAGCAAACGGAGTTTTCGGCGAATATTTCGAAAACGAGGGCGACACCCTGGTCGAACCGTTCGCGTAATGCGTTCGAAATGTAGCGAGGAACGCGTATCTTTAGTTGTTTGGGCGATTGGACCATTTCTCCTCCGGATAACGGTGCCGGAGGACTTAGAATATTCGCGGGACTTTGAAAAATTTCAAAGCAAACGGAGTTTTCGGCGAATATTTCGTACACAAGGGCGACACGCTGGTCGAACCGTTCGAGTAATGCGTTCGAAATGTAGCGAGGAACGCGTATCTGTAGTTGTTTGGGCGATTGGATCATTTCTCCTCCGGACCACGGTGCCGGAGGACTTAGAATATTCGCGGGACTTTGAAAAATTTCGAAGCAAACGGAGTTTTCGGCGAATATTTCGAACACAAGGGCGACACCCTGGTCGAACCGTTCGAGTAATGCGTTCGAAATGTAGCGAGGAACGCGTATCTGTAGTTGTTTGGGCGATTGGACGATTTCGCCTCCGGCCCACGGTGCCGGAGGACTTAGAATATTCGCGGGACTTTGAAAAATTTCGAAGCAAACGGAGTTTTCGGCGAATATTTCGAACACAAGGGCGACACCCTGGTCGAACTGTTCGAGTAATGCGTTCGAAATGTAGCGAGGAACGCGTATCTGTAGTTGTTTGGGCGATTGGACCATTTCTCCTCCGGACCACGGTGCAGGATGACTTAGAATATTCGCGGTACGTTGAAAAATTTCAAAGCTAACGGAGTTTTCGGCGAATATCTCGAAAACGAGGGCGACACCTTGGTCGAAACGTTCGAGTAATGCGTTCGAATTGGAGCGAGGAACGCGTATCTGTAGTTGTTTGGGCGATTCTACGATTTCGCCTCCGGACCACGGTGCCGGAGGACTTAGAATTTTCGCGGACAATGAAAAATTTCGAAGCTAACGGAGTTTTCGGCGAATATCTCGAAAACGAGGGCGACACCGTGGATGAACCGTTAGAGGAATACGTTCGAAATGGAGCGAGGACCGCGTATCTGTAGTTGTTTGGGCGATTGGACGATTTCGCCTCCGGACCACGGTGCCGGAGGACTTAGAATATTCGCGGGACTTTGAAAAATTTTGAAGCAAACGGAGTTTTCGGCGAATATTTCGAACACAAGGGCGACACCCTGGTCGAACCGTTCGGGTAATGCGTTCGAAATGTAGCGAGGAACGCGTATCTGTAGTTGTTTGGGCGATTGGACCATTTCTCCTCCGGACCACGGTGCAGGATGACTTAGAATATTCGCGGTACGTTGAAAAATTTCAAAGCTAACGGAGTTTTCGGCGAATATTTCGAAAACGTGGGCGACACCCTGGTCGAACCGTTCGCGTAATGCGTTCGAAATGTAGCGAGGAACGCGTATCTTTAGTTGTTTGGGCGATTGGACCATTTCTCCTCCGGACAACGGTGCCGGAGGACTTAGAATATTCGCGGGACTTTGAAAAATTTCAAAGCAAACGGAGTTTTCTTCGAATATTTCGAACACGATGGCGACACCGTGGTCGAAACTTTCGGGTAATGCGTTTGAAATGGTGCGAGGAACGCGTATCTGTAGTTGTTTGGGCGATTGGACCATTTCTCCTCCGGACCACGGTGCAGGATGACTTAGAATATTCGCGGTACTTTGAAAAATTTCAAAGCAAACGGAGTTTTCGGCGAATATTTCGAACACGAGGGCGACACCGTGGTCGAAACTTTCCGGTAATGCGTTCGAAATGGAGCGAGGACCGCGTATCTGTAGTTGTTTGGGCGATTGGACGATTTCGCCTCCGGACCACGGTGCCGGAGGACTTAGAATATTCGCGGGACTTTGAAAAATTTCGAAGCAAACGGAGTTTTCGGCGAATATTTCGAACACAAGGGCGACACCCTGGTCGAACCGTTCGAGTAATGCGTTCGAAATGTTGCGAGAAACGCGTATCTGTAGTTGTTTGGGCGATTGGACCATTTCTCCTCCGGACAACGGTGCCGGAGGACTTAGAATATTCACGGGACTTTGAAAAATTTCAAAGCAAACGGAGTTTTCTTCGAATTTCTCGAAAACGAGGGCGACACCTTGGTCGAAACGTTCGAGTAATGCGTTCGAATTGGAGCGAGGAACGCGTATCTGTAGTTGTTTGGGCGATTCTACGATTTCGCCTCCGGACCACGGTGCCGGAGGACTTAGAATATTCGCGGACATTGAAAAATTTCGAAGCTAACGGAGTTTTCGGCGAATATCTCGAAAACGAGGGCGACACCGTGGATGAACCGTTAGAGGAATACGTTCGAAATGGAGCGAGGACCGCGTATCTGTAGTTGTTTGGGCGATTGGACGATTTCGCCTCCGGACCACGGTGCCGGAGGACTTAGAATATTCGCGGGACTTTGAAAAATTTCGAAGCAAACGGAGTTTTCGGCGAATATTTCGAACACAAGGGCGACACCCTGGTCGAACTGTTCGAGTAATGCGTTCGAAATGTAGCGAGGAACGCGTATCTGTAGTTGTTTGGGCGATTGGACCATTTCTCCTCCGGACCACGGTGCAGGATGACTTAGAATATTCGCGGTACTTTGAAAAATTTCAAAGCTAACGGAGTTTTCGGCGAATATCTCGAAAACGAGGGCGACACCGCGGATGAACCGTTAGAGGAATACGTTCGAAATGGAGCGAGGACCGCGTATCTGTAGTTGGTTGGGCGATTGGACGATTTCGCCTCCGGACCACGGTGCCGGAGGACTTAGAATATTCGCGGGACTTTGAAAAATTTCAAAGCAAACGGAGTTTTCTTCGAATATTTCGAACACGAAGGCGACACCGTGGTCGAAACTATCGGGCAATGCGTTTGAAATGGTGCGAGGAACGCGTATCTGTAGTTGTTTGGGCGATTGGACCATTTCTCCTCCGGACCACGGTGCAGGATGACTTAGAATATTCGCGGTACTTTGATAAATTTCAAAGCAAACGGAGTTTTCGGCGAATATTTCGAACACGAGGGCGACACCGTGGTCGAAACTTTCCGGTACTGCGTTCGAAATGGAGCGAGGACCGCGTATCTGTAGTTGTTTGGGCGATTGGACGATTTCGCCTCCGGACCACGGTGCCGGAGGACTTAGAATATTCGCGGGACTTTGAAAAATTTCGAAGCAAACGGAGTTTTCGGCGAATATTTCGAAAACGAGGGCGACACCGTAGATGAACCGTTAGAGGAATACGTTCGAAATGGAGCGAGGACCGCGTATCTGTAGTTGTTTGGGCGATTGGACGATTTCGCCTCCGGACCACGGTGCCGGAGGACTTAGAATATTCGCGGGACTTTGAAAAATTTCGAAGCAAACGGAGTTTTCGGCGAATATTTCGAACACTAGGGCGACACCCTGGTCGAACCGTTCGAGTAATGCGTTCGAAATGTAGCGAGGAACGCGTATCTGTAGTTGTTTGGGCGATTGGATCATTTCTCCTCCGGACCACGGTGCCGGAGGACTTAGAATATTCGCGGGACTTTGAAAAATTTCGAAGCAAACGGAGTTTTCGGCGAATATTTCGTACACAAGGGCGACACGCTGGTCGAACCGTTCGAGTAATGCGTTCGAAATGTAGCGAGGAACGCGTATCTGTAGTTGTTTGGGCGATTGGACCATTTCTCCTCCCGACCACGGTGCCGGAGGACTTAGAATATTCGCGGGACTTTGAAAAATTTCGAAGCAAACGGAGTTTTCGGCGAATATTTCGTACACAAGGGCGACACGCTGGTCGAAACGTTCGAGTAATGCGTTCGAATTGGAGCGAGGAACGCGTATCTGTAGTTGTTTGGGCGATTCTACGATTTCGCCTCCGGACCACGGTGCCGGAGGACTTAGAATATTCGCGGACATTGAAAAATTTCGAAGCTAACGGAGTTTTCGGCGAATATCTCGAAAACGAGGGCGACACCGTGGATGAACCGTTAGAGGAATACGTTCGAAATGGAGCGAGGACCGCGTATCTGTAGTTGTTTGGGCGATTGGACGATTTCGCCTCCGGACCACGGTGCCGGAGGACTTAGAATATTCGCGGGACTTTGAAAAATTTCGAAGCAATCGGAGTTTTCGGCGAATATTTCGAACACAAGGGCGACACCCTGGTCGAACTGTTCGAGTAATGCGTTCGAAATGTAGCGAGGAACGCGTATCTGTAGTTGTTTGGGCGATTGGACCATTTCTCCTCCGGACCACGGTGCAGGATGACTTAGAATATTCGCGGTACGTTGAAAAATTTCAAAGCTAACGGAGTTTTCGGCGAATATCTCGAAAACGAGGGCGACACCGCGGATGAACCGTTAGAGGAATACGTTCGAAATGGAGCGAGGACCGCGTATCTGTAGTTGGTTGGGCGATTGGACGATTTCGCCTCCGGACCACGGTGCCGGAGGACTTAGAATATTCGCGGGACTTTGAAAAATTTCAAAGCAAACGGAGTTTTCTTCGAATATTTCGAACACGAAGGCGACACCGTGGTCGAAACTATCGGGCAATGCGTTTGAAATGGTGCGAGGAACGCGTATCTGTAGTTGTTTGGGCGATTGGACCATTTCTCCTCCGGACCACGGTGCAGGATGACTTAGAATATTCGCGGTACTTTGATAAATTTCAAAGCAAACGGAGTTTTCGGCGAATATTTCGAACACGAGGGCGACACCGTGGTCGAAACTTTCCGGTACTGCGTTCGAAATGGAGCGAGGACCGCGTATCTGTAGTTGTTTGGGCGATTGGACGATTTCGCCTCCGGACCACGGTGCCGGAGGACTTAGAATATTCGCGGGACTTTGAAAAATTTCGAAGCAAACGGAGTTTTCGGCGAATATCTCGAAAACGAGGGCGACACCGTAGATGAACCGTTAGAGGAATACGTTCGAAATGGAGCGAGGACCGCGTATCTGTAGTTGTTTGGGCGATTGGACGATTTCGCCTCCGGACCACGGTGCCGGAGGACTTAGAATATTCGCGGGACTTTGAAAAATTTCGAAGCAAACGGAGTTTTCGGCGAATATTTCGAACACTAGGGCGACACCCTGGTCGAACCGTTCGAGTAATGCGTTCGAAATGTAGCGAGGAACGCGTATCTGTAGTTGTTTGGGCGATTGGACCATTTCTCCTCCCGACCACGGTGCCGGAGGACTTAGAATATTCGCGGGACTTTGAAAAATTTCGAAGCAAACGGAGTTTTCGGCGAATATTTCGAAAACGAGGGCGACACCCTGGTCGAACCGTTCGCGTAATGCGTTCGAAATGTAGCGAGGAACGCGTATCTTTAATTGTTTGGGCGATTGGACCATTTCTCCTCCGGACAACGGTGCCGGAGGACTTAGAATATTCGCGGGACTTTGAAAAATTTCAAAGCAAACGGAGTTTTCTTCGAATATTTCGAACACGAAGGCGACACCGTGGTCGAAACTTTCGGGTAATGCGTTTGAAATGGTGCGAGGAACGCGTATCTGTAGTTGTTTGGGCGATTGGACCATTTCTCCTCCGGACCACGGTGCAGGATGACTTAGAATATTCGCGGTACTTTGAAAAATTTCTAAGCAAACGGAGTTTTCGGCGAATATTTCGAACACGAGGGCGACACCGTGGTCGAAACTTTCCGGTAATGCGTTCGAAATGGAGCGAGGACCGCGTATCTGTAGTTGTTTGGGCGATTGGACGATTTCGCCTCCGGACCACGGTGCCGGAGGACTTAGAATATTCGCGGGACTTTGAAAAATTTCGAAGCAAACGGAGTTTTCGGCGAATATTTCGAACACAAGGGCGACACCCTGGTCGAACCGTTCGAGTAATGCGTTCGAAATGTTGCGAGAAACGCGTATCTGTAGTTGTTTGGGCGATTGGACCATTTCTCCTCCGGACAACGGTGCCGGAGGACTTAGAATATTCACGGGACTTTGAAAAATTTCAAAGCAAACGGAGTTTTCTTCGAATTTCTCGAAAACGAGGGCGACACCTTGGTCGAAACGTTCGAGTAATGCGTTCGAATTGGAGCGAGGAACGCGTATCTGTAGTTGTTTGGGCGATTCTACGATTTCGCCTCCGGACCACGGTGCCGGAGGACTTAGAATATTCGCGGACATTGAAAAATTTCGAAGCTAACGGAGTTTTCGGCGAATATCTCGAAAACGAGGGCGACACCGTGGATGAACCGTTAGAGGAATACGTTCGAAATGGAGCGAGGACCGCGTATCTGTAGTTGTTTGGGCGATTGGACGATTTCGCCTCCGGACCACGGTGCCGGAGGACTTAGAATATTCGCGGGACTTTGAAAAATTTCGAAGCAAACGGAGTTTTCGGCGAATATTTCGAACACAAGGGCGACACCCTGGTCGAACCGTTCGAGTAATGCGTTCGAAATGTAGCGAGGAACGCGTATCTGTAGTTGTTTGGGCGATTGGACGATTTCTCCTCCGGACCACGGTGCCGGAGGACTTAGAATATTCGCGGGACTTTGAAAAATTTCGAAGCAAACGGAGTTTTCGGCGAATATTTCGAACACAAGGGCGACACCCTGGTCGAACTGTTCGAGTAATGCGTTCGAAATGTAGCGAGGAACGCGTATCTGTAGTTGTTTGGGCGATTGGACCATTTCTCCTCCGGACCACGGTGCAGGATGACTTAGAATATTCGCGGTACGTTGAAAAATTTCAAAGCTAACGGAGTTTTCGGCGAATATCTCGAAAACGAGGGCGACACCGCGGATGAACCGTTAGAGGAATACGTTCGAAATGGAGCGAGGACCGCGTATCTGTAGTTGGTTGGGCGATTGGACGATTTCGCCTCCGGACCACGGTGCCGGAGGACTTAGAATATTCGTGGGACTTTGAAAAATTTCGAAGCAAACGGAGTTTTCGGCGAATATTTCGAAAACGAGGGCGACACCCTGGTCGAACCGTTCGCGTAATGCGTTCGAAATGTAGCGAGGAACGCGTATCTTTAGTTGTTTGGGCGATTGGACCATTTCTCCTCCGGATAACGGTGCCGGAGGACTTAGAATATTCGCGGGACTTTGAAAAATTTCAAAGCAAACGGAGTTTTCGGCGAATATTTCGTACACAAGGGCGACACGCTGGTCGAACCGTTCGAGTAATGCGTTCGAAATGTAGCGAGGAACGCGTATCTGTAGTTGTTTGGGCGATTGGATCATTTCTCCTCCGGACCACGGTGCCGGAGGACTTAGAATATTCGCGGGACTTTGAAAAATTTCGAAGCAAACGGAGTTTTCGGCGAATATTTCGAACACAAGGGCGACACGCTGGTCGAACCGTTCGAGTAATGCGTTCGAAATGTAGCGAGGAACGCGTATCTGTAGTTGTTTGGGCGATTGGATCATTTCTCCTCCGGACCACGGTGCAGGATGACTTAGAATATTCGCGGTACGTTGAAAAATTTCAAAGCTAACGGAGTTTTCGGCGAATATTTCGAAAACGTGGGCGACACCCTGGTCGAACCGTTCGCGTAATGCGTTCGAAATGTAGCGAGGAACGCGTATCTTTAGTTGTTTGGGCGATTGGACCATTTCTCCTCCGGACAACGGTGCCGGAGGACTTAGAATATTCGCGGGACTTTGAAAAATTTCAAAGCAAACGGAGTTTTCTTCGAATATTTCGAACACGATGGCGACACCGTGGTCGAAACTTTCGGGTAATGCGTTTGAAATGGTGCGAGGAACGCGTATCTGTAGTTGTTTGGGCGATTGGACCATTTCTCCTCCGGACCACGGTGCAGGATGACTTAGAATATTCGCGGTACTTTGAAAAATTTCAAAGCAAACGGAGTTTTCGGCGAATATTTCGAACACGAGGGCGACACCGTGGTCGAAACTTTCCGGTAATGCGTTCGAAATGGAGCGAGGACCGCGTATCTGTAGTTGTTTGGGCGATTGGACGATTTCGCCTCCGGACCACGGTGCCGGAGGACTTAGAATATTCGCGGGACTTTGAAAAATTTCGAAGCAAACGGAGTTTTCGGCGAATATTTCGAACACAAGGGCGACACCCTGGTCGAACCGTTCGAGTAATGCGTTCGAAATGTTGCGAGAAACGCGTATCTGTAGTTGTTTGGGCGATTGGACCATTTCTCCTCCGGACAACGGTGCCGGAGGACTTAGAATATTCACGGGACTTTGAAAAATTTCAAAGCAAACGGAGTTTTCTTCGAATTTCTCGAAAACGAGGGCGACACCCTGGTCGAAACGTTCGAGTAATGCGTTCGAATTGGAGCGAGGACCGCGTATCTGTAGTTGTTTGGGCGATTCTACGATTTCGCCTCCGGACCACGGTGCCGGAGGACTTAGAATATTCGCGGACATTGAAAAATTTCGAAGCTAACGGAGTTTTCGGCGAATATCTCGAAAACGAGGGCGACACCGTGGATGAACCGTTAGAGGAATACGTTCGAAATGGAGCGAGGACCGCGTATCTGTAGTTGTTTGGGCGATTGGACGATTTCGCCTCCGGACCACGGTGCCGGAGGACTTAGAATATTCGCGGGACTTTGAAAAATTTCGAAGCAAACGGAGTTTTCGGCGAATATTTCGAACACAAGGGCGACACCCTGGTCGAACTGTTCGAGTAATGCGTTCGAAATGTAGCGAGGAACGCGTATCTGTAGTTGTTTGGGCGATTGGACCATTTCTCCTCCGGACCACGGTGCAGGATGACTTAGAATATTCGCGGTACGTTGAAAAATTTCAAAGCTAACGGAGTTTTCGGCGAATATCTCGAAAACGAGGGCGACACCGCGGATGAACCGTTAGAGGAATACGTTCGAAATGGAGCGAGGACCGCGTATCTGTAGTTGGTTGGGCGATTGGACGATTTCGCCTCCGGACCACGGTGCCGGAGGACTTAGAATATTCGCGGGACTTTGAAAAATTTCAAAGCAAACGGAGTTTTCTTCGAATATTTCGAACACGAAGGCGACACCGTGGTCGAAACTATCGGGCAATGCGTTTGAAATGGTGCGAGGAACGCGTATCTGTAGTTGTTTGGGCGATTGGACCATTTCTCCTCCGGACCACGGTGCAGGATGACTTAGAATATTCGCGGTACTTTGATAAATTTCAAAGCAAACGGAGTTTTCGGCGAATATTTCGAACACGAGGGCGACACCGTGGTCGAAACTTTCCGGTACTGCGTTCGAAATGGAGCGAGGACCGCGTATCTGTAGTTGTTTGGGCGATTGGACGATTTCGCCTCCGGACCACGGTGCCGGAGGACTTAGAATATTCGCGGGACTTTGAAAAATTTCGAAGCAAACGGAGTTTTCGGCGAATATCTCGAAAACGAGGGCGACACCGTGGATGAACCGTTAGAGGAATACGTTCGAAATGGAGCGAGGACCGCGTATCTGTAGTTGTTTGGGCGATTGGACGATTTCGCCTCCGGACCACGGTGCCGGAGGACTTAGAATATTCGCGGGACTTTGAAAAATTTCGAAGCAAACGGAGTTTTCGGCGAATATTTCGAACAATAGGGCGACACCCTGGTCGAACCGTTCGAGTAATGCGTTCGAAATGTAGCGAGGAACGCGTATCTGTAGTTGTTTGGGCGATTGGATCATTTCTCCTCCGGACCACGGTGCCGGAGGACTTAGAATATTCGCGGGACTTTGAAAAATTTCGAAGCAAACGGAGTTTTCGGCGAATATTTCGTACACAAGGGCGACACGCTGGTCGAACCGTTCGAGTAATGCGTTCGAAATGTAGCGAGGAACGCGTATCTGTAGTTGTTTGGGCGATTGGACCATTTCTCCTCCCGACCACGGTGCCGGAGGACTTAGAATATTCGCGGGACTTTGAAAAATTTCGAAGCAAACGGAGTTTTCGGCGAATATTTCGTACACAAGGGCGACACGCTGGTCGAAACGTTCGAGTAATGCGTTCGAATTGGAGCGAGGAACGCGTATCTGTAGTTGTTTGGGCGATTCTACGATTTCGCCTCCGGACCACGGTGCCGGAGGACTTAGAATATTCGCGGACATTGAAAAATTTCGAAGCTAACGGAGTTTTCGGCGAATATCTCGAAAACGAGGGCGACACCGTGGATGAACCGTTAGAGGAATTCGTTCGAAATGGAGCGAGGACCGCGTATCTGTAGTTGTTTGGGCGATTGGACGATTTCGCCTCCGGACCACGGTGCCGGAGGACTTAGAATATTCGCGGGACTTTGAAAAATTTCGAAGCAAACGGAGTTTTCGGCGAATATTTCGAACACAAGGGCGACACCCTGGTCGAACTGTTCGAGTAATGCGTTCGAAATGTAGCGAGGAACGCGTATCTGTAGTTGTTTGGGCGATTGGACCATTTCTCCTCCGGACCACGGTGCAGGATGACTTAGAATATTCGCGGTACGTTGAAAAATTTCAAAGCTAACGGAGTTTTCGGCGAATATCTCGAAAACGAGGGCGACACCGAGGATGAACCGTTAGAGGAATACGTTCGAAATGGAGCGAGGACCGCGTATCTGTAGTTGGTTGGGCGATTGGACGATTTCGCCTCCGGACCACGGTGCCGGAGGACTTAGAATATTCGCGGGACTTTGAAAAATTTCAAAGCAAACGGAGTTTTCTTCGAATATTTCGAACACGAAGGCGACACCGTGGTCGAAACTATCGGGCAATGCGTTTGAAATGGTGCGAGGAACGCGTATCTGTAGTTGTTTGGGCGATTGGACCATTTCTCCTCCGGACCACGGTGCAGGATGACTTAGAATATTCGCGGTACTTTGATAAATTTCAAAGCAAACGGAGTTTTCGGCGAATATTTCGAACACGAGGGCGACACCGTGGTCGAAACTTTCCGGTACTGCGTTCGAAATGGAGCGAGGACCGCGTATCTGTAGTTGTTTGGGCGATTGGACGATTTCGCCTCCGGACCACGGTGCCGGAGGACTTAGAATATTCGCGGGACTTTGAAAAATTTCGAAGCAAACGGAGTTTTCGGCGAATATCTCGAAAACGAGGGCGACACCGTAGATGAACCGTTAGAGGAATACGTTCGAAATGGAGCGAGGACCGCGTATCTGTAGTTGTTTGGGCGATTGGACGATTTCGCCTCCGGACCACGGTGCCGGAGGACTTAGAATATTCGCGGGACTTTGAAAAATTTCGAAGCAAACGGAGTTTTCGGCGAATATTTCGAACACAAGGGCGACACCCTGGTCGAACCGTTCGAGTAATGCGTTCGAAATGTAGCGAGGAACGCGTATCTGTAGTTGTTTGGGCGATTGGATCATTTCTCCTCCGGACCACGGTGCCGGAGGACTTAGAATATTCGCGGGACTTTGAAAAATTTCGAAGCAAACGGAGTTTTCGGCGAATATTTCGTACACAAGGGCGACACGCTGGTCGAACCGTTCGAGTAATGCGTTCGAAATGTAGCGAGGAACGCGTATCTGTAGTTGTTTGGGCGATTGGACCATTTCTCCTCCCGACCACGGTGCCGGAGGACTTAGAATATTCGCGGGACTTTGAAAAAATTTCGAAGCAAACGGAGTTTTCGGCGAATATTTCGAAAACGAGGGCGACACCCTGGTCGAACCGTTCGCGTAATGCGTTCGAAATGTAGCGAGGAACGCGTATCTTTAATTGTTTGGGCGATTGGACCATTTCTCCTCCGGACAACGGTGCCGGAGGACTTAGAATATTCGCGGGACTTTGAAAAATTTCAAAGCAAACGGAGTTTTCTTCGAATATTTCGAACACGAAGGCGACACCGTGGTCGAAACTTTCGGGTAATGCGTTTGAAATGGTGCGAGGAACGCGTATCTGTAGTTGTTTGGGCGATTGGACCATTTCTCCTCCGGACCACGGTGCAGGATGACTTAGAATATTCGCGGTACTTTGAAAAATTTCAAAGCAAACGGAGTTTTCGGCGAATATTTCGAACACGAGGGCGACACCGTGGTCGAAACTTTCCGGTAATGCGTTCGAAATGGAGCGAGGACCGCGTATCTGTAGTTGTTTGGGCGATTGGACGATTTCGCCTCCGGACCACGGTGCCGGAGGACTTAGAATATTCGCGGGACTTTGAAAAATTTCGAAGCAAACGGAGTTTTCGGCGAATATTTCGAACACAAGGGCGACACCCTGGTCGAACCGTTCGAGTAATGCGTTCGAAATGTTGCGAGAAACGCGTATCTGTAGTTGTTTGGGCGATTGGACCATTTCTCCTCCGGACAACGGTGCCGGAGGACTTAGAATATTCACGGGACTTTGAAAAATTTCAAAGCAAACGGAGTTTTCTTCGAATTTCTCGAAAACGAGGGCGACACCTTGGTCGAAACGTTCGAGTAATGCGTTCGAATTGGAGCGAGGAACGCGTATCTGTAGTTGTTTGGGCGATTCTACGATTTCGCCTCCGGACCACGGTGCCGGAGGACTTAGAATATTCGCGGACATTGAAAAATTTCGAAGCTAACGGAGTTTTCGGCGAATATCTCGAAAACGAGGGCGACACCGTGGATGAACCGTTAGAGGAATACGTTCGAAATGGAGCGAGGACCGCGTATCTGTAGTTGTTTGGGCGATTGGACGATTTCGCCTCCGGACCACGGTGCCGGAGGAATTAGAATATTCGCGGGACTTTGAAAAATTTCGAAGCAAACGGAGTTTTCGGCGAATATTTCGAACACAAGGGCGACACCCTGGTCGAACCGTTCGAGTAATGCGTTCGAAATGTAGCGAGGAACGCGTATCTGTAGTTGGTTGGGCGATTGGACGATTTCGCCTCCGGACCACGGTGCCGGAGGACTTAGAATATTCGCGGGACTTTGAAAAATTTCGAAGCAAACGGAGTTTTCGGCGAATATTTCGAACACAAGGGCGACACCCTGGTCGAACTGTTCGAGTAATGCGTTCGAAATGTAGCGAGGAACGCGTATCTGTAGTTGTTTGGGCGATTGGACCATTTCTCCTCCGGACCACGGTGCAGGATGACTTAGAATATTCGCGGTACGTTGAAAAATTTCAAAGCTAACGGAGTTTTCGGCGAATATCTCGAAAACGAGGGCGACACCGCGGATGAACCGTTAGAGGAATACGTTCGAAATGGAGCGAGGACCGCGTATCTGTAGTTGGTTGGGCGATTGGACGATTTCGCCTCCGGACCACGGTGCCGGAGGACTTAGAATATTCGTGGGACTTTGAAAAATTTCGAAGCAAACGGAGTTTTCGGCGAATATTTCGAAAACGAGGGCGACACCCTGGTCGAACCGTTCGCGTAATGCGTTCGAAATGTAGCGAGGAACGCGTATCTTTAGTTGTTTGGGCGATTGGACCATTTCTCCTCCGGATAACGGTGCCGGAGGACTTAGAATATTCGCGGGACTTTGAAAAATTTCAAAGCAAACGGAGTTTTCGGCGAATATTTCGTACACAAGGGCGACACGCTGGTCGAACCGTTCGAGTAATGCGTTCGAAATGTAGCGAGGAACGCGTATCTGTAGTTGTTTGGGCGATTGGATCATTTCTCCTCCGGACCACGGTGCCGGAGGACTTAGAATATTCGCGGGACTTTGAAAAATTTCGAAGCAAACGGAGTTTTCGGCGAATATTTCGAACACAAGGGCGACACCCTGGTCGAACCGTTCGAGTAATGCGTTCGAAATGTAGCGAGGAACGCGTATCTGTAGTTGTTTGGGCGATTGGACGATTTCGCCTCCGGCCCACGGTGCAGGATGACTTAGAATATTCGCGGTACGTTGAAAAATTTCAAAGCTAACGGAGTTTTCGGCGAATATCTCGAAAACGAGGGCGACACCTTGGTCGAAACGTTCGAGTAATGCGTTCGAATTGGAGCGAGGAACGCGTATCTGTAGTTGTTTGGGCGATTCTACGATTTCGCCTCCGGACCACGGTGCCGGAGGACTTAGAATATTCGCGGACAATGAAAAATTTCGAAGCTAACGGAGTTTTCGGCGAATATCTCGAAAACGAGGGCGACACCGTGGATGAACCGTTAGAGGAATACGTTCGAAATGGAGCGAGGACCGCGTATCTGTAGTTGTTTGGGCGATTGGACGATTTCGCCTCCGGACCACGGTGCCGGAGGACTTAGAATATTCGCGGGACTTTGAAAAATTTTGAAGCAAACGGAGTTTTCGGCGAATATTTCGAACACAAGGGCGACACCCTGGTCGAACCGTTCGAGTAATGCGTTCGAATTGGAGCGAGGAACGCGTATCTGTAGTTGTTTGGGCGATTCTACGATTTCGCCTCCGGACCACGGTGCCGGAGGACTTAGAATATTCGCGGACAATGAAAAATTTCGAAGCTAACGGAGTTTTCGGCGAATATCTCGAAAACGAGGGCGACACCGTGGATGAACCGTTAGAGGAATACGTTCGAAATGGAGCGAGGACCGCGTATCTGTAGTTGTTTGGGCGATTGGACGATTTCGCCTCCGGACCACGGTGCCGGAGGACTTAGAATATTCGCGGGACTTTGAAAAATTTTGAAGCAAACGGAGTTTTCGGCGAATATTTCGAACACAAGGGCGACACCCTGGTCGAACCGTTCGGGTAATGCGTTCGAAATGTAGCGAGGAACGCGTATCTGTAGTTGTTTGGGCGATTGGACCATTTCTCCTCCGGACCACGGTGCAGGATGACTTAGAATATTCGCGGTACGTTGAAAAATTTCAAAGCTAACGGAGTTTTCGGCGAATATTTCGAAAACGTGGGCGACACCCTGGTCGAACCGTTCGCGTAATGCGTTCGAAATGTAGCGAGGAACGCGTATCTTTAGTTGTTTGGGCGATTGGACCATTTCTCCTCCGGACAACGGTGCCGGAGGACTTAGAATATTCGCGGGACTTTGAAAAATTTCAAAGCAAACGGAGTTTTCTTCGAATATTTCGAACACGATGGCGACACCGTGGTCGAAACTTTCGGGTAATGCGTTTGAAATGGTGCGAGGAACGCGTATCTGTAGTTGTTTGGGCGATTGGACCATTTCTCCTCCGGACCACGGTGCAGGATGACTTAGAATATTCGCGGTACTTTGAAAAAATTCAAAGCAAACGGAGTTTTCGGCGAATATTTCGAACACGAGGGCGACACCGTGGTCGAAACTTTCCGGTAATGCGTTCGAAATGGAGCGAGGACCGCGTATCTGTAGTTGTTTGGGCGATTGGACGATTTCGCCTCCGGACCACGGTGCCGGAGGACTTAGAATATTCGCGGGACTTTGAAAAATTTCTAAGCAAACGGAGTTTTCGGCGAATATTTCGAACACAAGGGCGACACCCTGGTCGAACCGTTCGAGTAATGCGTTCGAAATGTTGCGAGAAACGCGTATCTGTAGTTGTTTGGGCGATTGGACCATTTCTCCTCCGGACAACGGTGCCGGAGGACTTAGAATATTCACGGGACTTTGAAAAATTTCAAAGCAAACGGAGTTTTCTTCGAATTTCTCGAAAACGAGGGCGACACCTTGGTCGAAACGTTCGAGTAATGCGTTCGAATTGGAGCGAGGAACGCGTATCTGTAGTTGTTTGGGCGATTCTACGATTTCGCCTCCGGACCACGGTGCCGGAGGACTTAGAATATTCGCGGACATTGAAAAATTTCGAAGCTAACGGAGTTTTCGGCGAATATCTCGAAAACGAGGGCGACACCGTGGATGAACCGTTAGAGGAATACGTTCGAAATGGAGCGAGGACCGCGTATCTGTAGTTGTTTGGGCGATTGGACGATTTCGCCTCCGGACCACGGTGCCGGAGGACTTAGAATATTCGCGGGACTTTGAAAAATTTCGAAGCAAACGGAGTTTTCGGCGAATATTTCGAACACAAGGGCGACACCCTGGTCGAACTGTTCGAGTAATGCGTTCGAAATGTAGCGAGGAACGCGTATCTGTAGTTGTTTGGGCGATTGGACCATTTCTCCTCCGGACCACGGTGCAGGATGACTTAGAATATTCGCGGTACGTTGAAAAATTTCAAAGCTAACGGAGTTTTCGGCGAATATCTCGAAAACGAGGGCGACACCGCGGATGAACCGTTAGAGGAATACGTTCGAAATGGAGCGAGGACCGCGTATCTGTAGTTGGTTGGGCGATTGGACGATTTCGCCTCCGGACCACGGTGCCGGAGGACTTAGAATATTCGCGGGACTTTGAAAAATTTCAAAGCAAACGGAGTTTTCTTCGAATATATCGAACACGAGGGCGACACCGTGGTCGAAACTATCGGGCAATGCGTTTGAAATGGTGCGAGGAACGCGTATCTGTAGTTGTTTGGGCGATTGGACCATTTCTCCTCCGGACCACGGTGCAGGATGACTTAGAATATTCGCGGTACTTTGATAAATTTCAAAGCAAACGGAGTTTTCGGCGAATATTTCGAACACGAGGGCGACACCGTGGTCGAAACTTTCCGGTACTGCGTTCGAAATGGAGCGAGGACCGCGTATCTGTAGTTGTTTGGGCGATTGGACGATTTCGCCTCCGGACCACGGTGCCGGAGGACTTAGAATATTCGCGGGACTTTGAAAAATTTCGAAGCAAACGGAGTTTTCGGCGAATATCTCGAAAACGAGGGCGACACCGTGGATGAACCGTTAGAGGAATACGTTCGAAATGGAGCGAGGACCGCGTATCTGTAGTTGTTTGGGCGATTGGACGATTTCGCCTCCGGACCACGGTGCCGGAGGACTTAGAATATTCGCGGGACTTTGAAAAATTTCGAAGCAAACGGAGTTTTCGGCGAATATTTCGAACACTAGGGCGACACCCTGGTCGAACCGTTCGAGTAATGCGTTCGAAATGTAGCGAGGAACGCGTATCTGTAGTTGTTTGGGCGATTGGATCATTTCTCCTCCGGACCACGGTGCCGGAGGACTTAGAATATTCGCGGGACTTTGAAAAATTTCGAAGCAAACGGAGTTTTCGGCGAATATTTCGTACACAAGGGCGACACGCTGGTCGAACCGTTCGAGTAATGCGTTCGAAATGTAGCGAGGAACGCGTATCTGTAGTTGTTTGGGCGATTGGACCATTTCTCCTCCCGACCACGGTGCCGGAGGACTTAGAATATTCGCGGGACTTTGAAAAATTTCGAAGCAAACGGAGTTTTCGGCGAATATTTCGTACACAAGGGCGACACGCTGGTCGAAACGTTCGAGTAATGCGTTCGAATTGGAGCGAGGAACGCGTATCTGTAGTTGTTTGGGCGATTCTACGATTTCGCCTCCGGACCACGGTGCCGGAGGACTTAGAATATTCGCGGACATTGAAAAATTTCGAAGCTAACGGAGTTTTCGGCGAATATCTCGAAAACGAGGGCGACACCGTGGATGAACCGTTAGAGGAATACGTTCGAAATGGAGCGAGGACCGCGTATCTGTAGTTGTTTGGGCGATTGGACGATTTCGCCTCCGGACCACGGTGCCGGAGGACTTAGAATATTCGCGGGACTTTGAAAAATTTCGAAGCAAACGGAGTTTTCGGCGAATATTTCGAACACAAGGGCGACACCCTGGTCGAACTGTTCGAGTAATGCGTTCGAAATGTAGCGAGGAACGCGTATCTGTAGTTGTTTGGGCGATTGGACCATTTCTCCTCCGGACCACGGTGCAGGATGACTTAGAATATTCGCGGTACGTTGAAAAATTTCAAAGCTAACGGAGTTTTCGGCGAATATCTCGAAAACGAGGGCGACACCGCGGATGAACCGTTAGAGGAATACGTTCGAAATGGAGCGAGGACCGCGTATCTGTAGTTGGTTGGGCGATTGGACGATTTCGCCTCCGGACCACGGTGCCGGAGGACTTAGAATATTCGCGGGACTTTGAAAAATTTCGAAGCAAAAGGAGTTTTCTTCGAATATTTCGAACACGAAGGCGACACCGTGGTCGAAACTATCGGGCAATGCGTTTGAAATGGTGCGAGGAACGCGTATCTGTAGTTGTTTGGGCGATTGGACCATTTCTCCTCCGGACCACGGTGCAGGATGACTTAGAATATTCGCGGTACTTTGATAAATTTCAAAGCAAACGGAGTTTTCGGCGAATATTTCGAACACGAGGGCGACACCGTGGTCGAAACTTTCCGGTACTGCGTTCGAAATGGAGCGAGGACCGCGTATCTGTAGTTGTTTGGGCGATTGGACGATTTCGCCTCCGGACCACGGTGCCGGAGGACTTAGAATATTCGCGGGACTTTGAAAAATTTCGAAGCAAACGGAGTTTTCGGCGAATATCTCGAAAACGAGGGCGACACCGTAGATGAACCGTTAGAGGAATACGTTCGAAATGGAGCGAGGACCGCGTATCTGTAGTTGTTTGGGCGATTGGACGATTTCGCCTCCGGACCACGGTGCCGGAGGACTTAGAATATTCGCGGGACTTTGAAAAATTTCGAAGCAAACGGAGTTTTCGGCGAATATTTCGAACACTAGGGCGACACCCTGGTCGAACCGTTCGAGTAATGCGTTCGAAATGTAGCGAGGAACGCGTATCTGTAGTTGTTTGGGCGATTGGATCATTTCTCCTCCGGACCACGGTGCCGGAGGACTTAGAATATTCGCGGGACTTTGAAAAATTTCGAAGCAAACGGAGTTTTCGGCGAATATTTCGTACACAAGGGCGACACGCTGGTCGAACCGTTCGAGTAATGCGTTCGAAATGTAGCGAGGAACGCGTATCTGTAGTTGTTTGGGCGATTGGACCATTTCTCCTCCCGACCACGGTGCCGGAGGACTTAGAATATTCGCGGGACTTTGAAAAATTTCGAAGCAAACGGAGTTTTCGGCGAATATTTCGAAAACGAGGGCGACACCCTGGTCGAACCGTTCGCGTAATGCGTTCGAAATGTAGCGAGGAACGCGTATCTTTAATTGTTTGGGCGATTGGACCATTTCTCCTCCGGACAACGGTGCCGGAGGACTTAGAATATTCGCGGGACTTTGAAAAATTTCAAAGCAAACGGAGTTTTCTTCGAATATTTCGAACACGAAGGCGACACCGTGGTCGAAACTTTCGGGTAATGCGTTTGAAATGGTGCGAGGAACGCGTATCTGTAGTTGTTTGGGCGATTGGACCATTTCTCCTCCGGACCACGGTGCAGGATGACTTAGAATATTCGCGGTACGTTGAAAAATTTCAAAGCAAACGGAGTTTTCGGCGAATATTTCGAACACGAGGGCGACACCGTGGTCGAAACTTTCCGGTACTGCGTTCGAAATGGAGCGAGGACCGCGTATCTGTAGTTGTTTGGGCGATTGGACGATTTCGCCTCCGGACCACGGTGCCGGAGGACTTAGAATATTCGCGGGACTTTGAAAAATTTTGAAGCAAACGGAGTTTTCGGCGAATATTTCGAACACAAGGGCGACACCCTGGTCGAACCGTTCGAGTAATGCGTTCGAAATGTAGCGAGGAACGCGTATCTGTAGTTGTTTGGGCGATTGGACCATTTCTCCTCCGGACCACGGTGCAGGATGACTTAGAATATTCGCGGTACGTTGAAAAATTTCAAAGCTAACGGAGTTTTCGGCGAATATTTCGAAAACGTGGGCGACACCCTGGTCGAACCGTTCGCGTAATGCGTTCGAAATGTAGCGAGGAACGCGTATCTTTAGTTGTTTGGGCGATTGGACCATTTCTCCTCCGGACAACGGTGCCGGAGGACTTAGAATATTCGCGGGACTTTGAAAAATTTCAAAGCAAACGGAGTTTTCTTCGAATATTTCGAACACGATGGCGACACCGTGGTCGAAACTTTCGGGTAATGCGTTTGAAATGGTGCGAGGTACGCGTATCTGTAGTTGTTTGGGCGATTGGACCATTTCTCCTCCGGACCACGGTGCAGGATGACTTAGAATATTCGCGGTACTTTGAAAAATTTCAAAGCAAACGGAGTTTTCGGCGAATATTTCGAACACGAGGGCGACACCGTGGTCGAAACTTTCCGGTAATGCGTTCGAAATGGAGCGAGGACCGCGTATCTGTAGTTGTTTGGGCGATTGGACGATTTCGCCTCCGGACCACGGTGCCGGAGGACTTAGAATATTCGCGGGACTTTGAAAAATTTCGAAGCAAACGGAGTTTTCGGCGAATATTTCGTACACAAGGGCGACACGCTGGTCGAACCGTTCGAGTAATGCGTTCGAAATGTAGCGAGGAACGCGTATCTGTAGTTGTTTGGGCGATTGGATCATTTCTCCTCCGGACCACGGTGCCGGAGGACTTAGAATATTCGCGGGACTTTGAAAAATTTCGAAGCAAACGGAGTTTTCGGCGAATATTTCGTACACAAGGGCGACACGCTGGTCGAACCGTTCGAGTAATGCGTTCGAAATGTAGCGAGGAACGCGTATCTGTAGTTGTTTGGGCGATTGGACCATTTCTCCTCCCGACCACGGTGCCGGAGGACTTAGAATATTCGCGGGACTTTGAAAAATTTCGAAGCAAACGAAGTTTTCGGCGAATATTTCGAAAACGAGGGCGACACCCTCGTCGAACCGTTCGCGTAATGCGTTCGAAATGTAGCGAGGAACGCGTATCTGTAATTGTTTGGGCGATTGGACCATTTCTCCTCCGGACAACGGTGCCGGAGGACTTAGAATATTCGCGGGACTTTGAAAAATTTCGAAGCAAACGGAGTTTTCGGCGAATATTTCGAACACAAGGGCGACACCCTGGTCGAACCGTTCGAGTAATGCGTTCGAAATGTAGCGAGGAACGCGTATCTGTAGTTGTTTGGGCGATTGGACGATTTCGCCTCCGGCCCACGGTGCCGGAGGACTTAGAATATTCGCGGGACTTTGAAAAATTTCGAAGCAAACGGAGTTTTCGGCGAATATTTCGAACACAAGGGCGACACCCTGGTCGAACTGTTCGAGTAATGCGTTCGAAATGTAGCGAGGAACGCGTATCTGTAGTTGTTTGGGCGATTGGACCATTTCTCCTCCGGACCACGGTGCAGGATGACTTAGAATATTCGCGGTACGTTGAAAAATTTCAAAGCTAACGGAGTTTTCGGCGAATATCTCGAAAACGAGGGCGACACCTTGGTCGAAACGTTCGAGTAATGCGTTCGAATTGGAGCGAGGAACGCGTATCTGTAGTTGTTTGGGCGATTCTACGATTTCGCCTCCGGACCACGGTGCCGGAGGACTTAGAATATTCGCGGACAATGAAAAATTTCGAAGCTAACGGAGTTTTCGGCGAATATCTCGAAAACGAGGGCGACACCGTGGATGAACCGTTAGAGGAATACGTTCGAAATGGAGCGAGGACCGCGTATCTGTAGTTGTTTGGGCGATTGGACGATTTCGCCTCCGGACCACGGTGCCGGAGGACTTAGAATATTCGCGGGACTTTGAAAAATTTTGAAGCAAACGGAGTTTTCGGCGAATATTTCGAACACAAGGGCGACACCCTGGTCGAACCGTTCGGGTAATGCGTTCGAAATGTAGCGAGGAACGCGTATCTGTAGTTGTTTGGGCGATTGGACCATTTCTCCTCCGGACCACGGTGCAGGATGACTTAGAATATTCGCGGTACGTTGAAAAATTTCAAAGCTAACGGAGTTTTCGGCGAATATTTCGAAAACGTGGGCGACACCCTGGTCGAACCGTTCGCGTAATGCGTTCGAAATGTAGCGAGGAACGCGTATCTTTAGTTGTTTGGGCGATTGGACCATTTCTCCTCCGGACAACGGTGCCGGAGGACTTAGAATATTCGCGGGACTTTGAAAAATTTCAAAGCAAACGGAGTTTTCTTCGAATATTTCGAACACGATGGCGACACCGTGGTCGAAACTTTCGGGTAATGCGTTTGAAATGGTGCGAGGAACGCGTATCTGTAGTTGTTTGGGCGATTGGACCATTTCTCCTCCGGACCACGGTGCAGGATGACTTAGAATATTCGCGGTACTTTGAAAAATTTCAAAGCAAACGGAGTTTTCGGCGAATATTTCGAACACGAGGGCGACACCGTGGTCGAAACTTTCCGGTAATGCGTTCGAAATGGAGCGAGGACCGCGTATCTGTAGTTGTTTGGGCGATTGGACGATTTCGCCTCCGGACCACGGTGCCGGAGGACTTAGAATATTCGCGGGACTTTGAAAAATTTCGAAGCAAACGGAGTTTTCGGCGAATATTTCGAACACAAGGGCGACACCCTGGTCGAACCGTTCGAGTAATGCGTTCGAAATGTTGCGAGAAACGCGTATCTTTAATTGTTTGGGCGATTGGACCATTTCTCCTCCGGACAACGGTGCCGGAGGACTTAGAATATTCGCGGGACTTTGAAAAATTTCGAAGCAAACGGAGTTTTCGGCGAATATTTCGAACACAAGGGCGACACCCTGGTCGAACCGTTCGAGTAATGCGTTCGAAATGTAGCGAGGAACGCGTATCTTTAGTTGTTTGGGCGATTGGACCATTTCTCCTCCGGACAACGGTGCCGGAGGACTTAGAATATTCGCGGGACTTTGAAAAATTTCAAAGCAAACGGAGTTTTCTTCGAATATTTCGAACACGATGGCGACACCGTGGTCGAAACTTTCGGGTAATGCGTTTGAAATGGTGCGAGGAACGCGTATCTGTAGTTGTTTGGGCGATTGGACCATTTCTCCTCCGGACCACGGTGCAGGATGACTTAGAATATTCGCGGTACTTTGAAAAATTTCAAAGCAAACGGAGTTTTCGGCGAATATTTCGAACACGAGGGCGACACCGTGGTCGAAACTTTCCGGTAATGCGTTCGAAATGGAGCGAGGACCGCGTATCTGTAGTTGTTTGGGCGATTGGACGATTTCGCCTCCGGACCACGGTGCCGGAGGACTTAGAATATTCGCGGGACTTTGAAAAATTTCGAAGCAAACGGAGTTTTCGGCGAATATTTCGTACACAAGGGCGACACGCTGGTCGAACCGTTCGAGTAATGCGTTCGAAATGTAGCGAGGAACGCGTATCTGTAGTTGTTTGGGCGATTGGATCATTTCTCCTCCGGACCACGGTGCCGGAGGACTTAGAATATTCGCGGGACTTTGAAAAATTTCGAAGCAAACGGAGTTTTCGGCGAATATTTCGTACACAAGGGCGACACGCTGGTCGAACCGTTCGAGTAATGCGTTCGAAATGTAGCGAGGAACGCGTATCTGTAGTTGTTTGGGCGATTGGACCATTTCTCCTCCCGACCACGGTGCCGGAGGACTTAGAATATTCGCGGGACTTTGAAAAATTTCGAAGCAAACGAAGTTTTCGGCGAATATTTCGAAAACGAGGGCGACACCCTCGTCGAACCGTTCGCGTAATGCGTTTGAAATGGTGCGAGGAACGCGTATCTGTAGTTGTTTGGGCGATTGGACCATTTCTCCTCCGGACCACGGTGCAGGATGACTTAGAATATTCGCGGTACTTTGAAAAATTTCAAAGCAAACGGAGTTTTCGGCGAATATTTCGAACACGAGGGCGACACCGTGGTCGAAACTTTCCGGTAATGCGTTCGAAATGGAGCGAGGACCGCGTATCTGTAGTTGTTTGGGCGATTGGACGATTTCGCCTCCGGACCACGGTGCCGGAGGACTTAGAATATTCGCGGGACTTTGAAAAATTTCGAAGCAAACGGAGTTTTCGGCGAATATTTCGTACACAAGGGCGACACGCTGGTCGAACCGTTCGAGTAATGCGTTCGAAATGTAGCGAGGAACGCGTATCTGTAGTTGTTTGGGCGATTGGATCATTTCTCCTCCGGACCACGGTGCCGGAGGACTTAGAATATTCGCGGGACTTTGAAAAATTTCGAAGCAAACGGAGTTTTCGGCGAATATTTCGTACACAAGGGCGACACGCTGGTCGAACCGTTCGAGTAATGCGTTCGAAATGGAGCGAGGAACGCGTATCTGTAGTTGTTTGGGCGATTGGACCATTTCTCCTCCCGACCACGGTGCCGGAGGACTTAGAATATTCGCGGGACTTTGAAAAATTTCGAAGCAAACGAAGTTTTCGGCGAATATTTCGAAAACGAGGGCGACACCCTCGTCGAACCGTTCGCGTAATGCGTTCGAAATGTAGCGAGGAACGCGTATCTTTAATTGTTTGGGCGATTGGACCATTTCTCCTCCGGACAACGGTGCCGGAGGACTTAGAATATTCGCGGGACTTTGAAAAATTTCGAAGCAAACGGAGTTTTCGGCGAATATTTCGAACACAAGGGCGACACCCTGGTCGAACCGTTCGAGTAATGCGTTCGAAATGTAGCGAGGAACGCGTATCTGTAGTTGTTTGGGCGATTGGACGATTTCGCCTCCGGCCCACGGTGGCGGTGGAATTAGAATATTCGCGGGACTTTGAAAAATTTCGAAGCAAACGGAGTTTTCGGCGAATATTTCGAACACAAGGGCGACACCCTGGTCGAACAGTTCGAGTAATGCGTTCGAAATGTAGCGAGGAACGCGTATCTGTAGTTGTTTGGGCGATTGGACCATTTCTCCTCCGGACCACGGTGCAGGATGACTTAGAATATTCGCGGTACGTTGAAAAATTTCAAAGCTAACGGAGTTTTCGGCGAATATCTCGAAAACGAGGGCGACACCTTGGTCGAAACGTTCGAGTAATGCGTTCGAATTGGAGCGAGGAACGCGTATCTGTAGTTGTTTGGGCGATTCTACGATTTCGCCTCCGGACCACGGTGCCGGAGGACTTAGAATATTCGCGGACATTGAAAAATTTCGAAGCTAACGGAGTTTTCGGCGAATATCTCGAAAACGAGGGCGACACCGTGGATGAACCGTTAGAGGAATACGTTCGAAATGGAGCGAGGACCGCGTATCTGTAGTTGTTTGGGCGATTGGACGATTTCGCCTCCGGACCACGGTGCCGGAGGACTTAGAATATTCGCGGGACTTTGAAAAATTTTGAAGCAAACGGAGTTTTCGGCGAATATTTCGAACACAAGGGCGACACCCTGGTCGAACCGTTCGGGTAATGCGTTCGAAATGTAGCGAGGAACGCGTATCTGTAGTTGTTTGGGCGATTGGACCATTTCTCCTCCGGACCACGGTGCAGGATGACTTAGAATATTCGCGGTACGTTGAAAAATTTCAAAGCTAACGGAGTTTTCGGCGAATATTTCGAAAACGTGGGCGACACCCTGGTCGAACCGTTCGCGTAATGCGTTCGAAATGTAGCGAGGAACGCGTATCTTTAGTTGTTTGGGCGATTGGACCATTTCTCCTCCGGACAACGGTGCCGGAGGACTTAGAATATTCGCGGGACTTTGAAAAATTTCAAAGCAAACGGAGTTTTCTTCGAATATTTCGAACACGATGGCGACACCGTGGTCGAAACTTTCGGGTAATGCGTTTGAAATGGTGCGAGGAACGCGTATCTGTAGTTGTTTGGGCGATTGGACCATTTCTCCTCCGGACCACGGTGCAGGATGACTTAGAATATTCGCGGTACTTTGAAAAATTTCAAAGCAAACGGAGTTTTCGGCGAATATTTCGAACACGAGGGCGACACCGTGGTCGAAACTTTCGGGTAATGCGTTCGAAATGGAGCGAGGACCGCGTATCTGTAGTTGTTTGGGCGATTGGACGATTTCGCCTCCGGACCACGGTGCCGGAGGACTTAGAATATTCGCGGGACTTTGAAAAATTTCGAAGCAAACGGAGTTTTCGGCGAATATTTCGAACACAAGGGCGACACCCTGGTCGAACCGTTCGAGTAATGCGTTCGAAATGTTGCGAGAAACGCGTATCTGTAGTTGTTTGGGCGATTGGACCATTTCTCCTCCGGACAACGGTGCCGGAGGACTTAGAATATTCACGGGACTTTGAAAAATTTCAAAGCAAACGGAGTTTTCTTCGAATTTCTCGAAAACGAGGGCGACACCTTGGTCGAAACGTTCGAGTAATGCGTTCGAATTGGAGCGAGGAACGCGTATCTGTAGTTGTTTGGGCGATTCTACGATTTCGCCTCCGGACCACGGTGCCGGAGGACTTAGAATATTCGCGGACATTGAAAAATTTCGAAGCTAACGGAGTTTTCGGCGAATATCTCGAAAACGAGGGCGACACCGTGGATGAACCGTTAGAGGAATACGTTCGAAATGGAGCGAGGACCGCGTATCTGTAGTTGTTTGGGCGATTGGACGATTTCGCCTCCGGACCACGGTGCCGGAGGACTTAGAATATTCGCGGGACTTTGAAAAATTTCGAAGCAAACGGAGTTTTCGGCGAATATTTCGAACACAAGGGCGACACCCTGGTCGAACTGTTCGAGTAATGCGTTCGAAATGTAGCGAGGAACGCGTATCTGTAGTTGTTTGGGCGATTGGACCATTTCTCCTCCGGACCACGGTGCAGGATGACTTAGAATATTCGCGGTACGTTGAAAAATTTCAAAGCTAACGGAGTTTTCGGCGAATATCTCGAAAACGAGGGCGACACCGTGGATGAACCGTTAGAGGAATACGTTCGAAATGGAGCGAGGACCGCGTATCTGTAGTTGGTTGGGCGATTGGACGATTTCGCCTCCGGACCACGGTGCCGGAGGACTTAGAATATTCGCGGGACTTTGAAAAATTTCAAAGCAAACGGAGTTTTCTTCGAATATTTCGAACACGAAGGCGACACCGTGGTCGAAACTATCGGGCAATGCGTTTGAAATGGTGCGAGGAACGCGTATCTGTAGTTGTTTGGGCGATTGGACCATTTCTCCTCCGGACCACGGTGCAGGATGACTTAGAATATTCGCAGTACTTTGATAAATTTCAAAGCAAACGGAGTTTTCGGCGAATATTTCGAACACGAGGGCGACACCGTGGTCGAAACTTTCCGGTACTGCGTTCGAAATGGAGCGAGGACCGCGTATCTGTAGTTGTTTGGGCGATTGGACGATTTCGCCTCCGGACCACGGTGCCGGAGGACTTAGAATATTCGCGGGACTTTGAAAAATTTCGAAGCAAACGGAGTTTTCGGCGAATATCTCGAAAACGAGGGCGACACCGTAGATGAACCGTTAGAGGAATACGTTCGAAATGGAGCGAGGACCGCGTATCTGTAGTTGTTTGGGCGATTGGACGATTTCGCCTCCGGACCACGGTGCCGGAGGACTTAGAATATTCGCGGGACTTTGAAAAATTTCGAAGCAAACGGAGTTTTCGGCGAATATTTCGAACACTAGGGCGACACCCTGGTCGAACCGTTCGAGTAATGCGTTCGAAATGTAGCGAGGACCGCGTATCTGTAGTTGTTTGGGCGATTGGATCATTTCTCCTCCGGACCACGGTGCCGGAGGACTTAGAATATTCGCGGGACTTTGAAAAATTTCGAAGCAAACGGAGTTTTCGGCGAATATTTCGTACACAAGGGCGACACGCTGGTCGAACCGTTCGAGTAATGCGTTCGAAATGTAGCGAGGAACGCGTATCTGTAGTTGTTTGGGCGATTGGACCATTTCTCCTCCCGACCACGGTGCCGGAGGACTTAGAATATTCGCGGGACTTTGAAAAATTTCGAAGCAAACGGAGTTTTCGGCGAATATTTCGAAAACGAGGGCGACACCCTGGTCGAACCGTTCGCGTAATGCGTTCGAAATGTAGCGAGGAACGCGTATCTTTAATTGTTTGGGCGATTGGACCATTTCTCCTCCGGACAACGGTGCCGGAGGACTTAGAATATTCGCGGGACTTTGAAAAATTTCAAAGCAAACGGAGTTTTCTTCGAATATTTCGAACACGAAGGCGACACCGTGGTCGAAACTTTCGGGTAATGCGTTAGAAATGGTGCGAGGACCGCGTATCTGTAGTTGTTTGGGCGATTGGACCATTTCTCCTCCGGACCACGGTGCAGGATGACTTAGAATATTCGCGGTACTTTGAAAAATTTCAAAGCAAACGGAGTTTTCGGCGAATATTTCGAACACGAGGGCGACACCGTGGTCGAAACTTTCCGGTACTGCGTTCGAAATGGAGCGAGGACCGCGTATCTGTAGTTGTTTGGGCGATTGGACGATTTCGCCTCCGGACCACGGTGCCGGAGGACTTAGAATATTCGCGGGACTTTGAAAAATTTTGAAGCAAACGGAGTTTTCGGCGAATATTTCGAACACAAGGGCGACACCCTGGTCGAACCGTTCGAGTAATGCGTTCGAAATGTAGCGAGGAACGCGTATCTGTAGTTGTTTGGGCGATTGGACCATTTCTCCTCCGGACCACGGTGCAGGATGACTTAGAATATTCGCGGTACGTTGAAAAATTTCAAAGCTAACGGAGTTTTCGGCGAATATTTCGAAAACGTGGGCGACACCCTGGTCGAACCGTTCGCGTAATGCGTTCGAAATGTAGCGAGGAACGCGTATCTTTAGTTGTTTGGGCGATTGGACCATTTCTCCTCCGGACAACGGTGCCGGAGGACTTAGAATATTCGCGGGACTTTGAAAAATTTCAAAGCAAACGGAGTTTTCTTCGAATATTTCGAACACGAAGGCGACACCGTGGTCGAAACTTTCGGGTAATGCGTTTGAAATGGTGCGAGGAACGCGTATCTGTAGTTGTTTGGGCGATTGGACCATTTCTCCTCCGGACCACGGTGCAGGATGACTTAGAATATTCGCGGTACTTTGAAAAATTTCAAAGCAAACGGAGTTTTCGGCGAATATTTCGAACACGAGGGCGACACCCTGGTCGAACCGTTCGAGTAATGCGTTCGAAATGTAGCGAGGAACGCGTATCTGTAGTTGTTTGGGCGATTGGACCATTTCTCCTCCGGACCACGGTGCAGGATGACTTAGAATATTCGCGGTACGTTGAAAAATTTCAAAGCTAACGGAGTTTTCGGCGAATATTTCGAAAACGTGGGCGACACCCTGGTCGAACCGTTCGCGTAATGCGTTCGAAATGTAGCGAGGAACGCGTATCTTTAGTTGTTTGGGCGATTGGACCATTTCGCCTCCGGACCACGGTGCCGGAGGACTTAGAATATTCGCGGTACGTTGAAAAATTTCAAAGCTAACGGAGTTTTCGGCGAATATCTCGAAAACGAGGGCGACACCGTGGATGAACCGTTAGAGGAATACGTTCGAAATGGAGCGAGGACCGCGTATCTGTAGTTGGTTGGGCGATTGGACGATGTCGCCTCCGGACCACGGTGCCGGAGGACTTAGAATATTCGCGGGACTTTGATAAATTTCGAAGCAAACGGAGTTTTCGGCGAATATTTCGAACACAAGGGCGACACCCTGGTCGAACCGTTCGAGTAATGCGTTCGAAATGTTGCGAGAAACGCGTATCTGTAGTTGTTTGGGCGATTGGACCATTTCTCCTCCGGACAACGGTGCCGGAGGACTTAGAATATTCACGGGACTTTGAAAAATTTCAAAGCAAACGGAGTTTTCTTCGAATTTCTCGAAAACGAGGGCGACACCGTGGATGAACCGTTAGAGGAATACGTTCGAAATGGAGCGAGGACCGCGTATCTGTAGTTGTTTGGGCGATTGGACGATTTCGCCTCCGGACCACGGTGCCGGAGGACTTAGAATATTCGCGGGACTTTGAAAAATTTTGAAGCAAACGGAGTTTTCGGCGAATATTTCGAACACAAGGGCGACACCCTGGTCGAACCGTTCGAGTAATGCGTTCGAAATGTAGCGAGGAACGCGTATCTGTAGTTGTTTGGGCGATTGGACCATTTCTCCTCCGGACCACGGTGCAGGATGACTTAGAATATTCGCGGTACGTTGAAAAATTTCAAAGCTAACGGAGTTTTCGGCGAATATTTCGAAAACGTGGGCGACACCCTGGTCGAACCGTTCGCGTAATGCGTTCGAAATGGAGCGAGGACCGCGTATCTTTAGTTGTTTGGGCGATTGGACCATTTCTCCTCCGGACAACGGTGCCGGAGGACTTAGAATATTCGCGGGACTTTGAAAAATTTCAAAGCAAACGGAGTTTTCTTCGAATATTTCGAACACGAGGGCGACACCGTGGTCGAAACTTTCGGGTAATGCGTTTGAAATGGTGCGAGGAACGCGTATCTGTAGTTGTTTGGGCGATTGGACCATTTCTCCTCCGGACCACGGTGCAGGATGACTTAGAATATTCGCGGTACTTTGAAAAATTTCAAAGCAAACGGAGTTTTCGGCGAATATTTCGAACACGAGGGCGACACCGTGGTCGAAACTTTCCGGTAATGCGTTCGAAATGGAGCGAGGACCGCGTATCTGTAGTTGTTTGGGCGATTGGACGATTTCGCCTCCGGACCACGGTGCCGGAGGACTTAGAATATTCGCGGGACTTTGAAAAATTTCGAAGCAAACGGAGTTTTCGGCGAATATTTCATACACAAGGGCGACACGCTGGTCGAACCGTTCGAGTAATGCGTTCGAAATGTAGCGAGGAACGCGTATCTGTAGTTGTTTGGGCGATTGGATCATTTCTCCTCCGGACCACGGTGCCGGAGGACTTAGAATATTCGCGGGACTTTGAAAAATTTCGAAGCAAACGGAGTTTTCGGCGAATATTTCGTACACAAGGGCGACACGCGGTCGAACCGTTCGAGTAATGCGTTCGAAATGTAGCGAGGAACGCGTATCTGTAGTTGTTTGGGCGATTGGACCATTTCTCCTCCCGACCACGGTGCCGGAGGACTTAGAATATTCGCGGGACTTTGAAAAATTTCGAAGCAAACGAAGTTTTCGGCGAATATTTCGAAAACGAGGGCGACACCCTCGTCGAACCGTTCGCGTAATGCGTTCGAAATGTAGCGAGGAACGCGTATCTTTAATTGTTTGGGCGATTGGACCATTTCTCCTCCGGACAACGGTGCCGGAGGACTTAGAATATTCGCGGGACTTTGAAAAATTTCAAAGCTAACGGAGTTTTCGGCGAATATCTCGAAAACGAGGGCGACACCGTGGATGAACCGTTAGAGGAATACGTTCGAAATGGAGCGAGGACCGCGTATCTGTAGTTGGTTGGGCGATTGGACGATTTCGCCTCCGGACCACGGTGCCGGAGGACTTAGAATATTCGCGGGACATTGATAAATTTCGAAGCAAACGGAGTTTTCGGCGAATATTTCGAACACAAGGGCGACACCCTGGTCGAACCGTTCGAGTAATGCGTTCGAAATGTTGCGAGAAACGCGTATCTGTAGTTGTTTGGGCGATTGGACCATTTCTCCTCCGGACAACGGTGCCGGAGGACTTAGAATATTCACGGGACTTTGAAAAATTTCAAAGCAAACGGAGTTTTCTTCGAATTTCTCGAAAACGAGGGCGACACCTTGGTCGAAACGTTCGAGTAATGCGTTCGAATTGGAGCGAGGAACGCGTATCTGTAGTTGTTTGGGCGATTCTACGATTTCGCCTCCGGACCACGGTGCCGGAGGACTTAGAATATTCGCGGACAATGAAAAATTTCGAAGCAAACGGAGTTTTCGGCGAATATTTCGAACACGAGGGCGACACCCTGGTCGAACCGTTCGAGTAATGCGTTCGAAATGTAGCGAGGAACGCGTATCTGTAGTTGTTTGGGCGATTGGACCATTTCTCCTCCGGACCACGGTGCAGGATGACTTAGAATATTCGCGGTACGTTGAAAAATTTCAAAGCTAACGGAGTTTTCGGCGAATATTTCGAAAACGTGGGCGACACCCTGGTCGAACCGTTCGCGTAATGCGTTCGAAATGTAGCGAGGAACGCGTATCTTTAGTTGTTTGGGCGATTGGACCATTTCGCCTCCGGACCACGGTGCCGGAGGACTTAGAATATTCGCGGGACGTTGAAAAATTTCAAAGCTAACGGAGTTTTCGGCGAATATCTCGAAAACGAGGGCGACACCGTGGATGAACCGTTAGAGGAATACGTTCGAAATGGAGCGAGGACCGCGTATCTGTAGTTGGTTGGGCGATTGGACGATGTCGCCTCCGGACCACGGTGCCGGAGGACTTAGAATATTCGCGGGACTTTGATAAATTTCGAAGCAAACGGAGTTTTCGGCGAATATTTCGAACACAAGGGCGACACCCTGGTCGAACCGTTCGAGTAATGCGTTCGAAATGTTGCGAGTAACGCGTATCTGTAGTTGTTTGGGCGATTGGACCATTTCTCCTCCGGACAACGGTGCCGGAGGACTTAGAATATTCACGGGACTTTGAAAAATTTCAAAGCAAACGGAGTTTTCTTCGAATTTCTCGAAAACGAGGGCGACACCGTGGATGAACCGTTAGAGGAATACGTTCGAAATGGAGCGAGGACCGCGTATCTGTAGTTGTTTGGGCGATTGGACGATTTCGCCTCCGGACCACGGTGCCGGAGGACTTAGAATATTCGCGGGACTTTGAAAAATTTTGAAGCAAACGGAGTTTTCGGCGAATATTTCGAACACAAGGGCGACACCCTGGTCGAACCGTTCGAGTAATGCGTTCGAAATGTAGCGAGGAACGCGTATCTGTAGTTGTTTGGGCGATTGGACCATTTCTCCTCCGGACCACGGTGCAGGATGACTTAGAATATTCGCGGGACTTTGAAAAATTTTGAAGCAAACGGAGTTTTCGGCGAATATTTCGAAAACGTGGGCGACACCCTGGTCGAACCGTTCGCGTAATGCGTTCGAAATGTAGCGAGGAACGCGTATCTTTAGTTGTTTGGGCGATTGGACCATTTCTCCTCCGGACAACGGTGCCGGAGGACTTAGAATATTCGCGGGACTTTGAAAAATTTCAAAGCAAACGGAGTTTTCTTCGAATATTTCGAACACGATGGCGACACCGTGGTCGAAACTTTCGGGTAATGCGTTTGAAATGGTGCGAGGAACGCGTATCTGTAGTTGTTTGGGCGATTGGACCATTTCTCCTCCGGACCACGGTGCAGGATGACTTAGAATATTCGCGGTACTTTGAAAAATTTCAAAGCAAACGGAGTTTTCGGCGAATATTTCGAACACGAGGGCGACACCGTGGTCGAAACTTTCCGGTAATGCGTTCGAAATGGAGCGAGGACCGCGTATCTGTAGTTGTTTGGGCGATTGGACGATTTCGCCTCCGGACCACGGTGCCGGAGGACTTAGAATATTCGCGGGACTTTGAAAAATTTCGAAGCACACGGAGTTTTCGGCGAATATTTCGTACACAAGGGCGACACGCTGGTCGAACCGTTCGAGTAATGCGTTCGAAATGTAGCGAGGAACGCGTATCTGTAGTTGTTTGGGCGATTGGATCATTTCTCCTCCGGACCACGGTGCCGGAGGACTTAGAATATTCGCGGGACTTTGAAAAATTTCGAAGCAAACGGAGTTTTCGGCGAATATTTCGTACACAAGGGCGACACGCTGGTCGAACCGTTCGAGTAATGCGTTCGAAATGTAGCGAGGAACGCGTATCTGTAGTTGTTTGGGCGATTGGACCATTTCTCCTCCGGACCACGGTGCCGGAGGACTTAGAATATTCGCGGGACTTTGAAAAATTTCGAAGCAAACGAAGTTTTCGGCGAATATTTCGAAAACGAGGGCGACACCCTCGTCGAACCGTTCGCGTAATGCGTTCGAAATGTAGCGAGGAACGCGTATCTTTAATTGTTTGGGCGATTGGACCATTTCTCCTCCGGACAACGGTGCCGGAGGACTTAGAATATTCGCGGGACTTTGAAAAATTTCGAAGCAAACGGAGTTTTCGGCGAATATTTCGAACACAAGGGCGACACCCTGGTCGAACCGTTCGAGTAATGCGTTCGAAATGTAGCGAGGAACGCGTATCTGTAGTTGTTTGGGCGATTGGACGATTTCGCCTCCGGCCCACGGTGCCGGAGGACTTAGAATATTCGCGGGACTTTGAAAAATTTCGAAGCAAACGGAGTTTTCGGCGAATATTTCGAACACAAGGGCGACACCCTGGTCGAACTGTTCGAGTAATGCGTTCGAAATGTAGCGAGGAACGCGTATCTGTAGTTGTTTGGGCGATTGGACCATTTCTCCTCCGGACCACGGTGCAGGATGACTTAGAATATTCGCGGTACGTTGAAAAATTTCAAAGTAAACGGAGTTTTCGGCGAATATCTCGAAAACGAGGGCGACACCTTGGTCGAAACGTTCGAGTAATGCGTTCGAATTGGAGCGAGGAACGCGTATCTGTAGTTGTTTGGGCGATTCTACGATTTCGCCTCCGGACCACGGTGCCGGAGGACTTAGAATATTCGCGGACAATGAAAAATTTCGAAGCTAACGGAGTTTTCGGCGAATATCTCGAAAACGAGGGCGACACCGTGGATGAACCGTTAGAGGAATACGTTCGAAATGGAGCGAGGACCGCGTATCTGTAGTTGTTTGGGCGATTGGACGATTTCGCCTCCGGACCACGGTGCCGGAGGACTTAGAATATTCGCGGGACTTTGAAAAATTTTGAAGCAAACGGAGTTTTCGGCGAATATTTCGAACACAAGGGCGACACCCTGGTCGAACCGTTCGGGTAATGCGTTCGAAATGTAGCGAGGAACGCGTATCTGTAGTTGTTTGGGCGATTGGACCATTTCTCCTCCGGACCACGGTGCCGGATGACTTAGAATATTCGCGGTACGTTGAAAAATTTCAAAGCTAACGGAGTTTTCGGCGAATATTTCGAAAACGTGGGCGACACCCTGGTCGAACCGTTCGCGTAATGCGTTCGAAATGTAGCGAGGAACGCGTATCTTTAGTTGTTTGGGCGATTGGACCATTTCTCCTCCGGACAACGGTGCCGGAGGACTTAGAATATTCGCGGGACTTTGAAAAATTTCAAAGCAAACGGAGTTTTCTTCGAATATTTCGAACACGATGGCGACACCGTGGTCGAAACTTTCGGGTAATGCGTTTGAAATGGTGCGAGGAACGCGTATCTGTAGTTGTTTGGGCGATTGGACCATTTCTGCTCCGGACCACGGTGCAGGATGACTTAGAATATTCGCGGTACTTTGAAAAATTTCAAAGCAAACGGAGTTTTCGGCGAATATTTCGAACACGAGGGCGACACCGTGGTCGAAACTTTCCGGTAATGCGTTCGAAATGGAGCGAGGACCGCGTATCTGTAGTTGTTTGGGCGATTGGACGATTTCGCCTCCGGACCACGGTGCCGGAGGACTTAGAATATTCGCGGGACTTTGAAAAATTTCGAAGCAAACGGAGTTTTCGGCGAATATTTCGTACACAAGGGCGACACCCTGGTCGAACTGTTCGAGTAATGCGTTCGAAATGTAGCGAGGAACGCGTATCTGTAGTTGTTTGGGCGATTGGACCATTTCTCCTCCGGACAACGGTGCCGGAGGACTTAGAATATTCACGGGACTTTGAAAAATTTCAAAGCAAACGGAGTTTTCTTCGAATTTCTCGAAAACGAGGGCGACACCTTGGTCGAAACGTTCGAGTAATGCGTTCGAATTGGAGCGAGGAACGCGTATCTGTAGTTGGTTAGGCGATTCTACGATTTCGCCTCCGGACCACGGTGCCGGAGGACTTAGAATATTCGCGGACATTGAAAAATTTCGAAGCTAACGGAGTTTTCGGCGAATATCTCGAAAACGAGGGCGACACCGTGGATGAACCGTTAGAGGAATACGTTCGAAATGGAGCGAGGACCGCGTATCTGTAGTTGTTTGGGCGATTGGACGATTTCGCCTCCGGACCACGGTGCCGGAGGACTTAGAATATTCGCGGGACTTTGAAAAATTTCGAAGCAAACGGAGTTTTCGGCGAATATTTCGAACACAAGGGCGACACCCTGGTCGAACTGTTCGAGTAATGCGTTCGAAATGTAGCGAGGAACGCGTATCTGTAGTTGTTTGGGCGATTGGACCATTTCTCCTCCGGACCACGGTGCAGGATGACTTAGAATATTCGCGGTACGTTGAAAAATTTCAAAGCTAACGGAGTTTTCGGCGAATATCTCGAAAACGAGGGCGACACCGCGGATGAACCGTTAGAAGAATACGTTCGAAATGGAGCGAGGACCGCGTATCTGTAGTTGGTTGGGCGATTGGACGATTTCGCCTCCGGACCACGGTGCCGGAGGACTTAGAATATTCGCGGGACTTTGAAAAATTTCAAAGCAAACGGAGTTTTCTTCGAATATTTCGAACACGAAGGCGACACCGTGGTCGAAACTATCGGGCAATGCGTTTGAAATGGTGCGAGGAACGCGTATCTGTAGTTGTTTGGGCGATTGGACCATTTCTCCTCCGGACCACGGTGCAGGATGACTTAGAATATTCGCGGTACTTTGATAAATTTCAAAGCAAACGGAGTTTTCGGCGAATATCTCGAACACGAGGGCGACACCGTGGTCGAAACTTTCCGGTACTGCGTTCGAAATGGAGCGAGGACCGCGTATCTGTAGTTGTTTGGGCGATTGGACGATTTCGCCTCCGGACCACGGTGCCGGAGGACTTAGAATATTCGCGGGACTTTGAAAAATTTCGAAGCAAACGGAGTTTTCGGCGAATATCTCGAAAACGAGGGCGACACCGTAGATGAACCGTTAGAGGAATTCGTTCGAAATGGAGCGAGGACCGCGTATCTGTAGTTGTTTGGGCGATTGGACGATTTCGCCTCCGGACCACGGTGCCGGAGGACTTAGAATATTCGCGGGACTTTGAAAAATTTCGAAGCAAACGGAGTTTTCGGCGAATATTTCGAACACAAGGGCGACACCCTGGTCGAACCGTTCGAGTAATGCGTTCGAAATGTAGCGAGGAACGCGTATCTGTAGTTGTTTGGGCGATTGGATCATTTCTCCTCCGGACCACGGTGCCGGAGGACTTAGAATATTCGCGGGACTTTGAAAAATTTCGAAGCAAACGGAGTTTTCGGCGAATATTTCGTACACAAGGGCGACACGCTGGTCGAACCGTTCGAGTAATGCGTTCGAAATGTAGCGAGGAACGCGTATCTGTAGTTGTTTGGGCGATTGGACCATTTCTCCTCCCGACCACGGTGCCGGAGGACTTAGAATATTCGCGGGACTTTGAAAAATTTCGAAGCAAACGGAGTTTTCGGCGAATATTTCGAAAACGAGGGCGACACCCTGGTCGAACCGTTCGCGTAATGCGTTCGAAATGTAGCGAGGAACGCGTATCTTTAATTGTTTGGGCGATTGGACCATTTCTCCTCCGGACAACGGTGCCGGAGGACTTAGAATATTCGCGGGACTTTGAAAAATTTCAAAGCAAACGGAGTTTTCTTCGAATATTTCGAACACGAAGGCGACACCGTGGTCGAAACTTTCGGGTAATGCGTTTGAAATGGTGCGAGGAACGCGTATCTGTAGTTGTTTGGGCGATTGGACCATTTCTCCTCCGGACCACGGTGCAGGATGACTTAGAATATTCGCGGTACTTTGAAAAATTTCAAAGCAAACGGAGTTTTCGGCGAATATTTCGAACACGAGGGCGACACCGTGGTCGAAACTTTCCGGTACTGCGTTCGAAATGGAGCGAGGACCGCGTATCTGTAGTTGTTTGGGCGATTGGACGATTTCGCCTCCGGACCACGGTGCCGGAGGACTTAGAATATTCGCGGGACTTTGAAAAATTTTGAAGCAAACGGAGTTTTCGGCGAATATTTCGTACACAAGGGCGACACGCTGGTCGAACCGTTCGAGTAATGCGTTCGAAATGTAGCGAGGAACGCGTATCTGTAGTTGTTTGGGCGATTGGACCATTTCTCCTCCCGACCACGGTGCCGGAGGACTTAGAATATTCGCGGGACTTTGAAAAATTTCGAAGCAAACGAAGTTTTCGGCGAATATTTCGAAAACGAGGGCGACACCCTCGTCGAACCGTTCGCGTAATGCGTTCGAAATGTAGCGAGGAACGCGTATCTTTAATTGTTTGGGCGATTGGACCATTTCTCCTCCGGACAACGGTGCCGGAGGACTTAGAATATTCGCGGGACTTTGAAAAATTTCAAAGCTAACGGAGTTTTCGGCGAATATCTCGAAAACGAGGGCGACACCGTGGATGAACCGTTAGAGGAATACGTTCGAAATGGTGCGAGGACCGCGTATCTGTAGTTGGTTGGGCGATTGGACGATTTCGCCTCCGGACCACGGTGCCGGAGGACTTAGAATATTCGCGGGACTTTGATAAATTTCGAAGCAAACGGAGTTTTCGGCGAATATTTCGAACACAAGGGCGACACCCTGGTCGAACCGTTCGAGTAATGCGTTCGAAATGTTGCGAGAAACGCGTATCTGTAGTTGTTTGGGCGATTGGACCATTTCTCCTCCGGACAACGGTGCCGGAGGACTTAGAATATTCACGGGACTTTGAAAAATTTCAAAGCAAACGGAGTTTTCTTCGAATTTCTCGAAAACGAGGGCGACACCGTGGTCGAAACGTTCGAGTAATGCGTTCGAATTGGAGCGAGGAACGCGTATCTGTAGTTGTTTGGGCGATTCTACGATTTCGCCTCCGGACCACGGTGCCGGAGGACTTAGAATATTCGCGGACAATGAAAAATTTCGAAGCTAACGGAGTTTTCGGCGAATATCTCGAAAACGAGGGCGACACCGTGGATGAACCGTTAGAGGAATACGTTCGAAATGGAGCGAGGACCGCGTATCTGTAGTTGTTTGGGCGATTGGACGATTTCGCCTCCGGACCACGGTGCCGGAGGACTTAGAATATTCGCGGGACTTTGAAAAATTTTGAAGCAAACGGAGTTTTCGGCGAATATTTCGAACACAAGGGCGACACCCTGGTCGAACCGTTCGAGTAATGCGTTCGAAATGTAGCGAGGAACGCGTATCTGTAGTTGTTTGGGCGATTGGACCATTTCTCCTCCGGACCACGGTGCAGGATGACTTAGAATATTCGCGGTACTTTGAAAAATTTCAAAGCAAACGGAGTTTTCGGCGAATATTTCGAACACGAGGGCGACACCGTGGTCGAAACTTTCCGGTACTGCGTTCGAAATGGAGCGAGGACCGCGTATCTGTAGTTGTTTGGGCGATTGGACGATTTCGCCTCCGGACCACGGTGCCGGAGGACTTAGAATATTCGCGGGACTTTGAAAAATTTCGAAGCAAACGGAGTTTTCGGCGAATATTTCGTACACAAGGGCGACACGCTGGTCGAACCGTTCGAGTAATGCGTTCGAAATGTAGCGAGGAACGCGTATCTGTAGTTGTTTGGGCGATTGGATCATTTCTCCTCCGGACCACGGTGCCGGAGGACTTAGAATATTCGCGGGACTTTGAAAAATTTCGAAGCAAACGGAGTTTTCGGCGAATATTTCGTACACAAGGGCGACACGCTGGTCGAACCGTTCGAGTAATGCGTTCGAAATGTAGCGAGGAACGCGTATCTGTAGTTGTTTGGGCGATTGGACCATTTCTCCTCCCGACCACGGTGCCGGAGGACTTAGAATATTCGCGGGACTTTGAAAAATTTCGAAGCAAACGAAGTTTTCGGCGAATATTTCGAAAACGAGGGCGACACCCTCGTCGAACCGTTCGCGTAATGCGTTCGAAATGTAGCGAGGAACGCGTATCTTTAATTGTTTGGGCGATTGGACCATTTCTCCTCCGGACAACGGTGCCGGAGGACTTAGAATATTCGCGGGACTTTGAAAAATTTCAAAGCTAACGGAGTTTTCGGCGAATATCTCGAAAACGAGGGCGACACCGTGGATGAACCGTTAGAGGAATACGTTCGAAATGGAGCGAGGACCGCGTATCTGTAGTTGGTTGGGCGATTGGACGATTTCGCCTCCGGACCACGGTGCCGGAGGACTTAGAATATTCGCGGGACTTTGATAAATTTCGAAGCAAACGGAGTTTTCGGCGAATATTTCGAACACTAGGGCGACACCCTGGTCGAACCGTTCGAGTAATGCGTTCGAAATGTTGCGAGAAACGCGTATCTGTAGTTGTTTGGGCGATTGGACCATTTCTCCTCCGGACAACGGTGCCGGAGGACTTAGAATATTCACGGGACTTTGAAAAATTTCAAAGCAAACGGAGTTTTCTTCGAATTTCTCGAAAACGAGGGCGACACCTTGGTCGAAACGTTCGAGTAATGCGTTCGAATTGGAGCGAGGACCGCGTATCTGTAGTTGTTTGGGCGATTCTACGATTTCGCCTCCGGACCACGGTGCCGGAGGACTTAGAATATTCGCGGACAATGAAAAATTTCGAAGCTAACGGAGTTTTCGGCGAATATCTCGAAAACGAGGGCGACACCGTGGATGAACCGTTAGAGGAATTCGTTCGAAATGGAGCGAGGACCGCGTATCTGTAGTTGTTTGGGCGATTGGACGATTTCGCCTCCGGACCACGGTGCCGGAGGACTTAGAATATTCGCGGGACTTTGAAAAATTTTGAAGCAAACGGAGTTTTCGGCGAATATTTCGAACACAAGGGCGACACCCTGGTCGAACCGTTCGAGTAATGCGTTCGAAATGTAGCGAGGAACGCGTATCTGTAGTTGTTTGGGCGATTGGACCATTTCTCCTCCGGACCACGGTGCAGGATGACTTAGAATATTCGCGGTACGTTGAAAAATTTCAAAGCTAACGGAGTTTTCGGCGAATATTTCGAAAACGTGGGCGACACCCTGGTCGAACCGTTCGCGTAATGCGTTCGAAATGTAGCGAGGAACGCGTATCTTTAGTTGTTTGGGCGATTGGACCATTTCTCCTCCGGACAACGGTGCCGGAGGACTTAGAATATTCGCGGGACTTTGAAAAATTTCAAAGCAAACGGAGTTTTCTTCGAATATTTCGAACACGATGGCGACACCGTGGTCGAAACTTTCGGGTAATGCGTTTGAAATGGTGCGAGGAACGCGTATCTGTAGTTGTTTGGGCGATTGGACCATTTCTGCTCCGGACCACGGTGCAGGATGACTTAGAATATTCGCGGTACTTTGAAAAATTTCAAAGCAAACGGAGTTTTCGGCGAATATTTCGAACACGAGGGCGACACCGTGGTCGAAACTTTCCGGTAATGCGTTCGAAATGGAGCGAGGACCGCGTATCTGTAGTTGTTTGGGCGATTGGACGATTTCGCCTCCGGACCACGGTGCCGGAGGACTTAGAATATTCGCGGGACTTTGAAAAATTTCGAAGCAAACGGAGTTTTCGGCGAATATTTCGTACACAAGGGCGACACGCTGGTCGAACCGTTCGAGTAATGCGTTCGAAATGTAGCGAGGAACGCGTATCTGTAGTTGTTTGGGCGATTGGATCATTTCTCCTCCGGACCACGGTGCCGGAGGACTTAGAATATTCGCGGGACTTTGAAAAATTTCGAAGCAAACGGAGTTTTCGGCGAATATTTCGTACACAAGGGCGACACGCTGGTCGAACCGTTCGAGTAATGCGTTCGAAATGTAGCGAGGAACGCGTATCTGTAGTTGTTTGGGCGATTGGACCATTTCTCCTCCCGACCACGGTGCCGGAGGACTTAGAATATTCGCGGGACTTTGAAAAATTTCGAAGCAAACGGAGTTTTCGGCGAATATTTCGAAAACGAGGGCGACACCCTCGTCGAACCGTTCGCGTAATGCGTTCGAAATGTAGCGAGGAACGCGTATCTTTAATTGTTTGGGCGATTGGACCATTTCTCCTCCGGACAACGGTGCCGGAGGACTTAGAATATTCGCGGGACTTTGAAAAATTTCAAAGCTAACGGAGTTTTCGGCGAATATCTCGAAAACGAGGGCGACACCGTGGATGAACCGTTAGAGGAATACGTTCGAAATGGAGCGAGGACCGCGTATCTGTAGTTGGTTGGGCGATTGGACGATTTCGCCTCCGGACCACGGTGCCGGAGGACTTAGAATATTCGCGGGACTTTGATAAATTTCGAAGCAAACGGAGTTTTCGGCGAATATTTCGAACACAAGGGCGACACCCTGGTCGAACCGTTCGAGTAATGCGTTCGAAATGTTGCGAGAAACGCGTATCTGTAGTTGTTTGGGCGATTGGACCATTTCTCCTCCGGACAACGGTGCCGGAGGACTTAGAATATTCACGGGACTTTGAAAAATTTCAAAGCAAACGGAGTTTTCTTCGAATTTCTCGAAAACGAGGGCGACACCTTGGTCGAAACGTTCGAGTAATGCGTTCGAATTGGAGCGAGGAACGCGTATCTGTAGTTGTTTGGGCGATTCTACGATTTCGCCTCCGGACCACGGTGCCGGAGGACTTAGAATATTCGCGGACAATGAAAAATTTCGAAGCTAACGGAGTTTTCGGCGAATATCTCGAAAACGAGGGCGACACCGTGGATGAACCGTTAGAGGAATACGTTCGAAATGGAGCGAGGACCGCGTATCTGTAGTTGTTTGGGCGATTGGACGATTTCGCCTCCGGACCACGGTGCCGGAGGACTTAGAATATTCGCGGGACTTTGAAAAATTTTGAAGCAAACGGAGTTTTCGGCGAATATTTCGAACACAAGGGCGACACCCTGGTCGAACCGTTCGGGTAATGCGTTCGAAATGTAGCGAGGAACGCGTATCTGTAGTTGTTTGGGGGATTGGACCATTTCTCCTCCGGACCACGGTGCAGGATGACTTAGAATATTCGCGGTACGTTGAAAAATTTCAAAGCTAACGGAGTTTTCGGCGAATATTTCGAAAACGTGGGCGACACCCTGGTCGAACCGTTCGCGTAATGCGTTCGAAATGTAGCGAGGAACGCGTATCTTTAGTTGTTTGGGCGATTGGACCATTTCTCCTCCGGACAACGGTGCCGGAGGACTTAGAATATTCGCGGGACTTTGAAAAATTTCAAAGCAAACGGAGTTTTCTTCGAATATTTCGAACACGATGGCGACACCGTGGTCGAAACTTTCGGGTAATGCGTTTGAAATGGTGCGAGGAACGCGTATCTGTAGTTGTTTGGGCGATTGGACCATTTCTCCTCCGGACCACGGTGCAGGATGACTTAGAATATTCGCGGTACTTTGAAAAATTTCAAAGCAAACGGAGTTTTCGGCGAATATTTCGAACACGAGGGCGACACCGTGGTCGAAACTTTCCGGTAATGCGTTCGAAATGGAGCGAGGACCGCGTATCTGTAGTTGTTTGGGCGATTGGACGATTTCGCCTCCGGACCACGGTGCCGGAGGACTTAGAATATTCGCGGGACTTTGAAAAATTTCGAAGCAAACGGAGTTTTCGGCGAATATTTCGAACACAAGGGCGACACCCTGGTCGAACCGTTCGAGTAATGCGTTCGAAATGTTGCGAGAAACGCGTATCTGTAGTTGTTTGGGCGATTGGACCATTTCTCCTCCGGACAACGGTGCCGGAGGACTTAGAATATTCTCGGGACTTTGAAAAATTTCAAAGCAAACGGAGTTTTCTTCGAATTTCTCGAAAACGAGGGCGACACCTTGGTCGAAACGTTCGAGTAATGCGTTCGAATTGGAGCGAGGAACGCGTATCTGTAGTTGTTTGGGCGATTCTACGATTTCGCCTCCGGACCACGGTGCCGGAGGACTTAGAATATTCGCGGACATTGAAAAATTTCGAAGCTAACGGAGTTTTCGGCGAATATCTCGAAAACGAGGGCGACACCGTGGATGAACCGTTAGAGGAATACGTTCGAAATGGAGCGAGGACCGCGTATCTGTAGTTGTTTGGGCGATTGGACGATTTCGCCTCCGGACCACGGTGCCGGAGGACTTAGAATATTCGCGGGACTTTGAAAAATTTCGAAGCAAACGGAGTTTTCGGCGAATATTTCGAACACAAGGGCGACACCCTGGTCGAACCGTTCGAGTAATTCGTTCGAAATGGAGCGAGGAACGCGTATCTGTAGTTGTTTGGGCGATTGGACGATTTCGCCTCCGGACCACGGTGCCGGAGGACTTAGAATATTCGCGGGACTTTGAAAAATTTCGAAGCAAACGGAGTTTTCGGCGAATATTTCGAACACAAGGGCGACACCCTGGTCGAACTGTTCGAGTAATGCGTTCGAAATGTAGCGAGGAACGCGTATCTGTAGTTGTTTGGGCGATTGGACCATTTCTCCTCCGGACCACGGTGCAGGATGACTTAGAATATTCGCGGTACGTTGAAAAATTTCAAAGCTAACGGAGTTTTCGGCGAATATCTCGAAAACGAGGGCGACACCGCGGATGAACCGTTAGAGGAATACGTTCGAAATGGAGCGAGGACCGCGTATCTGTAGTTGGTTGGGCGATTGGACGATTTCGCCTCCGGACCACGGTGCCGGAGGACTTAGAATATTCGTGGGACTTTGAAAAATTTCGAAGCAAACGGAGTTTTCGGCGAATATTTCGAAAACGAGGGCGACACCCTGGTCGAACCGTTCGCGTAATGCGTTCGAAATGTAGCGAGGACCGCGTATCTGTAGTTGTTTGGGCGATTGGACCATTTCTCCTCCGGACAACGGTGCCGGAGGACTTAGAATATTCGCGGGACTTTGAAAAATTTCAAAGCAAACGGAGTTTTCTTCGAATATTTCGAACACGAAGGCGACACCGTGGTCGAAACTATCGGGCAATGCGTTTGAAATGGTGCGAGGAACGCGTATCTGTAGTTGTTTGGGCGATTGGACCATTTCTCCTCCGGACCACGGTGCAGGATGACTTAGAATATTCGCGGTACTTTGATAAATTTCAAAGCAAACGGAGTTTTCGGCGAATATTTCGAACACGAGGGCGACACCGTGGTCGAAACTTTCCGGTACTGCGTTCGAAATGGAGCGAGGACCGCGTATCTGTAGTTGTTTGGGCGATTGGACGATTTCGCCTCCGGACCACGGTGCCGGAGGACTTAGAATATTCGCGGGACTTTGAAAAATTTCGAAGCAAACGGAGTTTTCGGCGAATATCTCGAAAACGAGGGCGACACCGTAGATGAACCGTTAGAGGAATACGTTCGAAATGGAGCGAGGACCGCGTATCTGTAGTTGTTTGGGCGATTGGACGATTTCGCCTCCGGACCACGGTGCAGGATGACTTAGAATATTCGCGGGACTTTGAAAAATTTCGAAGCAAACGGAGTTTTCGGCGAATATTTCGAACACTAGGGCGACACCCTGGTCGAACCGTTCGAGTAATGCGTTCGAAATGTAGCGAGGAACGCGTATCTGTAGTTGTTTGGGCGATTGGATCATTTCTCCTCCGGACCACGGTGCCGGAGGACTTAGAATATTCGCGGGACTTTGAAAAATTTCGAAGCAAACGGAGTTTTCGGCGAATATTTCGTACACAAGGGCGACACGCTGGTCGAACCGTTCGAGTAATGCGTTCGAAATGTAGCGAGGAACGCGTATCTGTAGTTGTTTGGGCGATTGGATCATTTCTCCTCCGGACCACCGTGCCGGAGGACTTAGAATATTCGCGGGACTTTGAAAAATTTCGAAGCAAACGGAGTTTTCGGCGAATATTTCGTACACAAGGGCGACACGCTGGTCGAACCGTTCGAGTAATGCGTTCGAAATGTAGCGAGGAACGCGTATCTGTAGTTGTTTGGGCGATTGGACCATTTCTCCTCCCGACCACGGTGCCGGAGGACTTAGAATATTCGCGGGACTTTGAAAAATTTCGAAGCAAACGGAGTTTTCGGCGAATATTTCGAAAACGAGGGCGACACCCTGGTCGAACCGTTCGCGTAATGCGTTCGAAATGTAGCGAGGAACGCGTATCTTTAATTGTTTGGGCGATTGGACCATTTCTCCTCCGGACAACGGTGCCGGAGGACTTAGAATATTCGCGGGACTTTGAAAAATTTCAAAGCAAACGGAGTTTTCTTCGAATATTTCGAACACGAAGGCGACACCGTGGTCGAAACTTTCGGGTAATGCGTTTGAAATGGTGCGAGGAACGCGTATCTGTAGTTGTTTGGGCGATTGGACCATTTCTCCTCCGGACCACGGTGCAGGATGACTTAGAATATTCGCGGTACTTTGAAAAATTTCAAAGCAAACGGAGTTTTCGGCGAATATTTCGAACACGAGGGCGACACCGTGGTCGAAACTTTCCGGTACTGCGTTCGAAATGGAGCGAGGACCGCGTATCTGTAGTTGTTTGGGCGATTGGACGATTTCGCCTCCGGACCACGGTGCCGGAGGACTTAGAATATTCGCGGGACTTTGAAAAATTTTGAAGCAAACGGAGTTTTCGGCGAATATTTCGAACACAAGGGCGACACCCTGGTCGAACCGTTCGAGTAATGCGTTCGAAATGTAGCGAGGAACGCGTATCTGTAGTTGTTTGGGCGATTGAACCATTTCTCCTCCGGACCACGGTGCAGGATGACTTAGAATATTCGCGGTACGTTGAAAAATTTCAAAGCTAACGGAGTTTTCGGCGAATATTTCGAAAACGTGGGCGACACCCTGGTCGAACCGTTCGCGTAATGCGTTCGAAATGTAGCGAGGAACGCGTATCTTTAGTTGTTTGGGCGATTGGACCATTTCTCCTCCGGACAACGGTGCCGGAGGACTTAGAATATTCGCGGTACTTTGAAAAATTTCAAAGCAAACGGAGTTTTCGGCGAATATTTCGAACACGAGGGCGACACCGTGGTCGAAACTTTCCGGTAATGCGTTCGAAATGGAGCGAGGACCGCGTATCTGTAGTTGTTTGGGCGATTGGACGATTTCGCCTCCGGACCACGGTGCCGGAGGACTTAGAATATTCGCGGTACTTTGAAAAATTTCAAAGCAAACGGAGTTTTCGGCGAATATTTCGAACACGAGGGCGACACCGTGGTCGAAACTTTCCGGTAATGCGTTCGAAATGGAGCGAGGACCGCGTATCTGTAGTTGTTTGGGCGATTGGACGATTTCGCCTCCGGACCACGGTGCCGGAGGACTTAGAATATTCGCGGTACGTTGAAAAATTTCAAAGCTAACGGAGTTTTCGGCGAATATCTCGAAAACGAGGGCGACACCGTGGATGAACCGTTAGAGGAATACGTTCGAAATGGAGCGAGGACCGCGTATCTGTAGTTGGTTGGGCGATTGGACGATGTCGCCTCCGGACCACGGTGCCGGAGGACTTAGAATATTCGCGGGACTTTGATAAATTTCGAAGCAAACGGAGTTTTCGGCGAATATTTCGAACACAAGGGCGACACCCTGGTCGAACCGTTCGAGTAATGCGTTCGAAATGTTGCGAGAAACGCGTATCTGTAGTTGTTTGGGCGATTGGACCATTTCTCCTCCGGACCACGGTGCCGGAGGACTTAGAATATTCACGGGACTTTGAAAAATTTCAAAGCAAACGGAGTTTTCTTCGAATTTCTCGAAAACGAGGGCGACACCGTGGATGAACCGTTAGAGGAATACGTTCGAAATGGAGCGAGGACCGCGTATCTGTAGTTGTTTGGGCGATTGGACGATTTCGCCTCCGGACCACGGTGCCGGAGGACTTAGAATATTCGCGGGACTTTGAAAAATTTTGAAGCAAACGGAGTTTTCGGCGAATATTTCGAACACAAGGGCGACACCCTGGTCGAACCGTTCGAGTAATGCGTTCGAAATGTAGCGAGGAACGCGTATCTGTAGTTGTTTGGGCGATTGGACCATTTCTCCTCCGGACCACGGTGCAGGATGACTTAGAATATTCACGGGACTTTGAAAAATTTCAAAGCAAACGGAGTTTTCTTCGAATTTCTCGAAAACGAGGGCGACACCTTGGTCGAAACGTTCGAGTAATGCGTTCGAATTGGAGCGAGGAACGCGTATCTGTAGTTGTTTGGGCGATTCTACGATTTCGCCTCCGGACCACGGTGCCGGAGGACTTAGAATATTCGCGGACAATGAAAAATTTCGAAGCTAACGGAGTTTTCGGCGAATATCTCGAAAACGAGGGCGACACCGTGGATGAACCGTTAGAGGAATACGTTCGAAATGGAGCGAGGACCGCGTATCTGTAGTTGTTTGGGCGATTGGACGATTTCGCCTCCGGACCACGGTGCCGGAGGACTTAGAATATTCGCGGGACTTTGAAAAATTTTGAAGCAAACGGAGTTTTCGGCGAATATTTCGAACACAAGGGCGACACCCTGGTCGAACCGTTCGGGTAATGCGTTCGAAATGGAGCGAGGACCGCGTATCTGTAGTTGGTTGGGCGATTGGACGATGTCGCCTCCGGACCACGGTGCCGGAGGACTTAGAATATTCGCGGGACTTTGATAAATTTCGAAGCAAACGGAGTTTTCGGCGAATATTTCGAACACAAGGGCGACACCCTGGTCGAACCGTTCGAGTAATGCGTTCGAAATGTTGCGAGAAACGCGTATCTGTAGTTGTTTGGGCGATTGGACCATTTCTCCTCCGGACAACGGTGCCGGAGGACTTAGAATATTCACGGGACTTTGAAAAATTTCAAAGCAAACGGAGTTTTCTTCGAATTTCTCGAAAACGAGGGCGACACCGTGGATGAACCGTTAGAGGAATACGTTCGAAATGGAGCGAGGACCGCGTATCTGTAGTTGTTTGGGCGATTGGACGATTTCGCCTCCGGACCACGGTGCCGGAGGACTTAGAATATTCGCGGGACTTTGAAAAATTTTGAAGCAAACGGAGTTTTCGGCGAATATTTCGAACACAAGGGCGACACCCTGGTCGAACCGTTCGAGTAATGCGTTCGAAATGTAGCGAGGAACGCGTATCTGTAGTTGTTTGGGCGATTGGACCATTTCTCCTCCGGACCACGGTGCAGGATGACTTAGAATATTCACGGGACTTTGAAAAATTTCAAAGCAAACGGAGTTTTCTTCGAATTTCTCGAAAACGAGGGCGACACCTTGGTCGAAACGTTCGAGTAATGCGTTCGAATTGGAGCGAGGAACGCGTATCTGTAGTTGTTTGGGCGATTCTACGATTTCGCCTCCGGACCACGGTGCCGGAGGACTTAGAATATTCGCGGACAATGAAAAATTTCGAAGCTAACGGAGTTTTCGGCGAATATCTCGAAAACGAGGGCGACACCGTGGATGAACCGTTAGAGGAATACGTTCGAAATGGAGCGAGGACCGCGTATCTGTAGTTGTTTGGGCGATTGGACGATTTCGCCTCCGGACCACGTTGCCGGAGGACTTAGAATATTCGCGGGACTTTGAAAAATTTTGAAGCAAACGGAGTTTTCGGCGAATATTTCGAACACAAGGGCGACACCCTGGTCGAACCGTTCGGGTAATGCGTTCGAAATGTAGCGAGGAACGCGTATCTGTAGTTGTTTGGGCGATTGGACCATTTCTCCTCCGGACCACGGTGCAGGATGACTTAGAATATTCGCGGTACGTTGAAAAATTTCAAAGCTAACGGAGTTTTCGGCGAATATTTCGAAAACGTGGGCGACACCCTGGTCGAACCGTTCGCGTAATGCGTTCGAAATGTAGCGAGGAACGCGTATCTTTAGTTGTTTGGGCGATTGGACCATTTCTCCTCCGGACAACGGTGCCGTAGGACTTAGAATATTCGCGGGACTTTGAAAAATTTCAAAGCAAACGGAGTTTTCTTCGAATATTTCGAACACGATGGCGACACCGTGGTCGAAACTTTCGGGTAATGCGTTTGAAATGGTGCGAGGAACGCGTATCTGTAGTTGTTTGGGCGATTGGACCATTTCTCCTCCGGACCACGGTGCAGGATGACTTAGAATATTCGCGGTACTTTGAAAAATTTCAAAGCAAACGGAGTTTTCGGCGAATATTTCGAACACGAGGGCGACACCGTGGTCGAAACTTTCCGGTAATGCGTTCGAAATGGAGCGAGGACCGCGTATCTGTAGTTGTTTGGGCGATTGGACGATTTCGCCTCCGGACCACGGTGCCGGAGGACTTAGAATATTCGCGGGACTTTGAAAAATTTCAAAGCTAACGGAGTTTTCGGCGAATATTTCGTACACAAGGGCGACACGCTGGTCGAACCGTTCGAGTAATGCGTTCGAAATGTAGCGAGGAACGCGTATCTGTAGTTGATTGGGCGATTGGATCATTTCTCCTCCGGACCACGGTGCCGGAGGACTTAGAATATTCGCGGGACTTTGAAAAATTTCGAAGCAAACGGAGTTTTCGGCGAATATTTCGTACACAAGGGCGACACGCTGGTCGAACCGTTCGAGTAATGCGTTCGAAATGTAGCGAGGAACGCGTATCTGTAGTTGTTTGGGCGATTGGACCATTTCTCCTCCCGACCACGGTGCCGGAGGACTTAGAATATTCGCGGGACTTTGAAAAATTTCGAAGCAAACGGAGTTTTCGGCGAATATTTCGAAAACGAGGGCGACACCCTGGTCGAACCGTTCGCGTAATGCGTTCGAAATGTAGCGAGGAACGCGTATCTTTAGTTGTTTGGGCGATTGGACCATTTCTCCTCCGGACAACGGTGCCGGAGGACTTAGAATATTCGCGGGACTTTGAAAAATTTCAAAGCAAACGGAGTTTTCTTCGAATTTCTCGAAAACGAGGGCGACACCTTGGTCGAAACGTTCGAGTAATGCGTTCGAATTGGAGCGAGGAACGCGTATCTGTAGTTGTTTGGGCGATTCTACGATTTCGCCTCCGGACCACGGTGCCGGAGGACTTAGAATATTCGCGGACATTGAAAAATTTCGAAGCTAACGGAGTTTTCGGCGAATATCTCGAAAACGAGGGCGACACCGTGGATGAACCGTTAGAGGAATACGTTCGAAATGGAGCGAGGACCGCGTATCTGTAGTTGTTTGGGCGATTGGACGATTTCGCCTCCGGACCACGGTGCCGGAGGACTTAGAATATTCGCGGGACTTTGAAAAATTTCGAAGCAAACGGAGTTTTCGGCGAATATTTCGAACACAAGGGCGACACCCTGGTCGAACCGTTCGAGTAATGCGTTCGAAATGTTGCGAGAAACGCGTATCTGTAGTTGTTTGGGCGATTGGACCATTTCTCCTCCGGACAACGGTGCCGGAGGACTTAGAATATTCACGGGACTTTGAAAAATTTCAAAGCAAACGGAGTTTTCTTCGAATTTCTCGAAAACGAGGGCGACACCTTGGTCGAAACGTTCGAGTAATGCGTTCGAATTGGAGCGAGGAACGCGTATCTGTAGTTGTTTGGGCGATTCTACGATTTCGCCTCCGGACCACGGTGCCGGAGGACTTAGAATATTCGCGGACATTGAAAAATTTCGAAGCTAACGGAGTTTTCGGCGAATATCTCGAAAACGAGGGCGACACCGTGGATGAACCGTTAGAGGAATACGTTCGAAATGGAGCGAGGACCGCGTATCTGTAGTTGTTTGGGCGATTGGACGATTTCGCCTCCGGACCACGGTGCCGGAGGACTTAGAATATTCGCGGGACTTTGAAAAATTTCGAAGCAAACGGAGTTTTCGGCGAATATTTCGAACACAAGGGCGACACCCTGGTCGAACCGTTCGAGTAATGCGTTCGAAATGTAGCGAGGAACGCGTATCTGTAGTTGTTTGGGCGATTGGACGATTTCGCCTCCGGACCACGGTGCCGGAGGACTTAGAATATTCGCGGGACTTTGAAAAATTTCGAAGCAAACGGAGTTTTCGGCGAATATTTCGAACACAAGGGCGACACCCTGGTCGAACTGTTCGAGTAATGCGTTCGAAATGTAGCGAGGAACGCGTATCTGTAGTTGTTTGGGCGATTGGACCATTTCTCCTCCGGACCACGGTGCAGGATGACTTAGAATATTCGCGGTACGTTGAAAAATTTCAAAGCTAACGGAGTTTTCGGCGAATATCTCGAAAACGAGGGCGACACCGCGGATGAACCGTTAGAGGAATACGTTCGAAATGGAGCGAGGACCGCGTATCTGTAGTTGGTTGGGCGATTGGACGATTTCGCCTCCGGACCACGGTGCCGGAGGACTTAGAATATTCGTGGGACTTTGAAAAATTTCGAAGCAAACGGAGTTTTCGGCGAATATTTCGAAAACGAGGGCGACACCCTGGTCGAACCGTTCGCGTAATGCGTTCGAAATGTAGCGAGGAACGCGTATCTTTAGTTGTTTGGGCGATTGGACCATTTCTCCTCCGGATAACGGTGCCGGAGGACTTAGAATATTCGCGGGACTTTGAAAAATTTCAAAGCAAACGGAGTTTTCTTCGAATATTTCGAACACGAAGGCGACACCGTGGTCGAAACTATCGGGCAATGCGTTTGAAATGGTGCGAGGAACGCGTATCTGTAGTTGTTTGGGCGATTGGACCATTTCTCCTCCGGACCACGGTGCAGGATGACTTAGAATATTCGCGGGACTTTGAAAAATTTCGAAGCAAACGGAGTTTTCGGCGAATATCTCGAAAACGAGGGCGACACCGTAGATGAACCGTTAGAGGAATACGTTCGAAATGGAGCGAGGACCGCGTATCTGTAGTTGTTTGGGCGATTGGACGATTTCGCCTCCGGACCACGGTGCCGGAGGACTTAGAATATTCGCGGGACTTTGAAAAATTTCGAAGCAAACGGAGTTTTCGGCGAATATTTCGAACACTAGGGCGACACCCTGGTCGAACCGTTCGAGTAATGCGTTCGAAATGTAGCGAGGAACGCGTATCTGTAGTTGTTTGGGCGATTGGATCATTTCTCCTCCGGACCACGGTGCCGGAGGACTTAGAATATTCGCGGGACTTTGAAAAATTTCGAAGCAAACGGAGTTTTCGGCGAATATTTCGAACACAAGGGCGACACCCTGGTCGAACCGTTCGAGTAATGCGTTCGAAATGTTGCGAGAAACGCGTATCTGTAGTTGTTTGGGCGATTGGACCATTTCTCCTCCGGACAACGGTGCCGGAGGACTTAGAATATTCACGGGACTTTGAAAAATTTCAAAGCAAACGGAGTTTTCTTCGAATTTCTCGAAAACGAGGGCGACACCTTGGTCGAAACGTTCGAGTAATGCGTTCGAATTGGAGCGAGGAACGCGTATCTGTAGTTGTTTGGGCGATTCTACGATTTCGCCTCCGGACCACGGTGCCGGAGGACTTAGAATATTCGCGGACATTGAAAAATTTCGAAGCTAACGGAGTTTTCGGCGAATATCTCGAAAACGAGGGCGACACCGTGGATGAACCGTTAGAGGAATACGTTCGAAATGGAGCGAGGACCGCGTATCTGTAGTTGTTTGGGCGATTGGACGATTTCGCCTCCGGACCACGGTGCCGGAGGACTTAGAATATTCGCGGGACTTTGAAAAATTTCGAAGCAAACGGAGTTTTCGGCGAATATTTCGAACACAAGGGCGACACCCTGGTCGAACCGTTCGAGTAATGCGTTCGAAATGTAGCGAGGAACGCGTATCTGTAGTTGTTTGGGCGATTGGACGATTTCGCCTCCGGACCACGGTGCCGGAGGACTTAGAATATTCGCGGGACTTTGAAAAATTTCGAAGCAAACGGAGTTTTCGGCGAATATTTCGAACACAAGGGCGACACCCTGGTCGAACTGTTCGAGTAATGCGTTCGAAATGTAGCGAGGAACGCGTATCTGTAGTTGTTTGGGCGATTGGACCATTTCTCCTCCGGACCACGGTGCAGGATGACTTAGAATATTCGCGGTACGTTGAAAAATTTCAAAGCTAACGGAGTTTTCGGCGAATATCTCGAAAACGAGGGCGACACCGCGGATGAACCGTTAGAGGAATACGTTCGAAATGGAGCGAGGACCGCGTATCTGTAGTTGGTTGGGCGATTGGACGATTTCGCCTCCGGACCACGGTGCCGGAGGACTTAGAATATTCGTGGGACTTTGAAAAATTTCGAAGCAAACGGAGTTTTCGGCGAATATTTCGAAAACGAGGGCGACACCCTGGTCGAACCGTTCGCGTAATGCGTTCGAAATGTAGCGAGGAACGCGTATCTTTAGTTGTTTGGGCGATTGGACCATTTCTCCTCCGGATAACGGTGCCGGAGGACTTAGAATATTCGCGGGACTTTGAAAAATTTCAAAGCAAACGGAGTTTTCTTCGAATATTTCGAACACGAAGGCGACACCGTGGTCGAAACTTTCGGGTAATGCGTTTGAAATGGTGCGAGGAACGCGTATCTGTAGTTGTTTGGGCGATTGGACCATTTCTCCTCCGGACCACGGTGCAGGATGACTTAGAATATTCGCGGTACTTTGAAAAATTTCAAAGCAAACGGAGTTTTCGGCGAATATTTCGAACACGAGGGCGACACCGTGGTCGAAACTTTCCGGTACTGCGTTCGAAATGGAGCGAGGACCGCGTATCTGTAGTTGTTTGGGCGATTGGACGATTTCGCCTCCGGACCACGGTGCCGGAGGACTTAGAATATTCGCGGGACTTTGAAAAATTTTGAAGCAAACGGAGTTTTCGGCGAATATTTCGAACACAAGGGCGACACCCTGGTCGAACCGTTCGAGTAATGCGTTCGAAATGTAGCGAGGAACGCGTATCTGTAGTTGTTTGGGCGATTGGACCATTTCTCCTCCGGACCACGGTGCAGGATGACTTAGAATATTCGCGGTACGTTGAAAAATTTCAAAGCTAACGGAGTTTTCGGCGAATATTTCGAAAACGTGGGCGACACCCTGGTCGAACCGTTCGCGTAATGCGTTCGAAATGTAGCGAGGAACGCGTATCTTTAGTTGTTTGGGCGATTGGACCATTTCTCCTCCGGACAACGGTGCCGGAGGACTTAGAATATTCGCGGTACTTTGAAAAATTTCAAAGCAAACGGAGTTTTCGGCGAATATTTCGAACACGAGGGCGACACCGTGGTCGAAACTTTCCGGTAATGCGTTCGAAATGGAGCGAGGACCGCGTATCTGTAGTTGTTTGGGCGATTGGACGATTTCGCCTCCGGACCACGGTGCCGGAGGACTTAGAATATTCGCGGTACTTTGAAAAATTTCAAAGCAAACGGAGTTTTCGGCGAATATTTCGAACACGAGGGCGACACCGTGGTCGAAACTTTCCGGTAATGCGTTCGAAATGGAGCGAGGACCGCGTATCTGTAGTTGTTTGGGCGATTGGACGATTTCGCCTCCGGACCACGGTGCCGGAGGACTTAGAATATTCGCGGTACGTTGAAAAATTTCAAAGCTAACGGAGTTTTCGGCGAATATCTCGAAAACGAGGGCGACACCGTGGATGAACCGTTAGAGGAATACGTTCGAAATGGAGCGAGGACCGCGTATCTGTAGTTGGTTGGGCGATTGGACGATTTCGCCTCCGGACCACGGTGCCGGAGGACTTAGAATATTCGCGGGACTTTGATAAATTTCGAAGCAAACGGAGTTTTCGGCGAATATTTCGAACACAAGGGCGACACCCTGGTCGAACCGTTCGAGTAATGCGTTCGAAATGTTGCGAGAAACGCGTATCTGTAGTTGTTTGGGCGATTGGACCATTTCTCCTCCGGACAACGGTGCCGGAGGACTTAGAATATTCACGGGACTTTGAAAAATTTCAAAGCAAACGGAGTTTTCTTCGAATTTCTCGAAAACGAGGGCGACACCGTGGATGAACCGTTAGAGGAATACGTTCGAAATGGAGCGAGGACCGCGTATCTGTAGTTGTTTGGGCGATTGGACGATTTCGCCTCCGGACCACGGTGCCGGAGGACTTAGAATATTCGCGGGACTTTGAAAAATTTTGAAGCAAACGGAGTTTTCGGCGAATATTTCGAACACAAGGGCGACACCCTGGTCGAACCGTTCGAGTAATGCGTTCGAAATGTAGCGAGGAACGCGTATCTGTAGTTGTTTGGGCGATTGGACCATTTCTCCTCCGGACCACGGTGCAGGATGACTTAGAATATTCACGGGACTTTGAAAAATTTCAAAGCAAACGGAGTTTTCTTCGAATTTCTCGAAAACGAGGGCGACACCTTGGTCGAAACGTTCGAGTAATGCGTTCGAATTGGAGCGAGGAACGCGTATCTGTAGTTGTTTGGGCGATTCTACGATTTCGCCTCCGGACCACGGTGCCGGAGGACTTAGAATATTCGCGGACAATGAAAAATTTCGAAGCTAACGGAGTTTTCGGCGAATATCTCGAAAACGAGGGCGACACCGTGGATGAACCGTTAGAGGAATACGTTCGAAATGGAGCGAGGACCGCGTATCTGTAATTGTTTGGGCGATTGGACGATTTCGCCTCCGGACCACGGTGCCGGAGGACTTAGAATATTCGCGGGACTTTGAAAAATTTTGAAGCAAACGGAGTTTTCGGCGAATATTTCGAACACAAGGGCGACACCCTGGTCGAACCGTTCGGGTAATGCGTTCGAAATGGAGCGAGGACCGCGTATCTGTAGTTGGTTGGGCGATTGGACGATGTCGCCTCCGGACCACGGTGCCGGAGGACTTAGAATATTCGCGGGACTTTGATAAATTTCGAAGCAAACGGAGTTTTCGGCGAATATTTCGAACACAAGGGCGACACCCTGGTCGAACCGTTCGAGTAATGCGTTCGAAATGTTGCGAGAAACGCGTATCTGTAGTTGTTTGGGCGATTGGACCATTTCTCCTCCGGACAACGGTGCCGGAGGACTTAGAATATTCACGGGACTTTGAAAAATTTCAAAGCAAACGGAGTTTTCTTCGAATTTCTCGAAAACGAGGGCGACACCGTGGATGAACCGTTAGAGGAATACGTTCGAAATGGAGCGAGGACCGCGTATCTGTAGTTGGTTGGGCGATTGGACGATTTCGCCTCCGGACCACGGTGCCGGAGGACTTAGAATATTCGCGGGACTTTGAAAAATTTTGAAGCAAACGGAGTTTTCGGCGAATATTTCGAACACAAGGGCGACACCCTGGTCGAACCGTTCGAGTAATGCGTTCGAAATGTAGCGAGGAACGCGTATCTGTAGTTGTTTGGGCGATTGGACCATTTCTCCTCCGGACCACGGTGCAGGATGACTTAGAATATTCACGGGACTTTGAAAAATTTCAAAGCAAACGGAGTTTTCTTCGAATTTCTCGAAAACGAGGGCGACACCTTGGTCGAAACGTTCGAGTAATGCGTTCGAATTGGAGCGAGGAACGCGTATCTGTAGTTGTTTGGGCGATTCTACGATTTCGCCTCCGGACCACGGTGCCGGAGGACTTAGAATATTCGCGGACAATGAAAAATTTCGAAGCTAACGGAGTTTTCGGCGAATATCTCGAAAACGAGGGCGACACCGTGGATGAACCGTTAGAGGAATACGTTCGAAATGGAGCGAGGACCGCGTATCTGTAGTTGTTTGGGCGATTGGACGATTTCGCCTCCGGACCACGGTGCCGGAGGACTTAGAATATTCGCGGGACTTTGAAAAATTTTGAAGCAAACGGAGTTTTCGGCGAATATTTCGAACACAAGGGCGACACCCTGGTCGAACCGTTCGGGTAATGCGTTCGAAATGTAGCGAGGAACGCGTATCTGTAGTTGTTTGGGCGATTGGACCATTTCTCCTCCGGACCACGGTGCAGGATGACTTAGAATATTCGCGGTACGTTGAAAAATTTCAAAGCTAACGGAGTTTTCGGCGAATATTTCGAAAACGTGGGCGACACCCTGGTCGAACCGTTCGCGTAATGCGTTCGAAATGTAGCGAGGAACGCGTATCTTTAGTTGTTTGGGCGATTGGACCATTTCTCCTCCGGACAACGGTGCCGGAGGACTTAGAATATTCGCGGGACTTTGAAAAATTTCAAAGCAAACGGAGTTTTCTTCGAATATTTCGAACACGATGGCGACACCGTGGTCGAAACTTTCGGGTAATGCGTTTGAAATGGTGCGAGGAACGCGTATCTGTAGTTGTTTGGGCGATTGGACCATTTCTCCTCCGGACCACGGTGCAGGATGACTTAGAATATTCGCGGTACTTTGAAAAATTTCAAAGCAAACGGAGTTTTCGGCGAATATTTCGAACACGAGGGCGACACCGTAGTCGAAACTTTCCGGTAATGCGTTCGAAATGGAGCGAGGACCGCGTATCTGTAGTTGTTTGGGCGATTGGACGATTTCGCCTCCGGACCACGGTGCCGGAGGACTTAGAATATTCGCGGGACTTTGAAAAATTTCGAAGCAAACGGAGTTTTCGGCGAATATTTCGAACACAAGGGCGACACCCTGGTCGAACCGTTCGAGTAATGCGTTCGAAATGTAGCGAGGAACGCGTATCTGTAGTTGTTTGGGCGATTGGACGATTTCGCCTCCGGACCACGGTGCCGGAGGACTTAGAATATTCGCGGGACTTTGAAAAATTTCGAAGCAAACGGAGTTTTCGGCGAATATTTCGAACACAACGGCGACACCCTGGTCGAACTGTTCGAGTAATGCGTTCGAAATGTAGCGAGGAACGCGTATCTGTAGTTGTTTGGGCGATTGGACCATTTCTCCTCCGGACCACGGTGCAGGATGACTTAGAATATTCGCGGTACGTTGAAAAATTTCAAAGCTAACGGAGTTTTCGGCGAATATCTCGAAAACGAGGGCGACACCGCGGATGAACCGTTAGAGGAATACGTTCGAAATGGAGCGAGGACCGCGTATCTGTAGTTGGTTGGGCGATTGGACGATTTCGCCTCCGGACCACGGTGCCGGAGGACTTAGAATATTCGTGGGACTTTGAAAAATTTCGAAGCAAACGGAGTTTTCGGCGAATATTTCGAAAACGAGGGCGACACCCTGGTCGAACCGTTCGCGTAATGCGTTCGAAATGTAGCGAGGAACGCGTATCTTTAGTTGTTTGGGCGATTGGACCATTTCTCCTCCGGATAACGGTGCCGGAGGACTTAGAATATTCGCGGGACTTTGAAAAATTTCAAAGCAAACGGAGTTTTCTTCGAATATTTCGAACACGAAGGCGACACCGTGGTCGAAACTATCGGGCAATGCGTTTGAAATGGTGCGAGGAACGCGTATCTGTAGTTGTTTGGGCGATTGGACCATTTCTCCTCCGGACCACGGTGCAGGATGACTTAGAATATTCGCGGGACTTTGAAAAATTTCGAAGCAAACGGAGTTTTCGGCGAATATCTCGAAAACGAGGGCGACACCGTAGATGAACCGTTAGAGGAATACGTTCGAAATGGAGCGAGGACCGCGTATCTGTAGTTGTTTGGGCGATTGGACGATTTCGCCTCCGGACCACGGTGCCGGAGGACTTAGAATATTCGCGGGACTTTGAAAAATTTCGAAGCAAACGGAGTTTTCGGCGAATATTTCGAACACTAGGGCGACACCCTGGTCGAACCGTTCGAGTAATGCGTTCGAAATGTAGCGAGGAACGCGTATCTGTAGTTGTTTGGGCGATTGGATCATTTCTCCTCCGGACCACGGTGCCGGAGGACTTAGAATATTCGCGGGACTTTGAAAAATTTCGAAGCAAACGGAGTTTTCGGCGAATATTTCGTACACAAGGGCGACACGCTGGTCGAACTGTTCGAGTAATGCGTTCGAAATGTAGCGAGGAACGCGTATCTGTAGTTGTTTGGGCGATTGGATCATTTCTCCTCCGGACCACGGTGCCGGAGGACTTAGAATATTCGCGGGACTTTGAAAAATTTCGAAGCAAACGGAGTTTTCGGCGAATATTTCGTACACAAGGGCGACACGCTGGTCGAACCGTTCGAGTAATGCGTTCGAAATGTAGCGAGGAACGCGTATCTGTAGTTGTTTGGGCGATTGGACCATTTCTCCTCCCGACCACGGTGCCGGAGGACTTAGAATATTCGCGGGACTTTGAAAAATTTCGAAGCAAACGGAGTTTTCGGCGAATATTTCGAACACAAGGGCGACACCCTGGTCGAACCGTTCGAGTAATGCGTTCGAAATGTAGCGAGGAACGCGTATCTGTAGTTGTTTGGGCGATTGGACCATTTCTCCTCCGGACCACGGTGCAGGATGACTTAGAATATTCGCGGTACGTTGAAAAATTTCAAAGCTAACGGAGTTTTCGGCGAATATTTCGAAAACGTGGGCGACACCCTGGTCGAACCGTTCGCGTAATGCGTTCGAAATGTAGCGAGGAACGCGTATCTTTAGTTGTTTGGGCGATTGGACCATTTCTCCTCCGGACAACGGTGCCGGAGGACTTAGAATATTCGCGGGACTTTGAAAAATTTCAAAGCAAACGGAGTTTTCTTCGAATATTTCGAACACGATGGCGACACCGTGGTCGAAACTTTCGTGTAATGCGTTTGAAATGGTGCGAGGAACGCGTATCTGTAGTTGTTTGGGCGATTGGACCATTTCTCCTCCGGACCACGGTGCAGGATGACTTAGAATATTCGCGGTACTTTGAAAAATTTCAAAGCAAACGGAGTTTTCGGCGAATATTTCGAACACGAGGGCGACACCGTGGTCGAAACTTTCCGGTAATGCGTTCGAAATGGAGCGAGGACCGCGTATCTGTAGTTGTTTGGGCGATTGGACGATTTCGCCTCCGGACCACGGTGCCGGAGGACTTAGAATATTCGCGGGACTTTGAAAAATTTCGAAGCAAACGGAGTTTTCGGCGAATATTTCGTACACAAGGGCGACACGCTGGTCGAACCGTTCGAGTAATGCGTTCGAAATGTAGCGAGGAACGCGTATCTGTAGTTGTTTGGGCGATTGGATCATTTCTCCTCCGGACCACGGTGCCGGAGGACTTAGAATATTCGCGGGACTTTGAAAAATTTCGAAGCAAACGGAGTTTTCGGCGAATATTTCGTACACAAGGGCGACACGCTGGTCGAACCGTTCGAGTAATGCGTTCGAAATGTAGCGAGGAACGCGTATCTGTAGTTGTTTGGGCGATTGGACCATTTCTCCTCCCGACCACGGTGCCGGAGGACTTAGAATATTCGCGGGACTTTGAAAAATTTCGAAGCAAACGGAGTTTTCGGCGAATATTTCGAAAACGAGGGCGACACCCTGGTCGAACCGTTCGCGTAATGCGTTCGAAATGTAGCGAGGAACGCGTATCTTTAATTGTTTGGGCGATTGGACCATTTCTCCTCCGGACAACGGTGCCGGAGGACTTAGAATATTCGCGGGACTTTGAAAAATTTCAAAGCAAACGGAGTTTTCTTCGAATATTTCGAACACGAAGGCGACACCGTGGTCGAAACTTTCGGGTAATGCGTTTGAAATGGTGCGAGGAACGCGTATCTGTAGTTGTTTGGGCGATTGGACCATTTCTCCTCCGGACCACGGTGCAGGATGACTTAGAATATTCGCGGTACTTTGAAAAATTTCAAAGCAAACGGAGTTTTCGGCGAATATTTCGAACACGAGGGCGACACCGTGGTCGAAACTTTCCGGTACTGCGTTCGAAATGGAGCGAGGACCGCGTATCTGTAGTTGTTTGGGCGATTGGACGATTTCGCCTCCGGACCACGGTGCCGGAGGACTTAGAATATTCGCGGGACTTTGAAAAATTTCGAAGCAAACGGAGTTTTCGGCGAATATCTCGAAAACGAGGGCGACACCGTAGATGAACCGTTAGAGGAATACGTTCGAAATGGAGCGAGGACCGCGTATCTGTAGTTGTTTGGGCGATTGGACGATTTCGCCTCCGGACCACAGTGCCGGAGGACTTAGAATATTCGCGGGACTTTGAAAAATTTCGAAGCAAACGGAGTTTTCGGCGAATATTTCGTACACAAGGGCGACACGCTGGTCGAACCGTTCGAGTAATGCGTTCGAAATGTAGCGAGGAACGCGTATCTGTATTTGTTTGGGCGATTGGATCATTTCTCCTCCGGACCACGGTGCCGGAGGACTTAGAATATTCGCGGTACGTTGAAAAATTTCAAAGCTAACGGAGTTTTCGGCGAATATCTCGAAAACGAGGGCGACACGCTGGTCGAACCGTTCGAGTAATGCGTTCGAAATGTAGCGAGGAACGCGTATCTGTAGTTGTTTGGGCGATTGGGCCATTTCTCCTCCCGACCACGGTGCCGGAGGACTTAGAATATTCGCGGTACTTTGAAAAATTTCAAAGCAAACGGAGTTTTCGGCGAATATTTCGAACACGAGGGCGACACCGTGGTCGAAACTTTCCGGTAATGCGTTCGAAATGGAGCGAGGACCGCGTATCTGTAGTTGTTTGGGCGATTGGACGATTTCGCCTCCGGACCACGGTGCCGGAGGACTTAGAATATTCGCGGTACTTTGAAAAATTTCAAAGCAAACGGAGTTTTCGGCGAATATTTCGAACACGAGGGCGACACCGTGGTCGAAACTTTCCGGTAATGCGTTCGAAATGGAGCGAGGACCGCGTATCTGTAGTTGTTTGGGCGATTGGACGATTTCGCCTCCGGACCACGGTGCCGGAGGACTTAGAATATTCGCGGTACGTTGAAAAATTTCAAAGCTAACGGAGTTTTCGGCGAATATCTCGAAAACGAGGGCGACACCGTGGATGAACCGTTAGAGGAATACGTTCGAAATGGAGCGAGGACCGCGTATCTGTAGTTGGTTGGGCGATTGGACGATGTCGCCTCCGGACCACGGTGCCGGAGGACTTAGAATATTCGCGGGACTTTGATAAATTTCGAAGCAAACGGAGTTTTCGGCGAATATTTCGAACACAAGGGCGACACCCTGGTCGAACCGTTCGAGTAATGCGTTCGAAATGTTGCGAGAAACGCGTATCTGTAGTTGTTTGGGCGATTGGACCATTTCTCCTCCGGACAACGGTGCCGGAGGACTTAGAATATTCACGGGACTTTGAAAAATTTCAAAGCAAACGGAGTTTTCTTCGAATTTATCGAAAACGAGGGCGACACCGTGGATGAACCGTTAGAGGAATACGTTCGATATGGAGCGAGGACCGCGTATCTGTAGTTGTTTGTGCGATTGGACGATTTCGCCTCCGGACCACGGTGCCGGAGGACTTAGAATATTCGCGGGACTTTGAAAAATTTTGAAGCAAACGGAGTTTTCGGCGAATATTTCGAACACAAGGGCGACACCCTGGTCGAACCGTTCGAGTAATGCGTTCGAAATGTAGCGAGGAACGCGTATCTGTAGTTGTTTGGGCGATTGGACCATTTCTCCTCCGGACCACGGTGCAGGATGACTTAGAATATTCGCGGTACTTTGAAAAATTTCAAAGCTAACGGTGTTTTCGGCGAATATTTCGAAAACGTGGGCGACACCCTGGTCGAACCGTTCGCGTAATGCGTTCGAAATGTAGCGAGGAACGCGTATCTTTAGTTGTTTGGGCGATTGGACCATTTCTCCTCCGGACAACGGTGCCGGAGGACTTAGAATATTCGCGGGACTTTGAAATATTTCAAAGCAAACGGAGTTTTCTTCGAATATTTCGAACACGAAGGCGACACCGTGGTCGAAACTTTCGGGTAATACGTTCGAAATGGAGCGAGGACCGCGTATCTGTAGTTGTTTGGGCGATTGGACGATTTCGCCTTCGGACCACGGTGCCGGAGGACTTAGAATATTCGCGGGACTTTGAAAAATTTCGAAGCAAACGGAGTTTTCGGCGAATATTTCGTACACAAGGGCGACACGCTGGTCGAACCGTTCGAGTAATGCGTTCGAAATGTAGCGAGGAACGCGTATCTGTAGTTGTTTGGGCGATTGGATCATTTCTCCTCCGGACCACGGTGCCGGAGGACTTAGAATATTCGCGGGACTTTGAAAAATTTCGAAGCAAACGGAGTTTTCGGCGAATATTTCGTACACAAGGGCGACACGCTGGTCGAACCGTTCGAGTAATGCGTTCGAAATGTAGCGAGGAACGCGTATCTGTAGTTGTTTGGGCGATTGGACCATTTCTCCTCCCGACCACGGTGCCGGAGGACTTAGAATATTCGCGGGACTTTGAAAAATTTCGAAGCAAACGGAGTTTTCGGCGAATATTTCGAACACGAGGGCGACACCCTCGTCGAACCGTTCGCGTAATGCGTTCGAAATGTAGCGAGGAACGCGTATCATTAATTGTTTGGGCGATTGGACCATTTCTCCTCCGGACAACGGTGCCGGAGGACTTAGAATATTCGCGGGACTTTGAAAAATTTCAAAGCAAACGGAGTTTTCTTCGAATATTTCGAACACGAAGGCGACACCGTGGTCGAAACTTTCGGGTAATGCGTTTGAAATGGTGCGAGGAACGCGTATCTGTAGTTGTTTGGGCGATTGGACCATTTCTCCTCCGGACCACGGTGCAGGATGACTTAGAATATTCGCGGTACTTTGAAAAATTTCAAAGCAAACGGAGTTTTCGGCGAATATTTCGAACACGAGGGCGACACCGTGGTCGAAACTTTCCGGTACTGCGTTCGAAATGGAGCGAGGACCGCGTATCTGTAGTTGTTTGGGCGATTGGACGATTTCGCCTCCGGACCACGGTGCCGGAGGACTTAGAATATTCGCGGGACTTTGAAAAATTTCGAAGCAAACGGAGTTTTCGGCGAATATCTCGAAAACGAGGGCGACACCGTAGATGAACCGTTAGAGGAATACGTTCGAAATGGAGCGAGGACCGCGTATCTGTAGTTGTTTGGGCGATTGGACGATTTCGCCTCCGGACCACGGTGCCGGAGGACTTAGAATATTCGCGGGACTTTGAAAAATTTCGAAGCAAACGGAGTTTTCGGCGAATATTTCGTACACAAGGGCGACACGCTGGTCGAACCGTTCGAGTAATGCGTTCGATATGTAGCGAGGAACGCGTATCTGTAGTTGTTTGGGCGATTGGATCATTTCTCCTCCGGACCACGGTGCCGGAGGACTTAGAATATTCGCGGTACGTTGAAAAATTTCAAAGCTAACGGAGTTTTCGGCGAATATCTCGAAAACGAGGGCGACACGCTGGTCGAACCGTTCGAGTAATGCGTTCGAAATGTAGCGAGGAACGCGTATCTGTAGTTGTTTGGGCGATTGGGCCATTTCTCCTCCCGACCACGGTGCCGGAGGACTTAGAATATTCGCGGTACTTTGAAAAATTTCAAAGCAAACGGAGTTTTCGGCGAATATTTCGAACACGAGGGCGACACCGTGGTCGAAACTTTCCGGTAATGCGTTCGAAATGGAGCGAGGACCGCGTATCTGTAGTTGTTTGGGCGATTGGACGATTTCGCCTCCGGACCACGGTGCCGGAGGACTTAGAATATTCGCGGTACTTTGAAAAATTTCAAAGCAAACGGAGTTTTCGGCGAATATTTCGAACACGAGGGCGACACCGTGGTCGAAACTTTCCGGTAATGCGTTCGAAATGGAGCGAGGACCGCGTATCTGTAGTTGTTTGGGCGATTGGACGATTTCGCCTCCGGACCACGGTGCCGGAGGACTTAGAATATTCGCGGTACGTTGAAAAATTTCAAAGCTAACGGAGTTTTCGGCGAATATCTCGAAAACGAGGGCGACACCGTGGATGAACCGTTAGAGGAATACGTTCGAAATGGAGCGAGGACCGCGTATCTGTAGTTGGTTGGGCGATTGGACGATGTCGCCTCCGGACCACGGTGCCGGAGGACTTAGAATATTCGCGGGACTTTGATAAATTTCGAAGCTAACGGAGTTTTCGGCGAATATTTCGAACACAAGGGCGACACCCTGGTCGAACCGTTCGAGTAATGCGTTCGAAATGTTGCGAGAAACGCGTATCTGTAGTTGTTTGGGCGATTGGACCATTTCTCCTCCGGACAACGGTGCCGGAGGACTTAGAATATTCACGGGACTTTGAAAAATTTCAAAGCAAACGGAGTTTTCTTCGAATTTCTCGAAAACGAGGGCGACACCGTGGATGAACCGTTAGAGGAATACGTTCGAAATGGAGCGAGGACCGCGTATCTGTAGTTGTTTGGGCGATTGGACGATTTCGCCTCCGGACCACGGTGCCGGAGGACTTAGAATATTCGCGGGACTTTGAAAAATTTTGAAGCAAACGGAGTTTTCGGCGAATATTTCGAACACAAGGGCGACACCCTGGTCGAACCGTTCGAGTAATGCGTTCGAAATGTAGCGAGGAACGCGTATCTGTAGTTGTTTGGGCGATTGGACCATTTCTCCTCCGGACCACGGTGCAGGATGACTTAGAATATTCGCGGTACGTTGAAAAATTTCAAAGCTAACGGTGTTTTCGGCGAATATTTCGAAAACGTGGGCGACACCCTGGTCGAACCGTTCGCGTAATGCGTTCGAAATGTAGCGAGGAACGCGTATCTTTAGTTGTTTGGGCGATTGGACCATTTCTCCTCCGGACAACGGTGCCGGAGGACTTAGAATATTCGCGGGACTTTGAAATATTTCAAAGCAAACGGAGTTTTCTTCGAATATTTCGAACACGATGGCGACACCGTGGTCGAAACTTTCGCGTAATTCGTTCGAAATGGAGCGAGGACCGCGTATCTGTAGTTGTTTGGGCGATTGGACGATTTCGCCTCCGGACCACGGTGCCGGAGGACTTAGAATATTCGCGGGACTTTGAAAAATTTCGAAGCAAACGGAGTTTTCGGCGAATATTTCGTACACAAGGGCGACACGCTGGTCGAACCGTTCGAGTAATGCGTTCGAAATGTAGCGAGGAACGCGTATCTGTAGTTGTTTGGGCGATTGGATCATTTCTCCTCCGGACCACGGTGCCGGAGGACTTAGAATATTCGCGGGACTTTGAAAAATTTCGAAGCAAACGGAGTTTTCGGCGAATATTTCGAAAACGAGGGCGACACCCTCGTCGAACCGTTCGCGTAATGCGTTCGAAATGTAGCGAGGAACGCGTATCTTTAATTGTTTGGGCGATTGGACCATTTCTCCTCCGGACAACGGTGCCGGAGGACTTAGAATATTCGCGGGACTTTGAAAAATTTCGAAGCTAACGGAGTTTTCGGCGAATATCTCGAAAACGAGGGCGACACCGTGGATGAACCGTTAGAGGAATACGTTCGAAATGGAGCGAGGACCGCGTATCTGTAGTTGGTTGGGCGATTGGACGATGTCGCCTCCGGACCACGGTGCCGGAGGACTTAGAATATTCGCGGGACTTTGATAAATTTCGAAGCAAACGGAGTTTTCGGCGAATATTTCGAACACAAGGGCGACACCCTGGTCGAACCGTTCGAGTAATGCGTTCGAAATGTTGCGAGAAACGCGTATCTGTAGTTGTTTGGGCGATTGGACCATTTCTCCTCCGGACAACGGTGCCGGAGGACTTAGAATATTCACGGGACTTTGAAAAATTTCAAAGCAAACGGAGTTTTCTTCGAATTTCTCGAAAACGAGGGCGACACCGTGGATGAACCGTTAGAGGAATACGTTCGAAATGGAGCGAGGACCGCGTATCTGTAGTTGTTTGGGCGATTGGACGATTTCGCCTCCGGACCACGGTGCCGGAGGACTTAGAATATTCGCGGGACTTTGAAAAATTTTGAAGCAAACGGAGTTTTCGGCGAATATTTCGAACACAAGGGCGACACCCTGGTCGAACCGTTCGAGTAATGCGTTCGAAATGTAGCGAGGAACGCGTATCTGTAGTTGTTTGGGCGATTGGACCATTTCTCCTCCGGACCACGGTGCAGGATGACTTAGAATATTCGCGGGACTTTGAAAAATTTCAAAGCTAACGGTGTTTTCGGCGAATATTTCGAAAACGTGGGCGACACCCTGGTCGAACCGTTCGCGTAATGCGTTCGAAATGTAGCGAGGAACGCGTATCTTTAGTTGTTTGGGCGATTGGACCATTTCTCCTCCGGACAACGGTGCCGGAGGACTTAGAATATTCGCGGGACTTTGAAATATTTCAAAGCAAACGGAGTTTTCTGCGAATATCTCGAACACGATGGCGACACCGTGGTCGAAACGTTCGGGTAATTCGTTCGAAATGGAGCGAGGACCGCGTATCTGTAGTTGTTTGGGCGATTGGACGATTTCGCCTCCGGACCACGGTGCCGGAGGACTTAGAATATTCGCGGGACTTTGAAAAATTTCGAAGCTAACGGAGTTTTCGGCGAATATTTCGTACACAAGGGCGACACGCTGGTCGAACCGTTCGAGTAATGCGTTCGAAATGTAGCGAGGAACGCGTATCTGTAGTTGTTTGGGCGATTGGATCATTTCTCCTCCGGACCACGGTGCCGGAGGACTTAGAATATTCGCGGGACTTTGAAAAATTTCGAAGCAAACGGAGTTTTCGGCGAATATTTCGTACACAAGGGCGACACGCTGGTCGAACCGTTCGAGTAATGCGTTCGAAATGTAGCGAGGAACGCGTATCTGTAGTTGTTTGGGCGATTGGACCATTTCTCCTCCCGACCACGGTGCCGGAGGACTTAGAATATTCGCGGGACTTTGAAAAATTTCGAAGCAAACGGAGTTTTCGGCGAATATTTCGAAAACGAGGGCGACACCCTCGTCGAACCGTTCGCGTAATGCGTTCGAAATGTAGCGAGGAACGCGTATCTGTAGTTGTTTGGGCGATTGGACCATTTCTCCTCCGGACAACGGTGCCGGAGGACTTAGAATATTCGCGGGACTTTGAAAAATTTCAAAGCTAACGGAGTTTTCGGCGAATATCTCGAAAACGAGGGCGACACCGTGGATGAACCGTTAGAGGAATACGTTCGAAATGGAGCGAGGACCGCGTATCTGTAGTTGGTTGGGCGATTGGACGATTTCGCCTCCGGACCACGGTGCCGGAGGACTTAGAATATTCGCGGGACTTTGATAAATTTCGAAGCAAACGGAGTTTTCGGCGAATATTTCGAACACAAGGGCGACACCCTGGTCGAACCGTTCGAGTAATGCGTTCGAAATGTTGCGAGAAACGCGTATCTGTAGTTGTTTGGGCGATTGGACCATTTCTCCTCCGGACAACGGTGCCGGAGGACTTAGAATATTCACGGGACTTTGAAAAATTTCAAAGCAAACGGAGTTTTCTTCGAATTTCTCGAAAACGAGGGCGACACCTTGGTCGAAACGTTCGAGTAATGCGTTCGAATTGGAGCGAGGAACGCGTATCTGTAGTTGTTTGGGCGATTCTACGATTTCGCCTCCGGACCACGGTGCCGGAGGACTTAGAATATTCGCGGACAATGAAAAATTTCGAAGCTAACGGAGTTTTCGGCGAATATCTCGAAAACGAGGGCGACACCGTGGATGAACCGTTAGAGGAATACGTTCGAAATGGAGCGAGGACCGCGTATCTGTAGTTGTTTGGGCGATTGGACGATTTCGCCTCCGGACCACGGTGCCGGAGGACTTAGAATATTCGCGGGACTTTGAAAAATTTTGAAGCAAACGGAGTTTTCGGCGAATATTTCGAACACAAGGGCGACACCCTGGTCGAACCGTTCGAGTAATGCGTTCGAAATGTAGCGAGGAACGCGTATCTGTAGTTGTTTGGGCGATTGGACCATTTCTCCTCCGGACCACGGTGCAGGATGACTTAGAATATTCGCGGTACGTTGAAAAATTTCAAAGCTAACGGAGTTTTCGGCGAATATTTCGAAAACGTGGGCGACACCCTGGTCGAACCGTTCGCGTAATGCGTTCGAAATGTAGCGAGGAACGCGTATCTTTAGTTGTTTGGGCGATTGGACCATTTCTCCTCCGGACAACGGTGCCGGAGGACTTAGAATATTCGCGGGACTTTGAAAAATTTCAAAGCAAACGGAGTTTTCTTCGAATATTTCGAACACGATGGCGACACCGTGGTCGAAACTTTCGGGTAATGCGTTTGAAATGGTGCGAGGAACGCGTATCTGTAGTTGTTTGGGCGATTGGACCATTTCTCCTCCGGACCACGGTGCAGGATGACTTAGAATATTCGCGGTACTTTGAAAAATTTCAAAGCAAACGGAGTTTTCGGCGAATATTTCGAACACGAGGGCGACACCGTGGTCGAAACTTTCCGGTAATGCGTTCGAAATGGAGCGAGGACCGCGTATCTGTAGTTGTTTGGGCGATTGGACGATTTCGCCTCCGGACCACGGTGCCGGAGGACTTAGAATATTCGCGGGACTTTGAAAAATTTCGAAGCAAACGGAGTTTTCGGCGAATATTTCGTACACAAGGGCGACACGCTGGTCGAACCGTTCGAGTAATGCGTTCGAAATGTAGCGAGGAACGCGTATCTGTAGTTGTTTGGGCGATTGGATCATTTCTCCTCCGGACCACGGTGCCGGAGGACTTAGAATATTCGCGGTACTTTGAAAAATTTCAAAGCAAACGGAGTTTTCGGCGAATATTTCGAACACGAGGGCGACACCGTGGTCGAAACTTTCCGGTAATGCGTTCGAAATGGAGCGAGGACCGCGTATCTGTAGTTGTTTGGGCGATTGGACGATTTCGCCTCCGGACCACGGTGCCGGAGGACTTAGAATATTCGCGGTACTTTGAAAAATTTCAAAGCAAACGGAGTTTTCGGCGAATATTTCGAACACGAGGGCGACACCGTGGTCGAAACTTTCCGGTAATGCGTTCGAAATGGAGCGAGGACCGCGTATCTGTAGTTGTTTGGGCGATTGGACGATTTCGCCTCCGGACCACGGTGCCGGAGGACTTAGAATATTCGCGGTACGTTGAAAAATTTCAAAGCTAACGGAGTTTTCGGCGAATATCTCGAAAACGAGGGCGACACCGTGGATGAACCGTTAGAGGAATACGTTCGAAATGGAGCGAGGACCGCGTATCTGTAGTTGGTTGGGCGATTGGACGATGTCGCCTCCGGACCACGGTGCCGGAGGACTTAGAATATTCGCGGGACTTTGATAAATTTCGAAGCAAACGGAGTTTTCGGCGAATATTTCGAACACAAGGGCGACACCCTGGTCGAACCGTTCGAGTAATGCGTTCGAAATGTTGCGAGAAACGCGTATCTGTAGTTGTTTGGGCGATTGGACCATTTCTCCTCCGGACAACGGTGCCGGAGGACTTAGAATATTCACGGGACTTTGAAAAATTTCAAAGCAAACGGAGTTTTCTTCGAATTTCTCGAAAACGAGGGCGACACCGTGGATGAACCGTTAGAGGAATACGTTCGAAATGGAGCGAGGACCGCGTATCTGTAGTTGTTTGGGCGATTGGACGATTTCGCCTCCGGACCACGGTGCCGGAGGACTTAGAATATTCGCGGGACTTTGAAAAATTTTGAAGCAAACGGAGTTTTCGGCGAATATTTCGAACACAAGGGCGACACCCTGGTCGAACCGTTCGAGTAATGCGTTCGAAATGTAGCGAGGAACGCGTATCTGTAGTTGTTTGGGCGATTGGACCATTTCTCCTCCGGACCACGGTGCAGGATGACTTAGAATATTCGCGGTACGTTGAAAAATTTCAAAGCTAACGGTGTTTTCGGCGAATATTTCGAAAACGTGGGCGACACCCTGGTCGAACCGTTCGCGTAATGCGTTCGAAATGTAGCGAGGAACGCGTATCTTTAGTTGTTTGGGCGATTGGACCATTTCTCCTCCGGACAACGGTGCCGGAGGACTTAGAATATTCGCGGGACTTTGAAATATTTCAAAGCAAACGGAGTTTTCTTCGAATATTTCGAACACGATGGCGACACCGTGGTCGAAACTTTCGGGTAATGCGTTCGAAATGGAGCGAGGACCGCGTATCTGTAGTTGTTTGGGCGATTGGACGATTTCGCCTTCGGACCACGGTGCCGGAGGACTTAGAATATTCGCGGGACTTTGAAAAATTTCGAAGCAAACGGAGTTTTCGGCGAATATTTCGTACACAAGGGCGACACGCTGGTCGAACCGTTCGAGTAATGCGTTCGAAATGTAGCGAGGAACGCGTATCTGTAGTTGTTTGGGCGATTGGATCATTTCTCCTCCGGACCACGGTGCCGGAGGACTTAGAATATTCGCGGGACTTTGAAAAATTTCGAAGCAAACGGAGTTTTCGGCGAATATTTCGTACACAAGGGCGACACGCTGGTCGAACCGTTCGAGTAATGCGTTCGAAATGTAGCGAGGAACGCGTATCTGTAGTTGTTTGGGCGATTGGACCATTTCTCCTCCCGACCACGGTGCCGGAGGACTTAGAATATTCGCGGGACTTTGAAAAATTTCGAAGCAAACGGAGTTTTCGGCGAATATTTCGAAAACGAGGGCGACACCCTCGTCGAACCGTTCGCGTAATGCGTTCGAAATGTAGCGAGGAACGCGTATCATTAATTGTTTGGGCGATTGGACCATTTCTCCTCCGGACAACGGTGCCGGAGGACTTAGAATATTCGCGGGACTTTGAAAAATTTCAAAGCAAACGGAGTTTTCTTCGAATATTTCGAACACGAAGGCGACACCGTGGTCGAAACTTTCGGGTAATGCGTTTGAAATGGTGCGAGGAACGCGTATCTGTAGTTGTTTGGGCGATTGGACCATTTCTCCTCCGGACCACGGTGCAGGATGACTTAGAATATTCGCGGTACTTTGAAAAATTTCAAAGCAAACGGAGTTTTCGGCGAATATTTCGAACACAAGGGCGACACCCTGGTCGAACCGTTCGAGTAATGCGTTCGAAATGTAGCGAGGAACGCGTATCTGTAGTTGTTTGGGCGATTGGACCATTTCTCCTCCGGACCACGGTGCAGGATGACTTAGAATATTCGCGGTACGTTGAAAAATTTCAAAGCTAACGGTGTTTTCGGCGAATATTTCGAAAACGTGGGCGACACCCTGGTCGAACCGTTCGCGTAATGCGTTCGAAATGTAGCGAGGAACGCGTATCTTTAGTTGTTTGGGCGATTGGACCATTTCGCCTCCGGACAACGGTGCCGGAGGACTTAGAATATTCGCGGGACTTTGAAATATTTCAAAGCAAACGGAGTTTTCTTCGAATATTTCGAACACGATGGCGACACCGTGGTCGAAACTTTCGGGTAATACGTTCGAAATGGAGCGAGGACCGCGTATCTGTAGTTGTTTGGGCGATTGGACGATTTCGCCTCCGGACCACGGTGCCGGAGGACTTAGAATATTCGCGGGACTTTGAAAAATTTCGAAGCAAACGGAGTTTTCGGCGAATATTTCGTACACAAGGGCGACACGCTGGTCGAACCGTTCGAGTAATGCGTTCGAAATGTAGCGAGGAACGCGTATCTGTAGTTGTTTGGGCGATTGGATCATTTCTCCTCCGGACCACGGTGCCGGAGGACTTAGAATATTCGCGGGACTTTGAAAAATTTCGAAGCAAACGGAGTTTTCGGCGAATATTTCGTACACAAGGGCGACACGCTGGTCGAACCGTTCGAGTAATGCGTTCGAAATGTAGCGAGGAACGCGTATCTGTAGTTGTTTGGGCGATTGGACCATTTCTCCTCCCGACCACGGTGCCGGAGGACTTAGAATATTCGCGGGACTTTGAAAAATTTCGAAGCAAACGGAGTTTTCGGCGAATATTTCGAAAACGAGGGCGACACCCTCGTCGAACCGTTCGCGTAATGCGTTCGAAATGTAGCGAGGAACGCGTATCTTTAATTGTTTGGGCGATTGGACCATTTCTCCTCCGGACAACGGTGCCGGAGGACTTAGAATATTCGCGGGACTTTGAAAAATTTCAAAGCTAACGGAGTTTTCGGCGAATATCTCGAAAACGAGGGCGACACCGTGGATGAACCGTTAGAGGAATACGTTCGAAATGGAGCGAGGACCGCGTATCTGTAGTTGGTTGGGCGATTGGACGATTTCGCCTCCGGACCACGGTGCCGGAGGACTTAGAATATTCGCGGGACTTTGATAAATTTCGAAGCAAACGGAGTTTTCGGCGAATATTTCGAACACAAGGGCGACACCCTGGTCGAACCGTTCGAGTAATGCGTTCGAAATGTTGCGAGAAACGCGTATCTGTAGTTGTTTGGGCGATTGGACCATTTCTCCTCCGGACAACGGTGCCGGAGGACTTAGAATATTCACGGGACTTTGAAAAATTTCAAAGCAAACGGAGTTTTCTTCGAATTTCTCGAAAACGAGGGCGACACCTTGGTCGAAACGTTCGAGTAATGCGTTCGAATTGGAGCGAGGAACGCGTATCTGTAGTTGTTTGGGCGATTCTACGATTTCGCCTCCGGACCACGGTGCCGGAGGACTTAGAATATTCGCGGACAATGAAAAATTTCGAAGCTAACGGAGTTTTCGGCGAATATCTCGAAAACGAGGGCGACACCGTGGATGAACCGTTAGAGGAATACGTTCGAAATGGAGCGAGGACCGCGTATCTGTAGTTGTTTGGGCGATTGGACGATTTCGCCTCCGGACCACGGTGCCGGAGGACTTAGAATATTCGCGGGACTTTGAAAAATTTTGAAGCAAACGGAGTTTTCGGCGAATATTTCGAACACAAGGGCGACACCCTGGTCGAACCGTTCGAGTAATGCGTTCGAAATGTAGCGAGGAACGCGTATCTGTAGTTGTTTGGGCGATTGGACCATTTCTCCTCCGGACCACGGTGCAGGATGACTTAGAATATTCGCGGTACGTTGAAAAATTTCAAAGCTAACGGAGTTTTCGGCGAATATTTCGAAAACGTGGGCGACACCCTGGTCGAACCGTTCGCGTAATGCGTTCGAAATGTAGCGAGGAACGCGTATCTTTAGTTGTTTGGGCGATTGGACCATTTCTCCTCCGGACAACGGTGCCGGAGGACTTAGAATATTCGCGGGACTTTGAAAAATTTCAAAGCAAACGGAGTTTTCTTCGAATATTTCGAACACGATGGCGACACCGTGGTCGAAACTTTCGGGTAATGCGTTTGAAATGGTGCGAGGAACGCGTATCTGTAGTTGTTTGGGCGATTGGACCATTTCTCCTCCGGACCACGGTGCAGGATGACTTAGAATATTCGCGGTACTTTGAAAAATTTCAAAGCAAACGGAGTTTTCGGCGAATATTTCGAACACGAGGGCGACACCGTGGTCGAAACTTTCCGGTAATGCGTTCGAAATGGAGCGAGGACCGCGTATCTGTAGTTGTTTGGGCGATTGGACGATTTCGCCTCCGGACCACGGTGCCGGAGGACTTAGAATATTCGCGGGACTTTGAAAAATTTCGAAGCAAACGGAGTTTTCGGCGAATATTTCGTACACAAGGGCGACACGCTGGTCGAACCGTTCGAGTAATGCGTTCGAAATGTAGCGAGGAACGCGTATCTGTAGTTGTTTGGGCGATTGGATCATTTCTCCTCCGGACCACGGTGCCGGAGGACTTAGAATATTCGCGGTACTTTGAAAAATTTCAAAGCAAACGGAGTTTTCGGCGAATATTTCGAACACGAGGGCGACACCGTGGTCGAAACTTTCCGGTAATGCGTTCGAAATGGAGCGAGGACCGCGTATCTGTAGTTGTTTGGGCGATTGGACGATTTCGCCTCCGGACCACGGTGCCGGAGGACTTAGAATATTCGCGGTACTTTGAAAAATTTCAAAGCAAACGGAGTTTTCGGCGAATATTTCGAACACGAGGGCGACACCGTGGTCGAAACTTTCCGGTAATTCGTTCGAAATGGAGCGAGGACCGCGTATCTGTAGTTGTTTGGGCGATTGGACGATTTCGCCTCCGGACCACGGTGCCGGAGGACTTAGAATATTCGCGGTACGTTGAAAAATTTCAAAGCTAACGGAGTTTTCGGCGAATATCTCGAAAACGAGGGCGACACCGTGGATGAACCGTTAGAGGAATACGTTCGAAATGGAGCGAGGACCGCGTATCTGTAGTTGGTTGGGCGATTGGACGATGTCGCCTCCGGACCACGGTGCCGGAGGACTTAGAATATTCGCGGGACTTTGATAAATTTCGAAGCAAACGGAGTTTTCGGCGAATATTTCGAACACAAGGGCGACACCCTGGTCGAACCGTTCGAGTAATGCGTTCGAAATGTTGCGAGAAACGCGTATCTGTAGTTGTTTGGGCGATTGGACCATTTCTCCTCCGGACAACGGTGCCGGAGGACTTAGAATATTCACGGGACTTTGAAAAATTTCAAAGCAAACGGAGTTTTCTTCGAATTTCTCGAAAACGAGGGCGACACCGTGGAAGAACCGTTAGAGGAATACGTTCGAAATGGAGCGAGGACCGCGTATCTGTAGTTGTTTGGGCGATTGGACGATTTCGCCTCCGGACCACGGTGCCGGAGGACTTAGAATATTCGCGGGACTTTGAAAAATTTTGAAGCAAACGGAGTTTTCGGCGAATATTTCGAACACAAGGGCGACACCCTGGTCGAACCGTTCGAGTAATGCGTTCGAAATGTAGCGAGGAACGCGTATCTGTAGTTGTTTGGGCGATTGGACCATTTCTCCTCCGGACCACGGTGCCGGATGACTTAGAATATTCGCGGTACGTTGAAAAATTTCAAAGCTAACGGTGTTTTCGGCGAATATTTCGAAAACGTGGGCGACACCCTGGTCGAACCGTTCGCGTAATGCGTTCGAAATGTAGCGAGGAACGCGTATCTTTAGTTGTTTGGGCGATTGGACCATTTCTCCTCCGGACAACGGTGCCGGAGGACTTAGAATATTCGCGGGACTTTGAAATATTTCAAAGCAAACGGAGTTTTCTTCGAATATTTCGAACACGATGGCGACACCGTGGTCGAAACTTTCGGGTAATACGTTCGAAATGGAGCGAGGACCGCGTATCTGTAGTTGTTTGGGCGATTGGACGATTTCGCCTTCGGACCACGGTGCCGGAGGACTTAGAATATTCGCGGGACTTTGAAAAATTTCGAAGCAAACGGAGTTTTCGGCGAATATTTCGTACACAAGGGCGACACGCTGGTCGAACCGTTCGAGTAATGCGTTCGAAATGTAGCGAGGAACGCGTATCTGTAGTTGTTTGGGCGATTGGATCATTTCTCCTCCGGACCACGGTGCCGGAGGACTTAGAATATTCGCGGGACTTTGAAAAATTTCGAAGCAAACGGAGTTTTCGGCGAATATTTCGTACACAAGGGCGACACGCTGGTCGAACCGTTCGAGTAATGCGTTCGAAATGTAGCGAGGAACGCGTATCTGTAGTTGTTTGGGCGATTGGACCATTTCTCCTCCCGACCACGGTGCCGGAGGACTTAGAATATTCGCGGGACTTTGAAAAATTTCGAAGCAAACGGAGTTTTCGGCGAATATTTCGAACACGAGGGCGACACCCTCGTCGAACCGTTCGCGTAATGCGTTCGAAATGTAGCGAGGAACGCGTATCATTAATTGTTTGGGCGATTGGACCATTTCTCCTCCGGACAACGGTGCCGGAGGACTTAGAATATTCGCGGGACTTTGAAAAATTTCAAAGCAAACGGAGTTTTCTTCGAATATTTCGAACACGAAGGCGACACCGTGGTCGAAACTTTCGGGTAATGCGTTTGAAATGGTGCGAGGAACGCGTATCTGTAGTTGTTTGGGCGATTGGACCATTTCTCCTCCGGACCACGGTGCAGGATGACTTAGAATATTCGCGGTACTTTGAAAAATTTCAAAGCAAACGGAGTTTTCTTCGAATATTTCGAACACGAGGGCGACACCGTGGTCGAAACTTTCCGGTACTGCGTTCGAAATGGAGCGAGGACCGCGTATCTGTAGTTGTTTGGGCGATTGGACGATTTCGCCTCCGGACCACGGTGCCGGAGGACTTAGAATATTCGCGGGACTTTGAAAAATTTCGAAGCAAACGGAGTTTTCGGCGAATATCTCGAAAACGAGGGCGACACCGTAGATGAACCGTTAGAGGAATACGTTCGAAATGGAGCGAGGACCGCGTATCTGTAGTTGTTTGGGCGATTGGACGATTTCGCCTCCGGACCACGGTGCCGGAGGACTTAGAATATTCGCGGGACTTTGAAAAATTTCGAAGCAAACGGAGTTTTCGGCGAATATTTCGTACACAAGGGCGACACGCTGGTCGAACCGTTCGAGTAATGCGTTCGAAATGTAGCGAGGAACGCGTATCTGTAGTTGTTTGGGCGATTGGAACATTTCTCCTCCGGACCACGGTGCCGGAGGACTTAGAATATTCGCGGTACGTTGAAAAATGTCAAAGCTAACGGAGTTTTCGGCGAATATCTCGAAAACGAGGGCGACACGCTGGTCGAACCGTTCGAGTAATGCGTTCGAAATGTAGCGAGGAACGCGTATCTGTAGTTGTTTGGGCGATTGGACGATTTCTCCTCCCGACCACGGTGCCGGAGGACTTAGAATATTCGCGGTACTTTGAAAAATTTCAAAGCAAACGGAGTTTTCGGCGAATATTTCGAACACGAGGGCGACACCGTGGTCGAAACTTTCCGGTAATGCGTTCGAAATGGAGCGAGGACCGCGTATCTGTAGTTGTTTGGGCGATTGGACGATTTCGCCTCCGGACCACGGTGCCGGAGGACTTAGAATATTCGCGGGACTTTGAAAAATTTCAAAGCAAACGGAGTTTTCGGCGAATATTTCGAACACGAGGGCGACACCGTGGTCGAAACTTTCCGGTAATGCGTTCGAAATGGAGCGAGGACCGCGTATCTGTAGTTGTTTGGGCGATTGGACGATTTCGCCTCCGGACCACGGTGCCGGAGGACTTAGAATATTCGCGGTACGTTGAAAAATTTCAAAGCTAACGGAGTTTTCGGCGAATATCTCGAAAACGAGGGCGACACCGTGGATGAACCGTTAGAGGAATACGTTCGAAATGGAGCGAGGACCGCGTATCTGTAGTTGGTTGGGCGATTGGACGATGTCGCCTCCGGACCACGGTGCCGGAGGACTTAGAATATTCGCGGGACTTTGATAAATTTCGAAGCAAACGGAGTTTTCGGCGAATATTTCGAACACAAGGGCGACACCCTGGTCGAACCGTTCGAGTAATGCGTTCGAAATGTTGCGAGAAACGCGTATCTGTAGTTGTTTGGGCGATTGGACCATTTCTCCTCCGGACAACGGTGCCGGAGGACTTAGAATATTCACGGGACTTTGAAAAATTTCAAAGCAAACGGAGTTTTCTTCGAATTTCTCGAAAACGAGGGCGACACCGTGGATGAACCGTTAGAGGAATACGTTCGAAATGGAGCGAGGACCGCGTATCTGTAGTTGTTTGGGCGATTGGACGATTTCGCCTCCGGACCACGGTGCCGGAGGACTTAGAATATTCGCGGGACTTTGAAAAATTTTGAAGCAAACGGAGTTTTCGGCGAATATTTCGAACACAAGGGCGACACCCTGGTCGAACCGTTCGAGTAATGCGTTCGAAATGTAGCGAGGAACGCGTATCTGTAGTTGTTTGGGCGATTGGACCATTTCTCCTCCGGACCACGGTGCAGGATGACTTAGAATATTCGCGGTACGTTGAAAAATTTCAAAGCTAACGGTGTTTTCGGCGAATATTTCGAAAACGTGGGCGACACCCTGGTCGAACCGTTCGCGTAATGCGTTCGAAATGTAGCGAGGAACGCGTATCTTTAGTTGTTTGGGCGATTGGACCATTTCTCCTCCGGACAACGGTGCCGGAGGACTTAGAATATTCGCGGGACTTTGAAATATTTCAAAGCAAACGGAGTTTTCTTCGAATATTTCGAACACGATGGCGACACCGTGGTCGAAACTTTCGGGTAATACGTTCGAAATGGAGCGAGGACCGCGTATCTGTAGTTGTTTGGGCGATTGGACGATTTCGCCTCCGGACCACGGTGCCGGAGGACTTAGAATATTCGCGGGACTTTGAAAAATTTCGAAGCAAACGGAGTTTTCGGCGAATATTTCGTACACAAGGGCGACACGCTGGTCGAACCGTTCGAGTAATGCGTTCGAAATGTAGCGAGGAACGCGTATCTGTAGTTGTTTGGGCGATTGGATCATTTCTCCTCCGGACCACGGTGCCGGAGGACTTAGAATATTCGCGGGACTTTGAAAAATTTCGAAGCAAACGGAGTTTTCGGCGAATATTTCGAAAACGAGGGCGACACCCTCGTCGAACCGTTCGCGTAATGCGTTCGAAATGTAGCGAGGAACGCGTATCTTTAATTGTTTGGGCGATTGGACCATTTCTCCTCCGGACAACGGTGCCGGAGGACTTAGAATATTCGCGGGACTTTGAAAAATTTCAAAGCTAACGGAGTTTTCGGCGAATATCTCGAAAACGAGGGCGACACCGTGGATGAACCGTTAGAGGAATACGTTCGAAATGGAGCGAGGACCGCGTATCTGTAGTTGGTTGGGCGATTGGACGATGTCGCCTCCGGACCACGGTGCCGGAGGACTTAGAATATTCGCGGGACTTTGATAAATTTCGAAGCAAACGGAGTTTTCGGCGAATATTTCGAACACAAGGGCGACACCCTGGTCGAACCGTTCGAGTAATGCGTTCGAAATGTTGCGAGAAACGCGTATCTGTAGTTGTTTGGGCGATTGGACCATTTCTCCTCCGGACAACGGTGCCGGAGGACTTAGAATATTCACGGGACTTTGAAAAATTTAAAAGCAAACGGAGTTTTCTTCGAATTTCTCGAAAACGAGGGCGACACCGTGGATGAACCGTTAGAGGAATACGTTCGAAATGGAGCGAGGACCGCGTATCTGTAGTTGTTTGGGCGATTGGACGATTTCGCCTCCGGACCACGGTGCCGGAGGACTTAGAATATTCGCGGGACTTTGAAAAATTTTGAAGCAAACGGAGTTTTCGGCGAATATTTCGAACACAAGGGCGACACCCTGGTCGAACCGTTCGAGTAATGCGTTCGAAATGTAGCGAGGACCGCGTATCTGTAGTTGTTTGGGCGATTGGACCATTTCTCCTCCGGACCACGGTGCAGGATGACTTAGAATATTCGCGGTACGTTGAAAAATTTCAAAGCTAACGGTGTTTTCGGCGAATATTTCGAAAACGTGGGCGACACCCTGGTCGAACCGTTCGCGTAATGCGTTCGAAATGTAGCGAGGAACGCGTATCTTTAGTTGTTTGGGCGATTGGACCATTTCTCCTCCGGACAACGGTGCCGGAGGACTTAGAATATTCGCGGGACTTTGAAATATTTCAAAGCAAACGGAGTTTTCTTCGAATATTTCGAACACGATGGCGACACCGTGGTCGAAACTTTCGGGTAATGCGTTCGAAATGGAGCGAGGACCGCGTATCTGTAGTTGTTTGGGCGATTGGACGATTTCGCCTCCGGACCACGGTGCCGGAGGACTTAGAATATTCGCGGGACTTTGAAAAATTTCGAAGCAAACGGAGTTTTCGGCGAATATTTCGTACACAAGGGCGACACGCTGGTCGAACCGTTCGAGTAATGCGTTCGAAATGTAGCGAGGAACGCGTATCTGTAGTTGTTTGGGCGATTGGATCATTTCTCCTCCGGACCACGGTGCCGGAGGACTTAGAATATTCGCGGGACTTTGAAAAATTTCGAAGCAAACGGAGTTTTCGGCGAATATTTCGTACACAAGGGCGACACGCTGGTCGAACCGTTCGAGTAATGCGTTCGAAATGTAGCGAGGAACGCGTATCTGTAGTTGTTTGGGCGATTGGACCATTTCTCCTCCCGACCACGGTGCCGGAGGACTTAGAATATTCGCGGGACTTTGAAAAATTTCGAAGCAAACGGAGTTTTCGGCGAATATTTCGAAAACGAGGGCGACACCCTCGTCGAACCGTTCGCGTAATGCGTTCGAAATGTAGCGAGGAACGCGTATCTTTAATTGTTTGGGCGATTGGACCATTTCTCCTCCGGACAACGGTGCCGGAGGACTTAGAATATTCGCGGGACTTTGAAAAATTTCAAAGCTAACGGAGTTTTCGGCGAATATCTCGAAAACGAGGGCGACACCGTGGATGAACCGTTAGAGGAATACGTTCGAAATGGAGCGAGGACCGCGTATCTGTAGTTGGTTGGGCGATTGGACGATTTCGCCTCCGGACCACGGTGCCGGAGGACTTAGAATATTCGCGGGACTTTGATAAATTTCGAAGCAAACGGAGTTTTCGGCGAATATTTCGAACACAAGGGCGACACCCTGGTCGAACCGTTCGAGTAATGCGTTCGAAATGTTGCGAGAAACGCGTATCTGTAGTTGTTTGGGCGATTGGACCATTTCTCCTCCGGACAACGGTGCCGGAGGACTTAGAATATTCACGGGACTTTGAAAAATTTCAAAGCAAACGGAGTTTTCTTCGAATTTCTCGAAAACGAGGGCGACACCGTGGTCGAAACGTTCGAGTAATGCGTTCGAATTGGAGCGAGGAACGCGTATCTGTAGTTGTTTGGGCGATTCTACGATTTCGCCTCCGGACCACGGTGCCGGAGGACTTAGAATATTCGCGGACAATGAAAAATTTCGAAGCTAACGGAGTTTTCGGCGAATATCTCGAAAACGAGGGCGACACCGTGGATGAACCGTTAGAGGAATACGTTCGAAATGGAGCGAGGACCGCGTATCTGTAGTTGTTTGGGCGATTGGACGATTTCGCCTCCGGACCACGGTGCCGGAGGACTTAGAATATTCGCGGGACTTTGAAAAATTTTGAAGCAAACGGAGTTTTCGGCGAATATTTCGAACACAAGGGCGACACCCTGGTCGAACCGTTCGAGTAATGCGTTCGAAATGTAGCGAGGAACGCGTATCTGTAGTTGTTTGGGCGATTGGACCATTTCTCCTCCGGACCACGGTGCAGGATGACTTAGAATATTCGCGGTACGTTGAAAAATTTCAAAGCTAACGGAGTTTTCGGCGAATATTTCGAAAACGTGGGCGACACCCTGGTCGAACCGTTCGCGTAATGCGTTCGAAATGTAGCGAGGAACGCGTATCTTTAGTTGTTTGGGCGATTGGACCATTTCTCCTCCGGACAACGGTGCCGGAGGACTTAGAATATTCGCGGGACTTTGAAAAATTTCAAAGCAAACGGAGTTTTCTTCGAATATTTCGAACACGATGGCGACACCGTGGTCGAAACTTTCGGGTAATGCGTTTGAAATGGTGCGAGGAACGCGTATCTGTAGTTGTTTGGGCGATTGGACCATTTCTCCTCCGGACCACGGTGCAGGATGACTTAGAATATTCGCGGTACTTTGAAAAATTTCAAAGCAAACGGAGTTTTCGGCGAATATTTCGAACACGAGGGCGACACCGTGGTCGAAACTTTCCGGTAATGCGTTCGAAATGGAGCGAGGACCGCGTATCTGTAGTTGTTTGGGCGATTGGACGATTTCGCCTCCGGACCACGGTGCCGGAGGACTTAGAATATTCGCGGGACTTTGAAAAATTTCGAAGCAAACGGAGTTTTCGGCGAATATTTCGTACACAAGGGCGACACGCTGGTCGAACCGTTCGAGTAATGCGTTCGAAATGTAGCGAGGAACGCGTATCTGTAGTTGTTTGGGCGATTGGATCATTTCTCCTCCGGACCACGGTGCCGGAGGACTTAGAATATTCGCGGGACTTTGAAAAATTTCGAAGCAAACGGAGTTTTCGGCGAATATTTCGTACACAAGGGCGACACGCTGGTCGAACCGTTCGAGTAATGCGTTCGAAATGTAGCGAGGAACGCGTATCTGTAGTTGTTTGGGCGATTGGACGATTTCGCCTCCGGACCACGGTGCCGGAGGACTTAGAATATTCGCGGGACTTTGAAAAATTTCGAAGCAAACGGAGTTTTCGGCGAATATCTCGAAAACGAGGGCGACACCGTAGATGAACCGTTAGAGGAATACGTTCGAAATGGAGCGAGGACCGCGTATCTGTAGTTGTTTGGGCGATTGGACGATTTCGCCTCCGGACCACGGTGCCGGAGGACTTAGAATATTCGCGGGACTTTGAAAAATTTCGAAGCAAACGGAGTTTTCGGCGAATATTTCGTACACAAGGGCGACACGCTGGTCGAACCGTTCGAGTAATGCGTTCGAAATGTAGCGAGGAACGCGTATCTGTAGTTGTTTGGGCGATTGGATCATTTCTCCTCCGGACCACGGTGCCGGAGGACTTAGAATATTCGCGGTACGTTGAAAAATTTCAAAGCTAACGGAGTTTTCGGCGAATATCTCGAAAACGAGGGCGACACGCTGGTCGAACCGTTCGAGTAATGCGTTCGAAATGTAGCGAGGAACGCGTATCTGTAGTTGTTTGGGCGATTGGGCCATTTCTCCTCCCGACCACGGTGCCGGAGGACTTAGAATATTCGCGGTACTTTGAAAAATTTCAAAGCAAACGGAGTTTTCGGCGAATATTTCGAACACGAGGGCGACACCGTGGTCGAAACTTTCCGGTAATGCGTTCGAAATGGAGCGACGACCGCGTATCTGTAGTTGTTTGGGCGATTGGACGATTTCGCCTCCGGACCACGGTGCCGGAGGACTTAGAATATTCGCGGTACTTTGAAAAATTTCAAAGCAAACGGAGTTTTCGGCGAATATTTCGAACACGAGGGCGACACCGTGGTCGAAACTTTCCGGTAATGCGTTCGAAATGGAGCGAGGACCGCGTATCTGTAGTTGTTTGGGCGATTGGACGATTTCGCCTCCGGACCACGGTGCCGGAGGACTTAGAATATTCGCGGGACTTTGAAAAATTTTGAAGCAAACGGAGTTTTCGGCGAATATTTCGAACACAAGGGCGACACCCTGGTCGAACCGTTCGAGTAATGCGTTCGAAATGTAGCGAGGAACGCGTATCTGTAGTTGTTTGGGCGATTGGACCATTTCTCCTCCGGACCACGGTGCAGGATGACTTAGAATATTCGCGGTACGTTGAAAAATTTCAAAGCTAACGGAGTTTTCGGCGAATATTTCGAAAACGTGGGCGACACCCTGGTCGAACCGTTCGCGTAATGCGTTCGAAATGTAGCGAGGAACGCGTATCTTTAGTTGTTTGGGCGATTGGACCATTTCTCCTCCGGACAACGGTGCCGGAGGACTTAGAATATTCGCGGGACTTTGAAATATTTCAAAGCAAACGGAGTTTTCTTCGAATATTTCGAACACGATGGCGACACCGTGGTCGAAACTTTCGGGTAATACGTTCGAAATGGAGCGAGGACCGCGTATCTGTAGTTGTTTGGGCGATTGGACGATTTCGCCTCCGGACCACGGTGCCGGAGGACTTAGAATATTCGCGGGACTTTGAAAAATTTCGAAGCAAACGGAGTTTTCGGCGAATATTTCGTACACAAGGGCGACACGCTGGTCGAACCGTTCGAGTAATGCGTTCGAAATGTAGCGAGGAACGCGTATCTGTAGTTGTTTGGGCGATTGGATCATTTCTCCTCCGGACCACGGTGCCGGAGGACTTAGAATATTCGCGGGACTTTGAAAAATTTCGAAGCAAACGGAGTTTTCGGCGAATATTTCGTACACCAGGGCGACACGCTGGTCGAACCGTTCGAGTAATGCGTTCGAAATGTAGCGAGGAACGCGTATCTGTAGTTGTTTGGGCGATTGGACCATTTCTCCTCCCGACCACGGTGCCGGAGGACTTAGAATATTCGCGGGACTTTGAAAAATTTCGAAGCAAACGGAGTTTTCGGCGAATATTTCGAAAACGAGGGCGACACCCTCGTCGAACCGTTCGCGTAATGCGTTCGAAATGTAGCGAGGAACGCGTATCTTTAATTGTTTGGGCGATTGGACCATTTCTCCTCCGGACAACGGTGCCGGAGGACTTAGAATATTCGCGGGACTTTGAAAAATTTCAAAGCAAACGGAGTTTTCGGCGAATATCTCGAAAACGAGGGCGACACCGTGGATGAACCGTTAGAGGAATACGTTCGAAATGGAGCGAGGACCGCGTATCTGTAGTTGGTTGGGCGATTGGACGATTTCGCCTCCGGACCACGGTGCCGGAGGACTTAGAATATTCGCGGGACTTTGATAAATTTCGAAGCAAACGGAGTTTTCGGCGAATATTTCGAACACAAGGGCGACACCCTGGTCGAACCGTTCGAGTAATGCGTTCGAAATGTTGCGAGAAACGCGTATCTGTAGTTGTTTGGGCGATTGGACCATTTCTCCTCCGGACAACGGTGCCGGAGGACTTAGAATATTCACGGGACTTTGAAAAATTTCAAAGCAAACGGAGTTTTCTTCGAATTTCTCGAAAACGAGGGCGACACCTTGGTCGAAACGTTCGAGTAATGCGTTCGAATTGGAGCGAGGAACGCGTATCTGTAGTTGTTTGGGCGATTCTACGAATTCGCCTCCGGACCACGGTGGCGGAGGACTTAGAATATTCGCGGACAATGAAAAATTTCGAAGCTAACGGAGTTTTCGGCGAATATCTCGAAAACGAGGGCGACACCGTGGATGAACCGTTAGAGGAATACGTTCGAAATGGAGCGAGGACCGCGTATCTGTAGTTGTTTGGGCGATTGGACGATTTCGCCTCCGGACCACGGTGCCGGAGGACTTAGAATATTCGCGGGACTTTGAAAAATTTTGAAGCAAACGGAGTTTTCGGCGAATATTTCGAACACAAGGGCGACACCCTGGTCGAACCGTTCGAGTAATGCGTTCGAAATGTAGCGAGGAACGCGTATCTGTAGTTGTTTGGGCGATTGGACCATTTCTCCTCCGGACCACGGTGCAGGATGACTTAGAATATTCGCGGTACGTTGAAAAATTTCAAAGCTAACGGAGTTTTCGGCGAATATTTCGAAAACGTGGGCGACACCCTGGTCGAACCGTTCGCGTAATGCGTTCGAAATGTAGCGAGGAACGCGTATCTTTAGTTGTTTGGGCGATTGGACCATTTCTCCTCCGGACAACGGTGCCGGAGGACTTAGAATATTCGCGGGACTTTGAAAAATTTTGAAGCAAACGGAGTTTTCGGCGAATATTTCGAACACAAGGGCGACACCCTGGTCGAACCGTTCGAGTAATGCGTTCGAAATGTAGCGAGGAACGCGTATCTGTAGTTGTTTGGGCGATTGGACCATTTCTCCTCCGGACCACGGTGCAGGATGACTTAGAATATTCGCGGTACTTTGAAAAATTTCAAAGCAAACGGAGTTTTCGGCGAATATTTCGAACACGAGGGCGACACCGTGGTCGAAACTTTCCGGTAATGCGTTCGAAATGGAGCGAGGACCGCGTATCTGTAGTTGTTTGGGCGATTGGACGATTTCGCCTCCGGACCACGGTGCCGGAGGACTTAGAATATTCGCGGGACTTTGAAAAATTTCGAAGCAAACGGAGTTTTCGGCGAATATTTCGTACACAAGGGCGACACGCTGGTCGAACCGTTCGAGTAATGCGTTCGAAATGTAGCGAGGAACGCGTATCTGTAGTTGTTTGGGCGATTGGATCATTTCTCCTCCGGACCACGGTGCCGGAGGACTTAGAATATTCGCGGGACTTTGAAAAATTTCGAAGCAAACGGAGTTTTCGGCGAATATTTCGTACACAAGGGCGACACGCTGGTCGAACCGTTCGAGTAATGCGTTCGAAATGTAGCGAGGAACGCGTATCTGTAGTTGTTTGGGCGATTGGACCATTTCTCCTCCCGACCACGGTGCCGGAGGACTTAGAATATTCGCGGGACTTTGAAAAATTTCGAAGCAAACGGAGTTTTCGGCGAATATTTCGAAAACGAGGGCGACACCCTCGTCGAACCGTTCGCGTAATGCGTTCGAAATGTAGCGAGGAACGCGTATCTTTAATTGTTTGGGCGATTGGACCATTTCTCCTCCGGACAACGGTGCCGGAGGACTTAGAATATTCGCGGGACTTTGAAAAATTTCAAAGCTAACGGAGTTTTCGGCGAATATCTCGAAAACGAGGGCGACACCGTGGATGAACCGTTAGAGGAATACGTTCGAAATGGAGCGAGGACCGCGTATCTGTAGTTGGTTGGGCGATTGGACGATTTCGCCTCCGGACCACGGTGCCGGAGGACTTAGAATATTCGCGGGACTTTGATAAATTTCGAAGCAAACGGAGTTTTCGGCGAATATTTCGAACACAAGGGCGACACCCTGGTCGAACCGTTCGAGTAATGCGTTCGAAATGTTGCGAGAAACGCGTATCTGTAGTTGTTTGGGCGATTGGACCATTTCTCCTCCGGACAACGGTGCCGGAGGAGTTAGAATATTCACGGGACTTTGAAAAATTTCAAAGCAAACGGAGTTTTCTTCGAATTTCTCGAAAACGAGGGCGACACCTTGGTCGAAACGTTCGAGTAATGCGTTCGAATTGGAGCGAGGAACGCGTATCTGTAGTTGTTTGGGCGATTCTACGATTTCGCCTCCGGACCACGGTGCCGGAGGACTTAGAATATTCGCGGACAATGAAAAATTTCGAAGCTAACGGAGTTTTCGGCGAATATCTCGAAAACTAGGGCGACACCGTGGATGAACCGTTAGTGTAATTCGTTCGAAATGGAGCGAGGACCGCGTATCTGTAGTTGTTTGGGCGATTGGACCATTTCTCCTCCGGACCACGGTGCCGGAGGACTTAGAATATTCGCGGGACTTTGAAAAATTTTGAAGCAAACGGAGTTTTCGGCGAATATTTCGAACACAAGGGCGACACCCTGGTCGAACCGTTCGGGTAATGCGTTCGAAATGTAGCGAGGAACGCGTATCTGTAGTTGTTTGGGCGATTGGACCATTTCTCCTCCGGACCACGGTGCAGGATGACTTAGAATATTCGCGGTACGTTGAAAAATTTCAAAGCTAACGGAGTTTTCGGCGAATATTTCGAAAACGTGGGCGACACCCTGGTCGAACCGTTCGCGTAATGCGTTCGAAATGTAGCGAGGAACGCGTATCTTTAGTTGTTTGGGCGATTGGACCATTTCTCCTCCGGACAACGGTGCCGGAGGACTTAGAATATTCGCGGGACTTTGAAAAATTTTGAAGCAAACGGAGTTTTCGGCGAATATTTCGAACACGATGGCGACACCGTGGTCGAAACTTTCGGGTAATGCGTTTGAAATGGTGCGAGGAACGCGTATCTGTAGTTGTTTGGGCGATGGGACCATTTCTCCTCCGGACCACGGTGCAGGATGACTTAGAATATTCGCGGTACTTTGAAAAATTTCAAAGCAAACGGAGTTTTCGGCGAATATTTCGAACACGAGGGCGACACCGTGGTCGAAACTTTCCGGTAATGCGTTCGAAATGGAGCGAGGACCGCGTATCTGTAGTTGTTTGGGCGATTGGACGATTTCGCCTCCGGACCACGGTGCCGGAGGACTTAGAATATTCGCGGGACTTTGAAAAATTTCGAAGCAAACGGAGTTTTCGGCGAATATTTCGAACACAAGGGCGACACCCTGGTCGAACCGTTCGAGTAATGCGTTCGAAATGTTGCGAGAAACGCGTATCTGTAGTTGTTTGGGCGATTGGACCATTTCTCCTCCGGACAACGGTGCCGGAGGACTTAGAATATTCACGGGACTTTGAAAAATTTCAAAGCAAACGGAGTTTTCTTCGAATTTCTCGAAAACGAGGGCGACACCTTGGTCGAAACGTTCGAGTAATGCGTTCGAATTGGAGCGAGGAACGCGTATCTGTAGTTGTTTGGGCGATTCTACGATTTCGCCTCCGGACCACGGTGCCGGAGGACTTAGAATATTCGCGGACATTGAAAAATTTCGAAGCTAACGGAGTTTTCGGCGAATATCTCGAAAACGAGGGCGACACCGTGGATGAACCGTTAGAGGAATACGTTCGAAATGGAGCGAGGACCGCGTATCTGTAGTTGTTTGGGCGATTGGACGATTTCGCCTCCGGACCACGGTGCCGGAGGACTTAGAATATTCGCGGGACTTTGAAAAATTTCGAAGCAAACGGAGTTTTCGGCGAATATTTCGAACACAAGGGCGACACCCTGGTCGAACCGTTCGAGGAATACGTTCGAAATGGAGCGAGGACCGCGTATCTGTAGTTGTTTGGGCGATTGGACGATTTCGCCTCCGGACCACGGTGCCGGAGGACTTAGAATATTCGCGGGACTTTGAAAAATTTTGAAGCAAACGGAGTTTTCGGCGAATATTTCGAACACAAGGGCGACACCCTGGTCGAACCGTTCGAGTAATGCGTTCGAAATGTAGCGAGGAACGCGTATCTGTAGTTGTTTGGGCGATTGGACCATTTCTCCTCCGGACCACGGTGCAGGATGACTTAGAATATTCGCGGTACGTTGAAAAATTTCAAAGCTAACGGAGTTTTCGGCGAATATTTCGAAAACGTGGGCGACACCCTGGTCGAACCGTTCGCGTAATGCGTTCGAAATGTAGCGAGGAACGCGTATCTTTAGTTGTTTGGGCGATTGGACCATTTCTCCTCCGGACAACGGTGCCGGAGGACTTAGAATATTCGCGGGACTTTGAAAAATTTTGAAGCAAACGGAGTTTTCGGCGAATATTTCGAACACAAGGGCGACACCCTGGTCGAACCGTTCGAGTAATGCGTTCGAAATGTAGCGAGGAACGCGTATCTGTAGTTGTTTGGGCGATTGGACCATTTCTCCTCCGGACCACGGTGCAGGATGACTTAGAATATTCGCGGTACTTTGAAAAATTTCAAAGCAAACGGAGTTTTCGGCGAATATTTCGAACACGAGGGCGACACCGTGGTCGAAACTTTCCGGTAATGCGTTCGAAATGGAGCGAGGACCGCGTATCTGTAGTTGTTTGGGCGATTGGACGATTTCGCCTCCGGACCACGGTGCCGGAGGACTTAGAATATTCGCGGGACTTTGAAAAATTTCGAAGCAAACGGAGTTTTCGGCGAATATTTCGTACACAAGGGCGACACGCTGGTCGAACCGTTCGAGTAATGCGTTCGAAATGTAGCGAGGAACGCGTATCTGTAGTTGTTTGGGCGATTGGATCATTTCTCCTCCGGACCACGGTGCCGGAGGACTTAGAATATTCGCGGGACTTTGAAAAATTTCGAAGCAAACGGAGTTTTCGGCGAATATTTCGTACACAAGGGCGACACGCTGGTCGAACCGTTCGAGTAATGCGTTCGAAATGTAGCGAGGAACGCGTATCTGTAGTTGTTTGGGCGATTGGACGATTTCTCCTCCCGACCACGGTGCCGGAGGACTTAGAATATTCGCGGGACTTTGAAAAATTTCGAAGCAAACGGAGTTTTCGGCGAATATTTCGAAAACGAGGGCGACACCCTCGTCGAACCGTTCGCGTAATGCGTTCGAAATGTAGCGAGGAACGCGTATCTTTAATTGTTTGGGCGATTGGACCATTTCTCCTCCGGACAACGGTGCCGGAGGACTTAGAATATTCGCGGGACTTTGAAAAATTTCAAAGCTAACGGAGTTTTCGGCGAATATCTCGAAAACGAGGGCGACACCGTGGATGAACCGTTAGAGGAATACGTTCGAAATGGAGCGAGGACCGCGTATCTGTAGTTGGTTGGGCGATTGGACGATTTCGCCTCCGGACCACGGTGCCGGAGGACTTAGAATATTCGCGGGACTTTGAAAAATTTCGAAGCAAACGGAGTTTTCGGCGAATATTTCGAACACAAGGGCGACACCCTGGTCGAACCGTTCGAGTAATGCGTTCGAAATGTTGCGAGAAACGCGTATCTGTAGTTGTTTGGGCGATTGGACCATTTCTCCTCCGGACAACGGTGCCGGAGGACTTAGAATATTCTCGGGACTTTGAAAAATTTCAAAGCAAACGGAGTTTTCTTCGAATTTCTCGAAAACGAGGGCGACACCTTGGTCGAAACGTTCGAGTAATGCGTTCGAATTGGAGCGAGGAACGCGTATCTGTAGTTGTTTGGGCGATTCTACGATTTCGCCTCCGGACCACGGTGCCGGAGGACTTAGAATATTCGCGGACAATGAAAAATTTCGAAGCTAACGGAGTTTTCGGCGAATATTTCGAACACGAGGGCGACACCGTGGATGAACCGTTAGAGGAATACGTTCGAAATGGAGCGAGGACCGCGTATCTGTAGTTGTTTGGGCGATTGGACGATTTCGCCTCCGGACCACGGTGCCGGAGGACTTAGAATATTCGCGGGACTTTGAAAAATTTTGAAGCAAACGGAGTTTTCGGCGAATATTTCGAACACAAGGGCGACACCCTGGTCGAACCGTTCGGGTAATGCGTTCGAAATGTAGCGAGGAACGCGTATCTGTAGTTGTTTGGGCGATTGGACCATTTCTCCTCCGGACCACGGTGCAGGATGACTTAGAATATTCGCGGTACGTTGAAAAATTTCAAAGCTAACGGAGTTTTCGGCGAATATTTCGAAAACGTGGGCGACACCCTGGTCGAACCGTTCGCGTAATGCGTTCGAAATGTAGCGAGGAACGCGTATCTGTAGTTGTTTGGGCGATTGGACCATTTCTCCTCCGGACAACGGTGCCGGAGGACTTAGAATATTCGCGGGACTTTGAAAAATTTCAAAGCAAACGGAGTTTTCTTCGAATATTTCGAACACGATGGCGACACCGTGGTCGAAACTTTCGGGTAATGCGTTTGAAATGGTGCGAGGAACGCGTATCTGTAGTTGTTTGGGCGATGGGACCATTTCTCCTCCGGACCACGGTGCAGGATGACTTAGAATATTCGCGGTACTTTGAAAAATTTCAAAGCAAACGGAGTTTTCGGCGAATATTTCGAACACGAGGGCGACACCGTGGTCGAAACTTTCCGGTAATGCGTTCGAAATGGAGCGAGGACCGCGTATCTGTAGTTGTTTGGGCGATTGGACGATTTCGCCTCCGGACCACGGTGCCGGAGGACTTAGAATATTCGCGGGACTTTGAAAAATTTCGAAGCAAACGGAGTTTTCGGCGAATATTTCGAACACAAGGGCGACACCCTGGTCGAACCGTTCGAGTAATGCGTTCGAAATGTTGCGAGAAACGCGTATCTGTAGTTGTTTGGGCGATTGGACCATTTCTCCTCCGGACAACGGTGCCGGAGGACTTAGAATATTCACGGGACTTTGAAAAATTTCAAAGCAAACGGAGTTTTCTTCGAATTTCTCGAAAACGAGGGCGACACCTTGGTCGAAACGTTCGAGTAATGCGTTCGAATTGGAGCGAGGAACGCGTATCTGTAGTTGTTTGGGCGATTCTACGATTTCGCCTCCGGACCACGGTGCCGGAGGACTTAGAATATTCGCGGACATTGAAAAATTTCGAAGCTAACGGAGTTTTCGGCGAATATCTCGAAAACGAGGGCGACACCGTGGATGAACCGTTAGAGGAATACGTTCGAAATGGAGCGAGGACCGCGTATCTGTAGTTGTTTGGGCGATTGGACGATTTCGCCTCCGGACCACGGTGCCGGAGGACTTAGAATATTCGCGGGACTTTGAAAAATTTCGAAGCAAACGGAGTTTTCGGCGAATATTTCGAACACAAGGGCGACACCCTGGTCGAACCGTTCGAGTAATGCGTTCGAAATGTAGCGAGGAACGCGTATCTGTAGTTGTTTGGGCGATTGGACGATTTCGCCTCCGGACCACGGTGCCGGAGGACTTAGAATATTCGCGGGACTTTGAAAAATTTCGAAGCAAACGGAGTTTTCGGCGAATATTTCGAACACAAGGGCGACACCCTGGTCGAACTGTTCGAGTAATGCGTTCGAAATGTAGCGAGGAACGCGTATCTGTAGTTGTTTGGGCGATTGGACCATTTCTCCTCCGGACCACGGTGCAGGATGACTTAGAATATTCGCGGTACGTTGAAAAATTTCAAAGCTAACGGAGTTTTCGGCGAATATCTCGAAAACGAGGGCGACACCGCGGATGAACCGTTAGAGGAATACGTTCGAAATGGAGCGAGGACCGCGTATCTGTAGTTGGTTGGGCGATTGGACGATTTCGCCTCCGGACCACGGTGCCGGAGGACTTAGAATATTCGTGGGACTTTGAAAAATTTCGAAGCAAACGGAGTTTTCGGCGAATATTTCGAAAACGAGGGCGACACCCTGGTCGAACCGTTCGCGTAATGCGTTCGAAATGTAGCGAGGAACGCGTATCTTTAGTTGTTTGGGCGATTGGACCATTTCTCCTCCGGATAACGGTGCCGGAGGACTTAGAATATTCGCGGGACTTTGAAAAATTTCAAAGCAAACGGAGTTTTCTTCGAATATTTCGAACACGAAGGCGACACCGTGGTCGAAACTATCGGGCAATGCGTTTGAAATGGTGCGAGGAACGCGTATCTGTAGTTGTTTGGGCGATTGGACCATTTCTCCTCCGGACCACGGTGCATGATGACTTAGAATATTCGCGGTACTTTGATAAATTTCAAAGCAAACGGAGTTTTCGGCGAATATTTCGAACACGAGGGCGACACCGTGGTCGAAACTTTCCGGTACTGCGTTCGAAATGGAGCGAGGACCGCGTATCTGTAGTTGTTTGGGCGATTGGACGATTTCGCCTCCGGACCACGGTGCCGGAGGACTTAGAATATTCGCGGGACTTTGAAAAATTTCGAAGCAAACGGAGTTTTCGGCGAATATCTCGAAAACGAGGGCGACACCGTAGATGAACCGTTAGAGGAATACGTTCGAAATGGAGCGAGGACCGCGTATCTGTAGTTGTTTGGGCGATTGGACGATTTCGCCTCCGGACCACGGTGCCGGAGGACTTAGAATATTCGCGGGACTTTGAAAAATTTCGAAGCAAACGGAGTTTTCGGCGAATATTTCGAACACTAGGGCGACACCCTGGTCGAACCGTTCGAGTAATGCGTTCGAAATGTAGCGAGGAACGCGTATCTGTAGTTGTTTGGGCGATTGGATCATTTCTCCTCCGGACCACGGTGCCGGAGGACTTAGAATATTCGCGGGACTTTGAAAAATTTCGAAGCAAACGGAGTTTTCGGCGAATATTTCGTACACAAGGGCGACACGCTGGTCGAACCGTTCGAGTAATGCGTTCGAAATGTAGCGAGGAACGCGTATCTGTAGTTGTTTGGGCGATTGGACCATTTCTCCTCCCGACCACGGTGCCGGAGGACTTAGAATATTCGCGGGACTTTGAAAAATTTCGAAGCAAAGGGAGTTTTCGGCGAATATTTCGAAAACGAGGGCGACACCCTGGTCGAACCGTTCGCGTAATGCGTTCGAAATGTAGCGAGGAACGCGTATCTTTAATTGTTTGGGCGATTGGACCATTTCTCCTCCGGACAACGGTGCCGGAGGACTTAGAATATTCGCGGGACTTTGAAAAATTTCAAAGCAAACGGAGTTTTCTTCGAATATTTCGAACACGAAGGCGACACCGTGGTCGAAACTTTCGGGTAATGCGTTTGAAATGGTGCGAGGAACGCGTATCTGTAGTTGTTTGGGCGATTGGACCATTTCTCCTCCGGACCACGGTGCAGGATGACTTAGAATATTCGCGGTACTTTGAAAAATTTCAAAGCAAACGGAGTTTTCGGCGAATATTTCGAACACGAGGGCGACACCGTGGTCGAAACTTTCCGGTACTGCGTTCGAAATGGAGCGAGGACCGCGTATCTGTAGTTGTTTGGGCGATTGGACGATTTCGCCTCCGGACCACGGTGCCGGAGGACTTAGAATATTCGCGGGACTTTGAAAAATTTTGAAGCAAACGGAGTTTTCGGCGAATATTTCGAACACAAGGGCGACACCCTGGTCGAACCGTTCGAGTAATGCGTTCGAAATGTAGCGAGGAACGCGTATCTGTAGTTGTTTGGGCGATTGGACCATTTCTCCTCCGGACCACGGTGCAGGATGACTTAGAATATTCGCGGTACGTTGAAAAATTTCAAAGCTAACGGAGTTTTCGGCGAATATTTCGAAAACGTGGGCGACACCCTGGTCGAACCGTTCGCGTAATGCGTTCGAAATGTAGCGAGGAACGCGTATCTTTAGTTGTTTGGGCGATTGGACCATTTCTCCTCCGGACAACGGTGCCGGAGGACTTAGAATATTCGCGGGACTTTGAAAAATTTCAAAGCAAACGGAGTTTTCTTCGAATATTTCGAACACGATGGCGACACCGTGGTCGAAACTTTCGGGTAATGCGTTTGAAATGGTGCGAGGAACGCGTATCTGTAGTTGTTTGGGCGATTGGACCATTTCTCCTCCGGACCACGGTGCAGGATGACTTAGAATATTCGCGGTACTTTGAAAAATTTCAAAGCAAACGGAGTTTTCGGCGAATATTTCGAACACGAGGGCGACACCGTGGTCGAAACTTTCCGGTAATGCGTTCGAAATGGAGCGAGGACCGCGTATCTGTAGTTGTTTGGGCGATTGGACGATTTCGCCTCCGGACCACGGTGCCGGAGGACTTAGAATATTCGCGGGACTTTGAAAAATTTCGAAGCAAACGGAGTTTTCGGCAAATATTTCGTACACAAGGGCGACACGCTGGTCGAACCGTTCGAGTAATGCGTTCGAAATGTAGCGAGGAACGCGTATCTGTAGTTGTTTGGGCGATTGGATCATTTCTCCTCCGGACCACGGTGCCGGAGGACTTAGAATATTCGCGGGACTTTGAAAAATTTCGAAGCAAACGGAGTTTTCGGCGAATATTTCGTACACAAGGGCGACACGCTGGTCGAACCGTTCGAGTAATGCGTTCGAAATGTAGCGAGGAACGCGTATCTGTAGTTGTTTGGGCGATTGGACCATTTCTCCTCCCGACCACGGTGCCGGAGGACTTAGAATATTCGCGGGACTTTGAAAAATTTCGAAGCAAACGGAGTTTTCGGCGAATATTTCGAAAACGAGGGCGACACCCTGGTCGAACCGTTCGCGTAATGCGTTCGAAATGTAGCGAGGAACGCGTATCTTTAATTCTTTGGGCGATTGGACCATTTCTCCTCCGGACAACGGTGCCGGAGGACTTAGAATATTCGCGGGACTTTGAAAAATTTCAAAGCAAACGGAGTTTTCTTCGAATATTTCGAACACGAAGGCGACACCGTGGTCGAAACTTTCGGGTAATGCGTTTGAAATGGTGCGAGGAACGCGTATCTGTAGTTGTTTGGGCGATTGGACCATTTCTCCTCCGGACCACGGTGCAGGATGACTTAGAATATTCGCGGTACTTTGAAAAATTTCAAAGCAAACGGAGTTTTCGGCGAATATTTCGAACACGAGGGCGACACCGTGGTCGAAACTTTCCGGTACTGCGTTCGAAATGGAGCGAGGACCGCGTATCTGTAGTTGTTTGGGCGATTGGACGATTTCGCCTCCGGACCACGGTGCCGGAGGACTTAGAATATTCGCGGGACTTTGAAAAATTTCGAAGCAAACGGAGTTTTCGGCGAATATCTCGAAAACGAGGGCGACACCGTAGATGAACCGTTAGAGGAATACGTTCGAAATGGAGCGAGGACCGCGTATCTGTAGTTGTTTGGGCGATTGGACGATTTCGCCTCCGGACCACGGTGCCGGAGGACTTAGAATATTCGCGGGACTTTGAAAAATTTCGAAGCAAACGGAGTTTTCGGCGAATATTTCGTACACAAGGGCGACACGCTGGTCGAACCGTTCGAGTAATGCGTTCGAAATGTAGCGAGGAACGCGTATCTTTAGTTGTTTGGGCGATTGGACCATTTCTCCTCCGGACAACGGTGCCGGAGGACTTAGAATATTCGCGGGACTTTGAAAAATTTCAAAGCAAACGGAGTTTTCTTCGAATATTTCGAACACGATGGCGACACCGTGGTCGAAACTTTCGGGTAATGCGTTTGAAATGGTGCGAGGAACGCGTATCTGTAGTTGTTTGGGCGATTGGACCATTTCTCCTCCGGACCACGGTGCAGGATGACTTAGAATATTCGCGGTACTTTGAAAAATTTCAAAGCAAACGGAGTTTTCGGCGAATATTTCGAACACGAGGGCGACACCGTGGTCGAAACTTTCCGGTAATGCGTTCGAAATGGAGCGAGGACCGCGTATCTGTAGTTGTTTGGGCGATTGGACGATTTCGCCTCCGGACCACGGTGCCGGAGGACTTAGAATATTCGCGGGACTTTGAAAAATTTCGAAGCAAACGGAGTTTTCGGCGAATATTTCGTACACAAGGGCGACACGCTGGTCGAACCGTTCGAGTAATGCGTTCGAAATGTAGCGAGGAACGCGTATCTGTAGTTGTTTGGGCGATTGGATCATTTCTCCTCCGGACCACGGTGCCGGAGGACTTAGAATATTCGCGGGACTTTGAAAAATTTCGAAGCAAACGGAGTTTTCGGCGAATATTTCGTACACAAGGGCGACACGCTGGTCGAACCGTTCGAGTAATGCGTTCGAAATGTAGCGAGGAACGCGTATCTGTAGTTGTTTGGGCGATTGGACCATTTCTCCTCCCGACCACGGTGCCGGAGGACTTAGAATATTCGCGGGACTTTGAAAAATTTCGAAGCAAACGGAGTTTTCGGCGAATATCTCGAAAACGAGGGCGACACCGTAGATGAACCGTTAGAGGAATACGTTCGAAATGGAGCGAGGACCGCGTATCTGTAGTTGTTTGGGCGATTGGACGATTTCGCCTCCGGACCACGGTGCCGGAGGACTTAGAATATTCGCGGGACTTTGAAAAATTTCGAAGCAAACGGAGTTTTCGGCGAATATTTCGTACACAAGGGCGACACGCTGGTCGAACCGTTCGAGTAATGCGTTCGAAATGTAGCGAGGAACGCGTATCTGTAGTTGTTTGGGCGATTGGATCATTTCTCCTCCGGACCACGGTGCCGGAGGACTTAGAATATTCGCGGTACGTTGAAAAATTTCAAAGCTAACGGAGTTTTCGGCGAATATCTCGAAAACGAGGGCGACACGCTGGTCGAACCGTTCGAGTAATGCGTTCGAAATGTAGCGAGGAACGCGTATCTGTAGTTGTTTGGGCGATTGGGCCATTTCTCCTCCCGACCACGGTGCCGGAGGACTTAGAATATTCGCGGTACTTTGAAAAATTTCAAAGCAAACGGAGTTTTCGGCGAATATTTCGAACACGAGGGCGACACCGTGGTCGAAACTTTCCGGTACTGCGTTCGAAATGGAGCGAGGACCGCGTATCTGTAGTTGTTTGGGCGATTGGACGATTTCGCCTCCGGACCACGGTGCCGGAGGACTTAGAATATTCGCGGTACTTTGAAAAATTTCAAAGCAAACGGAGTTTTCGGCGAATATTTCGAACACGAGGGCGACACCGTGGTCGAAACTTTCCGGTAATGCGTTCGAAATGGAGCGAGGACCGCGTATCTGTAGTTGTTTGGGCGATTGGACGATTTCGCCTCCGGACCACGGTGCCGGAGGACTTAGAATATTCGCGGTACGTTGAAAAATTTCAAAGCTAACGGAGTTTTCGGCGAATATCTCGAAAACGAGGGCGACACCGTGGATGAACCGTTAGAGGAATACGTTCGAAATGGAGCGAGGACCGCGTATCTGTAGTTGTTTGGGCGATTGGACGATGTCGCCTCCGGACCACGGTGCCGGAGGACTTAGAATATTCGCGGGACTTTGAAAAATTTCGAAGCAAACGGAGTTTTCGGCGAATATTTCGAACACAAGGGCGACACCCTGGTCGAACCGTTCGAGTAATGCGTTCGAAATGTTGCGAGAAACGCGTATCTGTAGTTGTTTGGGCGATTGGACCATTTCTCCTCCGGACAACGGTGCCGGAGGACTTAGAATATTCACGGGACTTTGAAAAATTTCAAAGCAAACGGAGTTTTCTTCGAATTTCTCGAAAACGAGGGCGACACCCTGGATGAACCGTTAGAGGAATACGTTCGAAATGGAGCGAGGACCGCGTATCTGTAGTTGTTTGGGCGATTGGACGATTTCGCCTCCGGACCACGGTGCCGGAGGACTTAGAATATTCGCGGGACTTTGAAAAATTTTGAAGCAAACGGAGTTTTCGGCGAATATTTCGAACACAAGGGCGACACCCTGGTCGAACCGTTCGAGTAATGCGTTCGAAATGTAGCGAGGAACGCGTATCTGTAGTTGTTTGGGCGATTGGACCATTTCTCCTCCGGACCACGGTGCAGGATGACTTAGAATATTCGCGGTACGTTGAAAAATTTCAAAGCTAACGGAGTTTTCGGCGAATATTTCGAAAACGTGGGCGACACCCTGGTCGAACCGTTCGCGTAATGCGTTCGAAATGTAGCGAGGAACGCGTATCTTTAGTTGTTTGGGCGATTGGACCATTTCTCCTCCGGACAACGGTGCCGGAGGACTTAGAATATTCGCGGGACTTTGAAAAATTTCAAAGCAAACGGAGTTTTCTTCGAATATTTCGAACACGATGGCGACACCGTGGTCGAAACTTTCGGGTAATGCGTTTGAAATGGTGCGAGGAACGCGTATCTGTAGTTGTTTGGGCGATTGGACGATTTCGCCTCCGGACCACGGTGCCGGAGGACTTAGAATATTCGCGGGACTTTGAAAAATTTTGAAGCAAACGGAGTTTTCGGCGAATATTTCGAACACAAGGGCGACACCCTGGTCGAACCGTTCGAGTAATGCGTTCGAAATGTAGCGAGGAAAGCGTATCTGTAGTTGTTTGGGCGATTGGACCATTTCTCCTCCGGACCACGGTGCAGGATGACTTAGAATATTCGCGGTACGTTGAAAAATTTCAAAGCTAACGGAGTTTTCGGCGAATATTTCGAAAACGTGGGCGACACCCTGGTCGAACCGTTCGCGTAATGCGTTCGAAATGTAGCGAGGAACGCGTATCTTTAGTTGTTTGGGCGATTGGACCATTTCTCCTCCGGACAACGGTGCCGGAGGACTTAGAATATTCGCGGGACTTTGAAAAATTTCAAAGCAAACGGAGTTTTCTTCGAATATTTCGAACACGATGGCGACACCGTGGTCGAAACTTTCGGGTAATGCGTTTGAAATGGTGCGAGGAACGCGTATCTGTAGTTGTTTGGGCGATTGGACCATTTCTCCTCCGGACCACGGTGCAGGATGACTTAGAATATTCGCGGTACTTTGAAAAATTTCAAAGCAAACGGAGTTTTCGGCGAATATTTCGAACACGAGGGCGACACCGTGGTCGAAACTTTCCGGTAATGCGTTCGAAATGGAGCGAGGACCGCGTATCTGTAGTTGTTTGGGCGATTGGACGATTTCGCCTCCGGACCACGGTGCCGGAGGACTTAGAATATTCGCGGGACTTTGAAAAATTTCGAAGCAAACGGAGTTTTCGGCGAATATTTCGAAAACGAGGGCGACACCCTGGTCGAACCGTTCGCGTAATGCGTTCGAAATGTAGCGAGGAACGCGTATCTTTAATTGTTTGGGCGATTGGACCATTTCTCCTCCGGACAACGGTGCCGGAGGACTTAGAATATTCGCGGGACTTTGAAAAATTTCAAAGCAAACGGAGTTTTCTTCGAATATTTCGAACACGATGGCGACACCGTGGTCGAAACTTTCGGGTAATGCGTTTGAAATGGTGCGAGGAACGCGTATCTGTAGTTGTTTGGGCGATTGGACCATTTCTCCTCCGGACCACGGTGCAGGATGACTTAGAATATTCGCGGTACTTTGAAAAATTTCAAAGCAAACGGAGTTTTCGGCGAATATTTCGAACACGAGGGCGACACCCTGGTCGAACCGTTCGAGTAATGCGTTCGAAATGTAGCGAGGAACGCGTATCTGTAGTTGTTTGGGCGATTGGACCATTTCTCCTCCGGACCACGGTGCAGGATGACTTAGAATATTCGCGGTACGTTGAAAAATTTCAAAGCTAACGGAGTTTTCGGCGAATATCTCGAAAACGAGGGCGACACCGTGGATGAACCGTTAGAGGAATACGTTCGAAATGGAGCGAGGACCGCGTATCTGTAGTTGGTTGGGCGATTGGACGATTTCGCCTCCGGACCACGGTGCCGGAGGACTTAGAATATTCGCGGGACTTTGATAAATTTCGAAGCAAACGGAGTTTTCGGCGAATATTTCGAACACAAGGGCGACACCCTGGTCGAACCGTTCGAGTAATGCGTTCGAAATGTAGCGAGAAACGCGTATCTGTAGTTGTTTGGGCGATTGGACCATTTCTCCTCCGGACAACGGTGCCGGAGGACTTAGAATATTCGCGGGACTTTGAAAAATTTCGAAGCAAACGGAGTTTTCGGCGAATATTTCGAAAACGAGGGCGACACCCTGGTCGAACCGTTCGCGTAATGCGTTCGAAATGTAGCGAGGAACGCGTATCTTTAGTTGTTTGGGCGATTGGACCATTTCTCCTCCGGACAACGGTGCCGGAGGACTTAGAATATTCGCGGGACTTTGAAAAATTTCAAAGCAAACGGAGTTTTCTTCGAATATTTCGAACACGATGGCGACACCGTGGTCGAAACTTTCGGGTAATGCGTTTGAAATGGTGCGAGGAACGCGTATCTGTAGTTGTTTGGGCGATTGGACCATTTCTCCCCCGGACCACGGTGCAGGATGACTTAGAATATTCGCGGTACTTTGAAAAATTTCAAAGCAAACGGAGTTTTCGGCGAATATTTCGAACACGAGGGCGACACCGTGGTCGAAACTTTCCGGTAATGCGTTCGAAATGGAGCGAGGACCGCGTATCTGTAGTTGTTTGGGCGATTGGACGATTTCGCCTCCGGACCACGGTGCCGGAGGACTTAGAATATTCGCGGGACTTTCAAAAATTTCGAAGCAAACGGAGTTTTCGGCGAATATTTCGAACACAAGGGCGACACCCTGGTCGAACCGTTCGAGTAATGCGTTCGAAATGTTGCGAGAAACGCGTATCTGTAGTTGTTTGGGCGATTGGACCATTTCTCCTCCGGACAACGGTGCCGGAGGACTTAGAATATTCACGGGACTTTGAAAAATTTCAAAGCAACCGGAGTTTTCTTCGAATTTCTCGAAAACGAGGGCGACACCTTGGTCGAAACGTTCGAGTAATGCGTTCGAATTGGAGCGAGGAACGCGTATCTGTAGTTGTTTGGGCGATTCTACGATTTCGCCTCCGGACCACGGTGCCGGAGGACTTAGAATATTCGCGGACATTGAAAAATTTCGAAGCTAACGGAGTTTTCGGCGAATATCTCGAAAACGAGGGCGACACCATGGATGAACCGTTAGAGGAATACGTTCGAAATGGAGCGAGGACCGCGTATCTGTAGTTGTTTGGGCGATTGGACGATTTCGCCTCCGGACCACGGTGCCGGAGGACTTAGAATATTCGCGGGACTTTGAAAAATTTTGAAGCAAACGGAGTTTTCGGCGAATATTTCGAACACAAGGGCGACACCCTGGTCGAACCGTTCGAGTAATGCGTTCGAAATGTAGCGAGGAACGCGTATCTGTAGTTGTTTGGGCGATTGGACCATTTCTCCTCCGGACCACGGTGCAGGATGACTTAGAATATTCGCGGTACGTTGAAAAATTTCAAAGCTAACGGAGTTTTCGGCGAATATTTCGAAAACGTGGGCGACACCCTGGTCGAACCGTTCGCGTAATGCGTTCGAAATGTAGCGAGGAACGCGTATCTTTAGTTGTTTGGGCGATTGGACCATTTCTCCTCCGGACAACGGTGCCGGAGGACTTAGAATATTCGCGGGACTTTGAAAAATTTCAAAGCAAACGGAGTTTTCTTCGAATATTTCGAACACGATGGCGACACCGTGGTCGAAACTTTCGGGTAATGCGTTTGAAATGGTGCGAGGAACGCGTATCTGTAGTTGTTTGGGCGATTGGACCATTTCTCCTCCGGACCACGGTGCAGGATGACTTAGAATATTCGCGGTACTTTGAAAAATTTCAAAGCAAACGGAGTTTTCGGCGAATATTTCGAACACGAGGGCGACACCGTGGTCGAAACTTTCCGGTACTGCGTTCGAAATGGAGCGAGGACCGCGTATCTGTAGTTGTTTGGGCGATTGGACGATTTCGCCTCCGGACCACGGTGCCGGAGGACTTAGAATATTCGCGGGACTTTGAAAAATTTCGAAGCAAACGGAGTTTTCGGCGAATATCTCGAAAACGAGGGCGACACCGTAGATGAACCGTTAGAGGAATACGTTCGAAATGGAGCGAGGACCGCGTATCTGTAGTTGTTTGGGCGATTGGACGATTTCGCCTCCGGACCACGGTGCCGGAGGACTTAGAATATTCGCGGGACTTTGAAAAATTTCGAAGCAAACGGAGTTTTCGGCGAATATTTCGTACACAAGGGCGACACGCTGGTCGAACCGTTCGAGTAATGCGTTCGAAATGTAGCGAGGAACGCGTATCTGTAGTTGTTTGGGCGATTGGATCATTTCTCCTCCGGACCACGGTGCCGGAGGACTTAGAATATTCGCGGGACTTTGAAAAATTTCGAAGCAAACGGAGTTTTCGGCGAATATTTCGTACACAAGGGCGACACGCTGGTCGAACCGTTCGAGTAATGCGTTCGAAATGTAGCGAGGAACGCGTATCTGTAGTTGTTTGGGCGATTGGACCATTTCTCCTCCCGACCACGGTGCCGGAGGACTTAGAATATTCGCGGGACTTTGAAAAATTTCGAAGCAAACGGAGTTTTCGGCGAATATTTCGAAAACGAGGGCGACACCCTGGTCGAACCGTTCGCGTAATGCGTTCGAAATGTAGCGAGGAACGCGTATCTTTAATTGTTTGGGCGATTGGACGATTTCGCCTCCGGACCACGGTGCCGGAGGACATAGAATATTCGCGGTACGTTGAAAAATTTCAAAGCTAACGGAGTTTTCGGCGAATATCTCGAAAACGAGGGCGACACCGTGGATGAACCGTTCGAGTAATGCGTTCGAAATGTTGCGAGAAACGCGTATCTGTAGTTGTTTGGGCGATTGGACCATTTCTCCTCCGGACAACGGTGCCGGAGGACTTAGAATATTCACGGGACTTTGAAAAATTTCAAAGCAACCGGAGTTTTCTTCGAATTTCTCGAAAACGAGGGCGACACCTTGGTCGAAACGTTCGAGTAATGCGTTCGAATTGGAGCGAGGAACGCGTATCTGTAGTTGTTTGGGCGATTCTACGATTTCGCCTCCGGACCACGGTGCCGGAGGACTTAGAATATTCGCGGACATTGAAAAATTTCGAAGCTAACGGAGTTTTCGGCGAATATCTCGAAAACGAGGGCGACACCATGGATGAACCGTTAGAGGAATACGTTCGAAATGGAGCGAGGACCGCGTATCTGTAGTTGTTTGGGCGATTGGACGATTTCGCCTCCGGACCACGGTGCCGGAGGACTTAGAATATTCGCGGGACTTTGAAAAATTTCGAAGCAAACGGAGTTTTCGGCGAATATTTCGTACACAAGGGCGACACGCTGGTCGAACCGTTCGAGTAATGCGTTCGAAATGTAGCGAGGAACGCGTATCTTTAATTGTTTGGGCGATTGGACCATTTCTCCTCCGGACAACGGTGCCGGAGGACTTAGAATATTCGCGGGACTTTGAAAAATTTCAAAGCAAACGGAGTTTTCTTCGAATATTTCGAACACGAAGGCGACACCGTGGTCGAAACTTTCGGGTAATGCGTTTGAAATGGTGCGAGGAACGCGTATCTGTAGTTGTTTGGGCGATTGGACCATTTCTCCTCCGGACCACGGTGCAGGATGACTTAGAATATTCGCGGTACTTTGAAAAATTTCAAAGCAAACGGAGTTTTCGGCGAATATTTCGAACACGAGGGCGACACCGTGGTCGAAACTTTCCGGTACTGCGTTCGAAATGGAGCGAGGACCGCGTATCTGTAGTTGTTTGGGCGATTGGACGATTTCGCCTCCGGACCACGGTGCCGGAGGACTTAGAATATTCGCGGGACTTTGAAAAATTTCGAAGCAAACGGAGTTTTCGGCGAATATCTCGAAAACGAGGGCGACACCGTAGATGAACCGTTAGAGGAATACGTTCGAAATGGAGCGAGGACCGCGTATCTGTAGTTGTTTGGGCGATTGGACGATTTCGCCTCCGGACCACGGTGCCGGAGGACTTAGAATATTCGCGGGACTTTGAAAAATTTCGAAGCAAACGGAGTTTTCGGCGAATATTTCGTACACAAGGGCGACACGCTGGTCGAACCGTTCGAGTAATGCGTTCGAAATGTAGCGAGGAACGCGTATCTGTAGTTGTTTGGGCGATTGGATCATTTCTCCTCCGGACCACGGTGCCGGAGGACTTAGAATATTCGCGGTACGTTGAAAAATTTCAAAGCTAACGGAGTTTTCGGCGAATATCTCGAAAACGAGGGCGACACGCTGGTCGAACCGTTCGAGTAATGCGTTCGAAATGTAGCGAGGAACGCGTATCTGTAGTTGTTTGGGCGATTGGGCCATTTCTCCTCCCGACCACGGTGCCGGACGACTTAGAATATTCGCGGTACTTTGAAAAATTTCAAAGCAAACGGAGTTTTCGGCGAATATTTCGAACACGAGGGCGACACCGTGGTCGAAACTTTCCGGTAATGCGTTCGAAATGGAGCGAGGACCGCGTATCTGTAGTTGTTTGGGCGATTGGACGATTTCGCCTCCGGACCACGGTGCCGGAGGACATAGAATATTCGCGGTACGTTGAAAAATTTCAAAGCTAACGGAGTTTTCGGCGAATATCTCGAAAACGAGGGCGACACCGTGGATGAACCGTTAGAGGAATACGTTCGAAATGGAGCGAGGACCGCGTATCTGTAGTTGGTTGGGCGATTGGACGATGTCGCCTCCGGACCACGGTGCCGGAGGACTTAGAATATTCGCGGGACTTTGATAAATTTCGAAGCAAACGGAGTTTTCGGCGAATATTTCGAACACAAGGGCGACACCCTGGTCGAACCGTTCGAGTAATGCGTTCGAAATGTTGCGAGAAACGCGTATCTGTAGTTGTTTGGGCGATTGGACCATTTCTCCTCCGGACAACGGTGCCGGAGGACTTAGAATATTCACGGGACTTTGAAAAATTTCAAAGCAAACGGAGTTTTCTTCGAATTTCTCGAAAACGAGGGCGACACCGTGGATGAACCGTTAGAGGAATACGTTCGAAATGGAGCGAGGACCGCGTATCTGTAGTTGTTTGGGCGATTGGACGATTTCGCCTCCGGACCACGGTGCCGGAGGACTTAGAATATTCGCGGGACTTTGAAAAATTTCGAAGCAAACGGAGTTTTCGGCGAATATTTCGAACACAAGGGCGACACCCTGGTCGAACCGTTCGAGTAATGCGTTCGAAATGTAGCGAGGAACGCGTATCTGTAGTTGTTTGGGCGATTGGACCATTTCTCCTCCGGACCACGGTGCAGGATGACTTAGAATATTCGCGGTACGTTGAAAAATTTCAAAGCTAACGGAGTTTTCGGCGAATATCTCGAAAACGAGGGCGACACCGTGGATGAACCGTTAGAGGAATACGTTCGAAATGGAGCGAGGACCGCGTATCTGTAGTTGGTTGGGCGATTGGACGATTTCGCCTCCGGACCACGGTGCCGGAGGACTTAGAATATTCGCGGGACTTTGATAAATTTCGAAGCAAACGGAGTTTTCGGCGAATATTTCGAACACAAGGGCGACACCCTGGTCGAACCGTTCGAGTAATGCGTTCGAAATGTAGCGAGAAACGCGTATCTGTAGTTGTTTGGGCGATTGGACCATTTCTCCTCCGGACAACGGTGCCGGAGGACTTGGAATATTCGCGGGACTTTGAAAAATTTCGAAGCAAACGGAGTTTTCGGCGAATATTTCGAAAACGAGGGCGACACCCTGGTCGAACCGTTCGCGTAATGCGTTCGAAATGTAGCGAGGAACGCGTATCTTTAGTTGTTTGGGCGATTGGACCATTTCTCCTCCGGACAACGGTGCCGGAGGACTTAGAATATTCGCGGGACTTTGAAAAATTTCAAAGCAAACGGAGTTTTCTTCGAATATTTCGAACACGATGGCGACACCGTGGTCGAAACTTTCGGGTAATGCGTTTGAAATGGTGCGAGGAACGCGTATCTGTAGTTGTTTGGGCGATTGGACCATTTCTCCCCCGGACCACGGTGCAGGATGACTTAGAATATTCGCGGTACTTTGAAAAATTTCAAAGCAAACGGAGTTTTCGGCGAATATTTCGAACACGAGGGCGACACCGTGGTCGAAACTTTCCGGTAATGCGTTCGAAATGGAGCGAGGACCGCGTATCTGTAGTTGTTTGGGCGATTGGACGATTTCGCCTCCGGACCACGGTGCCGGAGGACTTAGAATATTCGCGGGACTTTGAAAAATTTCGAAGCAAACGGAGTTTTCGGCGAATATTTCGAACACAAGGGCGACACCCTGGTCGAACCGTTCGAGTAATGCGTTCGAAATGTTGCGAGAAACGCGTATCTGTAGTTGTTTGGGCGATTGGACCATTTCTCCTCCGGACAACGGTGCCGGAGGACTTAGAATATTCACGGGACTTTGAAAAATTTCAAAGCAACCGGAGTTTTCTTCGAATTTCTCGAAAACGAGGGCGACACCTTGGTCGAAACGTTCGAGTAATGCGTTCGAATTGGAGCGAGGAACGCGTATCTGTAGTTGTTTGGGCGATTGGACCATTTCTCCTCCGGACCACGGTGCAGGATGACTTAGAATATTCGCGGTACGTTGAAAAATTTCAAAGCTAACGGAGTTTTCGGCGAATATCTCGAAAACGAGGCCGACACCGTGGATGAACCGTTAGAGGAATACGTTCGAAATGGAGCGAGGACCGCGTATCTGTAGTTGTTTGGGCGATTGGACGATTTCGCCTCCGGACCACGGTGCCGGAGGACTTAGAATATTCGCGGGACTTTGAAAAATTTCGAAGCAAACGGAGTTTTCGGCGAATATTTCGAACACAAGGGCGACACCCTGGTCGAACCGTTCGAGTAATGCGTTCGAAATGTAGCGAGGAACGCGTATCTGTAGTTGTTTGGGCGATTGGACCATTTCTCCTCCGGACCACGGTGCAGGATGACTTAGAATATTCGCGGTACGTTGAAAAATTTCAAAGCTAACGGAGTTTTCGGCGAATATCTCGAAAACGAGGGCGACACCGTGGATGAACCGTTAGAGGAATACGTTCGAAATGGAGCGAGGACCGCGTATCTGTAGTTGTTTGGGCGATTGGACGATTTCGCCTCCGGACCACGGTGCCGGAGGACTTAGAATATTCGTGGGACTTTGAAAAATTTCGAAGCAAACGGAGTTTTCGGCGAATATTTCGAAAACGAGGGCGACACCCTGGTCGAACCGTTCGCGTAATGCGTTCGAAATGTAGCGAGGAACGCGTATCTTTAGTTGTTTGGGCGATTGGACCATTTCACCTCCGGATAACGGTGCCGGAGGACTTAGAATATTCGCGGGACTTTGAAAAATTTCAAAGCAAACGGAGTTTTCTTCGAATATTTCGAACACGAAGGCGACACCGTGGTCGAAACTATCGGGCAATGCGTTTGAAATGGTGCGAGGAACGCGTATCTGTAGTTGTTTGGGCGATTGGACCATTTCTCCTCCGGACCACGGTGCAGGATGACTTAGAATATTCGCGGTACTTTGATAAATTTCAAAGCAAACGGAGTTTTCGGCGAATATTTCGAACACGAGGGCGACACCGTGGTCGAAACTTTCCGGTACTGCGTTCGAAATGGAGCGAGGACCGCGTATCTGTAGTTGTTTGGGCGATTGGACGATTTCGCCTCCGGACCACGGTGCCGGAGGACTTAGAATATTCGCGGGACTTTGAAAAATTTCGAAGCAAACGGAGTTTTCGGCGAATATCTCGAAAACGAGGGCGACACCGTAGATGAACCGTTAGAGGAATACGTTCGAAATGGAGCGAGGACCGCGTATCTGTAGTTGTTTGGGCGATTGGACGATTTCGCCTCCGGACCACGGTGCCGGAGGACTTAGAATATTCGCGGGACTTTGAAAAATTTCGAAGCAAACGGAGTTTTCGGCGAATATTTCGAACACTAGGGCGACACCCTGGTCGAACCGTTCGAGTAATGCGTTCGAAATGTAGCGAGGAACGCGTATCTGTAGTTGTTTGGGCGATTGGACCATTTCTCCTCCGGACCACGGTGCCGGAGGACTTAGAATATTCGCGGGACTTTGAAAAATTTCGAAGCAAACGGAGTTTTCGGCGAATATTTCGTACACAAGGGCGACACGCTGGTCGAACCGTTCGAGTAATGCGTTCGAAATGTAGCGAGGAACGCGTATCTGTAGTTGTTTGGGCGATTGGATCATTTCTCCTCCGGACCACGGTGCCGGAGGACTTAGAATATTCGCGGGACTTTGAAAAATTTCGAAGCAAACGGAGTTTTCGGCGAATATTTCGTACACAAGGGCGACACGCTGGTCGAACCGTTCGAGTAATGCGTTCGAAATGTAGCGAGGAACGCGTATCTGTAGTTGTTTGGGCGATTGGACCATTTCTCCTCCCGACCACGGTGCCGGAGGACTTAGAATATTCGCGGGACTTTGAAAAATTTCGAAGCAAACGGAGTTTTCGGCGAATATTTCGAAAACGAGGGCGACACCCTGGTCGAACCGTTCGCGTAATGCGTTCGAAATGTAGCGAGGAACGCGTATCTTTAGTTGTTTGGGCGATTGGACCATTTCTCCTCCGGACAACGGTGCCGGAGGACTTAGAATATTCGCGGGACTTTGAAAAATTTCAAAGCAAACGGAGTTTTCTTCGAATATTTCGAACACGAAGGCGACACCGTGGTCGAAACTTTCGGGTAATGCGTTTGAAATGGTGCGAGGAACGCGTATCTGTAGTTGTTTGGGCGATTGGACCATTTCTCCTCCGGACCACGGTGCAGGATGACTTAGAATATTCGCGGTACTTTGAAAAATTTCAAAGCAAACGGAGTTTTCGGCGAATATTTCGAACACGAGGGCGACACCGTGGTCGAAACTTTCCGGTACTGCGTTCGAAATGGAGCGAGGACCGCGTATCTGTAGTTGTTTGGGCGATTGGACGATTTCGCCTCCGGACCACGGTGCCGGAGGACTTAGAATATTCGCGGGACTTTGAAAAATTTCGAAGCAAACGGAGTTTTCGGCGAATATCTCGAAAACGAGGGCGACACCGTGGATGAACCGTTAGAGGAATACGTTCGAAATGGAGCGAGGACCGCGTATCTGTAGTTGGTTGGGCGATTGGACGATTTCGCCTCCGGACCACGGTGCCGGAGGACTTAGAATATTCGCGGGACTTTGAAAAATTTCGAAGCAAACGGAGTTTTCGGCGAATATTTCGAACACAAGGGCGACACCCTGGTCGAACCGTTCGAGTAATGCGTTCGAAATGTAGCGAGGAACGCGTATCTGTAGTTGTTTGGGCGATTGGACCATTTCTCCCCCGGACCACGGTGCAGGATGACTTAGAATATTCGCGGGACTTTGAAAAATTTCAAAGCAACCGGAGTTTTCTTCGAATTTCTCGAAAACGAGGGCGACACCTTGGTCGAAACGTTCGAGTAATGCGTTCGAATTGGAGCGAGGAACGCGTATCTGTAGTTGTTTGGGCGATTCTACGATTTCGCCTCCGGACCACGGTGCCGGAGGACTTAGAATATTCGCGGACATTGAAAAATTTCGAAGCTAACGGAGTTTTCGGCGAATATCTCGAAAACGAGGGCGACACCGTGGATGAACCGTTAGAGGAATACGTTCGAAATGGAGCGAGGACCGCGTATCTGTAGTTGTTTGGGCGATTGGACGATTTCGCCTCCGGACCACGGTGCCGGAGGACTTAGAATATTCGCGGGACTTTGAAAAATTTCGAAGCAAACGGAGTTTTCGGCGAATATTTCGAACACAAGGGCGACACCCTGGTCGAACCGTTCGAGTAATGCGTTCGAAATGTAGCGAGGAACGCGTATCTGTAGTTGTTTGGGCGATTGGACCATTTCTCCTCCGGACCACGGTGCAGGATGACTTAGAATATTCGCGGTACGTTGAAGAATTTCAAAGCTAACGGAGTTTTCGGCGAATATTTCGAAAACGTGGGCGACACCCTGGTCGAACCGTTCGCGTAATGCGTTCGAAATGTAGCGAGGAACGCGTATCTTTAGTTGTTTGGGCGATTGGACCATTTCTCCTCCGGACAACGGTGCCGGAGGACTTAGAATATTCGCGGGACTTTGAAAAATTTCAAAGCAAACGGAGTTTTCTTCGAATATTTCGAACACGATGGCGACACCGTGGTCGAAACTTTCGGGTAATGCGTTTGAAATGGTGCGAGGAACGCGTATCTGTAGTTGTTTGGGCGATTGGACCATTTCTCCTCCGGACCACGGTGCAGGATGACTTAGAATATTCGCGGTACTTTGAAAAATTTCAAAGCAAACGGAGTTTTCGGCGAATATTTCGAACACGAGGGCGACACCGTGGTCGAAACTTTCCGGTAATGCGTTCGAAATGGAGCGAGGACCGCGTATCTGTAGTTGTTTGGGCGATTGGACGATTTCGCCTCCGGACCACGGTGCCGGAGGACTTAGAATATTCGCGGGACTTTGAAAAATTTCGAAGCAAACGGAGTTTTCGGCGAATATTTCGAACACTAGGGCGACACCCTGGTCGAACCGTTCGAGTAATGCGTTCGAAATGTAGCGAGGAACGCGTATCTGTAGTTGTTTGGGCGATTGGATCATTTCTCCTCCGGACCACGGTGCCGGAGGACTTAGAATATTCGCGGGACTTTGAAAAATTTCGAAGCAAACGGAGTTTTCGGCGAATATTTCGTACACAAGGGCGACACGCTGGTCGAACCGTTCGAGTAATGCGTTCGAAATGTAGCGAGGAACGCGTATCTGTAGTTGATTGGGCGATTGGATCATTTCTCCTCCGGACCACGGTGCCGGAGGACTTAGAATATTCGCGGGACTTTGAAAAATTTCGAAGCAAACGGAGTTTTCGGCGAATATTTCGTACACAAGGGCGACACGCTGGTCGAACCGTTCGAGTAATGCGTTCGAAATGTAGCGAGGAACGCGTATCTGTAGTTGTTTGGGCGATTGGACCATTTCTCCTCCCGACCACGGTGCCGGAGGACTTAGAATATTCGCGGGACTTTGAAAAATTTCGAAGCAAACGGAGTTTTCGGCGAATATTTCGAAAACGAGGGCGACACCCTGGTCGAACCGTTCGCGTAATGCGTTCGAAATGTAGCGAGGAACGCGTATCTTTAGTTGTTTGGGCGATTGGACCATTTCTCCTCCGGACAACGGTGCCGGAGGACTTAGAATATTCGCGGGACTTTGAAAAATTTCAAAGCAAACGGAGTTTTCTTCGAATATTTCGAACACGATGGCGACACCGTGGTCGAAACTTTCGGGTAATGCGTTTGAAATGGTGCGAGGAACGCGTATCTGTAGTTGTTTGGGCGATTGGACCATTTCTCCTCCGGACCACGGTGCAGGATGACTTAGAATATTCGCGGTACTTTGAAAAATTTCAAAGCAAACGGAGTTTTCGGCGAATATTTCGAACACGAGGGCGACACCGTGGTCGAAACTTTCCGGTACTGCGTTCGAAATGTAGCGAGGAACGCGTATCTGTAGTTGTTTGGGCGATTGGATCATTTCTCCTCCGGACCACGGTGCCGGAGGACTTAGAATATTCGCGGGACTTTGAAAAATTTCGAAGCAAACGGAGTTTTCGGCGAATATTTCGTACACAAGGGCGACACGCTGGTCGAACCGTTCGAGTAATGCGTTCGAAATGTAGCGAGGAACGCGTATCTGTAGTTGTTTGGGCGATTGGATCATTTCTCCTCCGGACCACGGTGCCGGAGGACTTAGAATATTCGCGGGACTTTGAAAAATTTCGAAGCAAACGGAGTTTTCGGCGAATATTTCGAACACAAGGGCGACACGCTGGTCGAACCGTTCGAGTAATGCGTTCGAAATGGAGCGATGAACGCGTATCTGTAGTTGTTTGGGCGATTGGACCATTTCTCCTCCGGACCACGGTGCAGGATGACTTAGAATATTCGCGGGACTTTGATAAATTTCGAAGCAAACGGAGTTTTCGGCGAATATTTCGAACACAAGGGCGACACCCTGGTCGAACCGTTCGAGTAATGCGTTCGAAATGTAGCGAGAAACGCGTATCTGTAGTTGTTTGGGCGATTGGACGATTTCGCCTCCGGACCACGGTGCCGGAGGGCTTAGAATATTCGCGGGACGTTGATAAATTTCGAAGCAAACGGAGTTTTCGGCGAATATTTCGAACACAAGGGCGACACCCTGGTCGAACCGTTCGAGTAATGCGTTCGAAATGTAGCGAGAAACGCGTATCTGTAGTTGTTTGGGCGATTGGACCATTTCTCCTTCGTACAACGGTGCCGGAGGACTTAGAATATTCGCGGGACTTTGAAAAATTTCGAAGCAAACGGAGTTTTCGGCGAATATTTCGAACACAAGGGCGACACCCTGGTCGAACCGTTCGAGTAATGCGTTCGAAATGTAGCGAGGAACGCGTATCTGTAGTTGTTTGGGCGATTGGACCATTTCTCCTCCGGACCACGGTGCCGGAGGACTTAGAATATTCGCGGACATTGAAAAATTTCGAAGCAAACGGAGTTTTCGGCGAATATTTCGAACACAAGGGCGACACACTGGTCGAACCGTTCGAGTAATGCGTTCGAAATGGAGCGATGAACGCGTATCTGTAGTTGTTTGGGCGATTGGACCATTTCTCCTCCGGACCACGGTGCCGGAGGACTTAGAATATTCGCGGGACTTTGAAAAATTTCGAAGCAAACGGAGTTTTCGGCGAATATTTCGAACACAAGGGCGACACCCTGGTCGAACCGTTCGAGTAATGCGTTCGAAATGTAGCGAGGAACGCGTATCTGTAGTTGTTTGGGCGATTGGACCATTTCTCCTCCGGACCGCGGTGCAGGATGACTTAGAATATTCGCGGTACGTTGAAAAATTTCAAAGCTAACGGAGTTTTCGGCGAATATTTCGAAAACGTGGGCGACACCCTGGTCGAACCGTTCGCGTAATGCGTTCGAAATGTAGCGAGGAACGCGTATCTTTAGTTGTTTGGGCGATTGGACCATTTCTCCTCCGGACAACGGTGCCGGAGGACTTAGAATATTCGCGGGACTTTGAAAAATTTCAAAGCAAACGGAGTTTTCTTCGAATATTTCGAACACGAGGGCGACACCGTGGTCGAAACTTTCGGGTAATGCGTTTGAAATGGTGCGAGGAACGCGTATCTGTAGTTGTTTGGGCGATTGGACCATTTCTCCTCCGGACCACGGTGCAGGATGACTTAGAATATTCGCGGTACTTTGAAAAATTTCAAAGCAAACGGAGTTTTCGGCGAATATTTCGAACACGAGGGCGACACCGTGGTCGAAACTTTCCGGTAATGCGTTCGAAATGGAGCGAGGACCGCGTATCTGTAGTTGTTTGGGCGATTGGACGATTTCGCCTCCGGACCACGGTGCCGGAGGACTTAGAATATTCGCGGGACTTTGAAAAATTTCGAAGCAAACGGAGTTTTCGGCGAATATTTCGAACACTAGGGCGACACCCTGGTCAAACCGTTCGAGTAATGCGTTCGAAATGTAGCGAGGAACGCGTATCTGTAGTTGTTTGGGCGATTGGATCATTTCTCCTCCGGACCACGGTGCCGGAGGACTTAGAATATTCGCGGTACGTTGAAGAATTTCAAAGCTAACGGAGTTTTCGGCGAATATTTCGAAAACGTGGGCGACACCCTGGTCGAACCGTTCGCGTAATGCGTTCGAAATGTAGCGAGGAACGCGTATCTTTAGTTGTTTGGGCGATTGGACCATTTCTCCTCCGGACAACGGTGCCGGAGGACTTAGAATATTCGCGGGACTTTGAAAAATTTCAAAGCAAACGGAGTTTTCTTCGAATATTTCGAACACGATGGCGACACCGTGGTCGAAACTTTCGGGTAATGCGTTTGAAATGGTGCGAGGAACGCGTATCTGTAGTTGTTTGGGCGATTGGACCATTTCTCCTCCGGACCACGGTGCAGGATGACTTAGAATATTCGCGGTACTTTGAAAAATTTCAAAGCAAACGGAGTTTTCGGCGAATATTTCGAACACGAGGGCGACACCGTGGTCGAAACTTTCCGGTAATGCGTTCGAAATGGAGCGAGGACCGCGTATCTGTAGTTGTTTGGGCGATTGGACGATTTCGCCTCCGGACCACGGTGCCGGAGGACTTAGAATATTCGCGGGACTTTGAAAAATTTCGAAGCAAACGGAGTTTTCGGCGAATATTTCGAACACTAGGGCGACACCCTGGTCGAACCGTTCGAGTAATGCGTTCGAAATGTAGCGAGGAACGCGTATCTGTAGTTGTTTGGGCGATTGGATCATTTCTCCTCCGGACCACGGTGCCGGAGGACTTAGAATATTCGCGGGACTTTGAAAAATTTCGAAGCAAACGGAGTTTTCGGCGAATATTTCGTACACAAGGGCGACACGCTGGTCGAACCGTTCGAGTAATGCGTTCGAAATGTAGCGAGGAACGCGTATCTGTAGTTGATTGGGCGATTGGATCATTTCTCCTCCGGACCACGGTGCCGGAGGACTTAGAATATTCGCGGGACTTTGAAAAATTTCGAAGCAAACGGAGTTTTCGGCGAATATTTCGTACACAAGGGCGACACGCTGGTCGAACCGTTCGAGTAATGCGTTCGAAATGTAGCGAGGAACGCGTATCTGTAGTTGTTTGGGCGATTGGACCATTTCTCCTCCCGACCACGGTGCCGGAGGACTTAGAATATTCGCGGGACTTTGAAAAATTTCGAAGCAAACGGAGTTTTCGGCGAATATTTCGAAAACGAGGGCGACACCCTGGTCGAACCGTTCGCGTAATGCGTTCGAAATGTAGCGAGGAACGCGTATCTTTAGTTGTTTGGGCGATTGGACCATTTCTCCTCCGGACAACGGTGCCGGAGGACTTAGAATATTCGCGGGACTTTGAAAAATTTCAAAGCAAACGGAGTTTTCTTCGAATATTTCGAACACGATGGCGACACCGTGGTCGAAACTTTCGGGTAATGCGTTTGAAATGGTGCGAGGAACGCGTATCTGTAGTTGTTTGGGCGATTGGACCATTTCTCCTCCGGACCACGGTGCAGGATGACTTAGAATATTCGCGGTACTTTGAAAAATTTCAAAGCAAACGGAGTTTTCGGCGAATATTTCGAACACGAGGGCGACACCGTGGTCGAAACTTTCCGGTACTGCGTTCGAAATGTAGCGAGGAACGCGTATCTGTAGTTGTTTGGGCGATTGGATCATTTCTCCTCCGGACCACGGTGCCGGAGGACTTAGAATATTCGCGGGACTTTGAAAAATTTCGAAGCAAACGGAGTTTTCGGCGAATATTTCGTACACAAGGGCGACACGCTGGTCGAACCGTTCGAGTAATGCGTTCGAAATGTAGCGAGGAACGCGTATCTGTAGTTGTTTGGGCGATTGGATCATTTCTCCTCCGGACCACGGTGCCGGAGGACTTAGAATATTCGCGGGACTTTGAAAAATTTCGAAGCAAACGGAGTTTTCGGCGAATATTTCGAACACAAGGGCGACACCCTGGTCGAACCGTTCGAGTAATGCGTTCGAAATGGAGCGATGAACGCGTATCTGTAGTTGTTTGGGCGATTGGACCATTTCTCCTCCGGACCACGGTGCAGGATGACTTAGAATATTCGCGGGACTTTGATAAATTTCGAAGCAAACGGAGTTTTCGGCGAATATTTCGAACACAAGGGCGACACCCTGGTCGAACCGTTCGAGTAATGCGTTCGAAATGTAGCGAGAAACGCGTATCTGTAGTTGTTTGGGCGATTGGACGATTTCGCCTCCGGACCACGGTGCCGGAGGGCTTAGAATATTCGCGGGACGTTGATAAATTTCGAAGCAAACGGAGTTTTCGGCGAATATTTCGAACACAAGGGCGACACCCTGGTCGAACCGTTCGAGTAATGCGTTCGAAATGTAGCGAGAAACGCGTATCTGTAGTTGTTTGGGCGATTGGACCATTTCTCCTTCGTACAACGGTGCCGGAGGACTTAGAATATTCGCGGGACTTTGAAAAATTTCGAAGCAAACGGAGTTTTCGGCGAATATTTCGAACACAAGGGCGACACCCTGGTCGAACCGTTCGAGTAATGCGTTCGAAATGTAGCGAGGAACGCGTATCTGTAGTTGTTTGGGCGATTGGACCATTTCTCCTCCGGACCACGGTGCCGGAGGACTTAGAATATTCGCGGACATTGAAAAATTTCGAAGCAAACGGAGTTTTCGGCGAATATTTCGAACACAAGGGCGACACACTGGTCGAACCGTTCGAGTAATGCGTTCGAAATGGAGCGATGAACGCGTATCTGTAGTTGTTTGGGCGATTGGACCATTTCTCCTCCGGACCACGGTGCCGGAGGACTTAGAATATTCGCGGGACTTTGAAAAATTTCGAAGCAAACGGAGTTTTCGGCGAATATTTCGAACACAAGGGCGACACCCTGGTCGAACCGTTCGAGTAATGCGTTCGAAATGTAGCGAGGAACGCGTATCTGTAGTTGTTTGGGCGATTGGACCATTTCTCCTCCGGACCGCGGTGCAGGATGACTTAGAATATTCGCGGTACGTTGAAAAATTTCAAAGCTAACGGAGTTTTCGGCGAATATTTCGAAAACGTGGGCGACACCCTGGTCGAACCGTTCGCGTAATGCGTTCGAAATGTAGCGAGGAACGCGTATCTTTAGTTGTTTGGGCGATTGGACCATTTCTCCTCCGGACAACGGTGCCGGAGGACTTAGAATATTCGCGGGACTTTGAAAAATTTCAAAGCAAACGGAGTTTTCTTCGAATATTTCGAACACGATGGCGACACCGTGGTCGAAACTTTCGGGTAATGCGTTTGAAATGGTGCGAGGAACGCGTATCTGTAGTTGTTTGGGCGATTGGACCATTTCTCCTCCGGACCACGGTGCAGGATGACTTAGAATATTCGCGGTACTTTGAAAAATTTCAAAGCAAACGGAGTTTTCGGCGAATATTTCGAACACGAGGGCGACACCGTGGTCGAAACTTTCCGGTAATGCGTTCGAAATGGAGCGAGGACCGCGTATCTGTAGTTGTTTGGGCGATTGGACGATTTCGCCTCCGGACCACGGTGCCGGAGGACTTAGAATATTCGCGGGACTTTGAAAAATTTCGAAGCAAACGGAGTTTTCGGCGAATATTTCGAACACTAGGGCGACACCCTGGTCAAACCGTTCGAGTAATGCGTTCGAAATGTAGCGAGGAACGCGTATCTGTAGTTGTTTGGGCGATTGGATCATTTCTCCTCCGGACCACGGTGCCGGAGGACTTAGAATATTCGCGGGACTTTGAAAAATTTCGAAGCAAACGGAGTTTTCGGCGAATATTTCGTACACAAGGGCGACACGCTGGTCGAACCGTTCGAGTAATGCGTTCGAAATGTAGCGAGGAACGCGTATCTGTAGTTGATTGGGCGATTGGATCATTTCTCCTCCGGACCACGGTGCCGGAGGACTTAGAATATTCGCGGGACTTTGAAAAATTTCGAAGCAAACGGAGTTTTCGGCGAATATTTCGTACACAAGGGCGACACGCTGGTCGAACCGTTCGAGTAATGCGTTCGAAATGTAGCGAGGAACGCGTATCTGTAGTTGTTTGGGCGATTGGACCATTTCTCCTCCCGACCACGGTGCAGGATGACTTAGAATATTCGCGGTACGTTGAAAAATTTCAAAGCTAACGGAGTTTTCGGCGAATATTTCGAAAACGTGGGCGACACCCTGGTCGAACCGTTCGCGTAATGCGTTCGAAATGTAGCGAGGAACGCGTATCTTTAGTTGTTTGGGCGATTGGACCATTTCTCCTCCGGACAACGGTGCCGGAGGACTTAGAATATTCGCGGGACTTTGAAAAATTTCAAAGCAAACGGAGTTTTCTTCGAATATTTCGAACACGATGGCGACACCGTGGTCGAAACTTTCGGGTAATGCGTTTGAAATGGTGCGAGGAACGCGTATCTGTAGTTGTTTGGGCGATTGGACCATTTCTCCTCCGGACCACGGTGCAGGATGACTTAGAATATTCGCGGTACTTTGAAAAATTTCAAAGCAAACGGAGTTTTCGGCGAATATTTCGAACACGAGGGCGACACCGTGGTCGAAACTTTCCGGTAATGCGTTCGAAATGGAGCGAGGACCGCGTATCTGTAGTTGTTTGGGCGATTGGACGATTTCGCCTCCGGACCACGGTGCCGGAGGACTTAGAATATTCGCGGGACTTTGAAAAATTTCGAAGCAAACGGAGTTTTCGGCGAATATTTCGAACACTAGGGCGACACCCTGGTCAAACCGTTCGAGTAATGCGTTCGAAATGTAGCGAGGAACGCGTATCTGTAGTTGTTTGGGCGATTGGATCATTTCTCCTCCGGACCACGGTGCCGGAGGACTTAGAATATTCGCGGGACTTTGAAAAATTTCGAAGCAAACGGAGTTTTCGGCGAATATTTCGTACACAAGGGCGACACGCTGGTCGAACCGTTCGAGTAATGCGTTCGAAATGTAGCGAGGAACGCGTATCTGTAGTTGATTGGGCGATTGGATCATTTCTCCTCCGGACCACGGTGCCGGAGGACTTAGAATATTCGCGGGACTTTGAAAAATTTCGAAGCAAACGGAGTTTTCGGCGAATATTTCGTACACAAGGGCGACACGCTGGTCGAACCGTTCGAGTAATGCGTTCGAAATGTAGCGAGGAACGCGTATCTGTAGTTGTTTGGGCGATTGGACCATTTCTCCTCCCGACCACGGTGCCGGAGGACTTAGAATATTCGCGGGACTTTGAAAAATTTCGAAGCAAACGGAGTTTTCGGCGAATATTTCGAAAACGAGGGCGACACCCTGGTCGAACCGTTCGCGTAATGCGTTCGAAATGTAGCGAGGAACGCGTATCTTTAGTTGTTTGGGCGATTGGACCATTTCTCCTCCGGATAACGGTGCCGGAGGACTTAGAATATTCGCGGGACTTTGAAAAATTTCAAAGCAAACGGAGTTTTCTTCGAATATTTCGAACACGAAGGCGACACCGTGGTCGAAACTATCGGGCAATGCGTTTGAAATGGTGCGAGGAACGCGTATCTGTAGTTGTTTGGGCGATTGGACGATTTCGCCTCCGGACCACGGTGCCGGAGGACTTAGAATATTCGCGGGACTTTGAAAAATTTCGAAGCAAACGGAGTTTTCGGCGAATATTTCGTACACAAGGGCGACACGCTGGTCGAACCGTTCGAGTAATGCGTTCGAAATGTAGCGAGGAACGCGTATCTGTAGTTGTTTGGGCGATTGGATCATTTCTCCTCCGGACCACGGTGCCGGAGGACTTAGAATATTCGCGGGACTTTGAAAAATTTCGAAGCAAACGGAGTTTTCGGCGAATATTTCGTACACAAGGGCGACACGCTGGTCGAACCGTTCGAGTAATGCGTTCGAAATGTAGCGAGGAACGCGTATCTGTAGTTGTTTGGGCGATTGGACCATTTCTCCTCCCGACCACGGTGCCGGAGGACTTAGAATATTCGCGGTACTTTGAAAAATTTCAAAGCAAACGGAGTTTTCGGCGAATATTTCGAACACGAGGGCGACACCGTGGTCGAAACTTTCCGGTAATGCGTTCGAAATGGAGCGAGGACCGCGTATCTGTAGTTGTTTGGGCGATTGGACGATTTCGCCTCCGGACCACGGTGCCGGAGGACTTAGAATATTCGCGGTACGTTGAAAAATTTCAAAGCTAACGGAGTTTTCGGCGAATATCTCGAAAACGAGGGCGACACCGTGGATGAACCGTTAGAGGAATACGTTCGAAATGGAGCGAGGACCGCGTATCTGTAGTTGGTTGGGCGATTGGACGATTTCGCCTCCGGACCACGGTGCCGGAGGACTTAGAATATTCGCGGGACTTTGAAAAATTTCGAAGCAAACGGAGTTTTCGGCGAATATTTCGAACACAAGGGCGACACCCTGGTCGAACCGTTCGAGTAATGCGTTCGAAATGTAGCGAGGAACGCGTATCTGTAGTTGTTTGGGCGATTGGACCATTTCTCCTCCGGACCACGGTGCAGGATGACTTAGAATATTCGCGGTACGTTGAAAAATTTCAAAGCTAACGGAGTTTTCGGCGAATATTTCGAAAACGTGGGCGACACCCTGGTCGAACCGTTCGCGTAATGCGTTCGAAATGTAGCGAGGAACGCGTATCTGTAGTTGTTTGGGCGATTGGACCATTTCTCCCCCGGACCACGGTGCAGGATGACTTAGAATATTCGCGGGACTTTGAAAAATTTCAAAGCAACCGGAGTTTTCTTCGAATTTCTCGAAAAGGAGGGCGACACCTTGGTCGAAACGTTCGAGTAATGCGTTCGAATTGGAGCGAGGAACGCGTATCTGTAGTTGTTTGGGCGATTCTACGATTTCGCCTCCGGACCACGGTGCCGGAGGACTTAGAATATTCGCGGACATTGAAAAATTTCGAAGCTAACGGAGTTTTCGGCGAATATCTCGAAAACGAGGGCGACACCGTGGATGAACCGTTAGAGGAATACGTTCGAAATGGAGCGAGGACCGCGTATCTGTAGTTGTTTGGGCGATTGGACGATTTCGCCTCCGGACCACGGTGCCGGAGGACTTAGAATATTCGCGGGACTTTGAAAAATTTCGAAGCAAACGGAGTTTTCGGCGAATATTTCGAACACAAGGGCGACACCCTGGTCGAACCGTTCGAGTAATGCGTTCGAAATGTAGCGAGGAACGCGTATCTGTAGTTGTTTGGGCGATTGGACCATTTCTCCTCCGGACCACGGTGCAGGATGACTTAGAATATTCGCGGTACGTTGAAAAATTTCAAAGCTAACGGAGTTTTCGGCGAATATTTCGAAAACGTGGGCGACACCCTGGTCGAACCGTTCGCGTAATGCGTTCGAAATGTAGCGAGGAACGCGTATCTTTAGTTGTTTGGGCGATTGGACCATTTCTCCTCCGGACAACGGTGCCGGAGGACTTAGAATATTCGCGGGACTTTGAAAAATTTCAAAGCAAACGGAGTTTTCTTCGAATATTTCGAACACGATGGCGACACCGTGGTCGAAACTTTCGGGTAATGCGTTTGAAATGGTGCGAGGAACGCGTATCTGTAGTTGTTTGGGCGATTGGACCATTTCTCCTCCGGACCACGGTGCAGGATGACTTAGAATATTCGCGGTACTTTGAAAAATTTCAAAGCAAACGGAATTTTCGGCGAATATTTCGAACACGAGGGCGACACCGTGGTCGAAACTTTCCGGTAATGCGTTCGAAATGGAGCGAGGACCGCGTATCTGTAGTTGTTTGGGCGATTGGACGATTTCGCCTCCGGACCCCGGTGCCGGAGGACTTAGAATATTCGCGGGACTTTGAAAAATTTCGAAGCAAACGGAGTTTTCGGCGAATATTTCGAACACAAGGGCGACACCCTGGTCGAACCGTTCGAGTAATGCGTTCGAAATGTAGCGAGGAACGCGTATCTGTAGTTGTTTGGGCGATTGGATCATTTCTCCTCCGGACCACGGTGCCGGAGGACTTAGAATATTCGCGGGACTTTGAAAAATTTCGAAGCAAACGGAGTTTTCGGCGAATATTTCGTACACAAGGGCGACACGCTGGTCGAACCGTTCGAGTAATGCGTTCGAAATGTAGCGAGGAACGCGTATCTGTAGTTGATTGGGCGATTGGATCATTTCTCCTCCGGACCACGGTGCCGGAGGACTTAGAATATTCGCGGGACTTTGAAAAATTTCGAAGCAAACGGAGTTTTCGGCGAATATTTCGTACACAAGGGCGACACGCTGGTCGAACCGTTCGAGTAATGCGTTCGAAATGTAGCGAGGAACGCGTATCTGTAGTTGTTTGGGCGATTGGACCATTTCTCCTCCCGACCACGGTGCCGGAGGACTTAGAATATTCGCGGGACTTTGAAAAATTTCGAAGCAAACGGAGTTTTCGGCGAATATTTCGAAAACGAGGGCGACACCCTGGTCGAACCGTTCGCGTAATGCGTTCGAAATGTAGCGAGGAACGCGTATCTTTATTTGTTTGGGCGATTGGACCATTTCTCCTCCGGACAACGGTGCCGGAGGACTTAGAATATTCGCGGGACTTTGAAAAATTTCAAAGCAAACGGAGTTTTCTTCGAATATTTCGAACACGAAGGCGACACCGTGGTCGAAACTTTCGGGTAATGCGTTTGAAATGGTGCGAGGAACGCGTATCTGTAGTTGTTTGGGCGATTGGACCATTTCTCCTCCGGACCACGGTGCAGGATGACTTAGAATATTCGCGGTACATTGAAAAATTTCAAAGCAAACGGAGTTTTCGGCGAATATTTCGAACACGAGGGCGACACCGTGGTCGAAACTTTCCGGTACTGCGTTCGAAATGTAGCGAGGAACGCGTATCTGTAGTTGTTTGGGCGATTGGATCATTTCTCCTCCGGACCACGGTGCCGGAGGACTTAGAATATTCGCGGGACTTTGAAAAATTTCGAAGCAAACGGAGTTTTCGGCGAATATTTCGTACACAAGGGCGACACGCTGGTCGAACCGTTCGAGTAATGCGTTCGAAATGTAGCGAGGAACGCGTATCTGTAGTTGTTTGGGCGATTGGATCATTTCTCCTCCGGACCACGGTGCCGGAGGACTTAGAATATTCGCGGGACTTTGAAAAATTTCGAAGCAAACGGAGTTTTCGGCGAATATTTCGAACAAAAGGGCTACACACTGGTCGAACCGTTCGAGTAATGCGTTCGAAATGGAGCGATGAACGCGTATCTGTAGTTGTTTGGGCGATTGGACCATTTCTCCTCCGGACCACGGTGCAGGATGACTTAGAATATTCGCGGGACTTTGATAAATTTCGAAGCAAACGGAGTTTTCGGCGAATATTTCGAACACAAGGGCGACACCCTGGTCGAACCGTTCGAGTAATGCGTTCGAAATGTTGCGAGAAACGCGTATCTGTAGTTGTTTGGGCGATTGGACGATTTCGCCTCCGGACCACGGTGCCGGAGGACTTAGAATATTCGCGGGACGTTGATAAATTTCGAAGCAAACGGAGTTTTCGGCGAATATTTCGAACACAAGGGCGACACCCTGGTCGAACCGTTCGAGTAATGCGTTCGAAATGTAGCGAGAAACGCGTATCTGTAGTTGTTTGGGCGATTGGACCATTTCTCCTCCGTACAACGGTGCCGGAGGACTTAGAATATTCGCGGGACTTTGAAAAATTTCGAAGCAAACGGAGTTTTCGGCGAATATTTCGAACACAAGGGCGACACCCTGGTCGAACCGTTCGAGTAATGCGTTCGAAATGTAGCGAGGAACGCGTATCTGTAGTTGTTTGGGCGATTGGACCATTTCTCCTCCGGACCACGGTGCCGGAGGACTTAGAATATTCGCGGACATTGAAAAATTTCGAAGCTAACGGAGTTTTCGGCGAATATCTCGAAAACGAGGGCGACACCGTGGATGAACCGTTAGAGGAATTCGTTCGAAATGGAGCGAGGACCGCGTATCTGTAGTTGTTTGGGCGATTGGACGATTTCGCCTCCGGACCACGGTGCCGGAGGACTTAGAATATTCGCGGGACTTTGAAAAATTTCGAAGCAAACGGAGTTTTCGGCGAATATTTCGAACACAAGGGCGACACCCTGGTCGAACCGTTCGAGTAATGCGTTCGAAATGTAGCGAGGACCGCGTATCTGTAGTTGTTTGGGCGATTGGACCATTTCTCCTCCGGACCACGGTGCAGGATGACTTAGAATATTCGCGGTACGTTGAAAAATTTCAAAGCTAACGGAGTTTTCGGCGAATATTTCGAAAACGTGGGCGACACCCTGGTCGAACCGTTCGCGTAATGCGTTCGAAATGTAGCGAGGAACGCGTATCTGTAGTTGTTTGGGCGATTGGATCATTTCTCCCCCGGACCACGGTGCAGGATGACTTAGAATATTCGCGGGACTTTGAAAAATTTCAAAGCAACCGGAGTTTTCTTCGAATTTCTCGAAAAGGAGGGCGACACCTTGGTCGAAACGTTCGAGTAATGCGTTCGAATTGGAGCGAGGAACGCGTATCTGTAGTTGTTTGGGCGATTGGACGATTTCGCCTCCGGACCACGGTGCCGGAGGACTTAGAATATTCGCGGACATTGAAAAATTTCGAAGCTAACGGAGTTTTCGGCGAATATCTCGAAAACGAGGGCGACACCGTGGACGAACCGTTAGAGGAATACGTTCGAAATGGAGCGAGGACCGCGTATCTGTAGTTGTTTGGGCGATTGGACGATTTCGCCTCCGGACCACGGTGCCGGAGGACTTAGAATATTCGCGGGACTTTGAAAAATTTCGAAGCAAACGGAGTTTTCGGCGAATATTTCGAACACAAGGGCGACACCCTGGTCGAACCGTTCGAGTAATGCGTTCGAAATGTAGCGAGGAACGCGTATCTGTAGTTGTTTGGGCGATTGGACCATTTCTCCTCCGGACCACGGTGCAGGATGACTTAGAATATTCGCGGTACGTTGAAAAATTTCAAAGCTAACGGAGTTTTCGGCGAATATTTCGAAAACGTGGGCGACACCCTGGTCGAACCGTTCGCGTAATGCGTTCGAAATGTAGCGAGGAACGCGTATCTTTAGTTGTTTGGGCGATTGGACCATTTCTCCTCCGGACAACGGTGCCGGAGGACTTAGAATATTCGCGGGACTTTGAAAAATTTCAAAGCAAACGGAGTTTTCTTCGAATATTTCGAACACGATGGCGACACCGTGGTCGAAACTTTCGGGTAATGCGTTTGAAATGGTGCGAGGAACGCGTATCTGTAGTTGTTTGGGCGATTGGACCATTTCTCCTCCGGACCACGGTGCAGGATGACTTAGAATATTCGCGGTACTTTGAAAAATTTCAAAGCAAACGGAATTTTCGGCGAATATTTCGAACACGAGGGCGACACCGTGGTCGAAACTTTCCGGTAATGCGTTCGAAATGGAGCGAGGACCGCGTATCTGTAGTTGTTTGGGCGATTGGACGATTTCGCCTCCGGACCCCGGTGCCGGAGGACTTAGAATATTCGCGGGACTTTGAAAAATTTCGAAGCAAACGGAGTTTTCGGCGAATATTTCGAACACTAGGGCGACACCCTGGTCGAACCGTTCGAGTAATGCGTTCGAAATGTAGCGAGGAACGCGTATCTGTAGTTGTTTGGGCGATTGGATCATTTCTCCTCCGGACCACGGTGCCGGAGGACTTAGAATATTCGCGGGACTTTGAAAAATTTCGAAGCAAACGGAGTTTTCGGCGAATATTTCGTACACAAGGGCGACACGCTGGTCGAACCGTTCGAGTAATGCGTTCGAAATGTAGCGAGGAACGCGTATCTGTAGTTGATTGGGCGATTGGATCATTTCTCCTCCGGACCACGGTGCCGGAGGACTTAGAATATTCGCGGGACTTTGAAAAATTTCGAAGCAAACGGAGTTTTCGGCGAATATTTCGTACACAAGGGCGACACGCTGGTCGAACCGTTCGAGTAATGCGTTCGAAATGTAGCGAGGAACGCGTATCTGTAGTTGTTTGGGCGATTGGACCATTTCTCCTCCCGACCACGGTGCCGGAGGACTTAGAATATTCGCGGGACTTTGAAAAATTTCGAAGCAAACGGAGTTTTCGGCGAATATTTCGAAAACGAGGGCGACACCCTGGTCGAACCGTTCGAGTAATGCGTTCGAAATGTAGCGAGGAACGCGTATCTTTAGTTGTTTGGGCGATTGGACCATTTCTCCTCCGGACAACGGTGCCGGAGGACTTAGAATATTCGCGGGACTTTGAAAAATTTCAAAGCAAACGGAGTTTTCTTCGAATATTTCGAACACGAAGGCGACACCGTGGTCGAAACTTTCGGGTAATGCGTTTGAAATGGTGCGAGGAACGCGTATCTGTAGTTGTTTGGGCGATTGGACCATTTCTCCTCCGGACCACGGTGCAGGATGACTTAGAATATTCGCGGTACATTGAAAAATTTCAAAGCAAACGGAGTTTTCGGCGAATATTTCGAACACGAGGGCGACACCGTGGTCGAAACTTTCCGGTACTGCGTTCGAAATGTAGCGAGGAACGCGTATCTGTAGTTGTTTGGGCGATTGGATCATTTCTCCTCCGGACCACGGTGCCGGAGGACTTAGAATATTCGCGGGACTTTGAAAAATTTCGAAGCAAACGGAGTTTTCGGCGAATATTTCGTACACAAGGGCGACACGCTGGTCGAACCGTTCGAGTAATGCGTTCGAAATGTAGCGAGGAACGCGTATCTGTAGTTGTTTGGGCGATTGGATCATTTCTCCTCCGGACCACGGTGCCGGAGGACTTAGAATATTCGCGGGACTTTGAAAAATTTCGAAGCAAACGGAGTTTTCGGCGAATATTTCGAACACAAGGGCGACACACTGGTCGAACCGTTCGAGTAATGCGTTCGAAATGGAGCGATGAACGCGTATCTGTAGTTGTTTGGGCGATTGGACCATTTCTCCTCCGGACCACGGTGCAGGATGACTTAGAATATTCGCGGGACTTTGATAAATTTCGAAGCAAACGGAGTTTTCGGCGAATATTTCGAACACAAGGGCGACACCCTGGTCGAACCGTTCGAGTAATGCGTTCGAAATGTAGCGAGAAACGCGTATCTGTAGTTGTTTGGGCGATTGGACGATTTCGCCTCCGGACCACGGTGCCGGAGGACTTAGAATATTCGCGGGACGTTGATAAATTTCGAAGCAAACGGAGTTTTCGGCGAATATTTCGAACACAAGGGCGACACCCTGGTCGAACCGTTCGAGTAATGCGTTCGAAATGTAGCGAGAAACGCGTATCTGTAGTTGTTTGGGCGATTGGACCATTTCTCCTCCGTACAACGGTGCCGGAGGACTTAGAATATTCGCGGGACTTTGAAAAATTTCGAAGCAAACGGAGTTTTCGGCGAATATTTCGAACACAAGGGCGACACCCTGGTCGAACCGTTCGAGTAATGCGTTCGAAATGTAGCGAGGAACGCGTATCTGTAGTTGTTTGGGCGATTGGACCATTTCTCCTCCGTACAACGGTGCCGGAGGACTTAGAATATTCGCGGGACTTTGAAAAATTTCGAAGCAAACGGAGTTTTCGGCGAATATTTCGAAAACGAGGGCGACACCCTGGTCGAACCGTTCGCGTAATGCGTTCGAAATGTAGCGAGGAACGCGTATCTTTAGTTGTTTGGGCGATTGGACCATTTCTCCTCCGGACAACGGTGCCGGAGGACTTAGAATATTCGCGGGACTTTGAAAAATTTCAAAGCAAACGGAGTTTTCTTCGAATATTTCGAACACGAAGGCGACACCGTGGTCGAAACTTTCGGGTAATGCGTTTGAAATGGTGCGAGGAACGCGTATCTGTAGTTGTTTGGGCGATTGGACCATTTCTCCTCCGGACCACGGTGCAGGATGACTTAGAATATTCGCGGTACTTTGAAAAATTTCAAAGCAAACGGAGTTTTCGGCGAATATTTCGAACACGAGGGCGACACCGTGGTCGAAACTTTCCGGTACTGCGTTCGAAATGGAGCGAGGACCGCGTATCTGTAGTTGTTTGGGCGATTGGACGATTTCGCCTCCGGACCACGGTGCCGGAGGACTTAGAATATTCGCGGGACTTTGAAAAATTTCGAAGCAAACGGAGTTTTCGGCGAATATCTCGAAAACGAGGGCGACACCGTAGATGAACCGTTAGAGGAATACGTTCGAAATGGAGCGAGGACCGCGTATCTGTAGTTGTTTGGGCGATTGGACGATTTCGCCTCCGGACCACGGTGCCGGAGGACTTAGAATATTCGCGGGACTTTGAAAAATTTCGAAGCAAACGGAGTTTTCGGCGAATATTTCGTACACAAGGGCGACACGCTGGTCGAACCGTTCGAGTAATGCGTTCGAAATGTAGCGAGGAACGCGTATCTGTAGTTGTTTGGGCGATTGGATCATTTCTCCTCCGGACCACGGTGCCGGAGGACTTAGAATATTCGCGGGACTTTGAAAAATTTCGAAGCAAACGGAGTTTTCGGCGAATATTTCGTACACAAGGGCGACACGCTGGTCGAACCGTTCGAGTAATGCGTTCGAAATGTAGCGAGGAACGCGTATCTGTAGTTGTTTGGGCGATTGGACCATTTCTCCTCCCGACCACGGTGCCGGAGGACTTAGAATATTCGCGGTACTTTGAAAAATTTCAAAGCAAACGGAGTTTTCGGCGAATATTTCGAACACGAGGGCGACACCGTGGTCGAAACTTTCCGGTAATGCGTTCGAAATGGAGCGAGGACCGCGTATCTGTAGTTGTTTGGGCGATTGGACGATTTCGCCTCCGGACCACGGTGCCGGAGGACTTAGAATATTCGCGGTACGTTGAAAAATTTCAAAGCTAACGGAGTTTTCGGCGAATATCTCGAAAACGAGGGCGACACCGTGGATGAACCGTTAGAGGAATACGTTCGAAATGGAGCGAGGACCGCGTATCTGTAGTTGGTTGGGCGATTGGACGATTTCGCCTCCGGACCACGGTGCCGGAGGACTTAGAATATTCGCGGGACTTTGAAAAATTTCGAAGCAAACGGAGTTTTCGGCGAATATTTCGAACACAAGGGCGACACCCTGGTCGAACCGTTCGAGTAATGCGTTCGAAATGTAGCGAGGAACGCGTATCTGTAGTTGTTTGGGCGATTGGACCATTTCTCCCCCGGACCACGGTGCAGGATGACTTAGAATATTCGCGGGACTTTGAAAAATTTCAAAGCAACCGGAGTTTTCTTCGAATTTCTCGAAAACGAGGGCGACACCTTGGTCGAAACGTTCGAGTAATGCGTTCGAATTGGAGCGAGGAACGCGTATCTGTAGTTGTTTGGGCGATTCTACGATTTCGCCTCCGGACCACGGTGCCGGAGGACTTAGAATATTCGCGGACATTGAAAAATTTCGAAGCTAACGGAGTTTTCGGCGAATATCTCGAAAACGAGGGCGACACCGTGGATGAACCGTTAGAGGAATACGTTCGAAATGGAGCGAGGACCGCGTATCTGTAGTTGTTTGGGCGATTGGACGATTTCGCCTCCGGACCACGGTGCCGGAGGACTTAGAATATTCGCGGGACTTTGAAAAATTTCGAAGCAAACGGAGTTTTCGGCGAATATTTCGAACACAAGGGCGACACCCTGGTCGAACCGTTCGAGTAATGCGTTCGAAATGTAGCGAGGAACGCGTATCTGTAGTTGTTTGGGCGATTGGACCATTTCTCCTCCGGACCACGGTGCAGGATGACTTAGAATATTCGCGGTACGTTGAAGAATTTCAAAGCTAACGGAGTTTTCGGCGAATATTTCGAAAACGTGGGCGACACCCTGGTCGAACCGTTCGCGTAATGCGTTCGAAATGTAGCGAGGAACGCGTATCTTTAGTTGTTTGGGCGATTGGACCATTTCTCCTCCGGACAACGGTGCCGGAGGACTTAGAATATTCGCGGGACTTTGAAAAATTTCAAAGCAAACGGAGTTTTCTTCGAATATTTCGAACACGATGGCGACACCGTGGTCGAAACTTTCGGGTAATGCGTTTGAAATGGTGCGAGGAACGCGTATCTGTAGTTGTTTGGGCGATTGGACCATTTCTCCTCCGGACCACGGTGCAGGATGACTTAGAATATTCGCGGTACTTTGAAAAATTTCAAAGCAAACGGAGTTTTCGGCGAATATTTCGAACACGAGGGCGACACCGTGGTCGAAACTTTCCGGTAATGCGTTCGAAATGGAGCGAGGACCGCGTATCTGTAGTTGTTTGGGCGATTGGACGATTTCGCCTCCGGACCACGGTGCCGGAGGACTTAGAATATTCGCGGGACTTTGAAAAATTTCGAAGCAAACGGAGTTTTCGGCGAATATTTCGAACACTAGGGCGACACCCTGGTCGAACCGTTCGAGTAATGCGTTCGAAATGTAGCGAGGAACGCGTATCTGTAGTTGTTTGGGCGATTGGATCATTTCTCCTCCGGACCACGGTGCCGGAGGACTTAGAATATTCGCGGGACTTTGAAAAATTTCGAAGCAAACGGAGTTTTCGGCGAATATTTCGTACACAAGGGCGACACGCTGGTCGAACCGTTCGAGTAATGCGTTCGAAATGTAGCGAGGAACGCGTATCTGTAGTTGATTGGGCGATTGGATCATTTCTCCTCCGGACCACGGTGCCGGAGGACTTAGAATATTCGCGGGACTTTGAAAAATTTCGAAGCAAACGGAGTTTTCGGCGAATATTTCGTACACAAGGGCGACACGCTGGTCGAACCGTTCGAGTAATGCGTTCGAAATGTAGCGAGGAACGCGTATCTGTAGTTGTTTGGGCGATTGGACCATTTCTCCTCCCGACCACGGTGCCGGAGGACTTAGAATATTCGCGGGACTTTGAAAAATTTCGAAGCAAACGGAGTTTTCGGCGAATATTTCGAAAACGAGGGCGACACCCTGGTCGAACCGTTCGCGTAATGCGTTCGAAATGTAGCGAGGAACGCGTATCTTTAGTTGTTTGGGCGATTGGACCATTTCTCCTCCGGACAACGGTGCCGGAGGACTTAGAATATTCGCGGGACTTTGAAAAATTTCAAAGCAAACGGAGTTTTCTTCGAATATTTCGAACACGATGGCGACACCGTGGTCGAAACTTTCGGGTAATGCGTTTGAAATGGTGCGAGGAACGCGTATCTGTAGTTGTTTGGGCGATTGGACCATTTCTCCTCCGGACCACGGTGCAGGATGACTTAGAATATTCGCGGTACTTTGAAAAATTTCAAAGCAAACGGAGTTTTCGGCGAATATTTCGAACACGAGGGCGACACCGTGGTCGAAACTTTCCGGTACTGCGTTCGAAATGTAGCGAGGAACGCGTATCTGTAGTTGTTTGGGCGATTGGATCATTTCTCCTCCGGACCACGGTGCCGGAGGACTTAGAATATTCGCGGGACTTTGAAAAATTTCGAAGCAAACGGAGTTTTCGGCGAATATTTCGTACACAAGGGCGACACGCTGGTCGAACCGTTCGAGTAATGCGTTCGAAATGTAGCGAGGAACGCGTATCTGTAGTTGTTTGGGCGATTGGATCATTTCTCCTCCGGACCACGGTGCCGGAGGACTTAGAATATTCGCGGGACTTTGAAAAATTTCGAAGCAAACGGAGTTTTCGGCGAATATTTCGAACACAAGGGCGACACCCTGGTCGAACCGTTCGAGTAATGCGTTCGAAATGTAGCGATGAACGCGTATCTGTAGTTGTTTGGGCGATTGGACCATTTCTCCTCCGGACCACGGTGCAGGATGACTTAGAATATTCGCGGGACTTTGATAAATTTCGAAGCAAACGGAGTTTTCGGCGAATATTTCGAACACAAGGGCGACACCCTGGTCGAACCGTTCGAGTAATGCGTTCGAAATGTAGCGAGAAACGCGTATCTGTAGTTGTTTGGGCGATTGGACGATTTCGCCTCCGGACCACGGTGCCGGAGGGCTTAGAATATTCGCGGGACGTTGATAAATTTCGAAGCAAACGGAGTTTTCGGCGAATATTTCGAACACAAGGGCGACACCCTGGTCGAACCGTTCGAGTAATGCGTTCGAAATGTAGCGAGAAACGCGTATCTGTAGTTGTTTGGGCGATTGGACCATTTCTCCTTCGTACAACGGTGCCGGAGGACTTAGAATATTCGCGGGACTTTGAAAAATTTCGAAGCAAACGGAGTTTTCGGCGAATATTTCGAACACAAGGGCGACACCCTGGTCGAACCGTTCGAGTAATGCGTTCGAAATGTAGCGAGGAACGCGTATCTGTAGTTGTTTGGGCGATTGGACCATTTCTCCTCCGGACCACGGTGCCGGAGGACTTAGAATATTCGCGGACATTGAAAAATTTCGAAGCAAACGGAGTTTTCGGCGAATATTTCGAACACAAGGGCGACACACTGGTCGAACCGTTCGAGTAATGCGTTCGAAATGGAGCGATGAACGCGTATCTGTAGTTGTTTGGGCGATTGGACCATTTCTCCTCCGGACCACGGTGCCGGAGGACTTAGAATATTCGCGGGACTTTGAAAAATTTCGAAGCAAACGGAGTTTTCGGCGAATATTTCGAACACAAGGGCGACACCCTGGTCGAACCGTTCGAGTAATGCGTTCGAAATGTAGCGAGGAACGCGTATCTGTAGTTGTTTGGGCGATTGGACCATTTCTCCTCCGGACCGCGGTGCAGGATGACTTAGAATATTCGCGGTACGTTGAAAAATTTCAAAGCTAACGGAGTTTTCGGCGAATATTTCGAAAACGTGGGCGACACCCTGGTCGAACCGTTCGCGTAATGCGTTCGAAATGTAGCGAGGAACGCGTATCTTTAGTTGTTTGGGCGATTGGACCATTTCTCCTCCGGACAACGGTGCCGGAGGACTTAGAATATTCGCGGGACTTTGAAAAATTTCAAAGCAAACGGAGTTTTCTTCGAATATTTCGAACACGATGGCGACACCGTGGTCGAAACTTTCGGGTAATGCGTTTGAAATGGTGCGAGGAACGCGTATCTGTAGTTGTTTGGGCGATTGGACCATTTCTCCTCCGGACCACGGTGCAGGATGACTTAGAATATTCGCGGTACTTTGAAAAATTTCAAAGCAAACGGAGTTTTCGGCGAATATTTCGAACACGAGGGCGACACCGTGGTCGAAACTTTCCGGTAATGCGTTCGAAATGGAGCGAGGACCGCGTATCTGTAGTTGTTTGGGCGATTGGACGATTTCGCCTCCGGACCACGGTGCCGGAGGACTTAGAATATTCGCGGGACTTTGAAAAATTTCGAAGCAAACGGAGTTTTCGGCGAATATTTCGAACACTAGGGCGACACCCTGGTCAAACCGTTCGAGTAATGCGTTCGAAATGTAGCGAGGAACGCGTATCTGTAGTTGTTTGGGCGATTGGACCATTTCTCCTCCGGACCACGGTGCCGGAGGACTTAGAATATTCGCGGGACTTTGAAAAATTTCGAAGCAAACGGAGTTTTCGGCGAATATTTCGTACACAAGGGCGACACGCTGGTCGAACCGTTCGAGTAATGCGTTCGAAATGTAGCGAGGAACGCGTATCTGTAGTTGATTGGGCGATTGGATCATTTCTCCTCCGGACCACGGTGCCGGAGGACTTAGAATATTCGCGGGACTTTGAAAAATTTCGAAGCAAACGGAGTTTTCGGCGAATATTTCGTACACAAGGGCGACACGCTGGTCGAACCGTTCGAGTAATGCGTTCGAAATGTAGCGAGGAACGCGTATCTGTAGTTGTTTGGGCGATTGGACCATTTCTCCTCCCGACCACGGTGCCGGAGGACTTAGAATATTCGCGGGACTTTGAAAAATTTCGAAGCAAACGGAGTTTTCGGCGAATATTTCGAAAACGAGGGCGACACCCTGGTCGAACCGTTCGCGTAATGCGTTCGAAATGTAGCGAGGAACGCGTATCTTTAGTTGTTTGGGCGATTGGACCATTTCTCCTCCGGATAACGGTGCCGGAGGACTTAGAATATTCGCGGGACTTTGAAAAATTTCAAAGCAAACGGAGTTTTCTTCGAATATTTCGAACACGAAGGCGACACCGTGGTCGAAACTATCGGGCAATGCGTTTGAAATGGTGCGAGGAACGCGTATCTGTAGTTGTTTGGGCGATTGGACGATTTCGCCTCCGGACCACGGTGCCGGAGGACTTAGAATATTCGCGGGACTTTGAAAAATTTCGAAGCAAACGGAGTTTTCGGCGAATATTTCGTACACAAGGGCGACACGCTGGTCGAACCGTTCGAGTAATGCGTTCGAAATGTAGCGAGGAACGCGTATCTGTAGTTGTTTGGGCGATTGGATCATTTCTCCTCCGGACCACGGTGCCGGAGGACTTAGAATATTCGCGGGACTTTGAAAAATTTCGAAGCAAACGGAGTTTTCGGCGAATATTTCGTACACAAGGGCGACACGCTGGTCGAACCGTTCGAGTAATGCGTTCGAAATGTAGCGAGGAACGCGTATCTGTAGTTGTTTGGGCGATTGGACCATTTCTCCTCCCGACCACGGTGCCGGAGGACTTAGAATATTCGCGGTACTTTGAAAAATTTCAAAGCAAACGGAGTTTTCGGCGAATATTTCGAACACGAGGGCGACACCGTGGTCGAAACTTTCCGGTAATGCGTTCGAAATGGAGCGAGGACCGCGTATCTGTAGTTGTTTGGGCGATTGGACGATTTCGCCTCCGGACCACGGTGCCGGAGGACTTAGAATATTCGCGGTACGTTGAAAAATTTCAAAGCTAACGGAGTTTTCGGCGAATATCTCGAAAACGAGGGCGACACCGTGGATGAACCGTTAGAGGAATACGTTCGAAATGGAGCGAGGACCGCGTATCTGTAGTTGGTTGGGCGATTGGACGATTTCGCCTCCGGACCACGGTGCCGGAGGACTTAGAATATTCGCGGGACTTTGAAAAATTTCGAAGCAAACGGAGTTTTCGGCGAATATTTCGAACACAAGGGCGACACCCTGGTCGAACCGTTCGAGTAATGCGTTCGAAATGTAGCGAGGAACGCGTATCTGTAGTTGTTTGGGCGATTGGACCATTTCTCCTCCGGACCACGGTGCAGGATGACTTAGAATATTCGCGGTACGTTGAAAAATTTCAAAGCTAACGGAGTTTTCGGCGAATATTTCGAAAACGTGGGCGACACCCTGGTCGAACCGTTCGCGTAATGCGTTCGAAATGTAGCGAGGAACGCGTATCTGTAGTTGTTTGGGCGATTGGACCATTTCTCCCCCGGACCACGGTGCAGGATGACTTAGAATATTCGCGGGACTTTGAAAAATTTCAAAGCAACCGGAGTTTTCTTCGAATTTCTCGAAAAGGAGGGCGACACCTTGGTCGAAACGTTCGAGTAATGCGTTCGAATTGGAGCGAGGAACGCGTATCTGTAGTTGTTTGGGCGATTCTACGATTTCGCCTCCGGACCACGGTGCCGGAGGACTTAGAATATTCGCGGACATTGAAAAATTTCGAAGCTAACGGAGTTTTCGGCGAATATCTCGAAAACGAGGGCGACACCGTGGATGAACCGTTAGAGGAATACGTTCGAAATGGAGCGAGGACCGCGTATCTGTAGTTGTTTGGGCGATTGGACGATTTCGCCTCCGGACCACGGTGCCGGAGGACTTAGAATATTCGCGGGACTTTGAAAAATTTCGAAGCAAACGGAGTTTTCGGCGAATATTTCGAACACAAGGGCGACACCCTGGTCGAACCGTTCGAGTAATGCGTTCGAAATGTAGCGAGGAACGCGTATCTGTAGTTGTTTGGGCGATTGGACCATTTCTCCTCCGGACCACGGTGCAGGATGACTTAGAATATTCGCGGTACGTTGAAAAATTTCAAAGCTAACGGAGTTTTCGGCGAATATTTCGAAAACGTGGGCGACACCCTGGTCGAACCGTTCGCGTAATGCGTTCGAAATGTAGCGAGGAACGCGTATCTTTAGTTGTTTGGGCGATTGGACCATTTCTCCTCCGGACAACGGTGCCGGAGGACTTAGAATATTCGCGGGACTTTGAAAAATTTCAAAGCAAACGGAGTTTTCTTCGAATATTTCGAACACGATGGCGACACCGTGGTCGAAACTTTCCGGTAATGCGTTTGAAATGGTGCGAGGAACGCGTATCTGTAGTTGTTTGGGCGATTGGACCATTTCTCCTCCGGACCACGGTGCAGGATGACTTAGAATATTCGCGGTACTTTGAAAAATTTCAAAGCAAACGGAATTTTCGGCGAATATTTCGAACACGAGGGCGACACCGTGGTCGAAACTTTCCGGTAATGCGTTCGAAATGGAGCGAGGACCGCGTATCTGTAGTTGTTTGGGCGATTGGACGATTTCGCCTCCGGACCCCGGTGCCGGAGGACTTAGAATATTCGCGGGACTTTGAAAAATTTCGAAGCAAACGGAGTTTTCGGCGAATATTTCGAACACTAGGGCGACACCCTGGTCGAACCGTTCGAGTAATGCGTTCGAAATGTAGCGAGGAACGCGTATCTGTAGTTGTTTGGGCGATTGGATCATTTCTCCTCCGGACCACGGTGCCGGAGGACTTAGAATATTCGCGGGACTTTGAAAAATTTCGAAGCAAACGGAGTTTTCGGCGAATATTTCGTACACAAGGGCGACACGCTGGTCGAACCGTTCGAGTAATGCGTTCGAAATGTAGCGAGGAACGCGTATCTGTAGTTGATTGGGCGATTGGATCATTTCTCCTCCGTACCACGGTGCCGGAGGACTTAGAATATTCGCGGGACTTTGAAAAATTTCGAAGCAAACGGAGTTTTCGGCGAATATTTCGTACACAAGGGCGACACGCTGGTCGAACCGTTCGAGTAATGCGTTCGAAATGTAGCGAGGAACGCGTATCTGTAGTTGTTTGGGCGATTGGACCATTTCTCCTCCCGACCACGGTGCCGGAGGACTTAGAATATTCGCGGGACTTTGAAAAATTTCGAAGCAAACGGAGTTTTCGGCGAATATTTCGAAAACGAGGGCGACACCCTGGTCGAACCGTTCGCGTAATGCGTTCGAAATGTAGCGAGGAACGCGTATCTTTAGTTGTTTGGGCGATTGGACCATTTCTCCTCCGGACAACGGTGCCGGAGGACTTAGAATATTCGCGGGACTTTGAAAAATTTCAAAGCAAACGGAGTTTTCTTCGAATATTTCGAACACGAAGGCGACACCGTGGTCGAAACTTTCGGGTAATGCGTTTGAAATGGTGCGAGGAACGCGTATCTGTAGTTGTTTGGGCGATTGGACCATTTCTCCTCCGGACCACGGTGCAGGATGACTTAGAATATTCGCGGTACATTGAAAAATTTCAAAGCAAACGGAGTTTTCGGCGAATATTTCGAACACGAGGGCGACACCGTGGTCGAAACTTTCCGGTACTGCGTTCGAAATGTAGCGAGGAACGCGTATCTGTAGTTGTTTGGGCGATTGGATCATTTCTCCTCCGGACCACGGTGCCGGAGGACTTAGAATATTCGCGGGACTTTGATAAATTTCGAAGCAAACGGAGTTTTCGGCGAATATTTCGTACACAAGGGCGACACGCTGGTCGAACCGTTCGAGTAATGCGTTCGAAATGTAGCGAGGAACGCGTATCTGTAGTTGTTTGGGCGATTGGATCATTTCTCCTCCGGACCACGGTGCCGGAGGACTTAGAATATTCGCGGGACTTTGACAAATTTCGAAGCAAACGGAGTTTTCGGCGAATATTTCGAACACAAGGGCGACACACTGGTCGAACCGTTCGAGTAATGCGTTCGAAATGGAGCGATGAACGCGTATCTGTAGTTGTTTGGGCGATTGGACCATTTCTCCTCCGGACCACGGTGCAGGATGACTTAGAATATTCGCGGGACTTTGATAAATTTCGAAGCAAACGGAGTTTTCGGCGAATATTTCGAACACAAGGGCGACACCCTGGTCGAACCGTTCGAGTAATGCGTTCGAAATGTAGCGAGAAACGCGTATCTGTAGTTGTTTGGGCGATTGGACGATTTCGCCTCCGGACCACGGTGCCGGAGGACTTAGAATATTCGCGGGACGTTGATAAATTTCGAAGCAAACGGAGTTTTCGGCGAATATTTCGAACACAAGGGCGACACCCTGGTCGAACCGTTCGAGTAATGCGTTCGAAATGTAGCGAGAAACGCGTATCTGTAGTTGTTTGGGCGATTGGACCATTTCTCCTCCGTACAACGGTGCCGGAGGACTTAGAATATTCGCGGGACTTTGAAAAATTTCGAAGCAAACGGAGTTTTCGGCGAATATTTCGAACACAAGGGCGACACCCTGGTCGAACCGTTCGAGTAATGCGTTCGAAATGTAGCGAGGAACGCGTATCTGTAGTTGTTTGGGCGATTGGACCATTTCTCCTCCGGACCACGGTGCCGGAGGACTTAGAATATTCGCGGACATTGAAAAATTTCGAAGCTAACGGAGTTTTCGGCGAATATCTCGAAAACGAGGGCGACACCGTGGATGAACCGTTAGAGGAATACGTTCGAAATGGAGCGAGGACCGCGTATCTGTAGTTGTTTGGGCGATTGGACGATTTCGCCTCCGGACCACGGTGCCGGAGGACTTAGAATATTCGCGGGACTTTGAAAAATTTCGAAGCAAACGGAGTTTTCGGCGAATATTTCGAACACAAGGGCGACACCCTGGTCGAACCGTTCGAGTAATGCGTTCGAAATGTAGCGAGGAACGCGTATCTGTAGTTGTTTGGGCGATTGGACCATTTCTCCTCCGGACCACGGTGCAGGATGACTTAGAATATTCGCGGTACGTTGAAAAATTTCAAAGCTAACGGAGTTTTCGGCGAATATTTCGAAAACGTGGGCGACACCCTGGTCGAACCGTTCGCGTAATGCGTTCGAAATGTAGCGAGGAACGCGTATCTGTAGTTGTTTGGGCGATTGGATCATTTCTCCCCCGGACCACGGTGCAGGATGACTTAGAATATTCGCGGGACTTTGAAAAATTTCAAAGCAACCGGAGTTTTCTTCGAATTTCTCGAAAAGGAGGGCGACACCTTGGTCGAAACGTTCGAGTAATGCGTTCGAATTGGAGCGAGGAACGCGTATCTGTAGTTGTTTGGGCGATTCTACGATTTCGCCTCCGGACCACGGTGCCGGAGGACTTAGAATATTCGCGGACATTGAAAAATTTCGAAGCTAACGGAGTTTTCGGCGAATATCTCGAAAACGAGGGCGACACCGTGGATGAACCGTTAGAGGAATACGTTCGAAATGGAGCGAGGACCGCGTATCTGTAGTTGTTTGGGCGATTGGACGATTTCGCCTCCGGACCACGGTGCCGGAGGACTTAGAATATTCGCGGGACTTTGAAAAATTTCGAAGCAAACGGAGTTTTCGGCGAATATTTCGAACACAAGGGCGACACCCTGGTCGAACCGTTCGAGTAATGCGTTCGAAATGTAGCGAGGAACGCGTATCTGTAGTTGTTTGGGCGATTGGACCATTTCTCCTCCGGACCACGGTGCAGGATGACTTAGAATATTCGCGGGACGTTGAAAAATTTCAAAGCTAACGGAGTTTTCGGCGAATATTTCGAAAACGTGGGCGACACCCTGGTCGAACCGTTCGCGTAATGCGTTCGAAATGTAGCGAGGAACGCGTATCTTTAGTTGTTTGGGCGATTGGACCATTTCTCCTCCGGACAACGGTGCCGGAGGACTTAGAATATTCGCGGGACTTTGAAAAATTTCAAAGCAAACGGAGTTTTCTTCGAATATTTCGAACACGATGGCGACACCGTGGTCGAAACTTTCGGGTAATGCGTTTGAAATGGTGCGAGGAACGCGTATCTGTAGTTGTTTGGGCGATTGGACCATTTCTCCTCCGGACCACGGTGCAGGATGACTTAGAATATTCGCGGTACTTTGAAAAATTTCAAAGCAAACGGAATTTTCGGCGAATATTTCGAACACGAGGGCGACACCGTGGTCGAAACTTTCCGGTAATGCGTTCGAAATGGAGCGAGGACCGCGTATCTGTAGTTGTTTGGGCGATTGGACGATTTCGCCTCCGGACCCCGGTGCCGGAGGACTTAGAATATTCGCGGGACTTTGAAAAATTTCGAAGCAAACGGAGTTTTCGGCGAATATTTCGAACACTAGGGCGACACCCTGGTCGAACCGTTCGAGTAATGCGTTCGAAATGTAGCGAGGAACGCGTATCTGTAGTTGTTTGGGCGATTGGATCATTTCTCCTCCGGACCACGGTGCCGGAGGACTTAGAATATTCGCGGGACTTTGAAAAATTTCGAAGCAAACGGAGTTTTCGGCGAATATTTCGTACACAAGGGCGACACGCTGGTCGAACCGTTCGAGTAATGCGTTCGAAATGTAGCGAGGAACGCGTATCTGTAGTTGATTGGGCGATTGGATCATTTCTCCTCCGGACCACGGTGCCGGAGGACTTAGAATATTCGCGGGACTTTGAAAAATTTCGAAGCAAACGGAGTTTTCGGCGAATATTTCGTACACAAGGGCGACACGCTGGTCGAACCGTTCGAGTAATGCGTTCGAAATGTAGCGAGGAACGCGTATCTGTAGTTGTTTGGGCGATTGGACCATTTCTCCTCCCGACCACGGTGCCGGAGGACTTAGAATATTCGCGGGACTTTGAAAAATTTCGAAGCAAACGGAGTTTTCGGCGAATATTTCGAAAACGAGGGCGACACCCTGGTCGAACCGTTCGCGTAATGCGTTCGAAATGTAGCGAGGAACGCGTATCTTTAGTTGTTTGGGCGATTGGACCATTTCTCCTCCGGACAACGGTGCCGGAGGACTTAGAATATTCGCGGGACTTTGAAAAATTTCAAAGCAAACGGAGTTTTCTTCGAATATTTCGAACACGAAGGCGACACCGTGGTCGAAACTTTCGGGTAATGCGTTTGAAATGGTGCGAGGAACGCGTATCTGTAGTTGTTTGGGCGATTGGACCATTTCTCCTCCGGACCACGGTGCAGGATGACTTAGAATATTCGCGGTACATTGAAAAATTTCAAAGCAAACGGAGTTTTCGGCGAATATTTCGAACACGAGGGCGACACCGTGGTCGAAACTTTCCGGTACTGCGTTCGAAATGTAGCGAGGAACGCGTATCTGTAGTTGTTTGGGCGATTGGATCATTTCTCCTCCGGACCACGGTGCCGGAGGACTTAGAATATTCGCGGGACTTTGAAAAATTTCGAAGCAAACGGAGTTTTCGGCGAATATTTCGTACACAAGGGCGACACGCTGGTCGAACCGTTCGAGTAATGCGTTCGAAATGTAGCGAGGAACGCGTATCTGTAGTTGTTTGGGCGATTGGATCATTTCTCCTCCGGACCACGGTGCCGGAGGACTTAGAATATTCGCGGGACTTTGAAAAATTTCGAAGCAAACGGAGTTTTCGGCGAATATTTCGAACACAAGGGCGACACACTGGTCGAACCGTTCGAGTAATGCGTTCGAAATGGAGCGATGAACGCGTATCTGTAGTTGTTTGGGCGATTGGACCATTTCTCCTCCGGACCACGGTGCAGGATGACTTAGAATATTCGCGGGACTTTGATAAATTTCGAAGCAAACGGAGTTTTCGGCGAATATTTCGAACACAAGGGCGACACCCTGGTCGAACCGTTCGAGTAATGCGTTCGAAATGTAGCGAGAAACGCGTATCTGTAGTTGTTTGGGCGATTGGACGATTTCGCCTCCGGACCACGGTGCCGGAGGACTTAGAATATTCGCGGGACGTTGATAAATTTCGAAGCAAACGGAGTTTTCGGCGAATATTTCGAACACAAGGGCGACACCCTGGTCGAACCGTTCGAGTAATGCGTTCGAAATGTAGCGAGAAACGCGTATCTGTAGTTGTTTGGGCGATTGGACCATTTCTCCTCCGTACAACGGTGCCGGAGGACTTAGAATATTCGCGGGACTTTGAAAAATTTCGAAGCAAACGGAGTTTTCGGCGAATATTTCGAACACAAGGGCGACACCCTGGTCGAACCGTTCGAGTAATGCGTTCGAAATGTAGCGAGGAACGCGTATCTGTAGTTGTTTGGGCGATTGGACCATTTCTCCTCCGGACCACGGTGCCGGAGGACTTAGAATATTCGCGGACATTGAAAAATTTCGAAGCTAACGGAGTTTTCGGCGAATATCTCGAAAACGAGGGCGACACCGTGGATGAACCGTTAGAGGAATACGTTCGAAATGGAGCGAGGACCGCGTATCTGTAGTTGTTTGGGCGATTGGACGATTTCGCCTCCGGACCACGGTGCCGGAGGACTTAGAATATTCGCGGGACTTTGAAAAATTTCGAAGCAAACGGAGTTTTCGGCGAATATTTCGAACACAAGGGCGACACCCTGGTCGAACCGTTCGAGTAATGCGTTCGAAATGTAGCGAGGAACGCGTATCTGTAGTTGTTTGGGCGATTGGACCATTTCTCCTCCGGACCACGGTGCAGGATGACTTAGAATATTCGCGGTACGTTGAAAAATTTCAAAGCTAACGGAGTTTTCGGCGAATATTTCGAAAACGTGGGCGACACCCTGGTCGAACCGTTCGCGTAATGCGTTCGAAATGTAGCGAGGAACGCGTATCTGTAGTTGTTTGGGCGATTGGATCATTTCTCCCCCGGACCACGGTGCAGGATGACTTAGAATATTCGCGGGACTTTGAAAAATTTCAAAGCAACCGGAGTTTTCTTCGAATTTCTCGAAAAGGAGGGCGACACCTTGGTCGAAACGTTCGAGTAATGCGTTCGAATTGGAGCGAGGAACGCGTATCTGTAGTTGTTTGGGCGATTCTACGATTTCGCCTCCGGACCACGGTGCCGGAGGACTTAGAATATTCGCGGACATTGAAAAATTTCGAAGCTAACGGAGTTTTCGGCGAATATCTCGAAAACGAGGGCGACACCGTGGATGAACCGTTAGAGGAATACGTTCGAAATGGAGCGAGGACCGCGTATCTGTAGTTGTTTGGGCGATTGGACGATTTCGCCTCCGGACCACGGTGCCGGAGGACTTAGAATATTCGCGGGACTTTGAAAAATTTCGAAGCAAACGGAGTTTTCGGCGAATATTTCGAACACAAGGGCGACACCCTGGTCGAACCGTTCGAGTAATGCGTTCGAAATGTAGCGAGGAACGCGTATCTGTAGTTGTTTGGGCGATTGGACCATTTCTCCTCCGGACCACGGTGCAGGATGACTTAGAATATTCGCGGTACGTTGAAAAATTTCAAAGCTAACGGAGTTTTCGGCGAATATTTCGAAAACGAGGGCGACACCCTGGTCGAACCGTTCGCGTAATGCGTTCGAAATGTAGCGAGGAACGCGTATCTTTAGTTGTTTGGGCGATTGGACCATTTCTCCTCCGGACAACGGTGCCGGAGGACTTAGAATATTCGCGGGACTTTGAAAAATTTCAAAGCAAACGGAGTTTTCTTCGAATATTTCGAACACGATGGCGACACCGTGGTCGAAACTTTCGGGTAATGCGTTTGAAATGGTGCGAGGAACGCGTATCTGTAGTTGTTTGGGCGATTGGACCATTTCTCCTCCGGACCACGGTGCAGGATGACTTAGAATATTCGCGGTACTTTGAAAAATTTCAAAGCAAACGGAATTTTCGGCGAATATTTCGAACACGAGGGCGACACCGTGGTCGAAACTTTCCGGTAATGCGTTCGAAATGGAGCGAGGACCGCGTATCTGTAGTTGTTTGGGCGATTGGACGATTTCGCCTCCGGACCCCGGTGCCGGAGGACTTAGAATATTCGCGGGACTTTGAAAAATTTCGAAGCAAACGGAGTTTTCGGCGAATATTTCGAACACTAGGGCGACACCCTGGTCGAACCGTTCGAGTAATGCGTTCGAAATGTAGCGAGGAACGCGTATCTGTAGTTGTTTGGGCGATTGGATCATTTCTCCTCCGGACCACGGTGCCGGAGGACTTAGAATATTCGCGGGACTTTGAAAAATTTCGAAGCAAACGGAGTTTTCGGCGAATATTTCGTACACAAGGGCGACACGCTGGTCGAACCGTTCGAGTAATGCGTTCGAAATGTAGCGAGGAACGCGTATCTGTAGTTGATTGGGCGATTGGATCATTTCTCCTCCGGACCACGGTGCCGGAGGACTTAGAATATTCGCGGGACTTTGAAAAATTTCGAAGCAAACGGAGTTTTCGGCGAATATTTCGTACACAAGGGCGACACGCTGGTCGAACCGTTCGAGTAATGCGTTCGAAATGTAGCGAGGAACGCGTATCTGTAGTTGTTTGGGCGATTGGACCATTTCTCCTCCCGACCACGGTGCCGGAGGACTTAGAATATTCGCGGGACTTTGAAAAATTTCGAAGCAAACGGAGTTTTCGGCGAATATTTCGAAAACGAGGGCGACACCCTGGTCGAACCGTTCGCGTAATGCGTTCGAAATGTAGCGAGGAACGCGTATCTTTAGTTGTTTGGGCGATTGGACCATTTCTCCTCCGGACAACGGTGCCGGAGGACTTAGAATATTCGCGGGACTTTGAAAAATTTCAAAGCAAACGGAGTTTTCTTCGAATATTTCGAACACGAAGGCGACACCGTGGTCGAAACTTTCGGGTAATGCGTTTGAAATGGTGCGAGGAACGCGTATCTGTAGTTGTTTGGGCGATTGGACCATTTCTCCTCCGGACCACGGTGCAGGATGACTTAGAATATTCGCGGTACATTGAAAAATTTCAAAGCAAACGGAGTTTTCGGCGAATATTTCGAACACGAGGGCGACACCGTGGTCGAAACTTTCCGGTACTGCGTTCGAAATGTAGCGAGGAACGCGTATCTGTAGTTGTTTGGGCGATTGGATCATTTCTCCTCCGGACCACGGTGCCGGAGGACTTAGAATATTCGCGGGACTTTGAAAAATTTCGAAGCAAACGGAGTTTTCGGCGAATATTTCGTACACAAGGGCGACACGCTGGTCGAACCGTTCGAGTAATGCGTTCGAAATGTAGCGAGGAACGCGTATCTGTAGTTGTTTGGGCGATTGGACCATTTCTCCTCCGGACCACGGTGCCGGAGGACTTAGAATATTCGCGGGACTTTGAAAAATTTCGAAGCAAACGGAGTTTTCGGCGAATATTTCGAACACAAGGGCGACACACAGGTCGAACCGTTCGAGTAATGCGTTCGAAATGGAGCGATGAACGCGTATCTGTAGTTGTTTGGGCGATTGGACCATTTCTCCTCCGGACCACGGTGCAGGATGACTTAGAATATTCGCGGGACTTTGATAAATTTCGAAGCAAACGGAGTTTTCGGCGAATATTTCGAACACAAGGGCGACACCCTGGTCGAACCGTTCGAGTAATGCGTTCGAAATGTAGCGAGAAACGCGTATCTGTAGTTGTTTGGGCGATTGGACGATTTCGCCTCCGGACCACGGTGCCGGAGGACTTAGAATATTCGCGGGACGTTGATAAATTTCGAAGCAAACGGAGTTTTCGGCGAATATTTCGAACACAAGGGCGACACCCTGGTCGAACCGTTCGAGTAATGCGTTCGAAATGTAGCGAGAAACGCGTATCTGTAGTTGTTTGGGCGATTGGACCATTTCTCCTCCGTACAACGGTGCCGGAGGACTTAGAATATTCGCGGGACTTTGAAAAATTTCGAAGCAAACGGAGTTTTCGGCGAATATTTCGAACACAAGGGCGACACCCTGGTCGAACCGTTCGAGTAATGCGTTCGAAATGTAGCGAGGAACGCGTATCTGTAGTTGTTTGGGCGATTGGACCATTTCTCCTCCGGACCACGGTGCCGGAGGACTTAGAATATTCGCGGACATTGAAAAATTTCGAAGCTAACGGAGTTTTCGGCGAATATCTCGAAAACGAGGGCGACACCGTGGATGAACCGTTAGAGGAATACGTTCGAAATGGAGCGAGGACCGCGTATCTGTAGTTGTTTGGGCGATTGGACGATTTCGCCTCCGGACCACGGTGCCGGAGGACTTAGAATATTCGCGGGACTTTGAAAAATTTCGAAGCAAACGGAGTTTTCGGCGAATATTTCGAACACAAGGGCGACACCCTGGTCGAACCGTTCGAGTAATGCGTTCGAAATGTAGCGAGGAACGCGTATCTGTAGTTGTTTGGGCGATTGGACCATTTCTCCTCCGGACCACGGTGCAGGATGACTTAGAATATTCGCGGTACTTTGAAAAATTTCAAAGCAAACGGACTTTTCGGCGAATATTTCGAACGCGAGGGCGACACCATGGTCGAACCGTTCGAGTAATGCGTTCGAAATGTAGCGAGGAACGCGTATCTTTAGTTGTTTGGGCGATTGGACCATTTCTCCTCCGGACAACGGTGCCGGAGGACTTAGAATATTCGCGGGACTTTGAAAAATTTCAAAGCAAACGGAGTTTTCTACGAATATTTCGAACACGATGGCGACACCGTGGTCGAAACTTTCGGGTAATGCGTTTGAAATGGTGCGAGGAACGCGTATCTGTAGTTGTTTGGGCGATTGGACCATTTCTCCTCCGGACCACGGTGCAGGATGACTTAGAATATTCGCGGTACTTTGAAAAATTTCAAAGCAAACGGACTTTTCGGCGAATATTTCGAACGCGAGGGCGACACCATGGTCGAACCGTTCGAGTAATGCGTTCGAAATGGAGCGAGGAACGCGTATCTGTAGTTGTTTGGGCGATTGGACCATTTCTCCTCCGGACCACGGTGCAGGATGACTTAGAATATTCGCGGGACTTTGAAAAATTTCGAAGCAAACGGAGTTTTCGGCGAATATTTCGAACACGAGGGCGACACCGTGGTCGAAACTTTCCGGTACTGCGTTCGAAATGGAGCGAGGACCGCGTATCTGTAGTTGTTTGGGCGATTGGACGATTTCGCCTCCGGACCACGGTGCCGGAGGACTTAGAATATTCGCGGACTTTGAAAAATTTCGAAGCTAACGGAGTTTTCGGCGAATATCTCGAAAACGAGGGCGACACCGTGGATGAACCGTTAGAGGAATACGTTCGAAGTGGAGCGAGGACCGCGTATCTGTAGTTGTTTGGGCGATTGGACGATTTCGCCTCCGGACCACGGTGCCGGAGGACTTAGAATATTCGCGGGACTTTGAAAAATTTCGAAGCAAACGGAGTTTTCGGCGAATATTTCGAACACAAGGGCGACACCCTGGTCGAACCGTTCGAGTAATGCGTTCGAAATGTAGCGAGGAACGCGTATCTGTAGTTGTTTGGGCGATTGGATCATTTCTCCTCCGGACCACGGTGCCGGAGGACTTAGAATATTCGCGAGACTTTGAAAAATTTCGAAGCAAACGGAGTTTTCGGCGAATATTTCGTACACAAGGGCGACACGCTGGTCGAACCGTTCGAGTAATGCGTTCGAAATGTAGCGAGGAACGCGTATCTGTAGTTGTTTGTGCGATTGGACCATTTCTCCTCCCGACCACGGTGCCGGAGGACTTAGAATATTCGCGGGACTTTGAAAAATTTCGAAGCAAACGGACTTTTCGGCGAATATTTCGAACGCGAGGGCGACACCATGGTCGAACCGTTCGAGTAATGCGTTCGAAATGGAGCGATGAACGCGTATCTGTAGTTGTTTGGGCGATTGGGCCATTTCTCCTCCGGACCACGGTGCAGGATGACTTAGAATATTCGCGGTACGTTGAAAAATTTCAAAGCTAACGGAGTTTTCGGCGAATATTTCGAAAACGTGGGCGACACCCTGGTCGAACCGTTCGCGTAATGCGTTCGAAATGTAGCGAGGAACGCGTATCTGTAGTTGTTTGGGCGATTGGATCATTTCTCCCCCGGACCACGGTGCAGGATGACTTAGAATATTCGCGGGACTTTGAAAAATTTCAAAGCAACCGGAGTTTTCTTCGAATTTCTCGAAAAGGAGGGCGACACCTTGGTCGAAACGTTCGAGTAATGCGTTCGAATTGGAGCGAGGAACGCGTATCTGTAGTTGTTTGGGCGATTCTACGATTTCGCCTCCGGACCACGGTGCCGGAGGACTTAGAATATTCGCGGACATTGAAAAATTTCGAAGCTAACGGAGTTTTCGGCGAATATCTCGAAAACGAGGGCGACACCGTGGATGAACCGTTAGAGGAATACGTTCGAAATGGAGCGAGGACCGCGTATCTGTAGTTGTTTGGGCGATTGGACGATTTCGCCTCCGGACCACGGTGCCGGAGGACTTAGAATATTCGCGGGACTTTGAAAAATTTCGAAGCAAACGGAGTTTTCGGCGAATATTTCGAACACAAGGGCGACACCCTGGTCGAACCGTTCGCGTAATGCGTTCGAAATGTAGCGAGGAACGCGTATCTGTAGTTGTTTGGGCGATTGGACCATTTCTCCTCCGGACCACGGTGCAGGATGACTTAGAATATTCGCGGTACGTTGAAAAATTTCAAAGCTAACGGAGTTTTCGGCGAATATTTCGAAAACGTGGGCGACACCCTGGTCGAACCGTTCGCGTAATGCGTTCGAAATGTAGCGAGGAACGCGTATCTGTAGTTGTTTGGGCGATTGGACCATTTCTCCTCCGGACCACGGTGCCGGAGGACTTAGAATATTCGCGGGACTTTGAAAAATTTCAAAGCAAACGGAGTTTTCTTCGAATATTTCGAACACGATGGCGACACCGTGGTCGAAACTTTCGGGTAATGCGTTTGAAATGGTGCGAGGAACGCGTATCTGTAGTTGTTTGGGCGATTGGACCATTTCTCCTCCGGACCACGGTGCAGGATGACTTAGAATATTCGCGGTACTTTGAAAAATTTCAAAGCAAACGGAATTTTCGGCGAATATTTCGAACACGAGGGCGACACCGTGGTCGAAACTTTCCGGTAATGCGTTCGAAATGGAGCGAGGACCGCGTATCTGTAGTTGTTTGGGCGATTGGACGATTTCGCCTCCGGACCCCGGTGCCGGAGGACTTAGAATATTCGCGGGACTTTGAAAAATTTCGAAGCAAACGGAGTTTTCGGCGAATATTTCGAACACTAGGGCGACACCCTGGTCGAACCGTTCGAGTAATGCGTTCGAAATGGAGCGAGGACCGCGTATCTGTAGTTGTTTGGGCGATTGGACGATTTCGCCTCCGGACCCCGGTGCCGGAGGACTTAGAATATTCGCGGGACTTTGAAAAATTTCGAAGCAAACGGAGTTTTCGGCGAATATTTCGAACACAAGGGCGACACCCTGGTCGAACCGTTCGAGTAATGCGTTCGAAATGTAGCGAGAAACGCGTATCTGTAGTTGTTTGGGCGATTGGACGATTTCGCCTCCGGACCACGGTGCCGGAGGACTTAGAATATTCGCGGGACGTTGATAAATTTCGAAGCAAACGGAGTTTTCGGCGAATATTTCGAACACAAGGGCGACACCCTGGTCGAACCGTTCGAGTAATGCGTTCGAAATGTAGCGAGAAACGCGTATCTGTAGTTGTTTGGGCGATTGGACCATTTCTCCTCCGTACAACGGTGCCGGAGGACTTAGAATATTCGCGGGACTTTGAAAAATTTCGAAGCAAACGGAGTTTTCGGCGAATATTTCGAACACAAGGGCGACACCCTGGTCGAACCGTTCGAGTAATGCGTTCGAAATGTAGCGAGGAACGCGTATCTGTAGTTGTTTGGGCGATTGGACCATTTCTCCTCCGGACCACGGTGCCGGAGGACTTAGAATATTCGCGGACATTGAAAAATTTCGAAGCTAACGGAGTTTTCGGCGAATATCTCGAAAACGAGGGCGACACCGTGGATGAACCGTTAGAGGAATACGTTCGAAATGGAGCGAGGACCGCGTATCTGTAGTTGTTTGGGCGATTGGACGATTTCGCCTCCGGACCACGGTGCCGGAGGACTTAGAATATTCGCGGGACTTTGAAAAATTTCGAAGCAAACGGAGTTTTCGGCGAATATTTCGAACACAAGGGCGACACCCTGGTCGAACCGTTCGAGTAATGCGTTCGAAATGTAGCGAGGAACGCGTATCTGTAGTTGTTTGGGCGATTGGACCATTTCTCCTCCGGACCACGGTGCAGGATGACTTAGAATATTCGCGGTACTTTGAAAAATTTCAAAGCAAACGGACTTTTCGGCGAATATTTCGAACGCGAGGGCGACACCATGGTCGAACCGTTCGAGTAATGCGTTCGAAATGTAGCGAGGAACGCGTATCTTTAGTTGTTTGGGCGATTGGACCATTTCTCCTCCGGACAACGGTGCCGGAGGACTTAGAATATTCGCGGGACTTTGAAAAATTTCAAAGCAAACGGAGTTTTCTACGAATATTTCGAACACGATGGCGACACCGTGGTCGAAACTTTCGGGTAATGCGTTTGAAATGGTGCGAGGAACGCGTATCTGTAGTTGTTTGGGCGATTGGACCATTTCTCCTCCGGACCACGGTGCAGGATGACTTAGAATATTCGCGGTACTTTGAAAAATTTCAAAGCAAACGGACTTTTCGGCGAATATTTCGAACGCGAGGGCGACACCATGGTCGAACCGTTCGAGTAATGCGTTCGAAATGGAGCGATGAACGCGTATCTGTAGTTGTTTGGGCGATTGGGCCATTTCTCCTCCGGACCACGGTGCAGGATGACTTAGAATATTCGCGGGACTTTGAAAAATTTCGAAGCAAACGGAGTTTTCGGCGAATATTTCGAACACGAGGGCGACACCGTGGTCGAAACTTTCCGGTACTGCGTTCGAAATGGAGCGAGGACCGCGTATCTGTAGTTGTTTGGGCGATTGGACGATTTCGCCTCCGGACCACGGTGCCGGAGGACTTAGAATATTCGCGGACTTTGAAAAATTTCGAAGCTAACGGAGTTTTCGGCGAATATCTCGAAAACGAGGGCGACACCGTGGATGAACCGTTAGAGGAATACGTTCGAAGTGGAGCGAGGACCGCGTATCTGTAGTTGTTTGGGCGATTGGACGATTTCGCCTCCGGACCACGGTGCCGGAGGACTTAGAATATTCGCGGGACTTTGAAAAATTTCGAAGCAAACGGAGTTTTCGGCGAATATTTCGAACACAAGGGCGACACCCTGGTCGAACCGTTCGAGTAATGCGTTCGAAATGTAGCGAGGAACGCGTATCTGTAGTTGTTTGGGCGATTGGATCATTTCTCCTCCGGACCACGGTGCCGGAGGACTTAGAATATTCGCGAGACTTTGAAAAATTTCGAAGCAAACGGACTTTTCGGCGAATATTTCGAACGCGAGGGCGACACCATGGTCGAACCGTTCGAGTAATGCGTTCGAAATGGAGCGATGAACGCGTATCTGTAGTTGTTTGGGCGATTGGGCCATTTCTCCTCCGGACCACGGTGCAGGATGACTTAGAATATTCGCGGGACTTTGAAAAATTTCGAAGCAAACGGAGTTTTCGGCGAATATTTCGAACACAAGGGCGACACCCTGGTCGAACCGTTCGAGTAATGCGTTCGAAATGTAGCGAGGAACGCGTATCTGTAGTTGTTTGGGCGATTGGACCATTTCTCCTCCGGACCACGGTGCAGGATGACTTAGAATATTCGCGGTACGTTGAAAAATTTCAAAGCTAACGGAGTTTTCGGCGAATATTTCGAAAACGTGGGCGACACCCTGGTCGAACCGTTCGCGTAATGCGTTCGAAATGTAGCGAGGAACGCGTATCTGTAGTTGTTTGGGCGATTGGATCATTTCTCCCCCGGACCACGGTGCAGGATGACTTAGAATATTCGCGGGACTTTGAAAAATTTCAAAGCAACCGGAGTTTTCTTCGAATTTCTCGAAAAGGAGGGCGACACCCTGGTCGAAACGTTCGAGTAATGCGTTCGAATTGGAGCGAGGAACGCGTATCTGTAGTTGTTTGGGCGATTCTACGATTTCGCCTCCGGACCACGGTGCCGGAGGACTTAGAATATTCGCGGACATTGAAAAATTTCGAAGCTAACGGAGTTTTCGGCGAATATCTCGAAAACGAGGGCGACACCGTGGATGAACCGTTAGAGGAATACGTTCGAAATGGAGCGAGGACCGCGTATCTGTAGTTGTTTGGGCGATTGGACGATTTCGCCTCCGGACCACGGTGCCGGAGGACTTAGAATATTCGCGGGACTTTGAAAAATTTCGAAGCAAACGGAGTTTTCGGCGAATATTTCGAACACAAGGGCGACACCCTGGTCGAACCGTTCGAGTAATGCGTTCGAAATGTAGCGAGGAACGCGTATCTGTAGTTGTTTGGGCGATTGGACCATTTCTCCTCCGGACCACGGTGCAGGATGACTTAGAATATTCGCGGTACGTTGAAAAATTTCAAAGCTAACGGAGTTTTCGGCGAATATTTCGAAAACGTGGGCGACACCCTGGTCGAACCGTTCGCGTAATGCGTTCGAAATGTAGCGAGGAACGCGTATCTTTAGTTGTTTGGGCGATTGGACCATTTCTCCTCCGGACAACGGTGCCGGAGGACTTAGAATATTCGCGGGACTTTGAAAAATTTCAAAGCAAACGGAGTTTTCTTCGAATATTTCGAACACGATGGCGACACCGTGGTCGAAACTTTCGGGTAATGCGTTTGAAATGGTGCGAGGAACGCGTATCTGTAGTTGTTTGGGCGATTGGACCATTTCTCCTCCGGACCACGGTGCAGGATGACTTAGAATATTCGCGGTACTTTGAAAAATTTCAAAGCAAACGGAATTTTCGGCGAATATTTCGAACACGAGGGCGACACCGTGGTCGAAACTTTCCGGTAATGCGTTCGAAATGGAGCGAGGACCGCGTATCTGTAGTTGTTTGGGCGATTGGACGATTTCGCCTCCGGACCCCGGTGCCGGAGGACTTAGAATATTCGCGGGACTTTGAAAAATTTCGAAGCAAACGGAGTTTTCGGCGAATATTTCGAACACTAGGGCGACACCCTGGTCGAACCGTTCGAGTAATGCGTTCGAAATGTAGCGAGGAACGCGTATCTGTAGTTGTTTGGGCGATTGGATCATTTCTCCTCCGGACCACGGTGCCGGAGGACTTAGAATATTCGCGGGACTTTGAAAAATTTCGAAGCAAACGGAGTTTTCGGCGAATATTTCGTACACAAGGGCGACACGCTGGTCGAACCGTTCGAGTAATGCGTTCGAAATGTAGCGAGGAACGCGTATCTGTAGTTGATTGGGCGATTGGATCATTTCTCCTCCGGACCACGGTGCCGGAGGACTTAGAATATTCGCGGGACTTTGAAAAATTTCGAAGCAAACGGAGTTTTCGGCGAATATTTCGTACACAAGGGCGACACGCTGGTCGAACCGTTCGAGTAATGCGTTCGAAATGTAGCGAGGAACGCGTATCTGTAGTTGTTTGGGCGATTGGACCATTTCTCCTCCCGACCACGGTGCCGGAGGACTTAGAATATTCGCGGGACTTTGAAAAATTTCGAAGCAAACGGAGTTTTCGGCGAATATTTCGAAAACGAGGGCGACACCCTGGTCGAACCGTTCGCGTAATGCGTTCGAAATGTAGCGAGGAACGCGTATCTTTAGTTGTTTGGGCGATTGGACCATTTCTCCTCCGGACAACGGTGCCGGAGGACTTAGAATATTCGCGGGACTTTGAAAAATTTCAAAGCAAACGGAGTTTTCTTCGAATATTTCGAACACGAAGGCGACACCGTGGTCGAAACTTTCGGGTAATGCGTTTGAAATGGTGCGAGGAACGCGTATCTGTAGTTGTTTGGGCGATTGGACCATTTCTCCTCCGGACCACGGTGCAGGATGACTTAGAATATTCGCGGTACATTGAAAAATTTCAAAGCAAACGGAGTTTTCGGCGAATATTTCGAACACGAGGGCGACACCGTGGTCGAAACTTTCCGGTACTGCGTTCGAAATGTAGCGAGGAACGCGTATCTGTAGTTGTTTGGGCGATTGGATCATTTCTCCTCCGGACCACGGTGCCGGAGGACTTAGAATATTCGCGGGACTTTGAAAAATTTCGAAGCAAACGGAGTTTTCGGCGAATATTTCGTACACAAGGGCGACACGCTGGTCGAACCGTTCGAGTAATGCGTTCGAAATGTAGCGAGGAACGCGTATCTGTAGTTGTTTGGGCGATTGGATCATTTCTCCTCCGGACCACGGTGCCGGAGGACTTAGAATATTCGCGGGACTTTGAAAAATTTCGAAGCAAACGGAGTTTTCGGCGAATATTTCGAACACAAGGGCGACACACTGGTCGAACCGTTCGAGTAATGCGTTCGAAATGGAGCGATGAACGCGTATCTGTAGTTGTTTGGGCGATTGGACCATTTCTCCTCCGGACCACGGTGCAGGATGACTTAGAATATTCGCGGGACTTTGATAAATTTCGAAGCAAACGGAGTTTTCGGCGAATATTTCGAACACAAGGGCGACACCCTGGTCGAACCGTTCGAGTAATGCGTTCGAAATGTAGCGAGAAACGCGTATCTGTAGTTGTTTGGGCGATTGGACGATTTCGCCTCCGGACCACGGTGCCGGAGGACTTAGAATATTCGCGGGACGTTGATAAATTTCGAAGCAAACGGAGTTTTCGGCGAATATTTCGAACACAAGGGCGACACCCTGGTCGAACCGTTCGAGTAATGCGTTCGAAATGTAGCGAGAAACGCGTATCTGTAGTTGTTTGGGCGATTGGACCATTTCTCCTCCGTACAACGGTGCCGGAGGACTTAGAATATTCGCGGGACTTTGAAAAATTTCGAAGCAAACGGAGTTTTCGGCGAATATTTCGAACACAAGGGCGACACCCTGGTCGAACCGTTCGAGTAATGCGTTCGAAATGTAGCGAGGAACGCGTATCTGTAGTTGTTTGGGCGATTGGACCATTTCTCCTCCGGACCACGGTGCCGGAGGACTTAGAATATTCGCGGACATTGAAAAATTTCGAAGCTAACGGAGTTTTCGGCGAATATCTCGAAAACGAGGGCGACACCGTGGATGAACCGTTAGAGGAATACGTTCGAAATGGAGCGAGGACCGCGTATCTGTAGTTGTTTGGGCGATTGGACGATTTCGCCTCCGGACCACGGTGCCGGAGGACTTAGAATATTCGCGGGACTTTGAAAAATTTCGAAGCAAACGGAGTTTTCGGCGAATATTTCGAACACAAGGGCGACACCCTGGTCGAACCGTTCGAGTAATGCGTTCGAAATGTAGCGAGGAACGCGTATCTGTAGTTGTTTGGGCGATTGGACCATTTCTCCTCCGGACCACGGTGCAGGATGACTTAGAATATTCGCGGTACGTTGAAAAATTTCAAAGCTAACGGAGTTTTCGGCGAATATTTCGAAAACGTGGGCGACACCCTGGTCGAACCGTTCGCGTAATGCGTTCGAAATGTAGCGAGGAACGCGTATCTTTAGTTGTTTGGGCGATTGGACCATTTCTCCTCCGGACAACGGTGCCGGAGGACTTAGAATATTCGCGGGACTTTGAAAAATTTCAAAGCAAACGGAGTTTTCTACGAATATTTCGAACACGATGGCGACACCGTGGTCGAAACTTTCGGGTAATGCGTTTGAAATGGTGCGAGGAACGCGTATCTGTAGTTGTTTGGGCGATTGGACCATTTCTCCTCCGGACCACGGTGCAGGATGACTTAGAATATTCGCGGTACTTTGAAAAATTTCAAAGCAAACGGACTTTTCGGCGAATATTTCGAACGCGAGGGCGACACCATGGTCGAACCGTTCGAGTAATGCGTTCGAAATGGAGCGATGAACGCGTATCTGTAGTTGTTTGGGCGATTGGGCCATTTCTCCTCCGGACCACGGTGCAGGATGACTTAGAATATTCGCGGGACTTTGAAAAATTTCGAAGCAAACGGAGTTTTCGGCGAATATTTCGAACACGAGGGCGACACCGTGGTCGAAACTTTCCGGTACTGCGTTCGAAATGGAGCGAGGACCGCGTATCTGTAGTTGTTTGGGCGATTGGACGATTTCGCCTCCGGACCACGGTGCCGGAGGACTTAGAATATTCGCGGACTTTGAAAAATTTCGAAGCTAACGGAGTTTTCGGCGAATATCTCGAAAACGAGGGCGACACCGTGGATGAACCGTTAGAGGAATACGTTCGAAGTGGAGCGAGGACCGCGTATCTGTAGTTGTTTGGGCGATTGGACGATTTCGCCTCCGGACCACGGTGCCGGAGGACTTAGAATATTCGCGGGACTTTGAAAAATTTCGAAGCAAACGGAGTTTTCGGCGAATATTTCGAACACAAGGGCGACACCCTGGTCGAACCGTTCGAGTAATGCGTTCGAAATGTAGCGAGGAACGCGTATCTGTAGTTGTTTGGGCGATTGGATCATTTCTCCTCCGGACCACGGTGCCGGAGGACTTAGAATATTCGCGAGACTTTGAAAAATTTCGAAGCAAACGGAGTTTTCGGCGAATATTTCGTACACAAGGGCGACACGCTGGTCGAACCGTTCGAGTAATGCGTTCGAAATGTAGCGAGGAACGCGTATCTGTAGTTGTTTGTGCGATTGGACCATTTCTCCTCCCGACCACGGTGCCGGAGGACTTAGAATATTCGCGGGACTTTGAAAAATTTCGAAGCAAACGGACTTTTCGGCGAATATTTCGAACGCGAGGGCGACACCATGGTCGAACCGTTCGAGTAATGCGTTCGAAATGGAGCGATGAACGCGTATCTGTAGTTGTTTGGGCGATTGGGCCATTTCTCCTCCGGACCACGGTGCAGGATGACTTAGAATATTCGCGGGACTTTGAAAAATTTCGAAGCAAACGGAGTTTTCGGCGAATATTTCGAACACAAGGGCGACACACTGGTCGAACCGTTCGAGTAATGCGTTCGAAATGGAGCGATGAACGCGTATCTGTAGTTGTTTGGGCGATTGGACCATTTCTCCTCCGGACCACGGTGCAGGATGACTTAGAATATTCGCGGTACGTTGAAAAATTTCAAAGCTAACGGAGGAACGTCATGGAATTGTACGTGCTTTCAGATTCAAGGAATTGTACGTGCTTTCAGATTCATGGAATTGTAAATTTCAACAGCTGATAATTATTATGCTGTAATTGTATCAAAAAAATTAAAAAAATTACGTCAAGTACATGATACAAATAAATCACAAAATATAGAAAGTAATAATAATCACAAAAAATAGAAGATAATAATATCTTTGTAAAAAGAAGTGAGATCCCCATAAAAAACTTCAAAAAAGTAAAAAAAATACGCCAAGTACATGTATGTATGTATGTATAGCTTTATTGTTTTCCCCTTGGGGTTACAATTTCTCCGCTTCTCTCCTCTCCTGCACAATAATTAACTTAACTTAACTTACTTTTACATCTTAACCCACTCTTTCGCTCCCCCTCCCCCTCGCACTCTCTCTCTCTCTCCGCACGCTCGCCTCCGCCGCCTTTCCGCCTCCTATCCTACGCTTACACTATTCCTTAACCTATCGCGTACGCCTCTTAAAAACTACGCCTTTCGCCCTCGCTTCCGCTCGCGCCCCCCGCCTTCGACTTCCATTTCCACTCTTTCGTCCCATTCCTTCTTTCGCTCCTTCCTACCTTCAACCCTCCCTCCTACCTGCCCCCTCCTCCTCCGTTCCATCTTCCCTTTCTCTCCTCCTTCCCTCTAACCCCTTCATCCACTCCTCCCCCTTCCCTCCTTCGTCCAAGATTTCCCTTATCCTCTCCCCTACCCCCATTCCGTCTCCTTCATCCCCTGTGCATCTTTCCAACACGTGCTCCCACGACTCTTCTTCCCCTCCGCACAACCTGCACCTCCTTTCCTCCTCCTCCTCCCAATACCTTCCTCCCCTCATCTCGTTCCCCAGCCTGAATCTGGCTATCCTCCTGTACCTCGATTCTCCCCATCCCGCCGCTAGGTACTTCGGGATCCCCCTAGACGCTATTTCCCTATACCACCTGTTGTACCTCGATTGTTCTATCCTTTCCCATCTCTCCTCTCCCTGCCTCCTTTCGTCCTCCTCCTCCCAACCCTCCAACCCCTCTCGCCTCCTTGCCCCTTCCCCACCTTCCCTCGCCCCTCTCCTCCTCCACTCCCTCCTCTCTCTCTCCCATGCAGACAGTTCTGGTCCCTCTTCTTTTTCCCTCTCTCTTATCTCTTCCAAACACCACCTGGCCAAATCTCCTCCCTCTCCCCTGCCCAGTTTCTCCTCGTACCTCCACGCCCTTCCTCCCGCCCACGTCCTCAGCTTTTTCCTCTTCGTCTCCTCCCTCACCATGTATCCCGGCGTCCTCCAGTCCACCCCCAACGACCACCTTTAAAATCTCTCCTGAATTTTCTCCACCTCCTCCCTTTCCTTCCATCCCCATACCTCCGCCCCGTAACCCACCACCGTCCACACCAGAGCATCGAAAAGCCACATTCTCTTTCCCCAGTCTTTCCCAAATTTCCTTTTCCCGATTCCCCAGACCTGCCGCATGACCACTCCCGCCTTTCTTACTCTGTCCCTGATGTGCGCTTCCTGGCCCCCGTTCTTCTTGAACACGTACCCGAGGTACCTAAATTCCTTGACTTCCTCAATCCTCTTTCCTTTCCACCTCCAGTCCACTTTTCTTTCTCTCCCTCCCCCCTTCCTGAACCTCACCACCTTCGACTTCTCTACGTTCACCTCCAGCCTCTTTCTCTCCATGTACCCCTCTAGTCTCCTAATCATATTTCCCATCTCCTCCTCATTTTCCGCCAATAGAACCAGGTCGTCCGCGTACGCTAAAGTGCATATCCTCCTTCCTCCTACTACTACCCCTCCCCCTCTTCCTTTCCTAATCTCCTCTTCCACATCCGCCAAAAACAGGTTGAACAGAGTCGGGCTCATTGGGCACCCTTGCCTCAACCCCTTTGCCGTCCAGAATTCCTCTCCTAGCTCCCCTCCCACCTTCACCCTGCTCGTCGTCTCCCTGTATACCTCTTTTACCCTCTCCAACAAACCCTCCCTTACCCCTCTCTTCTCCATCGCCTCCCACAGTAACCTCCTGTCCACCGTATCAAAAGCCGCACGAAGGTCTACGAAAAACACCACTAGTTTTCCTTTTTTCCCCTGTATCCTTTTGCCAATTACGTGATTTAGCACGTATATGTGGTCGATTGTGCCTCTTCCTCTCCTAAACCCCGCCTGATTCTCAGGGATCAACCCCTTCCCTTCCACCTCCTGCTCCAACCTCCCTACCAGGACCGCTACATACACCTTATATAACGTTGGCATCAGCGTTATCCCCCTATACTCTTGTACTCGCGCCCCGCTCCCTTTCTTCGCCAGTGGCACTATAATGCCCTCTCTCCACCCCTGCGGCCACCCCTCCCCTTCCCACACTCTTCTGCATATCTCCCACGCCAAATCCAAACCCCTCTCTCCCCCGTGCTTCCACGCCTCGTTCGGGATCTCGTCCCCTCCCATTGCCTTTCCTTCCTTCAGTTTCCTCACTACCCTCCTTACTTCCTCCTTGCTTATTCCCTCTTCCTCTCCCCTTCTCCTACCCCCCTCCTCTCCCATCCTAACTCTGTTTTCTACCCCTCCTAACAACCCCATAAAATAATCCTTCCACTCCTCCTTCTTTATCCTTGTGTCCACCACTTTCCTTTTCTTTCTTCCCCTGTTGACTAACTCCCACACTCTGTTTTCCGTTTTCGCTTCTACCACCTCCCTTATAATTCTCTCTCTCTCCTCCTCTTTTTTCCTTTCGCACAGCTCTTTGTACTCCCCCCTCCTTTTCTTGTACTCCTCTCTCCTCCCCCTCCCCCCTCTCCACCTCCTTAGCTCCCTTCTCACCTCCCTCTTCTTCTCCCTACATTCTACGTCCCACCACCCCTCCCTCTTCCGCCCTATCTCCCTTCCTCCCACCTCCTCCCCTTTCCTCATCACCTCTTTTATCGTACCCACCGTCTTGCTCACCAACTCCTGTATTCCCTCTCCTTCTATCACCGCACCCCCCATCCCCTTCTCAAACTCCTCCTTCATCCTTCCCGACCACCGTCCTCCTCCCACCTTCCTGTCCCTCCTTACCTTGCTTCTCTCCCCCACTCCACCCTCCTTCATCGTTACCACCAGCGGGTGATGGTCCGATTCCACCTTATCTCCTACCTCCATCCTTTCCATCCTCTCTCTCGTCCCCTCCCCCCCCCCCCCAGTACATAATCAATCACAGTATCCCCTCTTCCTCCCGTATACGTATATTCCCCCTTTTCATCCCCTTCTATGCTCCCGTTCATTATCTCCCACCCTGTCTCTTCTATCAACTTTATTAACTTCCTCCCATCTCCGTTTATCTTCCTGTCCTTCGACTTTCTTCCCCCACCTTCCTCCTCGTCCTCTCCGCCTTCTATCCTGCCACCCTGCACGCCTGTCCTCGCGTTGAAGTCCCCCCCTATTATCACCCTCCCTTCCCCCTCCTGCCCCTCCATCCACCATCTGATCCTTCCTAGTTTCCTCTCCATATCCCCGTTCACATAAACCGCTACCACTGTCCATTCCTCCTCCCCCGCCTTTACCCTCTCCACCATCAACCCTTCCTCTTCTCCCTGTCCGCGCTCCTCCTTTCCTATCATCTCTTCCCTCACTCCTATCATCATGCCTCCTATCGCTCTCCCCTTCCTATTCTTTCTCTTTGCCCATTGCACTCTCCACCTGTATCCCTCTGGCAGCCTGCGCTTCACACTGTTCCACCTCTTTTCTTCCACCCATGTTTCCATCAGGACTATCACCTCCCACTCCTCCAACCCCTTCCAGAATTCTTCATCCTTGTTTGTCGCGCCCGCTATGTTCCAGAACGCTAACCTCCACCTCTTCCCTTCCTCCCCCTGCCTCTCCCTCCCCCCTTCCTCCTCCTTCCTTCCTAGTTTTTTGTCCCCTCTCTTTCTTTACTTCTTCTTTCTGCTTCTCCCTCCTCCCTCCTCCCTCCTCCCGTCCTCCTTACTCCCCTCCCCTGTTTCCCTCTCTATCCCTCCCTTTTCTCTTCCCCTCCAGTCCCTTAACTCCTCCCTCCGCTCGTCCCAGAACCACGTTATTCCATCCACCACTATCTTCCCATAGCTTACCCTTACTCTTTTTCCCTTCGCTTCCTCCTCCTCTCCTATCCTCCTTAACCGCCACTGCATCCTCCTCTCCTTCCATGTCAGGTCGTCTTCCAACCTCTCCTTCCTTCCCCTTAATTTTCCTTTGTTCCTCATAACCTCCCTCTTCGCCTCCATATTCACCATCCTCACCTCCAGCATCACTTCTTTCCTCTCTTGCCTTCCTCCTCCTAGCTCCTTTGCTCCCTCTATTCCCCCCTCTACTCCTACTATCGCCAATATTTCTTTTGCCCTCTGCATCGCCGATCCTTCCCTGCCTACCCCCTTTACTATCACGTTCTTTCTCTTCCCTTCTCTCTCTTTCATCTCCAATTTTCTTTCCACCTCCTGCACCCTTGCTTCCCACTCTTCCCCTCCGCTCTCCCGCCCTGCTCTTTCTCCACGTTCTCCCTTGTCTCTATCCATCCCCTCCCTTCCTCTCCAAGTCTCTATAGCCACAAGCCTCTCCTCCACTTTTCTTATCCTCCCCTCCTCTAGCTCCGCCTCCCCCATCCTTTTTTCCAACCTTGTCATTCTATCCTTCATTTCCTCCTTCTCTCTTCTCCGCCTATCCTCCCACTCTTCCATCTTCCCTCTAATTTTTTCCATCTCCTCCTTCGCCTCCCTCCCCTGCTCCTTCACTTCCTTTAAATCCTTCCTCATCTCTTCCCTCATACTCCTAATCAGACCCTCCAGCGCATCTTGATCGCCCGCCCTTTTCTCCTCCGGTGATCTCTGCACCTTCCTGCTCTTCATAAACGCCTCTTCCCCCTCTCCCCCTTCACCTCTCCTCTCCTCATCCTTCTCTCTTTTCCTCTTCCACATCTCTGCTATCTCTATTACATTTCCTCCACTCATACTCCTTTCCCTCGTCAATTTCTCCGCATTTGTCTTCCTGCCTCTCCTTCTCGCCTCTTCCTCCCCCTTTTCTTCTCCCCTCTTCTCTCCTATCGCCCTTTCACTTCCCTTGTCCTCACCCTTTTCTCCCTCTTTCCCTCCCGCCATTTCTTCCTAACTCTCTTGCTTATCCACTTTCCCTGCGCTACCTTCCTTACCCACTACTCCGCTATTACCTTCACTCTCAACCGCCCGATGTCACTACTTTCCACTTTCTCTCGACACTTTGCCGCGCTTTCTTCTCCCGCTCTATTCCTCCTTGCCTTGCCTTAACCTCAAAACCCCAAAACCTCCTGCCTGTTTTCCCCTTCACACTTACGCCCCTTTTCTCCGCCCTTTCTCTCCCTTCACTCCCTGCTCCCCTCCTCCTCCTCTTCTCCCTTTTCACTCCCTACTCGCCCTACACACGCCTTTTCTGCTTCCTACACTCGCACCGCTCACTCGCACGTCTTGCCACTTTCACACCGGAAATGGAAGTCTACACCAAGTACATGAAAACATGAAAATCACAAAAAATAGAAAATAATAATTACAAAATTAAAAAAAGATGTGAAATCAAAATGAGCTGCTAGTACATAAAGATACTTTCCAACTGCGCTTTAGATGACACAACTACATATGCACAGCTAAAATTCCATTACACATAATGGCTATTTATACAAAGAAAAAATGTATTAAATAATAATATGCAGATACATTTTTATACAAATAAATATTTTAATACGAATAAATATTTGATTCAAAATACTTGGCGCTGCGCAACCGAAAAAATGTTAATTGCCTTAGTATTAATAATTTACAACTGCATTACAATATAAAAAACATATACATACACATGTTAGAATCGCAGTCAGATTTATTCTACGTATATTTAATTATAATACCATGTGTAGCATATGCACACGCACACACACACGCGCGCGCGCGCACACACACACGTACAAGAAAGAAAGAAAAAGATTAATGCAATTTATTACATATTTATTGAGTTTAGCAACACCAATTCGGGGCGCAGCGCCAAGTATTTTGAATCAAATATTTATTCGTATTAAAATATTTATTTGTATAAAAATATATCTGCATATTATTATTTAATACATTTTTTCTTTGTATAAATAGCCATTATGTGTAATGGAATTTTAGCTGTGCATATGTAGTTGTGTCATCTAAAGCGCAGTTGGAAAGCATCTTTATGTACTAGCAGCTCATTTTGATTTCACATCTTTTTTTAATTTTGTAATTATTATTTTCTATTTTTTGTGATTTTCATGTTTTCATGTACTTGGCGTATTTTTTTACTTTTTTGAAGTTTTTTATGGTATAATTTAGGCGATTATATTATATATATATATAATATAAATGCAGGAGTCGGAGTCGGGATCGTTAAATTATTAATTTAAAAATATATGATTTAAATTATCTGTACAGATTATTTAAAACATAAATTTTGTAAATTTAAATTAAAATTTCAATTTTATAGCTAATATTAATTTACAACAAAATTAATTTTTAATATCTTTAATCTGCAAAATTTATTAATTTATGTTTTTATGTTATGCTAAATAGTGTTTTCTACAAATTAGATCAACAGATACTGGCTTTATTGCAGTGCAGTGTTGCCAGATTGGGCGATTTATCGCCAATTGGGCTACTTTTGAAACAAAATTGCGACGGCTATTTTGAAGAAATCGCAAGTCGCAAATTGGGCGATTTTAAAGAAATCATTGGCGATTTCAAATTCTGGTACTAATTAGAAGAAATTCAGTGCAATTTAATATTTCAATACACGTTTCTCTGGGTTTGGTGATGAATATTTATTATGTTGGTAAATTGTATGTTTTAACATTTTATGTTGGTAGCCGAATTTGTGATTGAGTATGTATTTTCTTCCCCTAAATTACTAAAGAATTCTGACATTCCGTTTACGGTTATTTCATACATTTCATATTCATACATATAAAATAATAATGGGAAAATGGGCAAAATACAATAAAAAAACACAAGAAAGAATGGGAACAGGAAGCTTCTTTTCCTAGTAAGTTTGTGATAAGTCAATTTATGTATTTTCAGTGGGTATGTTAGATTGATATAAATTATTGTTTGCGAATGATTATAGTTTTATTTTTTTTTTATTTTCGTTAAAAACACCTTCAATATTTTCTCACTGGGATTGGCAGCACTGTCGCAACTTTGGGCGATTTTGGGCGACTTTAGACAACTCGGTTGGCGACAACTCTTGTAAAAAATCTGGCAACACTGCAATGCAGTGCTTCGTCATTACTGAGTTCTTTAAGATTATGTTAAAGAAAAATTATTGGATTCGGTCAAGATTTGTGCTGTCGGGCGATTTTTGTCGCGAATCTCACACCGTTGCGACGGTGTGGGTTTACGACCCTGTCGTTTAGTGTTCCGGTAATACGGGAGACCGGGGCTAGTTGTGACATTTTCAGTTTTGTATTTTTAATTTTTGTTGCATTCCATATTCAATACTATTAATGACTCTCACTTAAAGTACGTACTTTCCACTACAGATGACCGCTATTGCATGTAATTAAACGAAAATCATAAACGATATATGAATTTTCGCATCGCTCTCAATTGTCACCTTCCAGGGTCCGCTTCGTTTGGGATAATTAAGAACACAACATAAAGGAAAAATACAGAACACAATATAACGGCTTTAAATATAAAATTTGAAAATAGAATAAAGAGCGTCCTTTACGTTAATCCGTATATTGTTTTGTTAGGGGATGGTAGGTATAGGTCCAGGGTAATTTCGCACCCGTACCCACCGTTGCCCACTGTCGAAATGCGGGACAATGCAGGGCCATTGTGAAATGGCAACACCGCCTCACGGACGCATTCCACTACAACCATGCACCGGCCCAGCGGAGATCTGCCAGCGACCGCTGGACAAGAGTGATGCCCGAGCTTCGAAAATTTTAGCGTCGCAAAGAGCTAGGTATTGTGAATTTCCCGGCCCAGGTATTCGAGCCGCGCGCTCCGCTTTTATGATCGGTTTACCACTCACACCCCAGATTACAGTAATGAGATTTGAAAATAATGTCAACTGATGGTGTACTCGTCTCAATTTAAACAATTTCACCTGCTTGTAAAAACCACAATAAGGGCGCATCGTTCCAAAAAATGACATTAACGGAAGCCGGTATACACGTGGTATTGAGTAGCTACAACATTCAAACACAAAAGTTCTAGAAAAAAAATTCAAACACCGCTACAATCAAAGACACGTCCCATTAGTTACCTCTTACGTCTGATCTAGGAATGCACCGCATTAACGATAAAATCATAAAAAATAAAACCAGAACAATAAATTCTGAGGTCTGCAGAACTAACACATAATTGAATAAATATTTAATTTCTCAATTTATGAAAGTAATGATATAGACACAACTAGCCTATTGTTTATCAACACCACGAATTTTAAAAACAGCGTTAAATACATTATCAAATAAACAGTTTGTAAAAGCTTTTTAAACAATTATGGTTAAAAAATTGATAAAAGAAAAATTAAGTAAACGTAAAATATGCTAAATTATCCATCATTAAGAGGGAATAATTTTTCCTCATTTTTCGGCGCAAATTGCATTCCGATATCTCTTATAGTTCAAAAGTTATATGAAAAAGGCCCCAAATTTTTCAACCCGGGCCGGGAATTTCTGAACAGTTCTTTGCAACGTTAATATAAAAGAGACCAGCCCAAAATTCTCGAAGCTCAGACATCACTGCTGTCTAGCGGTAAAGAATTTAAAGCCTACTTCGTTAAAAATTTTCCGATTTACATGATATTTTGTCCTTTTAATCGGGAGAATGCCGGGAATTGATCGATGTTACTTTCAGATCGATACGACGAAAAATAAAGAACTTTAATTTCTGTAAAATTGGTGACACGCGGCGGGGCGACCGTAGAAACATCTCAGGACAGACGTCTTAAAGGCGTCTTAACACAGTCGTATAAAAGACATCCTGTTACAGACGCTGTAAGGACGTCTTAAAGACGTCTGTACACAGACGTCTTAGAAATGTCTCCGCGCAGTCGTCTTTAAGACGTCTTAACTCAGTCGTTTAAAAGACGTCCTGGTACAGACATCTTAATGGCGTCTTAACATAGTCGTATAAAAGACATCCTGTTACAGACGCTTTAAGGGCGTCTTAAAGACGTCTGTCGACAGACGTCTTAGAAATGTCTCCGCGCAGACGTCTTTAAGACGTCTTAACTCAGTCGTTTAAAAGACATCCTGGTACAGACGTCTTAAGGACGTCTTAAAAACGTCTGTAGACAGATGTCTTCGAAATGTCTGCGCGCAGACGTCTTAAAGACGTCTTAATATGGTCTAAGACGTTCAGACCAAAAACAGACGTGAAATGGACGTCTTAAAGACGTCGTGTGCTATTTAGGCAACGTGTTTGAACTTCGTTGTTTGCATAGCATGTATGGCAGCCACTCGATGTACTGGCTTTTGTCACATTCACCTGGGAAATGAAAGATAACAACTCCAAATGATTCGCATTGCCAATCCCGTCTGTACTACCGATAACACGTTTATTTTCTGAGCTCAGTTACAATAGTTACAATTAATATTTCAATCTTTAAGTCGTTGAAGATTATAAGAATACCGAATATTTGCATAATTGGAGTTCAAGTTATTTAAACACGAACGCGCGACTCCGAGCAGAGCGGTTCTGCGTTCCACGGGCATCGACCCAGCCCTTAGATTTTAGAACCATCGCCAGGTTGCAAGATCACGCCACATACCACACGTTAGTTTGCCAATTCTGACCCTCAGATGGCGCAGTTGGCTGTGCGAAGTAGAGAACTAAAGAGGTGAGTATTCTTATCCGCCATTTTGGGTCCTCTGGAGAGAGAAGATTAATGAGTACCCGCCTTTTTGATTATTGTCAAATTCGCTTTATAAACCAAATATAAACTTAAATGTAATAAAATACTCTAATAATATGTCGTAGTAGAGTCGGCTGCGCTGCTGCCCATCTAATGTCAGATTGCAGACACCTGGTTATCAGGGCCTTTACTTCTTCCAAACTGTGCCCCTGCCAGTCCCATTCTTCTTTCTTCTTTTTTCTTCTTCCTTTATGGAAAATCAGCACCTTCGATTTCCATATAGAATTAACAAGTTCTATTCTGTATCCAAAATTGTTGTGGATAATGTTTACCTCGTAGGAGCCTTATACTGATGGACCATGGTCCAATTTATTGATAAACGCTTTGAAATGTTTTGATTCTACTATGCTAAGAGGTATATTACAGCCACAAATGAAATTGACTAGTATTTGACCAATCTTTCCTTTCCTAAATTAAAAATAGTCTTTTTATTAACATTATTTTTAATTCAAACAAATTATATTTATTATTCTATATGCATTTCTTTTACTTAACCTAGGATAGATGTCCCAATTACCGTGCCCTGTACCTACAGGGTGATTGGCACGAAACGCCTGATCCGCCTCGCAACCGTGACGAGGTCAACCCAAACCCCCGTGGTGTCTCTCCGAAGGCTTTTGACCCTCGGAAGGGTTGGAGTACCTATTAGGAAGTGAGAAATCTTCGAATTCCTCATTTCTCATCAGATCTGTGCGAAAGTGACGCCAATGAATTCCTGGCGTTCCGTCGATTAAAATCATACCAAACATCATGCAAATCGGACTACTTTGACACAAGCTATTTGTGTTCCTTATGTAAAACTTTTACATAGGGAATACAAATAGCTTGTGTCAAAGTAGTCCGATTTGCATGATGTTTGGTATGATTTTAATCGACGGAACGCCAGGAATTCATTGGCGTCGCTTTCGCACAGATCTGATGAGAAATGAGGAATTCGAAGATTTCTCACTTCTTAAGAGGTACTCCAACCCCTTCGAGGGTCGAAAACCATAGCTTCGGAGAGACACCACGGGAGGTTGACCTCGTCACGGTTGCGAGGCGGATCAGGCGTTTCGTGCCAATCAGCCTGTATTACCGTGCCTTTATATTTAAAGAAGCCGTACAAAAAAACTCGCACACATAACTAAGAAAATAAATTTTTTTAATTAAATTATACTATTAATGATTGTGTTACAAATAGTGATGGCTAGAACCGTGATTTGTGACTCACGAGTGATCCGATCACGTTCGTTCCCAATCACGGTGATTTTTCATAGTGATCCGTGATTTTCGTGATGGCGTCTGATTGGTACAAGCAGAACAGTGATCCGTGATCGCTTCGGATTGGTGCAGGCGCAACAGTGATCCGTGATAGCCTCTGATTGGTGCAGGCAGAACAGTGGTCGCTTCTGATTGGTGGAAAGTATAATTGTTCTTTGCACGCGCCACATAACCCCAAATTCTATTATCTTTCGAAACATTGTCAAGTCCTCACTGTTCTTATAGAATCTCAGTTGTATATTTTGAACCAATGTAATCGTTCTTGATCTATTTAAATTAACGAATATTTCTTCACTTTAGTTAAAAAGTATCATGTATATGTTAATACTTTAGCCAATCAAATCAGTGCGCGCATATATTGACTATTTATGAATGAATATTATTATTATTATTATTATTATTATTATTATTATTATTATTAAGCGTTTTTATTGCATAACAAAAGCAGAGGACGGCAGAGAGAAGGTAACATAGACGACAGGAAAGGCGAAGTTCAGTCCGAGACTGTTTTTCAACTTAACCTAATATTCTATACCCACACAGCACACAACATCCCAAGGACGTCTGTTTTTGGTCCGTTCTAGGATTGTAGGTCTGAATGTCCCGATTGATAACAAAACGTCCCCGGGACGTCTGTGGACGACTCTGGGATGTCTATAGACGGTTTCGGGACCTTTTTGGGACATTGTGTAACTACAGTGGCGCCATCTGTACAATGTCCTAAAGACGTCTTGGGGATGCGTATGGGACGTGTCTATTACACCCTTAGAGCATATACTATAGAGGTCTCATTGAAAGCTTGAAACTGTCGCCAACATGGTATGAGAGAGAGAGACGTGCGAGCGAGAGAAGTATATGTCCTATTCGACCGTAATGCGCAAGCGCCGATATCGTGCGAGAGAGAAACACATCTTGCGAGCGAGAGAAGTATATTACAGCCGATTGTTCCCCTATATTTTTCTCGCTCGCACATGTCTTTCTCTTTCGCACGATATCGGCGCATGCACATATCGGTCGAATAGGACATATACTTCTCTTTTTCTCTCTCTCGCGTGATGTTGCCCGACAGTTTCGAGGCAGTCACTCTGAGGCAATGATACCTCCATGTATATATGCTCTAAGATTACACCATGGGTACGTGTCTTTGCGGGGTGTATATTTCCTCAAGCTCCACCAAAGGGCGACGCGGCTCGAGAATTTCTCGCCGGTGATCGTGGGCCCAGTTAGTATATATACAAGTTCCGTCGCAGTCCTTCTTTCCTTTTCTAATGTGGTGACCCACTGCATAGACGGTCCAGTTAGATCACCTAATTTATCGATAAATAGATCTTAATTACGTCTTTTGAATGCCTGTTTCAGTCCTAATCCAGGCCTGTTTAAGATGTCCCAAAGACGTCTTTTGAATGCCTGTTTCAGTCCTAATCCAGGCCTGTTTAAGATGTCCCAAAGACGTCGTTTAAACGTTTGTTCAGTCCGAATCCAGGCGCTTTAAAAGTCATAGCCGGGACGACTGTTTTGGTAACATTCGTCATTCAGAGGACGTACGTAAGCCGTTCGTGGGACATTCGGGACGTCCCCGGGACGTTTTGGGGACGATAGTGTGCTGTGTGGGTATATTCGCTGAATTAGCACGTTTTGACTGTAACATCAGCTCTATGGGCGGTATTCATAAACGTGTCTTAAGATTAAGCAAATGCTTAAGCATTCGGCATCCTTTACTATTCTACTAGGTTAGTAGAGGATGCCGCATGTTTAAGCATTTGCTTAATCTTAAGACACGTTTATGAATACCGCCCTATTAAAGTATTTCATAAAAAATAATTCAATTAAGATCAAGAATTACGATTATAGTACACAATTCATTCAAGTTAAAAAAATGACCATCACGGTCGTGATTTAACTTCAATCACGACCGTGATCGTGAATTTGCGATCACTGCGATAAATCACTGTTAGTGATTTTGCACTCCATCTCTAGACTTACAAACGAGTAGGTTGCATTTTTAAACAATTAACCCTTAACTGGCGTCGTGAAGCAGTGTTACATAAATAGAGTTGTGGGTCCAATGGACCCACTCGAGTATCAAAAATAAAAGTTTTACTTACACAAGACGCACGTCCGCTCGTCAGCACGTGTATTCCCCGACTGCAGGAAGGGACTGGAGTGGAGAGGGCAGTGCGACGTGCGTAACGCTTTTGTTTCCGATTTACAAATGTTAGGTTGGTCCATTGGACCCCACGACGCCTCTTAAGGGTTAAAGCTTCTTTAAATATAAAGGCATGGTAATAGGTACAGGGTACGGTATTTGGGACATCTACCCTATCAATATCCATTTTTCGTCAGTCTAACTTAATTTAATTTAATTTTTTAATCAGAATTATAATTATTAATAAATTGGCACTCTTCATAACCTGTTAGAGCACTAAAGAGGTGAGTATTCCTATCCGCCATTTTGGGTCCTCTGGAGAGTGAAGATTATTGAGTACCCGCCTTTTTGAGTATTGTCAAATTCGCTTTATAAACCAAATATAAACTTAAATGTAATAAAATACTCTAATAATGTGTCGTGCTAACATGTATCAACATCAGTAATGCGTATTTTGTTTATAAAGTGAATCTGACAATACATAAAAAGGCGGGTACTCAATAATTTTCTCTCTCCAGAGGACCCAAAATGGCGGATAGGAATACTCACTTAGTGCTCTAAACCTATGCGAAAAATGTTTTATAGGTTAATTATTTTCATTCCAGTGCTATACAATATTTACGACTTTTATGACATTTAAGACACGAGGTGTGTATAAAACAGAAATTTTGTGTCTTTACCCATATCTACTGTCCACCCACTGGTAGTGATCCTCTAGGGAGTGATCGGTATAACCGCAGCCATTTCGGGTAAAACCGGAAATAACATAACCTAAACATTTATTAAATCGTCTGTTCTCCAAGCTGATTGTTTATCTATCTCTTTCTATCCGTATTTCTATCTCTTTCTTTTTTATAGTTTCTTTCTTTGTCTACTTCCGCTTTTGACCGAAATGGCGGCAACCAATCAGCGACGATACACGTTGTTCCGATCACTCTCTAGAGGATCACTACACGCACCCTTAGACCATATATACTCATAGACACGGCCCGCTCTATATGCATCCACGAGCCGAAGTGAAGCCAAGATAACGGGCAAAAGTGACGTCACTTGTGGGCAAAAGATAATTCAAAATGGTGGTTACTGCACATTGCATCAGGTCTAAGGTTAGATCGATCCATCTTCAAATAAAATAATTATGATTATATCCCAACACTATACCTATTTTTTCTTACTACTACATTTAACCACATGAGCATTTCCGGAAATATTTTTAAATTGCTTTGAATATAAGAGCTTCCATTATTTTGCCCACATGTGACGTCACGTAGATGATTTTATCTTTGCGTCAAGGCAGTTATCTGGAGCCGCGTCTATGAGTATATATGGTCTAAGCACGCACCCATTACCACCACTGCTGTAGGTGTTTCCCCCTCCATCACTGCAATTAATCGCTCCGTCCCACTCCGTCCCGGCAAACAACCTTCACAGGTAGCGAATGATATTGTTTTAATATTAGTAAAGATTTATCTTCAAACTTATAGTAATGACGCTCGATGATTCGTGGCACGTAATTAGGACTGCTGCTGCAGACAACAAACACGAGTTGGTACTGTCAGGTCCAACAATTTCTGAATTAATTGAAAAAAGGGGCTTCGACAAGTCTTTGTTTAACCTGCAACATTTAAACTACTTAAACATAACGCAAACGTGTTTGCAAGAAGTACCGGAAGAAATTGAGAAATTACAGAATCTCACGAGTTTAGTACTACATTCGAATGCAATTTCGAAAATTCCTAGCGCTATTAACAAATTAGAAAAGCTGAAGGTTTTCGATTGCTCCAGGAATAAGTTGACTTCTTTGCCAGAAGAAATTGGAAATCTTCCACAGTTAATCACAATGAATTTGAGCTCAAATCTTTTGAATTCTTTACCTAAGCAAATTGATAATATTCAATTAAGCATTTTGAATTTATCGAATAATCGGTTTGAATCCTTTCCTGATGTATGTTATGTGGAACTAATTCATCTTTCTGAAATTTATGTGAATGGTAATCAAATAAAAGAAATTCCAGTGACAATAAATCTATTACCATCTCTGAAAATATTAAATGTAACGGACAATTTGATATCAGGTAATGTTCATGACATAAAGTTAAGAATATTTTTTACAAGTTTGTTATATCCATTTATATTTTGTTATATTAGAAATGTACCTAAATGAAAGCTTATGTTGCAGTTGTACCAGGTGAAATTGCTGATTGTGTTAAACTAAAGGAATTTCATTTAAAAGGAAACACATTGGCAGATAAAAGACTTTCGAAGTTGATCGATCAATGTCGTACTAAACAAATAGTTGAATATGTCAAGTTACATTGTCCTAGAAGCAATGGTTCTATTAGTTTGAATAATAAAACAAAGAAAGGAAAAAAAGCACAAAAGTTATCAGAATCTGAAAATGTTGCTAACACAGTAGACACTTTAACACACAAGTTAAAAGTATTAAAAATAACAAATGATACGCCAGTAATTAAAGTTACAAAGCATGTGAAAAACATCCGACCTTATATTGCAGCTTGCATTGTTAAAAATATGAAGTTTACAGATGACAGTTTTAAGAAATTCATTCAACTTCAAACGAAATTACATGATGGATTATGTGAGAAAAGAAATGCAGCTACTATTGCTACACATGATTTAAAATTAGTCAGTTCTGGTAAATACAACAAAATTTAAAATAATTAATACTACTGTCACATCTTGCAAATATATATTTCATTAATACCATATGTAATCACATGTAATATGACTATTAGGTGACTTAACATATACAGCAAAGCTACCAATGGAATTAGAAATTAAACCACTAATGCGTAATACAATTTACACTGGTGCAGCATTATTCCAACAATTACAAACAGAAGCTGATAATTTGAGGAAAGAGAAGAAACGTAATGTTTATTCTGGTATTCACAAGTATCTTTACCTACTGGAAGGTAAACCTCTATTTCCATGTTTATTGGATGCTTCAGAGCAAGTGATATCATTTCCACCAATAACTAATAGTGATATTACAAAAATGTCAGTAAATACCGAAACAATGTTGTTAGAAGTAACCAGCCCTATATCGTATCAGACTTGCAGGTAAAATTACAATTTCTTAATAATTATTACTTACACTCGTTCTGTGTTTGTAGTAAGTTGTACTAGTATTAACATGAACGGGTATTAACCATCAATTCATCCATCATCTATCCATCTATGGCATAATTTTTGTTGTAACAGAAACGTACTGGACCAGGTTTTAAAAGAAATAATCACCCTTGGATTTGGATGTCCTTCTGAAAAAGAAAGTGTTTCCAACTTTCACAATTTAGTTGTAGAACAAGTAAAAATAGTTGATATAGATGGTAATATGAAACTGTTGTATCCTTCAAGAGCAGATTTAAATTTTGCAGAGAATTTAATAAGTGTATTGAGAGAATAGTAAACCACTGTGAGTAGTTCAAATGTATTTTACTTTGGTTTGAGCAGTATCTTTTTTAACATCTTTTCATTACAATTTTCTTTAATTACAAATTGTTAACGCACCAATTGTGTTAACATACCAATGTTTGTGATGACTTTGTGAAAGCATTCAAAGATATTATAAATGCAGTGTATATAATACATAGTTTATACAAAACCTTTTGCCATATGTAAATGTATATTTTATATTGTTTATGAGACACTATTTTTGTACTAAAAACTTAATGCTATACATAACGACAATACTGTTTTCTTAATCTTATAAACATTGGTAAAGTAAAAATAAATATAAAAGAATCTTCATAATTACATTTGAACTTCATAGATCTTAAACATATTATGTACTGAGACGAAAATCCATCGCTAAAAATTTAAAAACTAACATTACCTATATATATAAAATATAAACACGAATAAACATGTAAATAGTTGTGTTCAAAAATTCTCATTGGAATGCAGCATTAACATGTAACTGTTGGTTGCGTTCCAAAAATAATATGCAATTCGACCATGAAAAATACAAATCGTGCAATTCTATTGAACTACAAACATATATGGCTTGCTTTATAGTTTTTGCGCTTGTGCTCATATGATTGTCTTATACAGAATATAGCGCTTACCCGCAAGTTCAAATATTAATGAAAAATTACCATATCACCTATATTATGCCTGGGATTTAAGTGAACGCAGCGGCCGATTTTCAGTGGCAACGCCTCCTTTCTCCCGCCGCGCGTCTTGGCCCTCGCGGCGGCCTAGCAGCTAAGAGCGTCTCAGGTCTGTACCACATGAACTGCGCGTGGCGCGTTGACAAAACAAAAATGCATCGACAATTGTGCTCTCTCGGACGATGTGGAAACCTACCTTGGATACAATGTCACCCTAATACGCCATGCGCGGTTCACGTGGTACGGGCTTGAGACGCTCTTACCTGCTTGGCCGCCGCGGGGACCAAGACGCGCGGCGGGAGAAAGGAGGCGTTGCCTCTGAAAATCGGCCGCTGTGTTCACTTAAATCCCAGGCTTGCTTGACCTATATTGTAGCTGTTGGATTGCGAATCGACTCGTAGCACACTGGTGAAAAATTCTCATCTGTTTTCATAAATATTGTACTTCATTACGTGTATCGCAATACAAATATGTACATACCCACACAGCACACAACCGTCCTCAAAGTGTCCCAGGAACGTCCGGCCCAGTCGTTCGGGATGTCCCGAATTTCCCACGAACGTCCCCTGAACGACGAATATTACAAAAAAAGTGGTCCCGGGTACGTCTTTTAAGCGCATAGATTAGGACTGAAACGGGCGTTCAAAAGACGTAATTAAGACCTATTTATCGATAAATTAGGACTTAGGTCAAATGCAGCTCTTAAAAAACCGCAAGTAGGGCATATTTAAGATATTTATCGATACCGATTAATTATAATATAAATTTGATGAAACAAAGGGTTGTCAAAACGGAATGAAAATTATTAAAAATTCATTTCTATTTACTACATTTATTTACTTAAAATTTGACTACAGTTGTTTATATTAACAGACAAAAAAAGGATGAGGTTCTCAATTCGACACGTATATATTTTTTTTATCATTGCTATTATTACATGTCTTGCTTTGTAAAATATATCATTCGATCGTGTATTTAAAAATATTTAAGAGCTATACTTATACCCAGATAGCACAGGACGTATTGTATGTATGTATGTATGTATAGTTTATTGTCCCTCTCGGGGTTACAATCTTTCGTACAAAAGTCCCTTATCCTCACTATCCTTCTCCGCTTAATTCTAACCTTATATTCTATCTTACACTTAGCCTTATCCTATTTCTTATCTCTACTCTTAAAACTACTCTCTATTTACAATATTTACAAGTCAACCTAATTACATATTTACATAAGAGAGAGAGAGAGAGAGAGATCGATCGCAATATCCCCTCCGCCACCGCCTTTCCGCTCCTTGTCTATTTCCCCCCGTTCCTGCCCTCCCCCGTTATTACCCCTACCCTCCACCTTCTACTTCTACTTCTTGGGATTCCGTTTCCCCTTTCACCCCCTCTTCGCTTCTCCTTTCCATTCCTCTTACTCTCTTTCCTTATTCTCTCCTTTCATTCCCACTCATCTCACTTCTCTCCTTCTCTCCACCTCTCTCATCCACCCCTCCCCCTCCCCCTCATCACCCAAAATCCTTCCCACATTCTCCTGCCAACCCCCACCCTCCTCTCCCGTTCTCCAACACCTCTCCCAAATAGAGCTGTTGTTTTCGCCCGGGTACCCGAGTACCCGGGTACCCGTGAGACACCCGGGTAGACAAAATTACCCGGGTACCCGTGAGATACCCGGGTAGACAAAAATTACCCGACTACCCGGATACCCGTGAGACACCCGAGTAATTCTGATTTGACAGCCGATCGTCTTTTAACTTTCGATCATTTTCGGCTAACATCACTAATGAACGGAATAAACTTCAAGCAATTAAATGTGATATTGTCTGCGCGTTATGATTATGTAGGGCGCCTTTTATCGATGGTCACAGATATCGAGGACGCTGTATCAAGCTCCTGTTCAATTTTCTTCCGTTTCTCTCCATATAACAATTCCAAGTTTGCAAACGTTTGAAAAGAGTTTTGGGGCACAGGCATCGATAATCGGCATTCACCACGGTCATAAAATCTTTAAAATCCGCACTATTGCTAAATGAAATAGACAGTATGTTTGCCGGAACTACCCTTGTCAGTGCTTAAGTTATCTCCTCCTCTCATTTCGCCAAAAATTAGCTCCTCTATACCTTATTGGGTACACAATCACTATTATCACCTCTCATAGATTAATTTCGACAGTTTAATCTGGCACAGGTCATAAACCACATAATTCTTATTTTCGGAGTTTGGGCAGCGTTAAATACGTTAACACGAAATTACCCAGCTTTTACAGTGAGCCATAATCAAATAAATTAATCTATAAATAATTGTCAGTACTTATTAACTGAAAAACTAATTACTCTATATTCAATACATAAACGATTAACAAGATACAAACCAGAAATATGATTACACCACTGCAAATAGTACAAAGGTTATTATTAAAGTAACAATAATTCCTGTTCACTGACTAACTAAATTAACTAATATCAATTATATATAGTAACGCAATTAACGAGAATAATAAAAATAAACATACAACAAAACAAACAATAGGAACAATTTAACTTAATTGGAAGTTTGGAAATCTTGGAACGGAATTTCTGGATGGTCCGATTCGCCCCAAGTTTCGGGTCAAATCGGACATTTCTCACTTTTTCGTTTTTTCTTTATAAATGAAAGATTTTATGTTTAGTTTCAATTTTTATATATTCAAATTGAAGCCAAGGGTGTACTGGTTACGAATATATAATAAAATATTAGTTTTTTTTTAATGATTAACTATTGTCTTTTTACCGCCAAACAAAGTCAGCCAGCCGCTGACTTGCGGCCCGCCTGAACATTTATGTACATCTTTTGAACTGTAAAAGATATCAGAATGAATTTTTTGCCACAAAATAGGATAAACTTATCCCTTTCTAAATTTGTATAAATATAATTTGCGTGTGAGCAACTATTCAATGCATGTATTTAATAATGAAACATAAAAAGTTTGTAAAACTCATATCAAACAAATACACGTGTTGTTTTACTTATTTCGGAAATAAATTTTTTCATCTTAAATATCATAAAAGTTGGCGGTCTCCTTCACGGGAAGCCGCTAAACAGATCTAGCCCCGACAAACTCCGATTAACGATGCGAACGAAAACCCAGAACGAGTGCATTTTCCTAGGATTTTCCGAGTTCTGCCATCGACTGACGGAGTTGGTTGGGATTAGATAAGACTGATTCCTCTCCTCTTAAGTTAATAGGGGCAGGCACTGTAATAGGGCAAACTACCCTATTGTAGGTGCAAAGAACGTCGACATTTTATGTATCAGAGTCATAATTTCATAACCATAATGCGCAGACAATATCACATTTAATTGCTTGAAGTTTATTCCGTTCATTAGTGATGTTAACCGAAAATGATCGAAAGTCAAAAGACGATCGGCTGTCAAATCAGAATTACTCGGGTATCTCACGGGTATCCGGGTAGTCGGGTAATTTTTGTCTACCCGGGTATCTCACGGGTACCCGCCGGGTACCCGAGTACCCGACGGGTCGGGTAGTAACAGCTCTACTCCCAAACATGCTCCCATGTCTCTTCTTCACTCCTACACACTCTACATTCCCTCCTCCCTTCTGTTTCCCAGTGCGACCCTTCCCGTACTTCATTCCCCAGCCTAAACCTAATCACCCTTTTCCATCTGCTCTCCCCCCAACCTTTTTGTAGGTATCCCGGAATTCCCTCCCCCTTTACCATCCCATACCACCTGTTCACCCTTGACTCCCTAATCCTCTCCCACCTCTCGTCCCTCTGCTGATCCCTGTCCTTTTCCTCTATCTCCCCCCACTCCGTATCTCTACTCACTCCCCACCTGCACATGAACCCTCTCCTTTCCTTCTCCCATCCTGACTTCTCTCTATCAGTCCGTTCCCTCGCCTCCATTTCCTCCCAACACCTCATTGCTAACTCTCCCGCCCGCCCTTCCCTCAGCTTGCCCTCGAACCTCCACGCCCTTTTTCCTGCCCTCGTCCTCCACTTATCCCTCTGCACCTCCTCCCTCACCATGTATCCCGGCGTCCACCAGTCCACCCCCATTGTCCACCTTATGCTCCTTTCCTGCCCTTTTTCAATCCTTTCTCTCTCTTTCCACCCCCAAATCTCCCCTCCGAACCCCATTACTGGCCATACCAGCAGGTCCACTAGCCTCAACCTCCTGGCCCAATTGTCCTTAAACCTCCTCTTACCTATCCCCCATATCTGCCTCAACTGCCGCCGCCTTCCTTACCCTGTCTCTTACCTGCGCTTCCTGCCCACCGTTTCTTTGCAGCACATACCCCAGGTACTTCATCTCCTTCACCTCCTCTACCCTCATCCCTTTCCAATACCACCATGCCCTCTTCATCCTCCCTCCCCCTTTCCTGAACCTCATCACCTTCGTCTTTTCCACGTTCAACTCCAGCTTTTTCCTCTCCAGATACCCTTCTAACCCCGCCATCATCTCCCTCATCCCCTCTTCTTCCTCCGCCATCAACACCATGTCGTCCGCGTAGGCCAGCGTGTACACCTTTTCCCCTCCTACCTTCACTCCTCCCCACCCTCTTCTCCTAAACACCTCCTCCAAATCCGCTATCACTATGTTAAACAGCATCGGGCTCAGACGGCAGCCTTGCCTTACCCCCTTCGCTGTCCAGAAAGTCTCTCCTAGCTCTTTCCCCACCCTTACTCTGCTCTTCGTTTCCTTATACATCTCTTCTATCCTTTCCCTCAGCCCTTTCCTAATTCCCCTTTCCTGCAACGCCTCCCCTAACACCTTCCTGTCTACCGAATCAAATGCCGCTTTAAGGTCCACCACAGGACGTATTGAAAACGTCCATTTTAGGTCTGAACGTCCAGGGTTTGATTTGTGAAAATGGACGTTTTTAAAACGTTTTCTGGACGTTTTTAAAACGTTTCCTGGACGATTTAAAAACATCCAGAAAAGGTCCTGAAAACGTCCAGAACACGTTTTAAAAACGTATTTTGCAGACGTTTTAAAACGTTTTGGTTGCGTCCGAAATAGGCGTTCAAAAGAGGCTGTACCCCATGTGAGAAATGTGGATAAAATAGGATACATTAGTTCAAGGAAACCATGGATTGAAACCGCTGTCTAATCTAAAGCATCCGCGAAATATGGATAGATCGCACAGGTACATATATAGGGGAGAGTCGTGCAGTACCGACCAGCTTACAGTACCGACCAAAGCTAGTTCTCGCTTCTTCAACCAGATATTAACACTTTATTTGAATTAACCAATGGAAATCACAATTCTCTATAACCTATTTCGGGGCCATATTGTTTACTCCATTGCTCTCGATGTTCTACGGTAGGCATGCACAGATGGGCGTTCCGGTATTTCGAGCATTCATCGCGTTTTTCAAAGCTCGCGTGGAAGGGGGTGCACGGAACCAATGACGTTGCGGGCATATCACGGATGGGGCAGACTCTAGTAGTGTGCGTGTAGGCTCGTACCCGTAGGTTTATGTAATTGGGGCTCTTGGAGCCCCAGTGTTCTACGTTTTAGAAATTGGCAAAATAAACAGGAATTTACTAATGATTTAACAATAATATTATATAATTGGGCGGAATAGACTTGAACAGTCCCACTTACACCTCTGATTAACAAAAAGTTTCTTATTAAACGATTTTTATTCAGTATCTATCAAGTTTAGTTAAAATTTAGAAACTCAATTTTAACCCCCTTCCAACTATCCAATAAACTTGAAACTTTGCAGGCATACGTAATTTGGATGACAATACAAAATTATGAAGAAAAAGAAACCGCCCCCGGGGTTTAAAAAATTACCTAGTCATCAATAAATATAACCCATAACCACAAATCCAAACGACTTGAAATCAGCCTATAACCACAAATCATATAAATTTAATCGCAATGAAATCAGCATGTAACCACAAATTTAAACTAGTCAATAAAAAGTAAATAAAGAAAAGAATTATTTTTTAGTTTTTAGTGCATTTTAAATAAAATCATTTAACAGTTTAACGTAAAATTTGTTTTATATTTTTTCATTTTGTACAAATCAATCGAATCAAATAACATATAAAACGTTCAATTTAAATTAGAATCAAATGCATTTAAAACATTTGGTTTTCCACAAAGCATTTTGCACAGATCGATATTAATAAGTAAGATTACATACTTAATAAATATTGTTGCGGCGTAGAGGCGTCCCCTCGTTGGCTATAGAGATACTATAGTTATTATAGTGTCTCTAGTTGGCTATCGTGATTTATTTACAGTTATGTACACGAGTTGAAATTTAACACTATACATTTATACAATATTCACATTGCGATTAAATTTATATGATTTGTGGTTATAGGCTGATTTCAAGTCGTTTGGATTTGTGGTTATGGGTTATATTTATTGATGACTAGGTAATTTTTTAAACCCCGGGGGCGGTTTCTTTTTCTTCATAATTTTGTATTGTCATCCAAATTACGTATGCCTGCAAAGTTTCAAGTTTATTGGATAGTTGGAAGGGGGTTAAAATTGAGTTTCTAAATTTTCACTAAACTTGATAGATACTGAATAAAAATCGTTTAATAAGAAACTTTTTGTTAATCAGAGGTGTAAGTGGGACTGTTCAAGTCTATTCCGCCCAATTATATAATATTATTGTTTAATCATTAGTAAATTCCTGTTTATTTTGCCAATTTCTAAAATGTAGAACACTGGGGCTCCAAGAGCCCCAATTACATAAACCTACGGGTACGAGCCTACACGCATACTACTAGAGTCTGCCCCATCCGTGATATGCCCGCAACGTCATTGGTTCCGAGCACCCCCTTCCACGCGAGCTTTGAAAAACGCGATGAATGCTCGAAATACCGGAACGCCCATCTGTGCATGCCTGTTCTACGGCATTAAACGCATACGTTGATATTGAGTGGGTTAAAAGTTATTTTTTAAAGCTAATATTTTGTTTCTCGTGTAAGTAAATGATATTGTTCTATTATGTATACTATCTTTAGTCCATTAAGTTTAATAAAACGTCCTGATTTTGCAATATTTTTTCTACATAATATACCATGATCTAAAATGTTGCCCCGTGTTTGTCGTACAGTACCGACCATCCAACTGTCGTGCAGTACCGACCAACAGACTCTGTCAACCAGTAGAGAACAAAATTTTCTTATCTGTGCATTCAATCTGTTAGCAACTCAGATTAGTTTATAAGATGTTCATTTAGCCTTCCTACTACCTTTTCCCATAGAAAAATAAAGTAAATAAGGATAGGTATCATAACCTAACAAACAGGAAGCTAAGATTTAATGAAGAAGTTATCCAGTGTGTTATTTGCAAGCGAAGTTGGGCATTAACTAAATAAAAAATTGTGTAAATAAGGATCAAATAAAAGTTACTTTAACTTTAGATTATTCGACGAACAAAGTTAATTTTTTTATTCGATGAGAATTTATTTGAAGAATAAAGTTAATTTTTTTATTCATTATTCGAAATTTTATTTAGATAAAAATTTTGCGTATCTCTGTTTGCAAGGAATCATTTGACAAGGATTGGGTGCAGCGTACCGTATGTGACGGTTGGGCACACGTCGAATACACAGATCAGGAGAATATGTATTAATTATCTGACTTGCGAGTTTGTACAAATAAAATTTGAAAAGAATCTTGTATTGTACTAGTTAAATGTCTTTATTAACATTGTTAATCATTTAGACCTAAAAATCTACTAATTTAATAGTTGGTCGGTACTGGACGACAATTTTTCGTTTCCTAGAAATTACAACTTTTTTACTTTTGCGAATTATCAATTCTTATTATTAAACTTCACAAAAATAGTTTCCCTCCTCTTACTAAGTTCTATCTATACTACAAATATGTTTTTGAATTTTTGATTTTCATCGACTCTATCCCAAGATATAACAAAAAAACTTAGAGCGGTCGGTACTGCACGACTCTCCCCTATGCAGGGCCGTTCCTGGGTTTGGCCGCCCAGGTGCGAAAACAATATTGCCGCCCTTATTAATTTAATATTCTTTAATTAAAAATTTAATATACAGTGTTTACTTTTACATCTATATATACATAGTTTTAAACAGTTATCGCGCAAAGAAATAGTTTTAAATTTTTATTTTCATAAAATGAAACAAAGATCCTTAAAACATATTAAACGGTTTTATTTGAATATTTTATTCCACATATAAGTGCAAACTGATGCGTAATGAAGAGAAGTATTAGTATTAAGTGTACTGAAAGTTAAATAAATTGATTTCGTATCTAGGAGTACCATTAGTCCAGACTCCAGTCATGCGACTCGCTGATTGTGAGTTTCGTGATCTTCGACGCTCGAAACCAGCGGGTAAAATGTATTCACTACGTCAGCATATTAACAACTTTTATTCTTCATCGAATCGATATGGTGATACCAATGAATTCCTGCTACAAATCACTTCCCAAATCAATTTTTCATGTAATTTCTTTAATTATGGTCCGAGTTATATCGTTTTGGGGACTATTTTCATCAAGAAAGCATAAGGGAACTACAGAATTCAGCATTCGTCACTGCTTACAAGGAGAGTATTTTAGGTGTCCGCCTCCGATCATTTTGATTTTTGGATATGTTATAGAGGACCGAAAAATAAGAAATACGTGTTTTTTTATTTTTCCCCGTTTTCATTTTTGGGGGTGAAAACTGCTTTCAAAGTTAGGGTTGAAAAATCATTTTTGTGGAATATCGCGAGAACTATTAGAGATAAGGGAACAGTGTCAATGGACGAATTTTGTGTCTTTGAATGCGAAATATGACTGACTCACCAGATTTTCAAAAAGTCCATTTGTTTAAATAATACATAAAAAATTGTTATTTTTTGTTAATAATTCTTGTAAATCTTCATCTATATTCATGCAAATTTATTTTCTCATACTTCACAGCTGGACCGAAAATACGGATAAATCAGAATATGTATTTCCTACACATTAACAAATAAAATTATTATTATTGAAGTTTACTTATAGTAAGGTGTCCTTCTGCAGGGAAATGTAGTTCTCAAGTTATCTAGAAATAAAATTCTAAACAAAACATATCGAATACGCATATAATTTCCTTTTGTATACTAGATATTACTTCTTGCGTGAACAAAATTGCCATTTCGAGTTTGTTTAAAATTTTATTTCTATACTCGAAGTCATGTAAGAAGGATCTTTTTCGCGCATGTAGAATGAGCTCTTCAACTGTCGCGAGGTCTCTGTTCCCCCACTTCACCACCCAGGCTTCCCTCTCTCCATGCACCGTTCCGATTCTCTTTCATATACCGGGTAACCAAATAAAACGTGTATTCTATTAAATACATGGTATATACACGACAAAAAGTCGAAACACGCGGTATATACAAAAGTGGCGCCACACCAATGCTTTCGGCGCAGCACGCATGCGCAGCCGAAAGACCATTGGTGGTGACATAGCCAATGAGCGCCAACATGCGCAGAACCGGTCTAAACTCGTCGGTCGCCACAATCCTTCTTACATGACTTCGAGTATAGATAATTTGAGAACTTGTGTTTCCCTGTAGGAGGACAGCTTATTAGTAAACTTCAATAATAATTATATTTGTTAATTTGTAGGAAATACAAATTCTGATTTATCCGTATTTTCGGTTCGGCTGTGAAGTATGAGAAAATAAATTTGCATGAATATAGATGAAGCTTTACAAGAATTATTAACAAAAAAATAACAATTTTTTATGTATTATTTAAATAAATGGACTTTTTGAAAATCTGGTGAGTCAGTCATATTTCGCATTCAAAGACACAAAATTCGTCCATTGACACTGTTCCCTTATCTCTAATAGTTCTCGCGATATTCCACAAAAATGATTTTTCAACCCTAACTTTGAACGCAGTTTTCACCCCCAAATATGAAAACGGGGAAAAATAAAAAAACACGTATTTCTTATTTTTCGGTCCTCTATAACATATCCAAAAATCAAAATGATCGGAGGCGGACACCTAAAATACTCTCCTTGTTAGTGCGCAACATTGAATGGCCCCGCTGGTTTCGAACGTCGACGACCACGAAACTTGGCGAGGCACAGGATTGTCGGCGGCATCACCTTTGACGACTCTAGTTGGAGAATCAGTACAGGGACAATCCACGCCAAATCAATCACATTTTGCCCCTTGATGTCTGGGATTTTGTTAAAAATGGAATATGTTTTAGTTCTAGTGAAATTACGGGGCGGGTTTAAGTCATCATTTCGTCTATTTCGAATTTGCTTAAAAATACAAGGCCTTGAATTTGGAGATTTTTGCCTATTTTCGTGAAAGTAGATTGTATTTATGAATTTTTATTTCGAAAACCTACGTTGGATAATTTGAAAAAAATTTAATACTTGTTAATCAAAATTTTACAAACAGCGTGCGGCCGCCCCTAGGTTTGGCCGCCCAGGTGCGGGGGCACCTTCTGCACCCCCGCCAGGAACGGGCCTGTATATATGGGTCATTCCACGTCAACCGCAGCACCTTCGAGTCGAAAATTTGGGGAAACGTAGGCAAACGTTTGAGGGCTTAAATTGTTCGTATGTACTTGTACTTTCGAAAGAAAGTTAGCATTTTGAAAAATTCAATATGGCGGCTCCAATATGGCGGCTGCAATCTGCGAAATTGGGAGATAGTTTAGTAATACCACAGCCGACTCTACTACTAGCCGTGCTATACAACGTGGCAACACCGCTCATGTGCGGATCGGGAGTCCTATTTTCAATGGTGGAGTTTTGTATTCAGCATCCCTGATAACCAGATCTGGCGGCAGGATCTGCCGGCAGCTGCGGTGCAGTCTACGTCCGCATTCGACTACGGATCTGCGGCAGAGTCTGCGTGGCAGGGTCTGCCGGCAGATCCACGGCAGATCCGCGGCAGATCCTGCCGCCCGCCTGACACATCCAACAGCGCCATCTGTAGGCCACAATAGCCAAACAATTCCTTCTGCGTGACGTCACATGGACCTACTCACCAACACAAACGTACATTACTGCTGTAGGTGTATCCCTAACCCCAAATAATAAAGCAAGCAGATTCTACAATTTATTAAATAATTAATTCTACTTATTTCAAAAAGTCTTTATTCTTTATTTAATAATATACAGGATTGGTGATTACAAATGTTACAAAATAATATAAATAGCGCATATAAATTCGAGGAAGAACATTCAATATTTAGGGCGGTATTCTCAGTCGTTGCTTATTCTTAAGATCGTCTTAAGCATGCGGTATCCTTTACTAGTCTACGAGGTTAGTAGAGGATGCCGCATGCTTAAGACGATCTTAAGAATAAGCAACGACTGAGAATACCGCCCTTACATTTATAAATTCACATGCAATACGTCCCGTAACCAGTGGTACCTATTAAGTGCGAATCACAAAATTTTCTATATTTTCGACTTCTTTTTTCCTGTAGAATCACCATATTCCGTATTGTGTTAACGCTGAAAACAAATAGAACATTAGTATAAAATTAAACGTAACGTTGAATAAACAGGATACATGCGATACTTACTTCAGCTCCATCTTCGCACAGCACACACCCTAGGCGATCATCCATGCTCCTGCGAACATTAACATTTATAATAAAACATGTGTTAAATTATTATTTACGAAACAAGACGTTAAATATTTGCACTTCGCGCATAACCCTATTTTTCTGTCTTGCAGATAATGTGAATTTCGATTTTCGCGACGTAAATAATTGAAAATTATTCAATTCCATATTTACGTTTGCTTTCTGAATACTTCGAGATGATTTGTCTGGATATTGATGCTTTAGGATGACATGGAATATTTTTCGAGCGTTCGTCTTCAAGCACGACGGATGCCACTTTGAACAATCGGTATGTAGATGCACCACGTGTAACAATTTGGCGGTACAGTGGGTTACGCTCGGATTGGCTGCGCCATGGTATCGAAACTCGTGATTGGTCAAGAATTTACGTCCAGTTTGCGTTCGTTTTCGTGGTCCGGGGTGGCAGTCACTGGCAGTGGCAGTCAGTGCCGGTAAAATCGAAGAATATTCCAAGTCATTTCATCCATCAATATCCAGACAAATCATCCAGACGTATCCAGAAGGCAAACGTAATTATGGAATTGAATAATTTCCAATTATCTACGTCGCGAAAATCGAGAGTCACATTATCTGCAAGACAGAAAAATAGGGTTATACGCGAAGTGCAAATATTTAGCGTCTTGTTTCGTAAATAATAATTTAACACATGTTTTATTATAAATGTTAATGTTCGCAGGAGCATGGATGATCGCCTAGGGTGTGTGCTGTGCGGAGATGGAGCTGAAGTAAGTATCGCATGTATCCTGTTTATTCAACGTTACGTTTAATTTTATACTAATGTTCTATTTGTTTTCAGCGCTAACACAATACGGAATATGGTGATTCTACAGGAAAAAAGAAGTCGAAACGGGACGTATTGTATGTGAATTTATAAATGTAAATATTGAATGTTCTTCCTCGAATTTATATGCGCTATTTATATTATTTTGTAACATTTGTAATTGCCAATCACGTATTATTAAACAATGAATAAATACTTTTTGAAATAAGTGGAATTAATTATTTAATAAACTGTAGAATCTGCTTGCTTTATTATTTGGGGTTAGGGATACACCTACAGCAGTAATGTACGTTTGTGTTGGTGAGTAGGTCCATGTGACGTCACGCAGAGGGAATTGTTTGGCTATTGTGGCCTACAGATGGCGCTGTTGGATGTGTCAGGCGGGCGGCAGGATCTGCTGCGGATCTGCCGTGGATCTGCCGGCAGACCCTGCCACGCAGACTCTGCCGGCAGATCCGTAGTCGAATGCGGACGTAGACTGCACCGCAGCTGCCGGCAGATCCTGCGCTCTCCCGGCAGACCCTGCCGTCAATCTGCTTGCAGACGGACGGCAGATGGCTATCAGGGATTACAATTATCGTTATTTAGCGATATAAAATTATACTAATGTACAGTATTTTTTATTAATTATGTATAAGGAATACATAAATATCATAACTATAGTAAGTAGATGTAATACAGAAGTGTATTAATAATATTCATAAATGTGGTATATGTTATGTGGACTCTCGGAATAGTTTGGTGTCGTGATGCATTATATTTGAAATATTTACAGAGATTTCAAGAAAACAGGAGTATGAACCAAGTTAAAACCATCTTTGAACCACATTGAAGGATTTACAAATTGATAAAGGTATGTATAAGTTAATAGAGACCTGAAATATGTGTCGACAAAATTATTGGTACGAAGCCAAACAGGTTAAGTGCCCGTAAAAAAGAGGTTAGCATAATTAGCTATTGAAAGGAACAATTATGCAGTTAAATATAAAATCGTGTTAGAGGACATTATTATAATTGTGGAAAATTTTCTCACCACCCTACGGGTATTTACCATGGCGCGTTACCTTTTTTTTTTATTATAATGGGTTAACTTACATAAAATATGTTTATTATTTTCAGATTGCAAATGTTGAGACTACGAATTACCATCACCTATTATGGCTTACATTATTGCATATATATGAATAAATGAGGTTCTGACTTCTTCAGTGAGGACAGAAAGGACCCCTCTTTGTAAGTGATCAGAATACCCGTCGCCTACAGTTTTACTGTTATCATCCACAATTAATAATCGACATATATTGCAATTTAATTTTTTTAGCAACAGACTGGGACCCATAACTGGATATGTAAATTTGAATGGAATCATCTACAACCGGCAGAATATTTTGTTGGTGTCCAATTTTTACGAGGTATAGCAACCATTTATTTTTTTGGTAGTTCCTCATCTTTTGGGAATAAAAATATAGAATTATATTATTAACTTTTAAAGTACCATTATAATTTCCCTTGCAATTCTTGGCAGGAAGATATGAATTCAGTATGGCAGAAGAAATGGAAGGAAGCGTAAAAATAAGCGACGCAGAGGAATGTCAACTATGCAACATGAGAAGAAGGGAGACTCCAAAGGTCCAAAGCTTGTTCTGTCTGTATGTCCCCAATATCAACAAAGGCATGCACAAAAAGTTAGGGAAAAAGAGTTCCCTGAAATATTAAATATTAAGAATATCGAGGAAGCAAAGCAGTGAGAATCAAACAACCGCTTTTGTAATAGGCTGTGAGCCTGTAGTACAAATAAACTTATTATTATTAATTTCCCTTATTATTATTATCTCTTATTCTTATTATTATTATCTTATTATTCTTATCTCTTAATGAATACGTAAAATTTGTAAAAAAAAATTATGCAAATCAAAATGTAAACAAAAATAAAGATCTGTAGGGTTAATCTAAATAAATAAAACACCTGGATTATAGCTTCGTTTCTGATATTTAGAGGACTTCAGTACTACTTTAATATAAACATTTAAAAGATAAACGCGAAACTGAAAGGCCGGTAGAGGGAGACTGTGTAGCCGGGAGGCCGGTGAGAGGCCGAGAGGCTAATACGGTAGGTATATATATACATATATATATATCGAAGCCGGACTCTCGCGGTGTTGCCATTTTACCTTCAGCACGGCTAGTACTAGAGTCGGCTGTGGTAATACTGTTAATAAAAATCCAAAAATGACTCGAACGGCTTGAAAATGAAGTGATTACGACTCCACATGAGTCGCCGATTACGAATCTGAAGTGAGAATTGACGAATTCAAAATGGCGGATTCAATATGGCGACTATACACCCAAGATCTTGTTCCAAGGGACTGTAAGTTACTCGAAATGATAATGACATAATTACTCGGGGTTTTCGAAGCCACTGATCACGTATCTAAAGCCAGATTTTCACAATTCAAAATGACGGGTGGAACATGGCCGACCAAAATTTTGAAAAATTTTCAATTTTCATGAAAATTTGCATGTACACTGTTGCGGTATTCCTGCAGCCGATGATGGTCCTAGGGGATGGATCGATGCCCGTGAAGCGCAGAACCGCTTTGCTCGGAGTCGCGCGTTCGCGTTTAAATAAATTAACACTTTAATTATGCAACTATATGATATTTTTATATTCTTAATTGTTTTATTATAACTCTTGACTACTTAAGAAATGGAAATATGAATTGTAACTATTGTAACTGAGCTCAGGAATAAACGTGTTAACGCTAGTACAGGCAAGATTGGTCTGACGATCTGTTGATTTGTTATTTTTCGTTTCTACGGCAAAAAGTGACAAAAGCTAATACATCGAGCGGCTTCCTTATATGCCATGCAAAAGTCGAAATTCAAACATGTTGGCTTCGCATTGATTAAATCTATGACGTGTACAGAAATTATAGATTACAATATAACAACCCAACGCATCCTAATGAACATAATTTTTATGTTTATGAACATAAACTAAACTTAATTATAATGTCTTCAAATATACAATTCGCATTTTTATTTAAGAAAGCGTCAAATTTAAACTTTAGCTAATTATCATGGCAGACAACCTCGTAGCAGAAGCTCCCAAATCTTTCTATAGTGAAAACGCATTGTTACCAACTCGAGGTTGCGCGGTACGCAACACCTCCCCCCTTACAAAAAAAAGATGTTTCTTTTGAAACAACTTTTTATAGTCTGCTACAGACACTGGATGACGCACGCGATAAGGAATAACCTAACTTTTCAGTACATACTAACTTAGTTGTATTAACTTAATTACAATTATTTACATTACATTATATCATCATATTAAGGCAAATCTGGTCTAATACAAGCTAATTTTAGTTTGTTCGCGTGTACAATTTTGACTTTGTTGGGTCCTAATTCCAATTCTACAGTTAAATCATTATATATTCGAATAATTTGATAAGGCCCTACCCAGTTTGGATCAAACTTTGATGTTCTCGGTTCTTTCAACAGGTAAACGACGTCACCTACTTTAAACTGACGAGGATTTATATTCTTATCATAATATGTCTTACTCCTTTGCTTAGATTGTTCGAGTTTGTTCGCTGCCGTAGCTTGAGTTGTCGTAATTTTTGTAAACAATTCATCTAAATGTTGGACGAACGTTCGGGGAACTTGTTCGTTAGTAAACTCTGAAGGAATGATGGCCTTGGTACCAAAAACTAGCTCACGGGGTGTGAATCCAGTGGCCTCATGCACTGAGGAGTTATATGAAAAGATGCCGAATCTGATTCATTCATCCCAATCTACCTTGGTACAGTAATGTTTTAAATACTCTACAAAAACTCTATGGGCACGTTCAAGAGAGCCCAAAGACTGTGGGTGGAAGGCTGTAGATGTGATCTTTTGTATTTTAAAAATTTTACAGAAGTCTTTCATGATCCGACTAGTGAATTAGATCCTTGATCGGTGTGAATGGTACGTGGACAACCGAACCGACTGATAAATTGCTCGGCGAGAGCAGTTGCAACGGATATTGAATCGATGGTGGATAAAGGAATTGCATCTGAATATTTTGTGAGGTTATCCTGTAAAGTTAATAAATATTTGTTCCCCCTCTTAGTTAGAGGTAAGGGTCCAACTATGTCCATTTGAATCTTTTCGAAAGCAAATTTAGGTGTGTCAGTGATGGTCATAGGCTGTTTAGTTTTTAATAAATATGTTTTGTTTCTTTGACAGGTTGTACAAGTACGGGTAAAAGCTGCAATCTCCTTTCTCATCCCCGCCCAATAAAACCGTTCACGGATACGGTTAAATATTTTCATTACACCTTTATGCCCTCCTACCACGGACTCGTGAAACTCTTTAATGATCTGAGGCCTTCTGGATATTGACGGGATCTCAATTTCATCAGTACATATAGTAATGACATATCGAGGGTCATTCAAAACACTCTTTAGTATATCCTCTATGGGAGTCCACTCGACTGATTCTAGATTATTGCAAATCTTCGAGAGACTAATGGATTTAATGTCTAATGAGTCCATGAGTTGTTTAAGCGATTTGACGGAAGATATTATACGGTTGAGTTCTGGATCCTCTTGAGATGTAACTTTATGAAATAAATGAAAGATATAATTTTTATTTCCCGGAATAGTCATGGCTTCACCAACATTTATTTGATACCCTGTTATTAAATCAACAGTGAGTTTAGTTCGCGCCAGCAATGTCTTATCAGTATTGGAAGTAACGGCGAGGTCAAGCGGAATAAAGTGAGCAAGATTATCTCTTCGCATAAGTAGGGAATCTTTAGTGTAAAAAATGGTTGGGGTTGGGAGTTCGTCCGTAGAATTGACCAATACTCTACTTGATCTTAGATTAAAATTTTCTATTGAGGTCGGATTTATGGGGATCCCCCGTGCGGTCTTGGTCGCTAAATTCAAGTGCTCTCCGGCCACTGTAGAATTTTTTCTAATATGCTCGTCAGCCACTTCCACGACCGCAGTCGGATTCCTACTAGGCTCCCCAGGCCTCTGCAGCGAGTCAAGATCCCGCGAGCATGTCCCCTCATCGGCAAACATTGAATCCGCTCTTATCGAACACTGACCTCCTCCAACGCCACTCGAAGCGGGTTCCTGGAGTTGGGAATCACCGATAGCCCTCGAGCGTCCGAATAGATTTTGGTCATTAGTGTTCGATTGGAGTGATCCCCGACATATTATATTAATCTCTTTAACAGAAAATTCCTCTCGTTCAGAAAAGGTGGTCAACGACAAAGAGTGTTCATTACGACTATTAGAGAAAATACATGTTTGTAAACTGCAGTTTGATTTTAAATTATCTACGACCTCATTTTGCCCGGCTTCTGTGTTCCCGCGCGCTAAGAAAACAGAAGCCACCTTTACTTCATTATCATAATCAGAAAATCTGTCAATGGCCCTCGTCACCCGGAGATCCGCGATCGGCGACTCGTCTGCGCAAACGAGTGCCTCCTGCGGGCCCCCCCGAAGACGAGTTATGCGTTTCGTCAAGTTGTAAGGGTCGTGAGGGGAAATTTGGGGCATGAATGGATTCGACTGGGTTACGTGAGAGTGCTTCGGCATTTGAATTTACTCTACCGGGTTTATATACTATATTATATCGTTTAATTTGATACGCCACCTCATTAATTTAGAAGTTGGATCCTTAGCGTTATGCAACCAGACCAACGGTCGGTGGTCAGTTACCAAGGTAAATTGCTGACCATACAGGTAAGGTCGAAAATGATCTACAGCGAACAAAACAGCCAGTAATTCTTTCTCTATTGTCGAGTAATTGACTTCGGCACTATTCAAGGTCCTAGACGCGTAGGCTACGGGAAGATTGCCCAATTTCTCCCTGACTCAGGATGGCTCCCAGTGCATAATCGGACGCATCAGTGGTTACAAGGAACGGCTTCGAAAAGTTAGGAAATTGTAAAAGGGGTTTTGAACAAATGATGTCTCTCAATGTTTCAAAAGCAGTTTGTGTGACGGAATCCCAACGGAAAACAGTATCTTTTTTCAAAAGTGCAGTCAACGGTTTTGCGATTTTTGCCATATTTTCAATAAATCTTCTATAATAACCTATAAGACCCAGAAATTGTTTAATATTCTTCCTTGTTTTGGGTAATGGAAACTCTTTAACTGCTTTAATTTTTCCGGGGTCGGGTTTTACTCCTTCGTTAGTTATAATGTGTCCTAAATAAACAATTTCCCGCCGAAAAAATCGACATTTTTCAGGCTGGAGGGTTAACCCTGAATTTTGTAAACGCGCCAAAAGGTTCTTTAATTTACGAGTATGTTCCTCTAGAGAGTCAGAGTACACGACGATGTCATCCATATATACGAAAAGGTCCGTTCCCTGTAACCCCGACAATATCAGATCCATCAGCCTCTGAAAAGTGGCTGGGGCATTTCTCAACCCGAATGGCATTCGGTTAAATTCAAAATGGCCATGAGGAGTTGAGAAGGCAGTCTTGGGCTTCGAAACAGGATCAACAAGAATTTGGTGGAAGCCAGAGGCTAAATCTAAAGTACTAAAGTATTTTGCTCCACCCAGCTGGTCCAGTATATCGGTAATATTGGGGAGCGGGTAAGCGTCGCCAACGGTCTTCTCGTTCAATTTTCTATAATCAATAACCATTCTCCAACGGGGTACTCCGGACGAATCGGATTTCTTAGGGACAATCCACACGGATGAGTTAAAGGGCGACATAGACGGTTGAATTATTTTACTCTTAAGCAAGGAATCTACTTGTTTTTCAATCTCGGCTTTGTGTATTAATGGGAACCTATACTGTTTAGTATTGATGGGAGCTTCGTCGGTAGTTATTATAGCGTGTTGACCGTCTTTAGTGTGACCTAACCTGTCCCCAGGAAGGTAGAATTGATATGGGAACTCGTTGATTAATTCTAGGACGCTAACCCGTTCGCCTTCGTTGAGGCTATCCAAATCGAGAGCCTTGACCAGCTGGGCAAACCGTTGAGCATGAGCAACAGATTGATCGACACCGGGGTCTCCGGTACGAGAGGAACGCGGTGAAGGGGATTTTACGTAAAAATCTTCTAATTCTACAGGTGGCAGGCTGAGTTTGACACGATCGGTAGTAGTGTTGATCGCGTACACTTTTGCAAAACCGTGCTCCTGGCTTACCAATGCTTCGCCCAAGAAAACGCCCGGGCCAAGATCTATTCCCCTCATGTATCCAGATGCACACTTGCTATGGGTGGGTACCGCAATTAGAGTCTTTGTACGTGGGGGTAGCTCAAAGCTCGAGAATGCATGAGAAGACAATTTAACATCTCCAAATTGAAGACTATTCGGTAAGTGCTCCCTGAATGTTAGTGTTACTTCTTGCCTTTCAAGAAATGAAACTCCCAAAATTCCCGTTTCTTTTATAGGGAACTGCCGCACCGAGGCTGCTTTACATTTCTTCATTCCATAAAAAATGTCTTGAAGGGCGACGACCCCACCGCCCAGCGGTCTCCCAACCCTCCCCACTAAGGCGGGGGGAACACCCAGCGTGCGTTTTACTTCCCTGCTGTAGAGAAGGTCTCCTCAGCGAGGAAGACAGTGACCCCTGCAGCGAAATACACCGCAGGGGAACGCAAGTGCCATGCCCGCGTTCGCGCCCCTACCCGACTATGTCGTGCAGGGACCCCAGGAGCACCACGTGGAGGTGCGGTACATGGACTTACCCCGGTCGGGCCTCCAACTTCGTCCAAGTTTTCCGCTCCGGGCTGCCTCTGGATCCTTCCCTCGCGACCATAAGGCCCGAGGGGTACCACCAGAGGCGACGACCCAGTTGAGAAAACATGGAACCCATCGGAGTTCTCCATCGACCATGCGCCGGCAAGCCGACAGCCGATGGAGAGCCCTTCCAGAGTCAAGGGATTTTTGCTCCCCCCCTCCTCTTCCTTTTTTTTTTTTTTTTTTTTTTTTTACTTGGTGGAAATCCCCACGGATACCCCCGGCCCGCGGGGGCGGGCGGGGGGTTATGTGGGACTCGAACCCACTAAAACCACCAAGATGACCTCCTCAGGGGCGGTGTCGCGCGCCTGAGGGGGAGGACTTTCGCGAGATCAAACTAGCGATACTTTCGCTTGCCTCCCCCCAGTGCGCTTGTTGAGCGACACCGCCCGCCAGCCCCGGCGCGTTTGATGCGCCGGGGTCATCCCTGGGGGAGATGACTCCTCCCCCAGCTCCTTCTCGGCGACGCGCGACGGGCCATACGCCCGCGCCGCCATGTGGGGGCTGTTGCTGCTAGGGTGAGTGGTGCCCCCCGGCACCCTCACCCCACGGCCCCGCGATCGAACAGCCCGCCGCTCGGCCCAGAGATGTAGCGACGGGCCGAGGCGGTTCGGGGGCTAAGGTGTGTTTGGCCACGAGGGCCGTCAGAGAACACACACTGGGTGGCCCATCGGTGGCCCACCCGCCCCCGGGGCTGTCGATCGCTACCGAGGGGGCGACAACTGTTAGTCGCCCCCCTGGAGGGTCCATTCCTCGCAGGGACCCTCCGCACGTCTGCCCTTCGCCGCCGCCGTGGAGTTGACGCACTGCCACTGCGCGTCCACGGCGGCACTCGCGAGGAAGACCGTGGTGGCCCGACACTGGGGGGCCACCCTCCACCTCTCCCTCCCACGCTCCTCTCTCCCACAGAGGGCACCTTTGCCGGGGGTTACCTTCACTCCCCCCGGACTTCCCTCCCTTCCCCCGTATCACTGTCGTGGGGGGGAATCAACGACGGCGCGCGGCCGAGACCAATACCGGGGGAGCGGGCGACCTACAATGTCGCCGGACCGCGTCCCCCGGCCCCGGGTCATCTGTTGCACGCGCGTCGTCGTCTGCCGGAAGGCCGCGGGATACGGTTTGGATGACCGGACCGTTCCCTGCCCCCCTCCGCCTCCTCCTTCTCGAGCATAATTTGCTCCGCGAAGAGGGACACGGCCTCCCAGCAGCCCCGATCCTCGGCCATCCGGCGCACGACTGCCGGCAGACCGAGATCGGGGCCCAGCTGCTCCTCCAGGACTCAGCGGTCGTCGACCCACTCCCGGCAACGCGCCAGGGTGTGATCCGCCGAGTCCAGTTCGCCCGAGTCGCAGCTGTAGCACCACGACGTCTCCTCCCGCCCTATGCGACACAGATAATCCCCGAAACAACCATGTCCGGTGATTACCTGCGTCAGGCGGAAGGTAAGCCAACCGTACCTACGAGAATGGGCAGTAGCGCCCCGACGACGCGTCCCTCCCGATGTTCGGGGAGGGACAACCACTCGACCCACTTGTCGCCGATGCGTCGCCGGGCCTGGTCCCGTACCTCCACTTCTTGTTCTATGGCCGCAGGGTCCCCCGCCTCGCGGAGAGCGCGGACGGCGGAGTAAACTTCCGCCTCCATCTCCGCGAGAAGATGGAATGGGGGGGACGCGGCCAAAGCGGACAGTTCGGCGTGTGACACCGTGCGATAGGCCCGCACGGCTCGGAGGACAGCGCGGCGGTGGGCTCTAGCCAAGAGCTCCCGTCCCACGCGACAGTCCTCCAGGTCACCGGCCCATATAGGCGCGCCGTACAGCACCATGGACCGGATGACCGTCACATATAGCCGCCGAACACCCTCGCGAGGGCCCCCGAGATTCGGCATGATTCGCCCAAAGGCGAATATCTGCCGCTCTATTCGGGAGCCGAGGGCTTTGAAGTGGGGTGTAAACCGCCAGTAGGTATCCAGGGTCAGACCGAGATATCGCATCGATCGGCCGACCCTGACGTTGGCTTCCCCGATCCTCAGAGACGCTCGGTTCGGGACTCCAGTCCCGTTCCTGTCTGCGAGCCACATCGCCTCCGTTTTTTCGAAGGCGACTCGCAGACCGAGCGTCTCGATCGAGGCAACGACACGTCGTAGTGCCTCCTCGGCGAGGTTGATGGCGTCCTGCCACCGCTGCCCGGAAGCCACCACCAAGGTGTCGTCTGCGTAGCAGACTAGCGACACCCTTGGCGATGGCATTTCAACCCGCAGCACCGCGTCGAACGCAAGGTTCCACAGCAGGGGGCCCAGCACAGACCCCTGTGGAACACCACGGTGCACTTTCGCCGCCCCCGCTCCGTCTCGGCCGTCGTAAGAGACCACCCGGCCGCGGAGATAGTCCCAGATCAGGCGGCGAAGGTAGAGCGGGACGCTGTGATAGAGTAGCGCCCGCTCGATCGCCGCCCAGGAGACGGTGTTGAACGCGTTCGCGATGTCCAGCGAAACTGCGACGCTCACACCGCCTCCCTCGACCGCCCGGTCCGACAGCGTCCGAACCAATCGGATGGCGTCGATGGTCGAACGCTGCCGTCTGAAACCGAACTGGCGGTCGGAAAGATCTGGGGCCACGGCTCCGAGCTGGCTCTCGAGGCGGGCAGCCACGATACGCTCGAGGAGCTTGCCCGCCTCGTCCAACAGGCAGATCGGCCGATAGGCCGAGGGCGACTCTGCGGGTTTTCCAGGCTTGCGGAGCAGCACCAACCTCGCCTCCTTCCACGCTGGGGGGAACCTCCCGGTTCTCAGGACGGCGTTGAACAGCCGCCTGAGACCGTCTCCCAGGGCGCTCATGGCGCAGGCCCAAACACGCCCGGGCACTCCGTCCGGACCTGGAGCCGCCCTTCTTCGGCCCATGCGCGCCACCGAAGAGGCGAACTCCTCGTCGCTGACCCCTGGGGCGTCGGATGTGTCGACGCCCCGCGTCAACCATGGGTCCCCGGCATCGACGTAGCCACCCTCCCCCGGAACTGGAGGACCCTCCTCTTCCCCTATCCTAACCCTGCATACCGTCTCTTCTAGCATCTCCTCACACCCTCTCACTAGCCCCTCTCTCACCCCCCTCTTCCTCATCGCCTGCAACAGAACCCCCCTGTCCACCGAGTCAAACGCAGCCCTCAGGTCCATGAACAACACCACCATCTTCCTCACTTTCCTCTCTACCTGTCTATTAATTAAGTAGTTCAGAACGTAGATGTCCATGCACCCCAGGCCCCTTCTAAATCCCGTCTGACTCGGTGGCATTAGTCCCTTTTTCTCCACCTCCTCCCTCAGCCTCTCCGCCAACACTGACGCGTATATTTTATACGCCATTTGCGTTCGCGTTATCCCCCTGTATTTCTCCACCTTATCCCCCGCTCCTTTCTTCAACACTGGGACTACCACACCCCCCCTCTAACCTTCGGGCACCCTTCCCCCTTCCATACCCTGTTGCATATTTTCCACAAACAATACTCCACCTCTGCTCTAGAGCTGTTCGAGTACTCGAATATTCGAGTAGCTCGAAATTCGAGTCGAGCCGGGACACGGTTTCCGAACCGAGCCGAGCGCTCGATTAAAGCGAGCGGCTGGAAACAATTGTTTCGTTCGTCAATCGCTACCTTCATTGTGCAATCTACTCCAAATTTATAACCTGACGTTCCTGACGAGTGTCAAATGAGCTCGATTTTTGATCGAGCCGCTCGTTTTTTGATCGAGCCGCTCGCTTTTTAATCGAGCCGCCCGATTCATTCGAGCCACTCGCTTTTTTCGAGCGCTCGGCTCGAATCGGTTATTCGAACCGAGTATATCCCGGCTCGCTTGTTCCGAGTACTCGAACAGCTCTACTCTGCTCCCCCTAGCTTCCACACCTCATTTGGAATCCCATCCCCTCCCCCCGCCTTCCCCTCCTTTAACCTACCAATCACCCTTCTTACTTCCTCCCTTCCTATCTCCTCCTCACCATCCTCCCTCCTCTCTCCTCCCCCACCCCTTCACACCCTCCACTCCACTCCACCTAACATTCCTTTGACGTACTCCTCCCAGTCCACCACTTTAATCCTTTCATCTACCGTCTTTCTCCTTTTCCTTTCCCTATTTAACACCTTCCACACTTGCCCTTCTGTCCTTACCCCCTTCATTTGTTTTTCCCACCTCACTACCTGCTCTTTCTTTTTCTCCTCACATATCCTCCCATATCTCCTCTTACTCTCTCTCCATATTCCCCCCTTCCCCCTCCATCTTCTCAACTCTTTTCTTACCTTTCTTTTTTCCTCCTTACGCTCCTCATCCCACCACCCTCCTCTCCCTCCCTTATACCTTCCTTTTCCCATCATATCTATTGCCCCATTTATTCTTTGCCTCAGTTCCCTCCACTCCTCTTCCACTCCCCTCCTTTCGATAGCTCTTTTCCCAAATTCTCTTACAAACTCCCTCCTTCCCTCCTCCGTCCAGTTCCCTCGCTCACATCCCCTCGCCCTTCCCTTTCTCCCTCCCGCACTCTGCCCCCTCCCCTCCCCTCTCAGCCACAGAACAACTGGGTGATGGTCAGAGTCCACCCTCTCCCCAACTTCCATTCTTACCACCCTCTCCCTCGTGTCTTCATTTCCGAGCACGTAGTCAATAACTGAACTTCCCCTACCTCCTGTATAAGTCCACTCTCCCTTCTCGTCGCCCTCTACATTTCCGTTAAGAATTTCCCATCCCCTCTCCTCTACATATGTACATAGCATTTCCCCCTCCCTGTTAACCACCTTATCCCTTGATTCCCTGTTTCCCCCGTCGCCTCCCCCCTCCTCTTCTATGTCCCATACCTCCCCCCCTATCCTCCCTGTCCTCGCGTTAAAGTCCCCCCGGATGACGTTTCTTACTCCATCCTCTCTTTCCTCTGCCCATTCCTTCAGCTCTTCCAGCTTCCTTTATAAATCTTTGTTAACATACACACCTATTACTCTCCACCACTGCCCCCCTATCCTCACTTTCCTCATCATTAGCCCTTCTTTCTCCCCGCTCACGCCCTCTTCCATATCTAGCCCTTTTCTCACCCCCATCATCATCCCTCCTATAGCCCTTCCTTTTTGCTTTCCCTCTTTGCCCACTGACTCTCCCACACATATCCCCTTGGCACCCTTTTCTCCACGTAACCCCAGTCCTTCTCCTCTACCCACGTTTCGTTTAAAATCATGATATCCCATTCCTCCAGCCCCTTCCAGAAGTCCTCATCTTTATTACTTAGACCGTTCCAAAACGCTATTTTGCAGCATCCATTTCCTTCGCTCGCACCCCCCCCCCTCTCCCCTCCCCCTCCCCGCGTTTCTAGTTTCCCTGGCTCTCGTACCTCTTGTTCCCCATCTCCTCCTGCCATCTCTCCCTTATCTCGTCCACTTTCTTGCCTTTCCATCCACCCACATTTTCATATAACCCACCTGCACCTTCCTTCCTCTCTCCCTTTCCAGTTGCGCCTCTCTCTCTATTTTCCATCTTGCCCTCCTCTCCTCCCCGGTGAGGTCATCCTCCACCCTCTCCCGTTTTCCTCTCAGTTTACACTTCGCCTCCATTACCTTTCTCTTTTCCTCTCTACCCTCCAATCTCACCAGAACCAGACTACCCCCTTTCTTTTCCTGCTCTATCCAAACTCGCCACCTTTCCGCCCTTTACCGTTCCTTTCCCTTACCCGTCTTTCTCTGCCCTATTAGCCTCTTCTCCACTTTCCCTATCTTTTCCTATCCACTCCTCGCGTTTCCTCCCGCTTGAAATTCTCGCCTTCCCACTCTCTCTTCCCTACTTTCCTATTCTCCCGCACGGAGCCACCACTTACCACACTCCACGTACCTTCCCGCCCAAATTCACCCACCACGGCCACCTAACCTCTCACCTCCCGTTTACCTTCCTGAGCCCTATCACACCCTACCGCCGTCCCTTTCCCTATACCCCTCACCCTTTCCTCTCTACTCCATCACCTTTCTCCTACACTCTCCCACCCTCCTACGCCACTTCACTCGCCAATCCTTCACCACAAAACACCACTTACTCCTGCACACACCTGACACTCACGCGTCCGGAAACGGAAGTCTCTATTAGTACTACTGATTGTTTCATTAAAATTTGCAATTGTAGTTTCTACTACTTGGACTTGCGCTTTCATTAAATCTGTTAGTTCTTGCTCATTGACATTTATTCTTTCTATTGCATCATTCTAATATTCGGCATCATTATTATCCATGGTTCCTATTATCGTTTTAAATACTGTGCCAACTGCGTTAAACCAACCACGTTTTACGCGCTTATGTCCAATTAAATTTATTAAATCCTGTTCCTTGAGTTTTAAAATCGGAATTGAATGATTTAATGTTTGTAATGTGGATTTGCAAGCTAGGGGTACCTCTACATTATTAAAATAATCACAATATAACTTAATTTTCCTATAGCTAAGTTCAATTATCTGTAATCTATTGTCTATGTAAGACAGCGCTGCACAACGAGCTGTTTTCGGCGCCTAGCGGCGAGCAACCCACCTTTCCTATTGCTAAGGTTAGAATCGGTGAGGAGAACTGCAGTAGTGTATGTGCGTGTTTGTAGGCTCGTAGCATAGGTATATATGACTGGGTTCCTTGTGGAACCCCAGTGCAGAACAGGTCCCGTAATAAAATTCGGGTTATTTATTTGTATATTGTTACGTGTACAAATTTATTAGTTATGTAATTTTCTTCTTGTAAATATCGCTAAATGTAATGACGAGCACACAATGTGTGTACATATGTATATATTTATGTATATATAATTTTCCGACTTATAAATGATATATATCATTAATTAAAATTTGGTTTTCTTTGAGTCAGAGTTATTTATTTGTATAGTATTAACTTTATATGGTATATTGCGTGACAAGGGAGAGAAGTAAGCAATTCACGCGAGGCGAAATCGCTTCTCTCCCGTGTCACGCATTATATTTTTTTCAACACCTGCATGAAAGGTGTGTTTTTAAAAGCCTGTTCAGCGATTCGCAAAAAATATGCATGTTCGGTTGCTTTTTTATTCTGTCAAAATTAATAAATACGTGTATTTATTTTCCAACAAATCGATAACGATTAGTCGAACAACTGCATCTTCATACCATAGGGTAACGTCAAACTCCAGTTTCTTTGGGAGGAAAGTAAGAAATTGCGAATACGCATGCGCGTAAGTCTTTTTCCCCTTGGGAGATCTAGAGACGCGGTAGCGTCTCGACGCCAAGTACATGAAAAACACCCTATATATATATGTCGAACTGTCGCTGCCGTGTACCTTTACTCGTCGCGGAGGCATTCCAACCTAATTCTGACATTTATTACATTATATCTCATCACGCCTGCAATATTTTCTAAATTTAAAGGCATTTTTCTCATGTAAACCGCATATCGGCTTTCGAATAAGACCAATTTCAATAAAATCGGTCCACGCATGACAGAGATATCGTAATATCGTCTCAGGGATCTGTCGAAAACGGTAGATTTTTCTTCTTCTTCTTCTTCAATCTCAAATTTTTGTCGACATAATACGTATACGCGTTATTATACGCACACCTTCAGCCAAAACGAACTAATACATGTTTCGTTCATCAATTCCTATCTTCACTAGGCAAATTTCGTTCATCAATTCCTATCTTCAATATGTGCAATCTATTCCAAATTTTGACAGCTTACAGTCAGGTTATATACAAAATTTGAGATGCCACGTGTTTTTACAAATATATATTATCGTTGTACCATTGAATTGGAATCAAAATGCAGTCTCACATACAATTCCATGAACCTGGAAACACGTACAATTCCATGAATCTGAAAACACGAAAATTCGTGCTAAATCTAGCGATAACCCCTTTAAGCACAGTAATCTGTAAACATGAAAATGAAAATTGATACTAAAATCAATTAGAGTCTAATAAAACGCATGAATTTAGCAAACATAAACAAATTAATTTAAAAAATACTATTCCATGAAATATACTCAGAAAATGACGTTATGAATGGAAATTTTAATTTTTTAACCACGAAAAACATTTCTCGATTTGATAAAACAATTCATGAAATTGTGCGTGCTTTCAGTTTCATGGAATTGTACGTGCTTTCAGATTCATCGAATTGTAAATTTCAACAGCTGATAATTATTATGCTGTAATTGTATCAAAAAAGTAAACAAATTACGTCAAGTACATGATACAAATAAATCACAAAATATAGAAAGTAATAATAATCACAAAAAATAGAAGATAATAATATCTTTGTAAAAAGAAGTGAGATCCCCATAAAAAACTTCAAAAAAGTAAAAAATACGCCAAGTACATGAAAACATGAAAATCACAAAAAATAGAAGATAATAATAATTACAAAATTAAAAAAAGATGTAAAATCAAAATGAGCTGCTAGTACATAAAGATGCTTTCCAACTGCGCTTTAGATGACACATCTATCTACATATGCACAGCTAAAATTCCATTACTCATAATGGCTATTTATACAAAGAAAAAATGTATTAAATAATAATATGCAGATATATTTTTATACAAATAAATATTTTAATACGAATAAATATTTGATTATCAAATTTGATTTTACATCTTGATTTTACATCTTTTTTTAATTTTGTAATTATTATTATCTTCTATTTTTTGTGATTTTCATGTTTTCATGTACTTGGCGTATTTTTTACTTTTTTGAATAGACTTTACGTGAATACGCCTGAAATTAGTCATTTTGCTCCCACTCAGTAGGCGTAAAAAAAACACACATCTTCATGCAGGCCCCACAAGGAACCCAGTCATATATCCCTATGCTACGAGTCTACGAACACGCACATACACTACTGCAGTTCTCCTCACCGATTCTAACCTTAGCAATAGGAAAGGCGGGTTGCTCGCCGCTAGGCGCCGAAAACAGCTCCTTGTGCAGCGCTGCTTTACTGTTACTGCTTCATGACATGCAAGATCCTGTTTTATAAAGCTATTTAAATGGCTTGGATAACGTTTTTTAAATTCCTGTGAAATAGTACTACAAGATTCAAGATCCTTCGAAATGCAAACCGCGTAATTGTCCGATGAGGAAAAAGTGTGTCCTTGTATTCTTCAATTTTATCATAATTAATTATCGAGGTTTTTAAAGCATTCAAGAAATCAGAGTATGATTTAGTAACCATTGAATTGATTATTTTAACATTAATTTCAGTTTCCGTATCACATTTTATTCGACTCAGAGCATCCGCGTTAGAATTAATCTTTCCTGGTTTATATATTATCTCATAATCATATTCCTCTAACAGTAACCGCCAACGAATCAAACGTGAACCTGGATCTTTAATATTAAACAATCACATTAAAGGTTTATGATCCGTGATTATTTTGAATTTCCTACCATAGATATTTTGAACGAAAATATTTTACAGCCCATACAATCGCTAATAGGTCGCGTTCTATTATGGAGTAGTTTGATTCTGCTCGATTTAAAGTTCTACTTGCATAGGCTATAGGTAGGTCCTGAATACCGTGATTCTGACTTAAAACAGCACCAATAGCAAAATTACTAGCATCAGTCATAAGAATAAATTCTTTCGAAAAATCAGGATACTGCAATATTGGTTCGGCAATCAATTTAGTTTTCAAACTTTCAAACGAATTTTGTTGGTTGCTTGTCCATAAAAATGGCATGTCTTTTTTCAATAGTGACGTCAACGGCTTAGAAATTTTACTAAAATTAGGAATGAATCTACGATAGTAGCTAGCAAGACCCAAGGAATGACTTTAGTAGTTATACAAGGCGGTTTCCAATTCACTTTCAAGGCCAAATGACTCCACAACCGGCGCGGGGGCGGGGGAAGTGAGTGCGCGCGAGGGAGCGGGGCGCAGGGAAACCTGGGCGCGGGGCCTGCGGGGGAGGAAGACAGGTTGCGCGCGCACGAGCCGCGGAGTGGGGGAAGCCGCGGTGATAGAGGGGGGATCAGTCCGGGCCGAGCCGCCGCGGAAGCCTCTCCAGACCGGACCCATTTTTCAGAGGGAGGCATTGACCCCCGAAAAAATCTCTCTCAGAACTTGGCCCGCCCAAAATTTTTTTTAGACCTAACCTAGGGTGGGGACTGTCCTAGAAATTTTTTTTCCAACAAATAGAAATAATTGATTTTTTATCGGATGATGTTTCGGGCAATGTCGGCGTTTTACGAACCACATATTCGGAGGATGGGAAAGAGACGGAGCATCACTTTTTAAAGCTAAATTCGAGAGAGAAAGAGAGAGTAATACATAGGGGATAGAATCACATGCATTCTAAAGCTAACAGTATTTCAAAGCGTTCCGATTTAACGTCGCCGCGTGTCGCGCGATAGCATGCGTAATATGAGTCCTGTAGTGAAGAACGCTCGAATCAAAGAAAGAATTATGCGGCGTCATCAGAATGTTTTTTCTCAACGCACAGAGAAATAATAATTTAAAACGTTGAATCTTAAAATTAGGTGGCGAAAGGAGATGGAAGACGGGTAAATAAAATGGTACAATGATGTGCGTTTAAGATATATATTGTTACATACGAAAAAAAGATGATAATCTTAATAATACAATTTAACATTTTTTTTCCTACGAGCATCAGCTAGAATATCATTGATGGCACATGCTATCAGTTCGCAATCTACATGATACTCCACATCGTAATATTTGCTATCATGTATTATTTTAGCAGCACGATGCGTATCTTTTCGGAGGCAACATCGCTCTGCTGTAGCACGTTAACAAAAGTTTCAAATTTGACTTGTACATCTTCTACAATTTCCTACAGCCGCGAATACACATAGTTCACACACGGCTCAAGATTACATAAAAATGTTACTGTATCCGGTTTGAAATACAGTGATTTATCACATCGCGTCATCTTTACAATCGGAGAATCATACATCCGACAAAATTCAACCATTAAATCATCAATCTGTAGCGATTCTGATCCAGGTAATTTTGCACGTTTTTTTATGGTTTCCCAGCTGCCGAATAACACATTCCGTGTACGCCATGGTAATATGATATGATTCCCGCGATTGTTGCCGAGAAGAACTTCTACAGAGGCTATAGGTCCTACGTTGATTCCAATTTCCAAGTATTTATGCCCCATAGTTGTTAATGCGTATCTTCTGACCATGACACGCGATGCTTGGCGCGGCCTAAGAGAACAATCAAAGCTATGAAATTGCTTGCACGTATCAGAAATAAAAATTTTGAGATGTGAAAAGAAGCCTTACCCGTCATTATATATATTCTCCCCACATGGAGCTACACCATCATCCCGCACGATCGGAACGTAATAATTCATGTATGTAGCGTTTCCTTCAGCACTGGTACTGCACATTTTTTTCAAAGCACTGTTTGTTCCGTCAAAAGTCACTGAAGTTACTGAGCGATTGATGGAATAGCGTCCGAGAGCTCGGCTTAAATAGCGGTGCAATTGCTTCCCCCACCACAGCATTTTACTCTAAAGCTACCAATTTTTCAATCTTAACGTAGCATGTAACTTGAACACACCCTCAAGGATAAAAGGCTCGACACGCGCCGAATGTAATATAATACCTGTGGAAGCGTCGATTCTTAGAATTATGCGGAATCAGCAGAAACTATGTCGGACGATTTTGCGCGCTAATTCGTCATACGTGTGAATCATAGAGAGAATTATGCTGTATCAGCAGAAACTGCATAGAACCATGTTGGAACGAATCGTCGTTTTTGCATGCAATCTTTTGGGGGGAGGAGGTACGCCAAAAGAGTTAGATAGAAAGAGAAAATCGTGGTGTGGGTATAAAAGCGAGCTCCAAACTGTACAAAGCCTCAAATCGTTGCAACGTGTTGCGTGGGAAAAAAAACATACTACATTTACATTCCATTTTTTTACGATCATAGAAGAATTCGCGCAAGTAGAACGGCAATTGTTGGATCAATCTGCACGATTGATTTCGCGGGAAGAGTACCTCGCGTGGGAAGAACGGTGCAACGAGTGCATCGAATTGTTGGAAGAACACAGCCGAGTGAAACGTCCCCGATTATCGATCGGCGTTCGACAATCGTTGGTTGCTCGAATCGCGCAACTCGAAGGACTGAAACATTCGTTGCGCCGACATTTCGTGCGTGAAGGTGCCGGACATTCTAGCACAGGACTTTTGTGGCGCGAAATAGACACCGCGTTCGATACCCGCGTATTAACTGGTGCAGTGCTCAATTCGAACTATATCGAGCCGCGCAACTTCCTCCAGGATGCGGGGACCATTGTGTTGGAGCATGTGCGGGGCACTTTGAGGAAACATCGAAACCTCAAAGTGAACACTGTGTTTAACGGTGAATTTGTGACGGGCGATAAACGTGCTTGCAAGAGCATCAATACCCGGAACTGCGAACTCTTCAGCACATCCGATCTGCAGGAGTGGTACCAGCGATGCGTCGTCGAACCCACCCTGGCATCGCTGGAAGAGTTCCAGGAACGTGACAGCGGATGGGCATTGACGAGAATTCTCAACCTGACCGTCAATGTCAACAAATATAATCCGCTGCGCGCCGGGTGTCACTACAAGTTGCCGCGTGATTTAATGCTGAAGAACGCAACAATTAGCGTGCGATCCGAGGATAATACGTGTTTCGCGTGGGCAGTGATCGCCGGGCTACATCCTGCGGAAAGAAACCATCATCGTCCAAGTTCATACCCACACTATGCATCTGTGCTAAATCTCCAGGGCATTGAGTTCCCAATGTCTCTGGAGCATATCGGGAAGTTTGAACGGCTGAATGAAATCTCCATCAACGTGTACACCTTCGAGATGGAGACGAAAAAGGGGCCAACAGTCTTTCCGCTGCGCCTCACCAGTCAAAAGAGGGATCGGCACGTAAACTTGCTCTACACGCCGAATCATGAGCATGGCGATGTGGGGCACTTTGTGCTGATCAAGAACTTGTCCCGGCTGGTGAGCGCACAGCTGAGCAAGAATAAGGCAAAGAAATTCATCTGTGATCGGTACGTATATAAACATATGAAATGCGTCGCGAATGAAAAAAATAAAAAAATTAAATAAATTTATTTTTTTTGCAGCTGCATGCATTACTTCAGCTGTGTCGAGAAGTTGGAGGTCCATGCAGTGGACTGCGGGCAAATGAACGACTGTGCCATTCTGTTGCCCAGCGAAGGAAAAAATCTCCTCAGTTTCAGCAACCACTGCATGAAGGAGGGACTCCCCTTCGTGGTGTATGCAGATCTGGAGTGTATCATCGCAAAAACGGAGGACAGTCGGAGTGGTGATATAAATAATAAATTACACGCGTATCAGCACCATAAAGTGCACAGCATAGCATATTATATGCATTGCTCGTACGATACATCGCTATCGGTGTATCGATGTCGCCGCGACGCGGATTGTGTTTCATGGTTCGTCAACGAACTTAGCAATTTTGCAAACTTCGCTAAACCCATCCTAGTCAGTAATGTTCCCATGCTGGATTTAACCACCGAACAGTGGACCACATTTCGCGATGCATCACATTGTCATATTTACGAGGAACCATTCGAGGCTAGCGATGTACGAGTTCGCGATCACTGTCATCTCTCCGGACGGTTTAGAGGCCCAGCACATTCGGAGTGCAATTTAAATTATAAAAATGCGTTTTACATCCCCATAGTATTCCATAATTTATCAGGCTACGATTCGCATTTCATTATCGAGGAAATAGCAACCGCTTTCGAAGGTCACGTTGACGTGTTGCCCATAACTAAAGAAAATTATATTTCTTTCACAAAAAATGTCGAAGATACGGCTGATTCAGACTCGCGAAATTGTATTAAATTGCGATTCATCGATTCGTACAAATTTCTCAACACCAGTCTCGACAAATTAGCATCTTTTCTTAGCACAGATCAATTAAAAATTGTACGATCCCAATTTGAAACATTATCCGCCGATGATTTTAATTTATTGACGCGAAAGGGTGTCTTTCCGTATGAATACCTTGATAGCTCGAACAAGCTGCAGGACCCATGCTTGCCACCGCGCGAATCATTCTACAGTTCGTTAACGGGTGAGACTGTATCCGAGAACGATTACGCGCACGCCGAGACTGTCTGGCAGTGTTTCAAGATTAGAACCTTGGGCGAATACAGCGATTTGTATTTGACGACAGATGTCTTGTTATTGGCAGATATTTTTGAAAATTTTCGCGAAAGTTGTATCAAGAGCTACGGATTAGATTCAGCGCATTATTACACTTTACCTGGTTTCACATGGGATGCTATGCTAAAACATACCAAAATTACATTCGAATTGCTCACAGACGTCGATATGGTCATGTTTGTCGAACGCGGTATACGCGGGGGTTTAAGTCAATGTTCCGGAAGATACGCACATGCCAATAACAAGTACATGTCATCTTACGACGCATCGGAAGAGTCATCGTACTTGATGTACTTTGATGTGAATAATTTGTATGGATGGGCAATGTGTCAGCCTCTGCCATATGGTAAATTTCAATGGGTTGAAGATGTCGCAAATTTTAACGTGTTTTCAATCGGTGTCGATTCGCCCACGGGGCACATTCTCGAGGTAGATCTAGAATATCCGCAACGTCTGCACAACATTCATGTCGATCTACCGTTCTGTCCGACGCGTGCCAAACCACCTGGCAGCAGACAGGACAAGTTACTCGCGACGGTATACGATAAGCAGCGTTACGTTATTCATTATCGCAACCTACAGCAGTGCATGCGTCACGGTCTTCGTATTACAAAGACACACCGCGTGCTTCAATTCGCTCAATCCCCCTGGCTCCGCGATTACATCGAACTCAACACACGGTTTAGAACAAGCGCGACAAACGACTTTGAAAAAAATTTGTACAAATTGATGAACAACGCGGTATTTGGTAAAACTATGGAAAATGTACGAAATCATGTGGATGTAAAACTGTTGACTCATTGGGATGGGCGATATGGCGCGGAGGCAATGATCGCGAAACCGAATTTCCACAGCAGAAGTGTTTTTTCGGAAAATTTAATAGCCGTTGAATTGCGAAAGCTCGAGGTGAAATTCAACAAACCGATATACGTGGGTATGCGCATTCTGGACATATAAAAAATTTGTTTGTATGAATTTCACCACGAGTACATATCGCCCAAGCACGGAACAAATTGTAAAATTCTATACAGAGACACAGACAGCCTAATTTATCACATTCGATGCGACGATATCTATGAATCTATGAAGCACAATATCGACAGATTCGACACCAGTGATTATCCCATCGACAATGTATATAATATGCCGCGCTTAAATAAGAAGGTTCCAAGGCTGATGAAGGATGAAAATAGCGGTGCGATAATGACTGAATTCGTAGGTCTTAGAGCGAAAATGTATGCACTTCGCGTAGATGGTAAAAAAGATACGAAGAAAGCGAAAGGCGTCAAGACCAACGTCATAACCAGAACGATAACTTTCGACGACTACGCGCAGTGCTTGGAAAGGGAGATCGAAATGGTTCGCAGACAATCGTGTATACGGTCTAAATTGCACAAAGTGTACACCATTTCGGAATCCAAAATCGCTCTAAGTCCGCACGACGATAAGCGATATATCGTACCCGATTCGACTGACACTCTGCCCTGGGGACATTATAATTTACCCTTGTGAAATAGAAATTTTATTTATTGTATTTATTGTGTAATATATATAAATGGTGGAATTATTGTATAAAAAATTGTTCACACATGTATATGTATCATTGTATTTATTGAATCATGTATTATTATTTGTTACAATACATTATTTGTATTTATCCAAGAATTGTGCGATTTATCAAACCCCAACCACTTGACGTACACCTTATCCCCCATCCTACGTAAGACTTTTTCCACTAGATACACATCAGGATCGGTGACGCGTTGCAGCTCGTGTTTGCCGACAAACAAGAATCTCTAAGTCGCCAAAATTTTTTAAATAGATTTCTTATGTAGAGTCGCAGACTTGGAAGTTGTCCGGAGATGGTTCGACTGAGAAGCATCTCCTTTCGCACAAGTTTCTGGAAATTTGTACCATGCATGTACAAAATAATATATATATTGTAGTAAAAAAATTGCACTGCATTTAAATTGCCAGATATTTGTATTTGTATACCAGTAATTTAGAGTTTTTATGTATATTGTTACAAAGTATAATCGGAACAAGCACTAGGAAACAGTTTCAATAGTATTTTAGCACAAGATTTATTTAGAAACGATTAAAACGAGCGATACGATAATTGTAGACGATTAATTTAACACGACGGATATAATTCAAGATATGTACAGAAGTCAAACACACAGAATAAGTAAAGAACGATTTTCACACACAATTTACAATATTTAGTTAATGTTTAAATATAATTAAGCTTTAAAACGTGCAAGAAACTGGCGAAGCAAAGTCGCGCAGCGTGATAGAATAAGATTCGAAGCAATGTCGAACATATAGCGCAAGCAAAGTGCGTAAGCGAAAGTATAAGATTCGAAGCAATGTCGAAAGTATAGCGCAAGCAAAGTGCGTAAGCGAAAGTATATTACCCAAGCGTGATGACTGGAACAGAGTGGCCGATTCCCAGAAATCAGCGTCGATTTCTAGGAAGCGCAAGCCTTCCCCTTCCATGGATCGCGAGTCGATGGAAGGGGACGCGATCCGCGCTCCACATGAGTGAGCAGGCCGTTGCCACCTGCCTAATTAGCATTAATCGACAATAGGTGTCGCGAATAGGCCTCTTTTCCGAACATTCTCCCCGGCATTCAGCAATCGCTGAATCTGATTAGGTATGTAATCGATAATCAGTTCGATAGCCTTCGTGACGGTGGCGCCGCTCAGCTCATGTGGAGTCATCAGACAACGCAAGCGAATTTATTGATCGCGATTTTGCGAAGTTAAATCATTATGTGGACGTGTATTTTCGCTAATATCGTTAAGTGGCAGAAACACTAATTTGGAAATAGGACGTACAAATTCTGAAAGCGAAGTTTTTACCGTAACTACGCGAGTGAGGTTATCCGACCCAGGATGTAATTTTATTATACGTGCTAATGGCTATCTGGCCGGTGAGGTTAGCTCCGACTTTATTAAACACAAGTCGCCGACGCGGGGCTGGGCGCGTTGCTGAGTCCATTTATTACGGGCCTGGAGCGACTGCAAATATTCGGCTGACCATCGCTTCCAGAACTGCAGCCTCATTTGCTGCAGTAGATGCCAGCGGGACAGTCGATTGATGGGCACATCCTCGACGACTGGATCAGGTAGACTAAGAAGGGCGTCGCCGATCAGGAAGTAGCCGGGCGTCAGTACGGACAGGTCCCCGGGATCGTCACTCATGGCAAGCAATGGCCGTGAGTTCAGGCAGACCTCGATTTGATGTAGTAGTGTAGCCATCTCTTCAAAGGTGAGGTGCTGTTCGCCTATCACCCTTCTCAGGTGATACTTAGTTGATTTGACGGCGGCTTCCCAGATTCCCCCGAAGTGAGGGGCAGCAGGCGGGTTGAATTTCCACTCGATGCCTTCCTTTAGAAGAGTGGAATGAATGAGGCCTCGTCCAGCATCTCGGAGGGCCAGCATTTCCCGTAGGGCACGGTCGGTGCCGACGAAGTTGGTCCCGTTGTCGCTGTGGATAGAGGTGCACAGGCCTCGCTGGGACGTGAATCGGCGCAGCGCAGCAATGAAGGCCTCGGTGCTGCAATCCGAGACAAGTTCTAAATGGACAGCACGAGTAGTTAAACATATGAACAACGCCACATAGCCCTTGTGTGTGCGCTGGCCTCTGCCCCTAACCTCAAGCAGCGATACAGGCCCAGCATAATCCACCCCGATGTGCTGGAAGGGCCGAGATGGTGTGACGCGTGGGGCTGGCAGATCACCCATCAGCTGTTGGCCTGTTGTAGCTCGCCATCGAATGCAAGTAGGACAGCGGTGAATCATGGCCTTCACTCGTTGGCGGCCCTGCAGAACCCAATACCGTTGGCGCAGGGTAGCCAAGGTAAGTTGAGTCCCACCGTGTAGCGTGCGTCGGTGTGCCTCATCGACTAGTAGTTCCGTCAGGTGGCTGTGTCCAGGTAGAACCAACGAGTGTTTGGCATCCATCGGCAGCGATGAGTGGCGTAGCCGTCCGCCCACTCGTAGAAGTCCTTGCTCATCTAAGTAAGGGTTGAGCCGCAGCAGCCGACTGCGGCTTGGTAGAGGACGTTTCAGCTGCAGGTGCTGAATTTCCACAGCAAATTCCTGCTGTTGGACCAATGACAGCCAGCGGGTCCGGGCTGCCTCTAACTCAGCTGGCGACAGGGAGCTTCCTCCTTTCTGGGCAGTACTGTGAGGTAACCACCTCAAGCACCAGGCAGTGATTCTAAGCAAAGAAAGTATACATGAATAGCGTTTCAAGAAAGCCTCGCATGCGGCAGGTTCACCCGACGTAGTGTGAGAGGTCGTCCGGGACTCCAGATCCGTCCAGGGTAGCGAATCTTGATTGGAGATAGTCCAGCCAGTAGCAGCCGACAGCCATCTCGGTCCAGTCCACCACAAGGCAAAGTCGGGTAGCTGGATAGGTTGTAAGCCCCGGGACGCACAGTCGACAGGATTGTCCCGGCTGGATACGTGATGCCATTGAGCTGCAGGTAGTGTCCGCTGAATCTCCGATACACGGTTGGCCACATACGTTTTCCAGTGTGACGGGTGTCCGTGAATCCACGCGAGTGTGATGGTCGAGTCGCTCCACAAGTGAATAGCAGTTCCCGTCAGACTCAGGCTCTCGCAGGTGAGGGCCATTAACTTGGTCAGCAGTACGGCTGCACACAATTCCAGCCTGGGGAGCGATATCTTTTGTAACGGAGCAACCTTTGTCTTTGCAGTGACCAGATGGGTGTGGATAGTTCCATCAGGTTCTACGACTCGGAGATAGATTACGGCAGCATAGGCCCGTTCCGAGGCGTCCGCAAATCCATGGAGCTCTCGTTGGATCGACGTTGGTTGTAGACCGAGCCAGCGAGGAACTGTAATGCGATTCAACGCCGTCAGCTCCGAGAGAAACTGCATCCAGTAACCGGCTTCAGCCGGCGGCAAAGGTGTGTCCCATTCTAAACGTAATAACCACAAAGATTGCATAAAGATTTTGGCATTAACGGTAACTGGAGCCAATAAACCCAAGGGATCGAATATCTTTGCGATTTTTGATAGAACCAGTCTTCTTGTGACTCCGCTCCCCGGCATGGTAGGCTATACTTGGACTCGGAAGCAGTCGTCAGACAGCCCCCAATGAACTCCCAGTGCGGTGTGGGTTTCGCCTGCCTGCCACTTGCATTCTGGAATGGCGTCTTCGGAAGGCACCTTTGACATTAACACTGGTTTGTTGGATGCCCATTTCCTTAAGTTGAAACCGCCCGCCTTGCATAGGAGACGGAGCTCGGTCTGGATCTCGATGGCTTCTTGCTCGGAGTCGGCGCCTGTCAAGACGTCGTCCATGTATACGTCCTGCTGCAAAATGGCCGCCGCTCTCGGAAACCGCTCCTGCTCGTCCAAAGCCAGCTGTCTTAGTGTTCGGATAGCCAGGTAAGGGGCACAGGCTAGCCCATAAGTAACCGTGTTCAATTGATATTCGGTTATGGCACTGCTTTCATTTCCTCTCCAGAGTACCCGTTGATAGCGACGGTCATCGGGATGTACTAGGATCTGGCGATACATTTTCTCCACGTCCGCGGTAAGACAGACGCGATGAATTCGCCACCGGAGAAGCAACCTGTGTAGATTCGGCAGTAGATTGGGTCCTATCATCAAAGCATCGTTGAGGGATTGCCCAGAAGTAGTGGTGTAGGAACCGTTGAACACCACTCTTAGCTTGGTGGTCGAGCTGCTCTCCTTCATCACTCCGTGATGAGGCAATGTTGCATATTGAAGATGCGCCTTACTCATCGTACTGCGCCATCTCTCGGGCGAACGGATTTTAGTTGTTCAGCCATTGATATAGGCAGTCGCGTCGCGTCAGTCCCCGAGACATGTGCGTACCATTTTAGGTTAACTTCTTATATTTACCTACTTTATGTAAGCCAATAAATAAGTCTAAAAGTAACATGTGTCTAGTAAATAACAGACACAACAGGCAAGTAATACGCTGACCTTGATAATTCCTTATTTATCCTTGACATGTGAGTGAGTTGCATATACTCACTCATGAATGTGCCATAAGCCTGGGCGAATGTCGGGTTGCGTCTGAATTTGGCCTCCATCCGCTGCAGCATCCTTCTGGCACCAGAGTAAGACTCACCGAGTTCTGGCGTCTCACGAAAAGGTAGGCGGACCATATAGCGTCCGGACGGCAAGCGCTGGTGTGTCGTCCGGTAATGGTCCTCGCACTTCTGTTCCTCAGCGGTATAGGCAGATGATACCGCTATTTCTTCTTGTTCCCAAAAACGGCGTACCAAGGGCAGTAGGTCTTCCTCGGTGGAGCATGACAGAGCTGCAGGTTCGAGCTTGTCATTTGTTAAGCAATACCGAACACAATATGTTTTCGGTAATTGTCACAATAACGAACTACGATCACTTTTCACTCGTTCCCTGTTGCCTTACCTTTTCGTGTGTACGTTATTAGAAAAGGAAATTTACATGTTCTTTATCCTCTCACTCCAAATAATTAGTATTTTCGATTCTTCTAAAAAAAAAAAAAAAAACAACTGTGTATTTGTCCTTTTACGTTACATATGATTTTCATCCATTCATCCTTCATTCATTATTCACTTTAAATGGCAAACCAACCATGGCAAAAGGTTAGATTTTTTTGTTACGTCTTTTTCATTTGCCATTCTACGCAATTTCCTGCGATGCATGCCGCCTTGCTTGTTCGTAGTCGCAGCGCGGCCCGGCGCGCGGCCACGCTAGCGCGGGAGCTCCAGCGGAAAGCTCGCGCTCTGATTGGTCGGGGTTTTTTCTTAATATCTCGAAAACGAAACCCCGGATCCCAAAACGGTTAAGGACTTTTCGATGTCTTTTTCCATCAGGATATTGCATGTTCCGGGATGTACATCAATTCTGGGACACCCTGTATTACAACAAAACTATGATTTGTCCACTACCATGTTCGGTTAGAATTTTTTCTTGACATGTTGCACATCATTTCCTATAGATTTTGTCACGCTGATTTCAAATCCGTTCGCAAAATTTGTCTACTACCTCAGGATTTTGAAAAAAATCGATTTTTGTGAAAAAAACTAGTGAAATCATAATTTTTTCGTTGAAATGATTTAATAACCCACTGGTTTGAAGGTATATTGTATTTCCATATATGGAACACAATCAAAATAAGAATAATGAAGTATTTAAATGTTTCACACCTCGTGATCACTTGACGTATCGCTGTCATTGTCACTGGTACTCTCTGTAGGCTGTGTGTGGCTGCAATATAATATAAATTAGATATCTATTTTCCATAATTATATTTTCATTTATACATGAATTAAGGTGAGTATTTAATCTTTTTACTTTACCTCTCATCAACGAATTTTTTAATTTGTGGTGATACATTATTTTGTTCGTACAACTTTAATCGATTGTTTATTAATATAATTGAAATTTTCGGGTCGGTTAAGTATATTGCTCGATTAAAAACGTCTAACATTCTATTCCTTCGACTATTTTGGCGTGAATGCAGTATCATATTTTTCCTATACAGTTTATGCCACGATTCATTTGCATCTTCTGAATAGTACGCTATTGGTAGTGGAAACTGTCTTGCTACTTCGCAACCATGTTGTAATAATTTGTGTAAGGTAGGACTCATTCGTGCCCACGGAAATAATTTATAATGAAGACAATATGTCTCCCAGCAGAATTCCTCGAGTTCCTTTAGCTTTAATGGCTTTTTACATTTAAAGACCGACAATATTGTAGCAATGTTATTCACGAGTTGCTCGTCGATTTCCAAAGCTTCTGCAAATATTGCCGGTTTTTCAAAACTCTTTCTAGCAACATTTCCTGTATTTGTCGTGCCATGCCCCTGCAAAACTTGGTCCACTCGGACTCCAATTTTTGCATACATGTTTCTTTTCACGACAATTTTTCTCTCTTCAAATTGTTCTGAGAAATGAGATAAATATATCATTTTATGTTAATTTTAAAATTAAGTCAGCGATATGATTGCACATTATATTTGAACAGAAGTGAATTGTAGTAGCGTTAGATAAAAAATGTTTGAAGTCGATAAAAATGTCTTTTTTTTTGATTCATCAATAGTTTTTTTTACATTGTACTCTATAAAAATGGAAACTTACCTCTTGATTGGTTTCGTATATCCCACATTTTAAGTTTTATTCGATAAGAAATGTGTAGCAGATGCTCAAATGCTTTTATTTCATCATGCAATAATCCCAAACCAAACTTAAGTGATGACGTTGTTACGCTATGCGCCAGGCTGGCGCCGATAGACAAGGCTCACCCCTACCTGTGACAAAGGTCCACTCGCTACACCCTTTCCCGATAGATCTTAGCGCCAGATCTCTCCGGACCTTCGCAATAGATCTTAGCGCTAGATCTCCAAAGTGGATCTTCCCGCCAAATCCTCCCGCCAGAGTTTCCCGCCAGACTTTCCCGCCAGATTTTCCCGCCAACAAACAGAGGAAAGCATCGTGCCCTCAAAGGGTATAAAACCCTTGGACCTCGACCCGACGCCAGTCACTCCAGAACGGACAACCGAGTTATATTCATTGTACGCGTTCGTTACCTTAAGCACGGTTTTCATTCTTGTAAATAAAAGTCTATTCATAACCAAGTCTAAAGTTACTGAGAAAGCACGAGTGCCTTCTCTACTTCGTAACAACAATTTCTGGTGGCAGCGGTGGGATAGACTACGATCGTCGAGGCGATCCACAAGAAGAAAATTCGATCCGAGGATCCGTGCATTTGGGACGCATCAAGATCATCGAGGTAATCGACAGAAGACATAAGGCATCGACTCCGAGGAATCCATGCGAGTACATCTTCTCGTTACCCTGTAAGTAACTGACAAATTATATCAGTATGTCGTTATTCAGTGGATATCGTGAGCCAAGACCTGATGGCTTGACCGATAAATTCAATAACGAGCTTGAACGTATTCGACCGGGTGCAAATGCCGCGTTCGTCCCGAGAATTGTCTGTGAAGCAAGAACTTCCAAAAAATCAAACAGTACCGCAAGAAATACTGCAGTTGAAGTTAGAAATATCCGACAAAGTTTGGAATTTGTAACGCCATTCGACGGAAAGAATATCACAGTGGAAACCTTCACTAACAAGATTCAACATATCTTCGAGAGTACCTCCCCACCCGAGGATTTATACGTTCGATACGTTCGATACGCAAAAGGTGGTAGGCGATGCTCGCCGAGCCATCGACTGGGGTTATCCATCAACACTTGAATCTTTGTGTAAGATGCTACAACAGGAGTTTGGGACCATTAATAGATACGCATCCTCAGTGCAGGGAAGAATGTCCTTTCGGCAGAGTCGTGACTCGCCGCATCATAATGACATGGACTTCATTGGGCATCAATGCGAGATTAAAAGAAGCCATACAAAGCAAAGGTCATTGAGACAGAGTGAACGCGTTCCAACACAAATTGCAAATAGTTTAGCAAATGACACTAGTATATCGAGTATGTACAAGAAGCGTAACGATCCTCCCGCAGATTCTGACTTGGCAGTCCTATACTGTGATAATAACCCAAGGTTGAAAGGAATACCATTGTCTAATTCAGAAAATAATATTTCGGACATTGGTTCACTTTTTGTTTGTGCAAAAGAATACGAAAATACCTTGCAAAAACCTGAGATAGTAATCGATTCTATGCTAAACTGTAATAATGTTCAATGGAAAGTGAAGTCGGAAGATAGTGTAGAAAAGTGTAAAACTCAAATCGTAGACCACAGTAAAATTGTTCGCGAAATTAAGGACAAGCAGAATCTTGTGGCCGACGCTTTGAGCCGTAACCCAGTGTGCTTTACCGAGGTACAACCACCAGGCTGGGGAAAAAATTTCGTATTTGTAAAGGAAGTCTCCGAGGATGCTCTTCCCCTCCAATTCGAAATGAGTAATAAGAATCAATTAAGCAAGATGCTCGAGGAAGATAACCTTTTACTGATGGTAGCTACGTATGAAAGATTCGACAAAGCAACATGTCGAACTTTCCTAACCGAGGTGTTGCAAGTCCTGATATCCGAAGGCATCAAGCGCATTTATATGAACCTGGCCAAGTTTGAGAACTTGTACGAAGGAGATAAAAAGGAGCTGAAGACGATCTTGAGGGACATCTTCAACGACCCCGCAATTACCGTGGAATTAGGAGATGAGTTATTGAAGCAACCGGAAAACGGAGAAGAACGACAACAGGTTTTACAACGATTCCATGAATCTTTAGAATTTGGACACCAGGGAATAACCAAGACACTGAAAGTTCTCAGCGAATGCTATTACTGGCCCGGAATACACCAGGAAGTGCACGAATACATAGCGAGCTGTGCAGAGTGTCAAAGAGAGAAGATCCATAGACAGCGGGAAAGGGCACCTATGCAGATCACGGACACTGCGACCGAGTTTAAGCAAAAGATAGCCTTGGACATCGTGGGACCACTCGAAACCACCGAACAAGACCATTCTTACATCCTTACGACCCTAGACAACCCGACTCCACAGTCCAACGGGAGTTTGGAACGGATGCATGCGAGCCTAAAGGTATACCTCAGGGCAAATCGAACGACGGAAATCGTAGTTGGCTCAGAAAATTCAGTTAGTCCGGAAAACCGTATAAGTGTTTTGCAAAGTGTCGCTAACCATTCGATAGGGAAATCTTATAGTAAAAGCATCGATGATGATAAAGAAAAATTGTTTAGTCTAGAAACTTTCCGATGTAAATTAGAAGCCGGGAAACAAGATTTCACAGCCCAGCATTTGGTACCCGCGATTGATCAACCGCAACTAGGATTAAAATATATTCAATCGTCAATTACACATGTCGCGATGGATTATACTAAGCATCCTTACATATCTACCTCTAATCGCGAACTTGACTCATGCAAGGAACTAGAGATAAAAATAATTTGTAAACGGTACGCTCCGCGTTACTTGATACATTTGCAGGACCCCTGCACTCGAATAGAAACGAAAAATTTATATGACGATCTGTTGCAGCCGAAATCCGCCGATCAGCTGTCGCGCGGATTTAGGTGTGCGTGCGAGAGCGTGTCAACACTGGTGACACACCGTCCGGTAAGACGGTGACATACGTCACGCGTTTTTGCATGGATTCGAGCGATGCGCGCTCTTCCAGGAATCCGTTAGTCGCTTCCAAGAACATCTGACGACAACAACACGCTCCCGCACGCACAAGATATAACGGCTTTTGTCGCCCTGCGACCCACGAGCAACGTTTGCGGAACCTTTTTAAAACGGCCCTTCGAGCCTTGGCGCCCTGCGCCCCTGTACATAGCTTGTACATATATCTGTTCCTCGTAACTGCGTGGTTGTAAGTCGTATGTGTCCGTTCTGTGTTTCTGTGGAGTGCTCGTCCGTTGTTGTAACGACGCCCACAGCCGGCCAAATAAACGTGCCGTCTCAACAATTGGTGGACGTAGTCATCTCGACTGGAGCGCATACCTTCTCTGGCCATACCAGTGGCAATCCACCCCACCTTCCTAAGGCCTTCGCTTAAACACGATCCGTCAAAACATTGCCCAATGGTTTTAGCTAAGAGTTCTCACTCAATTTGCCATCAATTAGCGGAGACTAATGCTTGGATAGGGATCGTACTTTTCAACGATTATATGCAGGTATCTTGTAAAAACGGGTTTCACGACACCATCTCTAAAATGGGAGTATTTGTATTAGAACTCAAGTCCGGTTGTACGATGACATCGACGGTACCAATACTACGTGGAGCAAATGATGAAAGAACATCTCGCGCGTTGCTGGACCTAGGTTCTCCGCAAATAAATCATACGTTACCAGAAAATCTCACGATTAACTTTATTCCTGAAATCAAGAAGATTTCATTTGATTCGGATACATTACATAAGAAAATGAAGAGTTTAGATAACTTTCGCTTAGAAGCAGAATCGATGAAAACTCAAGTTCGAGTCTTATCTACGTCAGAGTCACGATGGGTTACAATAAAATTCGGTCTAATGATATTTTCTGGCTGCGTATTGATGTACGTAATATATCAATTTAAAAAACACAAGCTGGCGTTCTGTTTATGTAAGTCATATCACTGTGTAAATTGGTATAACACACACAATGACCGGGGCAATCGTGATGTAATATCTCAGTGCGAAACGTTATCGCGAGAAGTACCTGTATTGCGATATGTTGTCTTCTCGATGGAATCACAGGTACGTCCACGTACCTACACAACAGCTACAACTACAACCATCACTCAAATCCCACATAAGGGAAAAGGAAAGGCCAGGCGACCGAAGCGTGCCCCATCATACGAGTTGAAGTGAGGATCACCAGTACTTCGAAGTTCGAGGACGAACTTCAATCCAAGGGGGGAGGTGTTACGCTATGCGCCAGGCTGGCGCGGATAGACAAGGCTTACCCCTACCTGTGACAAAGGTCCACTCGCTACACCCTTTCCCGATAGATCTTAGCGCCAGATCTCTCCGGACCTTCGCAATAGATCTTAGCGCTAGATCTCCAAAGTGGATCTTCCCGCCAAATCCTCCCGCCAGAGTTTCCCGCCAGACTTTCCCGCCAGATTTTCCCGCCAACAAACAGAGGAAAGCATCGTGCCCTCAAAGGGTATAAAACCCTTGGACCTCGACCCGACGCCAGTCACTCCAGAACGGACAACCGAGTTATATTCATTGTACGCGTTCGTTACCTTAAGCACGGTTTTCATTCTTGTAAATAAAAGTCTATTCATAACCAACTCTAAAGTTACTGAGAAGGCACTCGTGCTAACCTCGGTTAGGAAAGTTCGACATGTTGCTTTGTCGAATCTTTCATACGTAGCTACCATCAGTAAAAGGTTATCTTCCTCGAGCATCTTGCTTAATTGATTCTTATTACTCATTTCGAATTGGAGGGGAAGAGCATCCTCGGAGACTTCCTTTACAAATACGAAATTTTTTCCCCAGCCTGGTGGTTGTACCTCGGTAAAGCACACTGGGTTACGGCTCAAAGCGTCGGCCACAAGATTCTGCTTGTCCTTAATTTCGCGAACAATTTTACTGTGGTCTACGATTTGAGTTTTACACTTTTCTACACTATCTTCCGACTTCACTTTCCATTGAACATTATTACAGTTTAGCATAGAATCGATTACTATCTCAGGTTTTTGCAAGGTATTTTCGTATTCTTTTGCACAAACAAAAAGTGAACCAATGTCCGAAATATTATTTTCTGAATTAGACAATGGTATTCCTTTCAACCTTGGGTTATTATCACAGTATAGGACTGCCAAGTCAGAATCTGCGGGAGGATCGTTACGCTTCTTGTACATACTCGATATACTAGTGTCATTTGCTAAACTATTTGCAATTTGTGTTGGAACGCGTTCACTCTGTCTCAATGACCTTTGCTTTGTATGGCTTCTTTTAATCTCGCATTGATGCCCAATGAAGTCCATGTCATTATGATGCGGCGAGTCACGACTCTGCCGAAAGGACATTCTTCCCTGCACTGAGGATGCGTATCTATTAATGGTCCCAAACTCCTGTTGTAGCATCTTACACAAAGATTCAAGTGTTGATGGATAACCCCAGTCGATGGCTCGGCGAGCATCGCCTACCACCTTTTGCGTATCGAACGTATCGAACGTATAAATCCTCGGGTGGGGAGGTACTCTCGAAGATATGTTGAATCTTGTTAGTGAAGGTTTCCACTGTGATATTCTTTCCGTCGAATGGCGTTACAAATTCCAAACTTTGTCGGATATTTCTAACTTCAACTGCAGTATTTCTTGCGGTACTGTTTGATTTTTTGGAAGTTCTTGCTTCACAGACAATTCTCGGGACGAACGCGGCATTTGCACCCGGTCGAATACGTTCAAGCTCGTTATTGAATTTATCGGTCAAGCCATCAGGTCTTGGCTCACGATATCCACTGAATAACGACATACTGATATAATTTGTCAGTTACTTACAGGGTAACGAGAAGATGTACTCGCATGGATTCCTCGGAGTCGATGCCTTATGTCTTCTGTCGATTACCTCAATGATCTTGATGCGTCCCAAATGCACGGATCCTCGGATCGAATTTTCTTCTTGTGGATCGCCTCGACGATCGTAGTCTATCCCACCGCTGCCACCAGAAATTGTTGTTACGAAGTAGAGAAGGCACTCGTGCTTTCTCAGTAACTTTAGACTTGGTTATGAATAGACTTTTATTTGCAAGAATGAAAACCGTGCTTAAGGTAACGAACGCGTACAATGAATATAACTCGGTTGTCCGTTCTGGAGTGACTGGCGTCGGGTCGAGGTCCAAGGGTTTTATACCCTTTGAGGGCACGATGCTTTCCTCTGTTTGTTGGCGGGAAAGTCTGGCGGGAAACTCTGGCGGGAGGATTTGGCGGGAAGATCCACTTTGGAGATCTAGCGCTAAGATCTATTGCGAAGGTCCGGAGAGATCTGGCGCTAAGATCTATCGGGAAAGGGTGTAGCGAGTGGACCTTTGTCACAGGTAGGGGTGAGCCTTGTCTATCGGCGCCAGCCTGGCGCATAGCGTAACAACGTTTTGGGTGAGAAATCATCACTTAAATTGCCAAATTGGTGCGCAGTTCGCAAGCACATGGGGCACCTACTACTTGCTTTATTCCCGACAATAGTATTTATACATTTTCCGTCAAATAAAGTTTGAAAAACGTTATACTTCACTCTTACTGCTTTTTCATTAGTCATGTTAAATGTGTGTGGTGTAAGATTGCTGATTTCTTTGTTCAAACGATTATGCTCACGAATGATTGTCAAATCATTTTCTTTTTCTGTTGCTATTCTTAGAGGTCGGCAGAAGCGGATACTTTGAGGTGTCGGATTAATCCAAGAACATTCGTCGGATACACAACTCTTTAATTTTATTATTATCATGCTGCTGACAAAAAGTGTTTGTTGAGCGTTTGGATCTTCGTTTTCAGCATTTCCACAGTGTTGATGTGGATTTGTGTGACCAGATGAACTATCAAAGCCTAACGTAGCAAATAACTCTAGATTGCGTAAATTTCTTTTATCCCAGTCTAATGCCACTGCGTCACACAAACGTTCAGCCGTCTTATTTAACATTTTTTGTAAAGATACAAGAACTTCAATTTCGGATATTTTGTAATTTTGTGGCTGGCATTCAACCATAGCTGAATTTACAATTCGGTAAGCCGGATAAATTGAGGAGTTTCTGGATTTCGAATCTGTCACTAATCCTTCATACGTACTCTTGCTGTAGTCATATTCCAAATAGAAGGCTAATGCCGACTCCTTAGTGTGTCTCAATAGGTTATTTTGTTCAGAAGAATTTGTTTCCCCACTTACAGAAGCAGACGCATCCAACGCATCAAACGACGCATCAAACGCAGAATTTTGCAGCTAATTGGATAGTGGCCATGTTATACTCACTATTATTCAGTAGTTCATAAGCACGCCTGTATATCGTACTTTGTGAGGCTTTCTCTATAGATACACGCATCCTACCGGTGTTTTCACTAATCCTGCGTCTCTTAGGTGGGCGACCTGGACCGCGACCGCGATTTCGTTTCGCGTTTATTCGCTTCGAATTTTCACTGTCCATATCCATACTTAACTATTATATATATATATATATATATATACACACACACTATACACACACGTATAGATATAAATATATATGTATTTGTATATTATAATATACTGTTATATATTAAAAAAATATTATGCACTGTATTAAACTATTTTATATATATTATATGTACACTAAGCTCGTATAAAACTCTCTATATAAAATGAATTTCAGTGTGGTTTGCTCTCTCTGAATGCTTGCTTCTAACTGAAAAGTGCAGAATGTTTCGTTCCTTTCCAATTAGCTATTCGAGTAGTCCCTTTATGCGTTTGTATATTTCTTTAAGATAAGGAGAGCGGACTCTCATCTAGCCTCGCCACAATGTATTGTATCTCAAATACGTGCTCGACTTCATTTCTTATCCAACAGTACTTTCCACATAGCAACAACCATGTTAGAATATCCAATTTATAGATATGCATAAAAGGAAATCTGTTGAGGACAGAATGAAGGAAGGGGGACCATCGGCTTGCCTGGCGAGGAGCGCGTATTTCTCGCGCTCGACGCGGGCTCCGCTCAAAACTCGAAGATGTTTACAACGGAGCTGAGTGAGCCATCTCTGGGTGTTTCTACTAATTACGGTGCCTCACTCAGCTCCTAATTACGTAATTTCGTCCCACGTGACTTCGTGGAATCCTGCGAAGGATTCCGGGAAGCGAGACTTCCGCTTTCTTCTCGCGTAGAGTACAGAAGGAAGAACACGTTTACGCGAGCGCGCGTTAAGTTCTCTCTTACCGAAATCGAATCGTCTTAATTCTAGTGACCAGATCGCTGGCGCAACGACTGAGTTAATGATTACAATATTGTATATACGGTGAAGTATTTTATTAAATGATATTGTGAGTTTTCTATAACTGTTCTTATAATCACCGAATTCATTGTGTGATTGTTACATTGCTTAGTTTCTGACGTTACATTTTTTGGTCCTTCGAGCCGGATCTTTCGTGAAATACATATCGGGTGATAAGTGCGTGAATCGTTGGAGTGTTCGCACGTGTCCGGTCATTGTTCGTCCATAGCGCGGTGTTCAAGATGGCTGCCCTGATCGAAGAGCAGAAGGACACCATCAGGAGAATTTGCAGAGTGGTGGAGAATTTGAAGAAGACGGGTGCGGCAAAAATTACCGAAGGGGCCGTGCGCGCGAGACTGGACATGCTCGAGGACATGTGGGCGGACCTGAAAACCATGCACAGGGCTATAGTCAAGGCCGCTAGGGAGACCCCTGCACTCAAGACAGACGATTATTTTTCGAAAGATCTGTTTGATCAAGCAGAGGGTTCTTACATGGAACAAAGGGGTTTATTACTGGACATTTTAAAACCAGTTGGACAACCATTACCTGTCGCCGGCACGAGTTCAAACGCAACGGTTGCTAGTGCCGAATCAAGGTCACGCGCTGTTTTGCCTCGAATCCCCTTGCCAGAATTCGACGGCCGGTATTGTGATTGGCCGTCCTTCCGTGACTTGTTTGTATCGTTGATCGTGAAGGATTCGTCCCTCAGTGATGTGGATCGACTCCACTATCTAAAAACATGCCTCAAGGGTGAAGCCGCGGGACATTTGAAGAATTATACAACGACGGAGGACAACTTTACCTTGGCATGGCAGGCTCTGCAGGATCGCTATCAAAACAAGCGCAAGCTCGTGCGATCTCAACTTGCCACGCTAACGAGTTTAGCTCCTATGACTAAGGAGTCGGCAAGCGAGTTGAAACGATTACTGTACGATACAGTTAGCGTGGTCGGAGCTTTAAATAAACTCGGACGTCCAATCACCAATGCTACGGATTGGTTGGTGCACATTACGGTGGAACGACTGGATCGCCAGTCCCGGCGAGAGTGGGAAGCGTCTCTGGGCACCTCCGATGAGGTGCCAACGTTCGATGAGCTGAAGGAGTTTCTGGCCAAACGGATTGATACCGTGGAGGCTCTTGAAGACCAACGAGGTGGTGGACAGGCGGAGTCGAAGAAGACAAATGCGAAAGGTGTCCGAGTTCACCAAGTGTCCGCCTCGCCTAACCTGGCAAAGGACTGTAGCCTGTGTAAGGCGAAACATTACGTGGCTTTCTGTCCTATTTATCAGAGCAAGACCCCAGCAGAAAGGCAAGTCGTCACAGAGTCACTGCATCTCTGCGTGAATTGCTTAGGTAAACATCAATTCGACGCTTGCCAATCAGTTAAGAAGTGCAGGATTTGTGATGAGAAACATCATACCTCTCTTCATGAAGTCCAACGCGCTACCGAAAGGCCAACGGTGCATCACGCCGCTCTGCAGGGTTTTCATTCCGATCGGGTGATTCTCAGTACCGCGAGAGTGAAAGTGCTGGATCCCAGCAGACCCGCTGAGCAGGTACGTGCCCTCATCGATCCAGCGAGTGAAGTGTCGGTCATCGCAGAAGCCTTAGTGCAACGATTGGGGCTCCATCGTCGGGGTGCACGAATACCCCTTCTTGGGGTGGGCGGTGCTCGATCTCGCTTCACAAGGGGATACACGACCGTCACGATTGCCTCCCACTGCAATTCAGGCTGCCGTCACGAAGTGTCAGCCTTGATCTTGCCGGAACTTTCTGGATACGTACCCCGGAAGTTCCCAGAAGAAAGGACGTGGCACCACTTGCAAGGGCTATCACTTGCCGATCCATGGTTCCAGAGGAGCGATACGGTCGAGTTGCTCCTGGGTGCTGACGTCTACAACAAGATTCTTCGTTGCGGAGTGCGGCTTGGAGGTCCCAACGCGCCAGTTGCCCAGGAGACCTGTTTGGGGTGGATCCTTAACGGGGGCATTAAGGACGATCCTAGTCACGCTGACCCATTATCTGGCTCACCTTCTGTTCACCACTGCGCTGTGGATAAGGAGTTGGTAAGCGTTTTAACCAAATTTTGGGAACAGGAAGAAATCTCCGTAGTTGTACCACCAACACCGGAGAATGAAGAGTGCGAGCGTCATTTCCTGAAGACGTACTTACGCGATGACGAGGGCCGCTTCGTGGTCAGCTTGCCTTTCAAGACACCTCCGAGCCTGGGCGATTCGCGGCGCGCCGCGTTGGGAACTCTGGAGGCCATGCAGAGGAAGTTTCGACAATCCCCTAAACTCCAAGAAGCATATGAGGACTTCATGTACGAGTACGAGTCGGCGGGACATATGGTTCGCGTTCCTAATTCAGGTGAGAGCCTCACCAGGGGCGCTGACTTCTATTTGCCGCACCATGGAGTTTGGAAAAACTCTAGCACGACCACTAAATTGAGAGTGGTCTTCAATGGATCGTTGAAGACCGATAACGGTAGGTCTCTCAACGAGTTCCTTCATACGGGACAGAATTTGCTCCCTCCTCTCGCGGAGGTGCTCCTTCGCTGGCGAAAACACGCAGTCGTTTTCACAGCCGATGTCGAGAAAATGTACCGTCAGATTCGAGTACAGAAGGACGACTGGCGTTGGCAGAAAATCTTGTGGCGCCGTCGTGCTGGTGAGGCTCCTCAGGAGTATCACCTGTGTACTGTCACATACGGTTTAGCATGCGCTCCATACCTGGCTATCCGGTGCATCCACCAGCTGGCTACGGAGGAAGCTGAGAGATTCCCAGCAGCTGCGAAGGTCATTCGTCGCGACGTCTACATGGACGACGTTCTCTGCGGAGGTTCCACACTTGCCGAAGCCCAGCAGCTCCAACGCGAGCTGTACGAGCTCCTTATGGCGGGCGGGTTCCCGCTCCGGAAATGGGCATCCAATTCCAGAGAGCTACTGAGCGACATAGCCTCGAGCGACACCGATGTTGCCCGGAGCTGGACCTCTTCAGACTCACATAGCGTGCTGGGCATCGAATGGTTACCTGCCTCTGACTGTTTTCAGGTTACGACCACGGTCACTTCCGACGCAGTGACTGCCACCAAAAGGACGGTGCTGAGTAAAACCGCCCAGCTGTTCGACCCTTTGGGCTGGCTGGCCCCCGTGACGATCGTAGCCAAGATCCTGATCCAGGAGTTGTGGCTACTGAAAAGCGAATGGGACACTCGATTACCAGCACGGGAGGCACAACACTGGTCGCAGTTTCTGAGAGAATTACCTTCTCTAGCGGGCATCCAGATTCCACGTTGGCTGGGGTGGCTCCCCTCTAGCAGTATCGTGGAGGTGCATGGTTTCGCGGACGCATCTGAACGCGCCTATGCCGCGGTTGTATACCTTCGAGTCGTCGACGCATCAGGCACACCGCGAGCCACATTGATAACTGCAAAAAGCAAGGTTGCTCCCTTGAAACAGGTTTCCATACCTCGGCTGGAACTCTGTGCCGCTTGGCTGCTGACACGCCTGGCGGCGCATGTACTCACCGTCTTGGAGCTGGAGGAGGTGGACGTCCATCTATGGAGCGACTCCATTACGACTTTGGGATGGATTCGAGGACACCCGACTAAATGGCAAACATATGTGGCCAATCGAGTGTCCTCAATCCAGCAGAGGTTGCCACTTGCAGTGTGGCACCACGTACCAGGAGCCGACAACCCGGCGGACTGTGCTTCCCGAGGGCTATCACCCGGACATCTCGCTGAATTTTCTCTCTGGTGGACGGGACCGAGCTGGCTCAACTCTCCCGACCGCTGGCCCACGATGGAGGCAATAGTCCAGGACACGACCTTGGAACTACGAACCAGGAGCCTCCATATTCAGCTTCCTGAGGAGGACGAGGTGAGCCGCTATATCATACGGTTCTCTAACTTACGTCGACTCTTCAGGGTAACTGCCTGGTGTTGCCGCTGGCTGCCCAAGTACAAGGGCACTCGTTCAGTTCACCTCACATCGGAGGAGATCCATGCGGCCCGAGGACGACTGGTCCTGCTGGTGCAACGGCAGGCATTCACCAAGGAGGTCAGCAGTCTGCAAAACAAGCAGGCTATTTCAATGAAGAGTCGCCTACAGAAGCTAAGTCCCTTCCTGGACAAAGAAGGACTATTGAGAGTAGGGGGTCGACTCCAAGGAGCTGCGCTGCCTTACGATCGGACTCATCCGTTCATTCTGCCGGACGAATCCCCCCTGACGGTCTTGTGGGTGAGGGCAGCCCATCGGCGATGCTTACACGGAGGCGTCCAACTTACTCTGGCGACACTGCGCCAGGAATGCTGGATTCTGAGGGGTCGTCCAATGGTAAAGTCGTGTCTGCGTAAATGCGTTATTTGTATTAGGTGGAAGCATCAACCTCCTGTTCAGCTGATGGGGAATCTTCCCCGTGCACGCGTCGTTCCGTGCCGACCGTTCTTTAGATCTGGCGTCGATTACGCCGGGCCGATTCAGGTGCTTGCGGGGCGGGGGCGTGGACGGAAATCGGTCAAGGGCTACATTGCCTTATTCATCTGCCTGTCAACAAAGGCAGTTCATCTGGAGTTGGTGTCTGATGGGAGCTCAGAGACATTCCTGGCCGCGCTCAGGAGATTCGTAGCTCGACGGGGAATTTGTGCTGAGTTATACAGTGACTGTGGCACCAATTTCGTGGGCGCCAACCGCGAGCTGCGATCCCTCCTGCGCGCTGCCCTTCGTGATGGCCGTGACCTCCTCACAACTATTGCCGCTGAGGGCATCGAGTGGAAGTTCAATCCACCCGCTGCACCTCACTTCGGCGGTTTGTGGGAGGCAGCGGTCAAATCGGTCAAGCACCACCTCCGCCGACAGATCGGCGAGCAGAAGCTCACTTTCGAGGAGTTGTCCACGCTCCTAGCCGGTATCGAAGCTTGCCTAAATTCCAGACCGCTGGAACCATTATCGGACGACCCTGAGGATTTCCAAGCGTTGACTCCCGGTCATTTTTTAATCGGAGGGCCCTTGATCGCCATTCCCGAACCTAGCTTGGAAGAGTTGCCGACGTCCAGACTGTCCCGATGGCAGTTAGTGCAACAAGTGCAACAGCATTTTTGGCGTCGGTGGTCGAAGGAGTACCTGAATACGCTGCAGACGCGTGGTAAATGGTGTCAGGTGCAACCCTCACTTCAAAGGGGGACACTGTGCCTTCTAAAACAGGAACTTCTTCCACCGACGCGGTGGCCCTTAGCCCGAATCACGTCTGTACATCCCGGTCCAGACGGACTCACACGAGTTGTTACGGTGAAAACCGCCAAAGCGGAGTTCACACGACCTATTAACAAGGTCATTCCATTGCCCACATCATCGGGGAGTAGTCTGGACGCGGCCCGATCTTACGATTAACCATAACCTCAAATTTTTGTAAACAAGCGCTCACTCACCTTTAATGGTGAGATAAATGTCCGTCCTGCGTGTTCACGGTGGTGGGGTATTTTTTTTCTTTTATCCGGCGTTTCACTGCACTGTCTAACCTTGTATCGAGATGCACTGTATATTATATCGGTATTATGTTTTGTAGGGAAAGCTTACACTTGCTGCGACACGGACAGCTATTGTCCTCGCGGGGACGCCGGTGGCCCCCTCTCACGTCTGTTGCAATCGATGGCCGCTATGAAATGTACACACATTGAGCATCGAGAAGTTCTCTAGTTTGGACCCTATTTCGTCAACCGTCTTGACGAAGGCGGGCGGGAAATGTTGAGGACAGAATGAAGGAAGGGGGACCATCGGCTTGCCTGGCGAGGAGCGCGTATTTCTCGCGCTCGACGCGGGCTCCGCCCAAAACTCGAAGATGTTTACAACGGAGCTGAGTGAGCCATCTCTGGGTGTTTCTACTAATTACGGTGCCTCACTCAGCTCCTAATTACGTAATTTCGTCCCACGTGACTTCGTGGAATCCTGCGAAGGATTCCGGGAAGCGAGACTTCCGCTTTCTTCTCGCGTAGAGTACAGAAGGAAGAACACGTTTACGCGAGCGCGCGTTAAGTTCTCTCTTACCGAAATCGAATCGTCTTAATTCTAGTGACCAGATCGCTGGCGCAACGACTGAGTTAATGATTACAATATTGTATATACGGTGAAGTATTTTATTAAATGATATTGTGAGTTTTCTATAACTGTTCTTATAATCACCGAATTCATTGTGTGATTGTTACATTGCTTAGTTTCTGACGTTACAAAATCTTTTTTGGAATGGTTGCGAAGTAGCAAGACAGTTTCCACTACCAATAGCGTACTATTCAGAAGATGCAAATGAATCGTGGCATAAACTGTATAGGAAAAATATGATACTGCATTCACGCCAAAATAGTCGAAGGAATAGAATGTTAGACGTTTTTAATCGAGCAATATACTTAACCGACCCGAAAATTTCAATTATATTAATAAACAATCGATTAAAGTTGTACGAACAAAATAATGTATCACCACAAATTAAAAAATTCGTTGATGAGAGGTAAAGTAAAAAGATTAAATACTCACCTTAATTCATGTATAAATGAAAATATAATTATGGAAAATAGATATCTAATTTATATTATATTGCAGCCACACACAGCCTACAGAGAGTACCAGTGACAATGACAGCGATACGTCAAGTGATCACGAGGTGTGAAACATTTAAATACTTCATTATTCTTATTTTGATTGTGTTCCATATATGGAAATACAATATACCTTCAAACCAGTGGGTTATTAAATCATTTCAACGAAAAAATTATGATTTCACTAGTTTTTTTCACAAAAATCGATTTTTTTCAAAATCCTGAGGTAGTAGACAAATTTTGCGAACGGATTTGAAATCAGCGTGACAAAATCTATAGGAAATGATGTGCAACATGTCAAGAAAAAATTCTAACCGAACATGGTAGTGGACAAATCATAGTTTTGTTGTAATACAGGGTGTCCCAGAATTGATGTACATCCCGGAACATGCAATATCCTGATGGAAAAAGACATCGAAAAGTCCTTAACCGTTTTGGGATCCGGGGTTTCGTTTTCGAGATATTAAGAAAAAACCCCGACCAATCAGAGCGCGAGCTTTCCGCTGGAGCTCCCGCGCTAGCGTGGCCGCGCGCCGGGCCGCGCTGCGACTACGAACAAGCAAGGCGGCATGCATCGCAGGAAATTGCGTAGAATGGCAAATGAAAAAGACGTAACAAAAAAATCTAACCTTTTGCCATGGTTGGTTTGCCATTTAAAGTGAATAATGAATGAAGGATGAATGGATGAAAATCATATGTAACGTAAAAGGACAAATACACAGTTGTTTTTTTTTTTTTTTTAGAAGAATCGAAAATACTAATTATTTGGAGTGAGAGGATAAAGAACATGTAAATTTCCTTTTCTAATAACGTACACACGAAAAGGTAAGGCAACAGGGAACGAGTGAAAAGTGATCGTAGTTCGTTATTGTGACAAAAATCCGTAGTTCAATAACGGCCAACACTGGTTGTTGATAATGAATAAGTCCGTTTAAAAACTGGGAAGAAAAATTTGCGTACGGAAATTTGGAGAGTTATCGCCGGAAATAAACCATAGCCTGCGTTAAATTTAAAAAATATTAGTCGCCAATAATGTAATTAAAACTCACCCGTTCGGAAATTCACCTGCAGCTTGAAAACCTGTGTCATTAGGTCACTGAACCGATCCTGGTCATCGACAGACGCGCCGAGTGTACAGCTGATTTCAGGTACACGACATCATCCAAAGTTAAGGGTCGAAACGTCAAGTGCGTCCGGGCCGCACATGTACCGAAGTCACTTCACTGTACGCCTACTAACACTGATCACTTAATGTATTATTAGAACGTGTTCTTTCTACGTTATAAAAATTGATGGAAATGAATTTTTACTTGGCGTTCGGAGCCGTGAGTATTCCCGCGCACATTCTCACGCTGCAGCACTTGCGTCCCCGTTGTTCGGGGGGTACACCCAGAACATCGCGTAATACTCTCGAGCAGTGAACATTTCTGCGACGTGATTGCTTTCTGACTGACAAGATTTTTTCCAAGCGACTTCTTCTACCCCCAAATAGTTTCTCTCGTTCCATTATGAGTTGAACCCCACCAGGCCAAGAGGCTTCAGGTAGAAAGAAGCCAGCACATTTTCGAAACACATGTGCTGGGCAGATGTGCGACGAACGGGCTATCGTGCTCTTTTACAAAGGTCCGCGTTCCGTCCTTTTACTGCCAATGTGCCCATTGCTTCGAGGTAGGCAGTAGACACCACGTGTTTTGGTTCGAAAGGGTCCGAAGAGAAGAGAAACAGAAAGTCTTCGAGTTGCTATAAAGAAGAAAATCCTGTTTCCTGTTTCCCTTTTCCGATACCCTGAGTTCACGTCTGCTACGAAGCGGAACCAACTAAACCATAAATTACCCAAAACTGTAGGAAACCGTTGTCTACCGCGACCCTAGCGAAATGCTCTGGCCGAACAGCCTGATTAATTTTTGGGAACTAGCAATTAAAAAGTATTATTTAACATCAATACGGCTCGCGAAGAGACACAGGAAGAAAGAAAGCATGTAGTTCGCTGACTGCACGTAGTCCGGCCTGCTTTGTCCTACCTTCCAATTAAAGACGGATCCCTTATCTCTCGAGTATAAACACGCGCTCGAATTTCAAAACAAAAGCACGCGTCGACGTATTCCGTGCGAGAGACAATGACCTTGAAGTCTGATTGGCCCTAATCTAACCAATCTGCCCTGCATCCCTCCCAAACGGCCACTGTTCTGAAGTAATATCTTCACAGTAATATCTCCTCCCCAAGGCCCACCTTCTCTCGCACGGAATACGTCGATGCGTGCTTTTGTTTTGAAATTCGAGCGCGTGTTTAGACGCGAGAGATAAGCAGGCCCGATTGGATAGTTCGGGACCAATCGGACCTCAAGGCCCACCATCTCTCGCACGGAATACGTCGACGCGTGCTTTTGTTTTGAAATTCGAGCGCGTGTTTAGAGACGAGAGATAAGCAGGCCCGATTGGTTAGTTCGGGACCAATCGGACCTCAAGGCCCACCATCTCTCGCACGGAATACGTCATCGCGTATTCACCCTGAATTGAGGGACTTCGAGGTCGCGATTGTAAAAATCCGAAAAATTACTACCACTGTCGCTGATATGTTTTCTGTAAATTAAACTTATTTTGTAGAGTAACGCAGCTGATATTAACGTCGCAGTCAGCTGTTAAATACAATGGTGCGCCTCGTCTCAGGTAAAGCAACCGCGCGCGATTACAGTCAGCTGACCGTACCGCTACCACCCATATTTCTTCAGTAAGGTAAAAAACAGGTCGACAGAAGAATTGGAGGAGATTTTTACTAATACTAACCCACTCTTGGCCAATGAAACTGTTTTTTAGAATAATCAGATTTGTAAGTTCCAGCTTGTCCTTATCGTGATTATCTGTTGAAACATGTCATTGCTCAATGGAAACCACGAGAAGGTGATGGGCTTTTTCCATCAGGAGAGGTTAAGGATGGGTCAGGAGGATGGCCTGGATAAGAATCAAATGACGGGGTTATCGGTTGGAAGTAAGAAAGCAGTTGAAAGTACTTACACATCGTGTTTCAATTTCCATAAAATTCGAGTCATGGAGAGAAAGCAGTGATTGATTTACCCTGGAATTTTCTTAATGTATGTTACTCACTTCACTAAAAACAAGCACTCACTCACTGGCATTATTAATGTATACACTCTATTGCACTACACTGCTCAATTTTTCACTCACTGGCATTATTAATGTATACACTCTATTGCACTACACTGCTCAATTTTTCACTCACTGGCATTATTAATGTATACACTCTATTGCACTACACTGCTCAATTTCTCACTCACTCACTCACTCACTCACTCACTCACTGGCATTATTAATGTACACTCTGTTGCACTACACTACTCACAATAAATGTTCAAACAGGTCTCCATCTGTCTCTACGCACTTGTGAAGCCTTTTGATGGAGGAATTGCGAACATTCTCGCACAACCCTTGTTCTTTAATAAATTCAAAAGCCTCGATTATCCGTTGCCGTAATGTTTCTACGGTATCAATTTCAATAGAGTAGACTTTTTGTTTGACATACCCCCAGAGGAAGAAGTCCAAGGGAGTAAGATCTGGAGATCGTGGTGGCCAAACTATTGAACCGTCACGGCCTATCCAACCACCCGCGTAGGCATTATTTAAAAAGTCCTTCACAATATTCGCATAGTGTGGTCCAGCTCCATCTTGCTGGTACCACATGTTCTGCCGCACATTGATTCCAACATCTTCCAAAAGAATCGGCAGATCGTTTTCCAAAAAATGTAAATACGCTGCACCTGTCAATCTTGCTGGTAAAAAAAAGGGCCCAAAATGTGGTCACCAATTATCCCAGCCCAAACGTTGAGGGTCCACTGAGTTTGATAATTTCTGATGGTGGTTGCGTGTGGATTTTCATAACTCCACACATGTGAATTTCTTGTGTTAAAAACACCTTCTCGCGTGAACGTACTGTAACCTCGCTCCGTTGAGATCACTTATCGGACAGGTGTTCAAGGTGGTCGATCGAATGACACCAGGTGGACGGAGTATACGATTCTTTATTTGGGCTAGAGTGTACAAGATTACCCGGCCAGGTCTTTGCTGGCTAACAATGGCTGTTCGACGGCTTAGTCTATCACGGAGTCGCGGGGTGAATCGCGGCGCAGGCGCGTATCGCGACGGCAATGAATCCGCGGAGGCGCGTGGCGCGACTGCGAGTCGGTGTATCGGCGGTAAATCGGTGGAGGCGCGTTGCGCGATCGCGAATCGGCGTATCGGCGGTAAATCGGCGGAGGCGCGTGGCGCGATCGCGAATCGGCGGTAAATCGGCGGAGGCGCGGGGCGCGATCGCGAATCGGCGTTTCGTAGCGGCGGCGGAAGAGGGAGGGAATTAGTCGTGCTGGTGCCTTGGCTGTTATCTCCACCAATGGCCCTGACCGAGAAGTCTTGAGTCCGGTCGCCCAGTGGGTACAACCCGCGGGAGAAACGGAGACTATAGGATGTCCTCCGGGACAGACTAGGCCTGACCCTAAGATTGACAGTGGATATCGACTTGCGTCTAGAGGTCGGCGGGGGCTCGCGTTCCTCTAGGGGCCGTGGAGGTAAGTGGTTTCCACAAAAACTTACGCAGCGAGACAGCTTGTGCTAGACAAGAAGTTCGCTGGGAGCTCTGACCGTTCGCCTGTACCGCTCTTGGCAGAGTCTGCCTGACGAGCCCGTCGCTCCGGCTTATACCGGGCTCCGTGCTAATTCTAGCAGCGAGAGCGCCGCTCGGTGTGTGGCCATCTCGCGGCCGCGCTCGGTAGCGACGGGCCGCGCCAGGCGCGCGGAGTGGGGAAGGTTCGCGTCCCATCGCATATAATTCGTTACATCTCCCTCTCCCTTCGGAGGACGCGAACTTCCACCTCGTATATTTACATCTTCCAGTATTTACAGAACTATTTACAGACTTACTTACCACCCGCCACCATGCTTAAATCTAATTTGTATGACTTAATAACTACCCACCACCTTGTACTTAAAAATAATCGGCTAGGCGCCGGAGAGCCTGTCCTAGGGACGGGGCAGGGGATTGAATCGGACCCGCAGTTGATGTCTCCGCAGCACCTTGAAATCCAGATGTCCCCCGGCTATGGGCACCCGGAATTTCTGCCCCTCGCGGAGCGCCGGAAGGTCGACGCGCAGCTCCGGAGGGTCGGGATTGAACCGCCAGGGGTTTCCCCGCGTAATCACGCTGGGACGGTGGGCACTGGTGGGGGGTCCTGCTGGTGGAGGGACTTCCAACGGTGCCGGCAATGGTATGTCCATCAACGCCGGCGGTGGGTCGCGGAGAGTGGCGGGTTGTGGTTGCGGCGGTGGGGGTTGCCTGGGTAGCGGAGGCGCCACCGAGCGCTGTTGGTACGGCGCTTGCCGGCTCGTCCGTGGCGTCGAGGGGGGGGGGGGACACTGGCTGCCTCGTTGTCAGTGGCGGTTGTGTCCGGGGCGGCGGTGGCCTCGGTGGCCGCTGCTGGCTCGGTGTCGGCAGGCTCTGCCTTGGTGGCTGCCTTGCTGGCGGCGGCCGCTGTGGAGGCGCCTGCTGGCTCGGTGTCGGCAGACTCCGCGGTGGTGGCGGCGGCCGCGGTGGAGGCGCCTGCTGGTTCGGCGTCGGCGGCTGTTGTTGGCCCTTCAAGTCCACCGCTGGCCGTGGTGGTGGTGGCGCCTGCATGAGCATCTCCAGCAGGGATGCTCCCAACTGGGCTGTCTCCTGCGGTGTTGCCCGGCGGTCCTCCACGATCCGGGGTTCTGGCGGCGCCGGCCGTGGAACTAGTGGTGGGGGTAGCCGGCTGGTTTCCACCGCTTCCAGCGTCGCCACGGCTCTGGTGGTGGCCGCCGTGGCTCTCTGCGGCGGCCGCTGCTTCTGCGGTGGTCCTCGGGTGGGTGGAGGAGGTCCCTCGAAGTCGAGGCGCCTCTTTGCTGACGGTGCCGTGTTGGTGGCTCCCCTCTTCCGCAGTTGGCACTCTCGAGGCCGGTCTGCGGCCGTTCGATGGAGTGGCACCGCGGTCCTCCGGGTTGCCTCGTGTGCGATCCGCTGCTTTGCCGGCATGTTGTCCTGGCAAGTGTCGGATTGCTTCTGCCGGCTTAGCTCCTTCCGCGGTCTTATCATTAGCCCCGTGATAATTTTTCCAGCGCGAATCCTGTATTGCGGAGCTTATCGTCGTGGCCCTCTGTTGGCCGTAGTTCTCGTTTACCACGGTGGTGTTCACGGTGGGGCTTGTTGTCTCCGGGCGCGGCGTCGTAGTGGGGGGATTCTCTTCGCTCCCGTCGCATGGTTTGAGGTCCTGTACGTGCGCTCTCCTGGTTTTCCGTCCGCACCGTAACACGACTAGGTTTGGCCCAATGTATTCTCGTACTTGGTGTGGGCCAGAGAATTTGGGAGCTAGCTTTGCCGCGAAATTCTTCTCGGCGGAGGACAGTGGGTGTTCGCGGATCATGACGGTATCCCCGATGCGGGGCCGCCAATCCCATCGCCTCAGATTGTATGATCTCTTTTGGGTCTCGGTGGCCTGGGCTTGAGCATGGCGTGCGAGGCGGATGGCTTCCTGTAGGTGCTTCAAATCCTCGGATCGCGCTGCATACTGCTCTGAATTGTGCTCCTCCGCTACGTCCGTAGTTGGTTGATAGAGTGCTCCGGGGGTCGCCGGCTCTCTCCCGTAGTTTAGGTATGCCGGCGAGTATCCCGTGGAGTCGTGGCGAGCGGAGTTATACGCGAAGCTCACCTCATGCAGCCATTTGTCCCAGTCTCTGTGATTCCCATCGGCTAGCTGGGCGATCATGGTTTTGATAACCCTGTTGACCCGTTCCACGGGGTTACACTGGGGAGTGTACGGGGGGGTAAGACGGTGCTCAATCCCGTAGTCTCGAAGCATCTCCGTGAAATCTTTGCTCACGAACTGTTTCCCGTTGTCCGAGATGACGCGTCGGGGGCACCCGAAGCGGAGCACCACCCTCTCCTTAAAGGCCTTGGTGACGGCTGGGGCGGTGGCCCGTCGTAGGGGTTGGAGTTCGACCCATTTGCTGAATTTATCCTGCATCACGACCAACATGGTAAATCCTTTTGTTGACCGTGGCAGAGGTCCCACCAGATCGATCGCTACCACCTCCCAGGGATTTGCTGCCGGTGTGGTTTGCATGCCCCCGGCGGGGGCCTGTTCGAATGCCTTATATTCCAGGCACTTTTGGCATCGTCGTATGTGTCGGTTGGCGTCACGGATCATTCCTGGCCAAAAATACTGCTGGGACAAACGGGCCGCTGTTTTGGTGAGCCCCAGATGTCCCGCGGTGGGGGCGTTATGGGTTTCCTGGAGTACTGTCTCCCGGAGTGGTTGGGGAATGCATAGTCTCCACTCGGTCTCGGACCGGTGGTCATGGGTGTTGGGAATGTGTCGGTAGAGCTGCCCCCCTACCACGCGGTACTCGGGGTACCGGTGCGGTTCCGTTTCGGCGGCGTCCTTCATCCTATCGTACCAGGCGCACCCCGAAGGTGAGTCGATGCTGTCCACCTCTTCTACCGTTGGGGAAGACTCGTCTTCTGGTTGTCGGGAGAGGGCATCCGCCACGACGTTGGACTCCCCTCGGCGGTACTGGACGACGAAGTCGTATTGTTGGAGTTCTAGGCCCCATCGAGCCAGGCGACCGGAAGGGTTGTCCATTGATCGCAACCATTTGAGGGATTGGTGATCTGTCAGTACGGTAAATCGGTATCCCTCCAAATATGGCCGCATTTTCCGAATACCCCACACTACCGCGAGGCATTCCTTTTCTGTGACGGAGTAGTTGCGCTCCGCGGGGTTGAGCGTGCGGCTTGCGTACGCTATGACCCTCTCCTCGCCGTTTACCTCCTGCGTGAGTACGGCCCCGAGACCCTCGTTACTGGCGTCTGTCTGAAGAACGAATGGTTGACTGAAATCCGGGCAGGTCAGGATAGGGGCCACAGCCAATTGCTGTCTGAGGGCGTCGAATGCCGTTGCTTCCTCTGGTCCCCAGATCCACTTCTGTTTTTTCTGCAACAGTCGTGTCAGCGGTACGGCTAGGTCGGCAAATCGGGGTATGTAACGCCGGTACCACGACACCATTCCTAGGAACCGTTGCAGTTCTTTTATCGTGGTCGGTGGGGGTATCTGGGCGATGGCTCGTACTTTTTCGGGATCGGTGGCTACGCCTTCGCTCGTGATGGTGTGTCCGAGGTATTGTAGCTCGGTGCGGCAGAATTTACACTTCTCCTTGTTGAGTTTGAGTCCAGCCGCCCGTAGCCGCTGGAGGACCTCCCGCAAGTTCTCGAGGTGTTCCTCGAAGGTTGTTCCGAGTACGATTATGTCGTCCAAATATGCGAACGCTCGAGGCTCTAGCTGGGGTCCGATGACCCTGTCCAATAGCCGCTGGAAGGTGGCCGGTGCTGAGTGCAGTCCGAAAGGCATGACTCTAAATTGGAACAGACCCCTCCCTGGTACCGTGAAAGCGGTGATTGGGCGGCTGTCGGGTTCTAGGGGCACTTGCCAGTACCCGTCGGCTAGGTCCAAAGTGGAGATATAACGGGCGCCACGCAATTTTTCCAGCGTGGCCTGTACTTGCGGTAAAGGATACGCGTCTTTTTCCGTGACTTCATTTACTCGGCGGAAGTCGATGCAGAATCTTTTTTTTCCGTTTTTCTTCGTGACGATGACCACCGGAGAGCTCCATGGGCTGGAAGATGGTTCAATTATTCCTTCCGCAAGCATCCGGGTTACCTCCTTGTCTATAATTTCCTGCATGGCGGGGTTACGTGGCGTATATCGATGTTTAATCGGTTCGGCCCCGGCTTTCAGGCGGAGGCGGTGCTTCGCCATGTGCGTCAGCCCTGGTAATCGGTCGAAGTGTGGCAGCTCGCTGTTGAGGAACACTTCGAGACGTTGCTTTTGCTCCACGGTGCATCCTAGGAGGCCGTCCGTGGAGTTGATCGTGGCGGCTTCGTTGGCTGGGCTCCATAGCATATCTCGGACCTGTACAGTTAGTCCGAGAGCGCGGAGGACGTCGATTCCCAGGATTACGTCCTGCGTGAGGCTGGGAAGGACCCCACACGTAACGGCCACGATGCAATCCCCCACGATTACCCTTACTAGCATCTCACCGTCTAGTGTGGCGGTAGCTCCGTTGGCTACTTGAACCCACCGATCGGTGTGGGTGATTACGTCGCCGTTCTGCCTACACCAGTTCGCGACCTCTCGGTTGATATAAGAGAGAGAGGCGCCCGTGTCCACCAGAGCTTGGAACTCCCTGCCGTAGAAATTTATGGGCACATACGGGCGACAATCGGTGGTTGGGGTTGCGGAGGCCGTGGGGGTTGCGTGGTCCGGTCGAGGCCTTGTCCGCCGGACCCGTTGCCGTTTCCCGGGGTGCAGTCGCACTCTCTGCTGAGTCGACCTTCGGTTCCACAACGGCTACAGAATCTACGCCCAGGCCGACGGCAGTCCCGGCGAAAGTGTCCTCGTTGGCCGCAGTTCCAGCAGCAATCGTCCCGATTGTACCGAGGAGTCACTTCCTCGAGGCTGGGTCTTGTTATACTTGGCGGGGCCGGGGCGCTGCTGGGCTCTTCTGCTCGGAGCGCTTCATAATCGGCAGTTAGGCCAAGGAGGCCGGAAAGCGAATCGAAATCCGTTCTTTTGATGTAGTGGCGGTATTCTACCCGTAGGTTGGAGTATATCCACTCCAATTGGGTGATGGCGGACATTTGTCCGTGGCGGCGCATTAGCGTTCGGAGGGCGGAGGCGAACTCGCGGGCTTTTTCCCCTGGGCGTTGGCGTCGTTGGTGGATGGCCATTTCTAGTTCGTGCTGCCGTCGTCGTGGCAGGTATGTTTGTCGGAATACCTCCAAGAACTCGTCCCAGGTGTGGATGTCGGCTTTCTCGTTTCGGAACCACTGAAGGGCCGAGCCTCTTAGAATTCCGGGGAGGCATTGCAGTATTTGCTCCGGCGTAACCTGATAGCTGTCTCGTAGATCGTCTAGCTGGTCGAGGAAGTCTTCTGCTCCCTTTCCGCCATCGTAGTGTCCGCCCCATCGCCGTACTCGTTCCATGATGTAGTAGGTGTCTGCTGGGGCGTTCATCGTCCCCGTTTCTGTGTATCCTGGCGCTGGGGAGAATCTCAGCAAGGGTGCTGGTAGAGTTGGCGGTAAAGTCGGTAAGGTTGTTTCCTCGTCGATGGGCGGATCGATGTTGATCAAGATGTCGCCTCCAGGGCCAGACTGCTCCATGGCTCTGAGGTGGGCTACTACCCGAGCTCGTAGAGTGTCGAGATCTCCGGAACAATTTATTCCCCGCTGCTTGGCCCACTCCGCGAGTTTGGCTTTCGATAGCCCGTATACCCAGGCCACCCTGGTCATTCGCTCGGTCGCGGACTAGATGTCCCTGTTTGGGCGCCAAATGTAACCTCGCTCCGTTGAGATCACTTATCGGACAGGTGTTCAAGGTGGTCGATCGAATGACACCAGGTGGACGGAGTATACGATTCTTTATTTGGGCTAGAGTGTACAAGATTACCCGGCCAGGTCTTTGCTGGCTAACAATGGCTGTTCGACGGCTTAGTCTATCACGGAGTCGCGGGGTGAATCGCGGCGCAGGCGCGTATCGCGACGGCAATGAATCCGCGGAGGCGCGTGGCGCGACTGCGAGTCGGTGTATCGGCGGTAAATCGGTGGAGGCGCGTTGCGCGATCGCCAATCGGCGTATCGGCGGTAAATCGGCGGAGGCGCGTGGCGCGATCGCGAATCGGCGGTAAATCGGCGGAGGCGCGGGGCGCGATCGCGAATCGGCGTTTCGTAGCGGCGGCGGAAGAGGGAGGGAATTAGTCGTGCTGGTGCCTTGGCTGTTATCTCCACCAATGGCCCTGACCGGGAAGTCTTGAGTCCGGTCGCCCAGTGGGTACAACCCGCGGGAGAAACGGAGACTATAGGATGTCCTCCGGGACAGACTAGGCCTGACCCTAAGATTGACAGTGGATATCGACTTGCGTCTAGAGGTCGGCGGGGGCTCGCGTTCCTCTAGGGGCCGTGGAGGTAAGTGGTTTCCACAAAAACTTACGCAGCGAGACAGCTTGTGCTAGACAAGAAGTTCGCTGGGAGCTCTGACCGTTCGCCTGTACCGCTCTTGGCAGAGTCTGCCTGACGAGCCCGTCGCTCCGGCTTATACCGGGCTCCGTGCTAATTCTAGCAGCGAGAGCGCCGCTCGGTGTGTGGCCATCTCGCGGCCGCGCTCGGTAGCGACGGGCCGCGCCAGGCGCGCGGAGTGGGGAAGGTTCGCGTCCCATCGCATATAATTCGTTACATCTCCCTCTCCCTTCGGAGGACGCGAACTTCCACCTCGTATATTTACATCTTCCAGTATTTACAGAACTATTTACAGACTTACTTACCACCCGCCACCATGCTTAAATCTAATTTGTATGACTTAATAACTACCCACCACCTTGTACTTAAAAATAATCGGCTAGGCGCCGGAGAGCCTGTCCTAGGGACGGGGCAGGGGATTGAATCGGACCCGCAGTTGATGTCTCCGCAGCACCTTGAAATCCAGATGTCCCCCGGCTATGGGCACCCGGAAAATTTTCAACAGAAAACATAGTCTGTGGAAAATGAGGAAGCAGTGATTGATTTCGTGGAAGAAAATCCAACTATAAGTGTGCGTGACATTGAAAGAAGATCAGGAATATCGAAATCGACGGCACATCGAATTTTACAAGACGAAGGATTTTATCCATATCACCTGCGCCGGGTACAAGCATTACTGCCTCGCGACATGCCAGTTCGATTGACGTTTTGTCAATGGCTCTTGACCGAGTATGAAGAAGATCCAGACTTCTTAAAAAGGATTCTGTGGACAGACGAAAGTACGTTCACGCGAGAAGGTGTTTTTAACACAAGAAATTCACATGTGTGGAGTTATGAAAATCCACACGCAACCACCATCAGAAATTATCAAACTCAGTGGACCCTCAACGTTTGGGCTGGGATAATTGGTGACCACATTTTGGGCCCTTTTTTTTACCAGCAAGATTGACAGGTGCAGCGTATTTACATTTTTTGGAAAACGATCTGCCGATTCTTTTGGAAGATGTTGGAATCAATGTGCGGCAGAACATGTGGTACCAGCAAGATGGAGCTGGACCACACTATGCGAATATTGTGAAGGACTTTTTAAATAATGCCTACGCGGGTGGTTGGATAGGCCGTGACGGTTCAATAGTTTGGCCACCACGATCTCCAGATCTTACTCCCTTAGACTTCTTCCTCTGGGGGTATGTCAAACAAAAAGTCTACTCTATTGAAATTGATACCGTAGAAACATTACGGCAACGGATAATCGAGGCTTTTGAATTTATTAAAGAACAAGGGTTGTGCGAGAATGTTCGCAATTCCTCCATCAAAAGGCTTCACAAGTGCGTAGAGACAGATGGAGACCTGTTTGAACATTTATTGTGAGTAGTGTAGTGCAACAGAGTGTACATTAATAATGCCAGTGAGTGAGTGAGTGAGTGAGTGAGTGAGTGAGAAATTGAGCAGTGTAGTGCAATAGAGTGTATACATTAATAATGCCAGTGAGTGAAAAATTGAGCAGTGTAGTGCAATAGAGTGTATACATTAATAATGCCAGTGAGTGAAAAATTGAGCAGTGTAGTGCAATAGAGTGTATACATTAATAATGCCAGTGAGTGAGTGCTTGTTTTTAGTGAAGTGAGTAACATACATTAAGAAAATTCCAGGGTAAATCAATCACTGCTTTCTCTCCATGACTCGAATTTTATGGAAATTGAAACACGATGTGTAAGTACTTTCAACTGCTTTCTTACTTCCAACCGATAACCCCGTCATTTGATTCTTATCCAGGCCATCCTCCTGACCCATCCTTAACCTCTCCTGATGGAAAAAGCCCATCACCTTCTCGTGGTTTCCATTGAGCAATGACATGTTTCAACAGATAATCACGATAAGGACAAGCTGGAACTTACAAATCTGATTATTCTAAAAAACAGTTTCATTGGCCAAGAGTGGGTTAGTATTAGTAAAAATCTCCTCCAATTCTTCTGTCGACCTGTTTTTTACCTTACTGAAGAAATATGGGTGGTAGCGGTACGGTCAGCTGACTGTAATCGCGCGCGGTTGCTTTACCTGAGACGAGGCGCACCATTGTATTTAACAGCTGACTGCGACGTTAATATCAGCTGCGTTACTCTACAAAATAAGTTTAATTTACAGAAAACATATCAGCGACAGTGGTAGTAATTTTTCGGATTTTTACAATCGCGACCTCGAAGTCCCTCAATTCAGGGTGAATACGCGATGACGTATTCCGTGCGAGAGATGGTGGGCCTTGAGGTCCGATTGGTCCCGAACTAACCAATCGGGCCTGCTTATCTCTCGTCTCTAAACACGCGCTCGAATTTCAAAACAAAAGCACGCGTCGACGTATTCCGTGCGAGAGATGGTGGGCCTTGAGGTCCGATTGGTCCCGAACTATCCAATCGGGCCTGCTTATCTCTCGCGTCTAAACACGCGCTCGAATTTCAAAACAAAAGCACGCATCGACGTATTCCGTGCGAGAGAAGGTGGGCCTTGGGGAGGAGATATTACTGTGAAGAGGGCCTCTTCAGAACAGTGGCCGTTTGGGAGGGATGCAGGGCAGATTGGTTAGATTAGGGCCAATCAGACTTCAAGGTCATTGTCTCTCGCACGGAATACGTCGACGCGTGCTTTTGTTTTGAAATTCGAGCGCGTGTTTATACTCGAGAGATAAGGGATCCGTCTTTAATTGGAAGGTAGGACAAAGCAGGCCGGACTACGTGCAGTCAGCGAACTACATGCTTTCTTTCTTCCTGTGTCTCTTCGCGAGCCGTATTGATGTTAAATAATACTTTTTAATTGCTAGTTCCCAAAAATTAATCAGGCTGTTCGGCCAGAGCATTTCGCTAGGGTCGCGGTAGACAACGGTTTCCTACAGTTTTGGGTAATTTATGGTTTAGTTGGTTCCGCTTCGTAGCAGACGTGAACTCAGGGTATCGGAAAAGGGAAACAGGAAACAGGATTTTCTTCTTTATAGCAACTCGAAGACTTTCTGTTTCTCTTCTCTTCGGACCCTTTCGAACCAAAACACGTGGTGTCTACTGCCTACCTCGAAGCAATGGGCACATTGGCAGTAAAAGGACGGAACGCGGACCTTTGTAAAAGAGCACGATAGCCCGTTCGTCGCACTTCTGCCCAGCACATGTGTTTCGAAAATGTGCTGGCTTCTTTCTACCTGAAGCCTCTTGGCCTGGTGGGGTTCAACTCATAATGGAACGAGAGAAACTATTTGGGGGTAGAAGAAGTCGCTTGGAAAAAATCTTGTCAGTCAGAAAGCAATCACGTCGCAGAAATGTTCACTGCTCGAGAGTATTACGCGATGTTCTGGGTGTACCCCCGAACAACGGGGACGCAAGTGCTGCAGCGTGAGAATGTGCGCGGGAATACTCACGGCTCCGAACGCCAAGTAAAAATTCATTTCCATCAATTTTTATAACGTAGAAAGAACACGTTCTAATAATACATTAAGTGATCAGTGTTAGTAGGCGTACAGTGAAGTGACTTCGGTACATGTGCGGCCCGGACGCACTTGACGTTTCGACCCTTAACTTTGGATGATGTCGTGTACCTGAAATCAGCTGTACACTCGGCGCGTCTGTCGATGACCAGGATCGGTTCAGTGACCTAATGACACAGGTTTTCAAGCTGCAGGTGAATTTCCGAACGGGTGAGTTTTAATTACATTATTGGCGACTAATATTTTTTAAATTTAACGCAGGCTATGGTTTATTTCCGGCGATAACTCTCCAAATTTCCGTACGCAAATTTTTCTTCCCAGTTTTTAAACGGACTTATTCATTATCAACAACCAGTGTTGGCCGTTATTGAACTACGGATTTTTGTCACAATAACGAACTACGATCACTTTTCACTCGTTCCCTGTTGCCTTACCTTTTCGTGTGTACGTTATTAGAAAAGGAAATTTACATGTTCTTTATCCTCTCACTCCAAATAATTAGTATTTTCGATTCTTCTAAAAAAAAAAAAAAAAACAACTGTGTATTTGTCCTTTTACGTTACATATGATTTTCATCCATTCATCCTTCATTCATTATTCACTTTAAATGGCAAACCAACCATGGCAAAAGGTTAGATTTTTTTGTTACGTCTTTTTCATTTGCCATTCTACGCAATTTCCTGCGATGCATGCCGCCTTGCTTGTTCGTAGTCGCAGCGCGGCCCGGCGCGCGGCCACGCTAGCGCGGGAGCTCCAGCGGAAAGCTCGCGCTCTGATTGGTCGGGGTTTTTTCTTAATATCTCGAAAACGAAACCCCGGATCCCAAAACGGTTAAGGACTTTTCGATGTCTTTTTCCATCAGGATATTGCATGTTCCGGGATGTACATCAATTCTGGGACACCCTGTATTTCAAGTTTAACACAGATTTTCAAAGTTAAAAACCGTTCGTACCATAATTTCATTAATTTTTCCTTATTCTACAATCTTTCAGCTTTAATTTGAGACCAAAATCATCGCTCTATCTCATTTCTATCAAAAGTTCTTTGATTTTGAAACAAACTACGTCACTTTACCCCACTGTCCGGCGTCGAGGGACATAAGGCCCTGGGATGTGAGGCGACGGTAAAATGCCCCGTTTGCTCGGCGGCCGGGCTGCCGGCGGTACATCGCATGGGTGGTCCTGCATGTCGGAAACCGACAATTTCCTCGATGGCAGCGGGGAAAGGGGAAGACCGCTCGCGGAAGACGGCGAGGGGAGGAGTCAAACCGCCGACGAAGAAGAAGCCGGGACTCGACCCGCCGGTTCGAACAGCTACGGCGGCTGTACCTGAGATGGCTGCACCTGAAATGGTAGCGGGGCCCTCGGGGGAGACGATGACTGTTCCGGTAGCGGAACCAACACCGGACGAGGCCGCGACTTCCGTTGCGGGCCAGGGCAAGCGGAGGTTGGATCGCCAGGGTGAAGAGGAGCGTACCTCCTCTGGCTCCCCACCACGGGCCCCTCGCAAGAGATCCAAGGTTTCGGAGGGGCGGAGGATTATAACCTCGGACTCCGAGCCGGACGGCGACGACGAAGAGGAGATGCCGGAGGTTACGGAGACCCAGGCTCCGTTACCGGATACATCGGCAGGGACGGCGACAACCGTCGCCGTGGTGAACGCACCCATATCGTTGTCCCTGCTGTCTTCGGGCGATGAGGATTTGGAGGAAGCCTCGCGGGAACCGCCGGTCGTGGCCTCAGGGTCGGAGTTGGTGGTCTCGCCCGCTCCCCCGCCGGATTGCCCCGATTCCGGAGAGAATTGGTTCGACACCTCAGTGGTGGATATAAGGGATGAGTGCGGGGAGAATGCTCCGAGCACTTCTGCTGGCGGTCCCTCTACGGCTCCCGGAAGTGAAGAAGAGTGCGGGACGGAGGTCCTGGACACCACCGGGATGGTGTGGGACGATGTGTCGTCCGGTGACGAGGACGAGGAGGCCGGCATCGGCCGGAAGATATCGGGAGTGGACCCTCACAGAGTGATCCGGATGGAGGACCTTGACCCAGATACCGAGCGCCCGTACGACGAAGACGACCGCGTGTACGATGACGACGAGTACACGACGGATTCGGGCCAGGTCTGGATGATGAGGGGTGAGGCAGGAAAAGGGAAGGGCGGTGACGGTGTCACGTCCTGGGTGGTAAAGGGGTTAGGACGATGACGAGAAAGGAGTTCTTGCCCCGTCGCCTCCAACGTACCGTCGCGCCCTAAGGCCGGCCGGGTTACGCCGCAATGGAGTAAACTGTGCGGGGCAGGTGGATTGGCTTTTTGGGATCGAGGAGGAAAAGAAGAGGTGTGTTTCGTCTTGGGATCGTCAGCCAGACTCATCAGTAGGGCTACAGCTGACGACCCCTGCCCTAGACACGCACGGGGACACAGAGGATATGATTTTGGAACTTGTATATATACGAATGATATTGAGAGTTAGGACTAGCGAGAAAGATTGATTGGAGACCTCTGGTGACGCTCGTTGACACTAAGTCGCGTGGTGGGGTCGGGACGTCACAACGGTTCCTTCGTCAGTTTCGTCGACCGGCATTGGGAGGATTTGTACGACCAGCGGGCTAAAAAATGGACCGGCCGCGTCGAGTACTCCGGCGCCTGGACTAGGTGCGCCGTTTTTCGGTGTCCGACTCCCGGCGGCAAGAGCAGGGCCGTGCTCCTGGCCAAGGCCTTGGAGGAGCACTTCAGGGGGAAGGGGGTTGTTATCTCGGAGGTTGGTCCTATCTCGCCGCGTATGCGAACAGATCTGAAGCCGCCGAAACCGAGGCGAATAGCCAAGAAGAATGGCTACTGGAGGCAGCTGCGACGCGAGTACGCGGCGTTCGCTACACGCGCCAAGGCGAAAGAGGAGAGCGAGGTGGCGAGCGCGGTAGCGGCGAGGAAGACGGCGGAGCGCGACACCGCGGGGGGGGGGGGGTGTCCTTCTTCAAGAAGGGCGCCAAGCTGTTTTGAACGAGCAATCGGTGTGGGCGCGGACGCAACGGGAGGGTGCGCTGAGCTTACGGGGCTGGAGAGGTGAGTCCTCCCTCCCTCCATTAGTGTCCCATTCGCGCACAATGCCTCCCCGGGTGCTAGAGGGCAGCATGGGAGTAGAGAGCAGGTGACCGTGGGGGGTTCTGTGGACCGGGCGTACCGGGCCCGCTCCTCTCGAAGTACGGCACCGGAGGGCTGTGGGGGGGGGGGGTGAGACAAGCGGGGGCTTGTCGAGCCCGGTAAATACAGCCGGGGAAAGAGAGAGGGGTTGGCGTGTAACCCGCAGCGCTGCCCCGGCGATAGCTAGGATTCTTCCGGGGAGCTTCTCTCCCCCTTGGGAAAGTGCCAACTCTGGCAAACGAGCGCGGGGATCCGGGGTCTTGGAGGATGGCCTAGCGAACGTATCGCTAGTATGATCTCGCGCAAGAACGGCCATCTTCCTTGCCAGATCCCCCCGCTCTAGGTGGTTACCGTGCAGGTTTTAGTTGGTTGGAGCCCAACATAACCCCGAACTTCCCCCGAAGTTCGGGGTATCCGTTCCGGATTTCCTGCACGTAAAAAAAAAAGGGGAAGAGGAGGGGGAAAAGTTCTGGACTGCCAGGGGGGTAAGGCAGGGGTGTCAACTGAGCCCTAGTCTTTTCACTCTGTTAATGGCGGACCTAGATGAGGTTTTGGAGAAAGGTGGATGGGGGGGGGTGAAACTGGGGGGTAGGAAGGTGTACACATTGGCGTATGCCGATGATGTAGCGGTACTTGCGGAGGATGAGGAGGGAATGAGGGGGATGATTCCGAGGTTGGAGAGGTACATGGAGGGGAAGGGGCTGGAGGTGAATATATGGAAAACGAAGATAATGAGGTGTAGGAAAGGGGGGGAGGGGAGGTGGAAAAAAGTGAAGTGGAGGTGGAAGGGAAAGGAGCTAGAGGAGGTAAGAAAGTATACGTACCTAGGGTACACGGTGATGAGGAGCGGGGGCAGGAGGCACATGTGGAGAAGAGAATAAGAAAGGGAGCGGCAGTGATGGGGAGGGTGTGGGGAATAGGCAAAAGGAAATTTGGTAAGGATTGGGGAAAGAGACTGTGGCTATTCGATAAGTTGGTGTGGCCGGTGTTGAATTATTGAGTGGAAGTGTGGGGATGGAGGGAGAGGGAGAAAATGGAAGCTATGCAGGAGAGGTTTCTAAGGTGGGTGCGGGGAGTGGAGAGGAGCACGCCGGGATATCTAGTGAGAGAGGAACTGCAAAGGGGGTTGTTGAAGGGAAGGGCGGGGATGAGAGCATGGGGATTTGAGAGGAAGCTAGAGGAGGGGGGAGGAGGACAGCTGGCTAGGTTGTGCTGGGGGGAGATAAAGGAAAGGGCGAGAAGGGGTAAAGTGCTGGACGGCTGGGAGGAGGAAAGGAAGCATTTCTACGAGGGATTGGGATGGAAGGTGAAGGAGGTGGAAAGATTGAGGGAGAGAGGGGGAGTGAGTGGGGAGGAGATAGTAGATAGGGACACAATGAGACAGGAGGAGGAAAGGTGGGGAAAGATACGGGGAGCAAAATATAATAGGTGGTATGGGGCGGTTAAGGGAAAGGGAGTGCCGGGTTACCTCAAGAAGGGATGGGGGGCGGACAGATGGTAACGAATTGCAAGGTTTAGGCTAGGGAATGAGATGAGAGGTGGAAGATACTGGGAAGGTGAAGACAAAAGGTTGTGTAGGATGTGTGGATGGATGGAGGAGACCTGGGAGCATGTATGGGAGGTATGCTTGGGTTGGGGGGAGGAGAGAGGGTGGCAGGGTATGGTAGGGGAAGTGTTGGGGGATGAGGGAGAGGGGGAGGTGTGGCTGAGGAAAATTGAGAATTGGAGGGGTGGGGGTGTGAGTATGCAGGATGTGGATGGAGGAATGAATGAACAAAGGGATGTCTATGAAGAAGCGTGCGGAACCGGAGGTCAGGGTTCGGGAGAGATGCGTCGGTTGCGTGCGAGGAGGATAGGGTAGAGGGGCGAGCGTGCGAGCGTATGGCGGCGGGGAGGAAGTGGCGGGAGGCGTTTTAGGTTAAGGATTAGGCTAAGGCTTAGGATAAGGCTTACGTTAAGGCGTAGGTTAAGGCATAGGTTAAGTCTAGGTTAAGAGTAATGAGGGTGAAAGGCTGTAGTGGAGGTGTTAGAAGGCAAGAGGAAGGTTGTAACCCCTAGGGGATCGAATAAAGAGAGAGTAGTAGAGTAGTACAGTATTGTCTCCGTGTGTGCCCGCTGGTCGGGACCGGCGTTGTGCACTCAGAATGCGCAGATCCCTAATTCCGAGTGTGCGTTTCTCACTTCTTTCTGGCCGAAGGAGTGAGCGAGATGGACCGGTTTTCTTGCGCGCGGGCGTGCGAGCACTCAGAAGGCATCGTGACTGCCCAACGCATGCGCGCGACGGTCAGATAGCCAGGCACGGCACAAGTCTTTCTTGCGCCCTAGACAAACTTTTCAAATTACGCCCTATATTATAATACATTTATTTGAGATTATTAATAACCTTACTTTGAATTTTTATTCGTAGTTTAATCCACTTATAGTACAACTTGTAATATTTAATTCTAAAGTTTATTTTCAGCAATAGCAACAATTTGAAAAGTTGGCCTAGGGCGCAAAAAAAACTTGAGCCGGGCCTACGTCAAGTTTTTGCGTTGCGGTCTCGTGCTTCCGTATGTGCCTGCGACCATCGCGCACGCCCGTCGCGCACGCAAAGGACGGAGTGTCACGGCGCCCGAAAGACGGAGGGAGACAAAACATGAACGCTGTCGTCTGTCTCGTACTGTCCTCGCTCGGTTTTAGTGGCTCTCGCTCACTCTCGTTCCATCTCGCTCTCGCCTTCGCCGGACAAGAGTGAGACAGAAGTGGTGGGGATAGCGACAGCCTTACATCGTGTACACCAAATCGGGTACATATGGAGACAATACTGTACTAATAAAAGTGGGAAAATTTTTAGTGAAAATTTTAAAATTGTTGATGGTCGTCTCAAAACTATCGAAAATGATATAAATCAAGTAAAAAAGGAAAATGATATTATACAACATTTGACATTACTTAACCTAATCATAGGTGAACTCGATTCTACATTGACCACCTTAATCAATGCTATATTATTTGCGAAGCAAGGCTCGTTACATCCAAAAGTTATCACACCTACTCAATATGTTAAAGAATTACAATATTTACAATAAAGAATTACAGTACAATATTTACCTCCAGGGATTCACTACCCATACATGTTGGAATATGCTAATGCCCATGAACTCTTAAACCTTATAAACCTTCAAGTATATTATATGCAAATTAGGTTAATATTTATTATAAGTAATCAGCTAATCTTGTATCAGCTAATACGTTTTATCTTTATCATCCTATTCCATTACCTGTCTCACACGGCAATAGTACATATTTTTTTTATACAACCTTCTGCCAAATATTTAGTTATATCAAGTACTAAACTACAGTATACCACTTTAGATAGCTTAGAGGATTGCAAACGTACGTCTGAAATGACTTATATTTGCAAAATGTCAAAACCTATATATACATCCTATGTGAAACCAATCTGCGAGACAGAATTATTGTCCTCTGCAAATCAGATTCCGAAATCTTGTGATACTCGTATTGTTCAAATTCAAAATGATACATGGTACAAATTAGCGGATAAGAATCATTGGTTATATGTATTGCCAAAAGCGATTGATGTAACAATTAGCTGTAGAAATAAAACCGCACCTTTCGACGTAATTTTAAATGGAACGGGAATTTTCCAGTTGAACGGACAGTGTAAAGCGTATACACCATCCACAATATTAATAGCGCAAAGCTCGTTTGAGAGTACATACTCGCCTATTGTACCTACGTTTAATATTTCCGATGATGATTGTTGCTGTGACGTCCCCCAAAATTTCGCTCGCAGATAAAATAATATTTCTTTATAAACCATTATACAACTCTTCTCAAATCACCCCAAACACCAAAATACCCCTTCTCCATGACCTCGACCGCCTTGGCGATGTACCTTAGCGGTCCCCATCTCAAGACGGTCAATTAATGAACCTCCTCCACCTATTCGCCCAACGCGGCACAAACTTTTCCCTCCTATCAAATATAAACAAGTCCCTCGCCCCTTCTATATCTTAAATCGAGACCAAGTGTCAAGCCCACTAAATGACCAAAGAAGTCAAATCCATTATCACCCCTTTCCTATAAAAACACCCAAAACCCATTCGAGGAGTTGAGCATTACTGAATCACATGTATAAGAACCCCAGAAGGATAATCGCGAGGATTATTTGGCGTACGTGCCGAAAATGCGAGTCCAAATATAGACCAACCTTTGGTCCTTATAAAAACCCCGGAAATGTTACTGCGACGCATATGCGTAACTATGTCAAGGTGCGTACTGCGCACCCCCCTTCAAACCGAAAAGATTGTAATTAGTATAAATACGAGGAACCGCGAGAGCTCGTCCTCTTCTACGGAAGCTCGTTCTACGGAAATCTATCAACGATTCTATCTTGCAGAAATCTATCATTGTCTAAACTATAAATTCAGTGTTCAACGGCAACTACCGTAAGAATTTATATTACCATTTAACTATTGCATATCACCTCCATACATATTATTTTGTATTGCTATTCTAATCGATATTCATATTATTTTGTATTTCTACGCTTATTGCGTTCTCCTATTATTTTGCATTACTATTCTTATTGCTTTTCATATTATTTTGCATTACTATTCTTATTGCTTTTCATATTATTTTGTCTCATTACGCTTAAGTGCTTTTCATATTATATTGTGTTATTAACGCTCATTGCGACCATATTCCATGTTCTTAACCACGTTTATTGCTTATATTATTCCATCGTAAAACATATACTGTATGTCACGCTCATAATCACTCTATATATATATATATTGCCATTTATATAAATGTTCTGTGCCAATTATTAATGTTTAAACGCATTCTATGTTTAACAAAGCACTTTCACAAACAGTGCCTATATTTTCGCCTAACTTATTAATAAACCGCTTTGCTTAACTAACGTTTCGAGTCATTGTGTTAATCCTTCTGCTACGAAGATCCCGAAAACCAAACAGGCTGCCGGAACAGCTGATTACGGGCAACGACCGCGGAAAGCATTGCCGTGTTTACTAACTTACTTTCGTATAGGTTTCGCTTAACTGTATGAATAGCTGATTTTGCTGAATCATTACGAGTGTCTTTTACCTCGATGCAGCGGTAAATCCGATTACCAAAAACAAACCATAATAAGTGCTCTAACGGGTGTCTCCACAAAAGGTATAAGTCATTAAACCTTCCCTGGTCGATCAGTGTGCAGGATTATAGATTCGCGCCTGACATTCCCTCAAAACGATCAGTGTGCAGGATTTTAGATTCGTGCCTGACTCTCCCTTCAAAACCCTCAGAGTGTTGGATTACAGATTCGCGCCTGACACTCCCTCAAAATCCTCAGTGTGCTGGATTACAGATTCGCGCCTGACATTCCCTCGAAATCCTCAGTGTGCTGGATTACAGATTCGCGCCTGACATTCCCTTAAAATCCTCAGTGTGCTGGATTACAGATTCGCGCCTGACATTCCCTCGAAATCCTCAGTGTGCTGGATTACAGATTCGCGCCTGACATTCCCTTAAAATCCTCAGTGTGCTGGATTACAGATTCGCGCCTGATATTCCCTCAAAATCCTCAGTGTGCTGGATTTTAGATTCGTGCCTGACTCTCCCTTCAAAACCCTCAGAGTGTTGGATTATAGATTCGCGCCTGATTTTATTCCCCATGTCATTGTCCCCAAAGACCTCCACCCGGGACGTGACATAATTTTGGTGACAGCGGTGGGATATGCGTTTGCCGTTGATAGAAGGAAATTCTATGATACGGTGCTCACAAAGTCCCTATTTTCAAGTATGTGTATTAATTGCCCAAATCGGGGTGTACTGAACTATTGTAGCCGCAGATTACAAAGTTTGACTGCGTATATGCGGTGGATGATCTGCGTTTCTGGGAGCCTAGCAACAACCATTGACGGTTACGATATTTGTTTAAGCTGCTCCCTACGAGATCCAACAGACACCGAAAGAGCTTATTTAATCCATTATTGCCAAACGCCTTACGTGTTCCCCAATTGCCCACGGTGCGGCATTGTTTTGCTCCACAAACGTCCTGCTGATCAGTGCGTTGATTGCATAAATTGGTATCTCTCTTCTGAAAGGAGTTATAATGAATTCGACAACGTCTACCCGTGTAGACAAATTCCAGATTTATAAGTAATAATTAACAGTTGTCTGAAGTAACGTAATTTTGGCCACATAAGATGGGATCTTCGTATACCGTTGAAAGAAAAGAAGTACTTTTTCCACACGGTCCCCGTGATTTAACATGTATATTACTCGCACGCAACAGTTCGCAGTAGCCTATCGAAGCCGCAAGGCACAGAGTACAACTGCGTGTATGCAAACATTAATGTGTGTAAAACTGCGTTTAGCTACAACGAACCAAGTCAACGAAATTTGCTTATGCTGCTCCCGGTGGGACCCAGCAAATACGGTGACAGTATCTGAAAATCATTACCGCCAAACGGCCTATATATTCCACAATTGCCCTCGGTGCAATCAAATCTTACTTTAAACATGTCTGTGTACGGTGAAGCCGACGACTCTCCCGTAATGGACCAAGACGCGGGCCCTTCCACTAACAGAATAGACACCGCGACCGCCGAATTAATGGATCGGGTACAAAAATTGCGGGAAAAACAAGCTGATATTGAGAGCTTGTACGCGAGATGTGTCGTAAACCTGCAATCCAATACGCGTTCGGGCGTAGCCAATGATTCAGATGGCCCCGCGTTAGAAGATCTTTCTAGTGAAATTCAAGCCACCCGCGAAATAATGGAAAAAATTCTTATGTCTCCGACAACGGCAAACAAATTTGCTACTCCAGGTTCCTCCCGTTTGAATAGGAAACCCGTACTAAATTATAATTATATTCCGGACCAGGATCCATCGCCCCAGATCACATTAAAAGACGCCGTAGAAACGGTCCCAGAGTTTAACGGTCACAACATGTCCGTTTTGCAATTCGCGAGAGCCTGCAATAGGGCTAAGGCTCTGATTCCCTCGCAAGCCGAACCCCAGTTAGCGAGGTTGTTGAGAAATAAACTGCAAGACCATGCGTACTTGGCTGTTGAGGATCGGGTCTTTGATTCCGTAAATGAATTAGTCAAACGACTGAAACGTATTTTTTCCCCTGATAAAACATCAGACCACTATCGTGGAGAACTTGTCAACGTTATCAAAGGATCCAACGAGCACATATTGGAATACATCTCACGCGTAAAAGATCTACGATTCGCCATTCTAGAAGAAGATAGGGAATATTACCGCGACTTCGCGCGAAATCACCCGCAGGATCTGGATCGCCTAACTCTAGATTCTTTCGTCGATGGCCTTCCACCTCATATAAGGATGAGGCTACAACAACACCAATTCGAAACGCTCAACGAAGCGTTCGATTTAGCTGTCCGTGTGGACAAAGAAATTACCAGGGACCGTCTCCGATTCCCCGACCAGAAGACTCCCAAATTAACCTGCCAACTCTGCAACAAGACAGGTCATGAGGCACGGTCCTGTTGGAGTAACCAAGGCCCGCCAGCTCAACCTTCCGAGAGGAACTCTCTAAACCGCGCCGCGGAATATGGGTCCCAAGCACCCAAACCCCAGGTCACCTACTGGGACATGTCTCGACCTCCACCTTCCAGGCCTACGGAGCTGCGAATCTGCGGGAACTGTAAAAAGCCCGGCCATGTGACTTCGGAATGCAGAAAACGCACCTTCACTATCAAGGAAGATCCTAGAGCCTTGTGGGAAACGAAGTCGGGAATTACTCCTCCGAGCGCCGATGGATGCGAACTGTGGAACAAGCCAAGCAGAAGCGCACCCATTTACGATATACCCCAAAGCACTACCGGTATTATAAGAATCGCTGCAGTGCAACTAAACCCGGTCGTGCTACGGCCGAGGACAAAATCCTCATTTTCTGTACATAATCCGGACCTAAAGGACTACTCGCAAATTATAAATTCTAGCGAGATTGACACTCCAAGCATCATGCCCACCATCGAAGTAGAGAAATCCGACAGGAAAACTCCAGAATCCAAACCTAAAAGACCAATAGAGACTACAACGCCTACAGGCACCACTCCCATCCACCCCCTAATAAAAAACAAGTCCCTCTTAGCCCTGGATCCGTCGATCCACCATCTCGAGGCACCCACGAAAGTGCACTCACTCTTACCCCCTGCGCTATACGCCAAACAAACCCTTCCCATAAACTCCCAAAAGTCTCTTGCGGCTACATTGGAAATGGTAGTATTCAAAATTTCTGAGGAAGCTCCTTCAAGGGCAGAAAATTTATTTAAGTCAATCTCTAAAGAGCACCCGATTCATGGGGAAAGCGATAAGTTCTCCGAAGCTAAACCTCGTATGCCAAAACGAAGCAAAAATGTCCTTGGATTAACCAGATATCATCGAAGGTTTACCCCAGAATTTTCTAAAAATGCTCGCCAGTTAACCCAGCCTTTCAAGAACGACCCAGCATTTAACTGGAGACCGTCCCAGCAAACCGTTTTTGACGACTTCAAATCAGTCTTGCAGAAGGAACTTATCCTGCAATACCCGAAATTTGAACTGAAATTCCACGTCACTACAGACGCCTTATCCCATACTTCCCCTGCAGTGGAGGCATGCTCCAAACGACCACGAGACAAATGTGACGACAACTTGGAGGACTGGCCCAAACGTGGACCATGCGATTCAAAGAGGCCTCGGTTCTCAAAATCACCGATCCATGCGCCAACGAGTGGCAGCAACCCCGTCGACTCTGCAACACCCACATCCAGCATTCATCAGGGAAGGAAATGCAGAAGGAACCAACCACATAGAAAGATGTGCCGGGAAATATCATCTGCAGATATTCCACCAATTCCCTCAAAAGAAAACATACGTGAACGACTGCCTACAACTACAACAGGCAACACTTATAACCTACCCATACAGGGTTTATTTATAAAATATTTTGTGTGCGTGCTTCTCAACCTATACTCATCAATTAAGATCGCTGACGTATTTATAAAAAGATTCATTTGTCACTTCGGAGCTCCTAGAGCCATCCTCACCGACCAAGTACCAAAATTTAATAGAAATTTTATAAAACCGGCACCGTGGAAATGGAAAGACCAACAATTCCGAACCACAGCCTTTCACCCACCGTCTAACGGCTCTCTAGAGAGATTGCATCTCGTAATGACCCAATATTTAAAATTGATTATCGGTAGATACACTGACTGGGACGAATGGACCAACTTGGCCGCGATCTCGTATAATGCCAGTGTCCGCGAGTGTAATAAATACACTCCGCATGAAAAATTATTCGGGAAATTAGCTCGGAAACCGAACCGGAACCCGGTTCTTGAAGAAATTGAAAATAAAACATACCAAGGTTACCTTTCGAAACTGAGTAGGAGCCTAAGGTATAAAAAACCTGACGATCGCGATATTCATTTGCGCGAGAGTCCCGGTTGACCCCAAGTCACAATAAACAAAAACATTAATCAAATTTTCCAATATAGATCGTTGCAATTGCAACACTTATTGCAGTCACCACTTACGCGGCTATGCCGTCAAGAGGGAAGGAAGGAATATCACATCCCTCCTCTCAAAAAAAAAACATCGCATACATCATCATCAAGGAGAAGTCTTCACAGACGGTCATCATCGCTATAGATGACTCCTTCCCCTCCAACATCAGTCATCAGAGCAACTCCAAGATGCCACTGCCCCTTCGGCCCGTATAGACCCCAATCTTACGAACGAACAAATCCACCCCGCTCCTTACAGGGAAGAAATGCAGGCATTTCTTCATATAAGGGGGGAGGTGTGACGTCCCCCAAAATTTCGCTCGCAGATAAAATAATATTTCTTTATAAACCATTATACAACTCTTCTCAAATCACCCCAAACACCAAAATACCCCTTCTCCATGACCTCGACCGCCTTGGCGATGTACCTTAGCGGTCCCCATCTCAAGACGGTCAATTAATGAACCTCCTCCACCTATTCGCCCAACGCGGCACAAACTTTTCCCTCCTATCAAATATAAACAAGTCCCTCGCCCCTTCTATATCTTAAATCGAGACCAAGTGTCAAGCCCACTAAATGACCAAAGAAGTCAAATCCATTATCACCCCTTTCCTATAAAAACACCCAAAACCCATTCGAGGAGTTGAGCATTACTGAATCACATGTATAAGAACCCCAGAAGGATAATCGCGAGGATTATTTGGCGTACGTGCCGAAAATGCGAGTCCAAATATAGACCAACCTTTGGTCCTTATAAAAACCCCGGAAATGTTACTGCGACGCATATGCGTAACTATGTCAAGGTGCGTACTGCGCACCCCCCTTCAAACCGAAAAGATTGTAATTAGTATAAATACGAGGAACCGCGAGAGCTCGTCCTCTTCTACGGAAGCTCGTTCTACGGAAATCTATCAACGATTCTATCTTGCAGAAATCTATCATTGTCTAAACTATAAATTCAGTGTTCAACGGCAACTACCGTAAGAATTTATATTACCATTTAACTATTGCATATCACCTCCATACATATTATTTTGTATTGCTATTCTAATCGATATTCATATTATTTTGTATTTCTACGCTTATTGCGTTCTCCTATTATTTTGCATTACTATTCTTATTGCTTTTCATATTATTTTGCATTACTATTCTTATTGCTTTTCATATTATTTTGTCTCATTACGCTTAAGTGCTTTTCATATTATATTGTGTTATTAACGCTCATTGCGACCATATTCCATGTTCTTAACCACGTTTATTGCTTATATTATTCCATCGTAAAACATATACTGTATGTCACGCTCATAATCACTCTATATATATATATATTGCCATTTATATAAATGTTCTGTGCCAATTATTAATGTTTAAACGCATTCTATGTTTAACAAAGCACTTTCACAAACAGTGCCTATATTTTCGCCTAACTTATTAATAAACCGCTTTGCTTAACTAACGTTTCGAGTCATTGTGTTAATCCTTCTGCTACGAAGATCCCGAAAACCAAACAGGCTGCCGGAACAGCTGATTACGGGCAACGACCGCGGAAAGCATTGCCGTGTTTACTAACTTACTTTCGTATAGGTTTCGCTTAACTGTATGAATAGCTGATTTTGCTGAATCATTACGAGTGTCTTTTACCTCGATGCAGCGGTAAATCCGATTACCAAAAACAAACCATAATAAGTGCTCTAACGGGTGTCTCCACAAAAGGTATAAGTCATTAAACCTTCCCTGGTCGATCAGTGTGCAGGATTATAGATTCGCGCCTGACATTCCCTCAAAACGATCAGTGTGCAGGATTTTAGATTCGTGCCTGACTCTCCCTTCAAAACCCTCAGAGTGTTGGATTACAGATTCGCGCCTGACACTCCCTCAAAATCCTCAGTGTGCTGGATTACAGATTCGCGCCTGACATTCCCTCGAAATCCTCAGTGTGCTGGATTACAGATTCGCGCCTGACATTCCCTTAAAATCCTCAGTGTGCTGGATTACAGATTCGCGCCTGACATTCCCTCGAAATCCTCAGTGTGCTGGATTACAGATTCGCGCCTGACATTCCCTTAAAATCCTCAGTGTGCTGGATTACAGATTCGCGCCTGATATTCCCTCAAAATCCTCAGTGTGCTGGATTTTAGATTCGTGCCTGACTCTCCCTTCAAAACCCTCAGAGTGTTGGATTATAGATTCGCGCCTGATTTTATTCCCCATGTCATTGTCCCCAAAGACCTCCACCCGGGACGTGACATTGCCTACGAGGAAAAACAAATATTAGTATAATTCCGCAATTAAAAGATGTAGGAAATCTTAACGTGAATTTAGAAAATCTAGATGTAGCCAGTCATACATTACATACAATATCACTGTTTTGGAGGAAATGTCGAAACAACGTAAGATTGATAGGAAACTTTCTATATTCACATATATCGGATATGCAATAGCAACTATAATCTAGAGACGCGGTAGCGTCTCGACGCCAAGTACATGAAAAAAGAACACCCTATATGTCGATGTCGCTACCGTGTACCTTTACTCGTCCCGGGGACTCTCTAACCTACTTCTGACATTTTATACATTAATATCTCATCACGCCTGCAATATTTTGTAAATTTAAAGGCATTTTTCTTATGTAAACCGCATATCGGCTTTCGAATAAGACCAATTTCAATAAAATCGGTCCACGCATGACAGAGATATCATAATATCGTATGATGGATCGGTCTGATCCGATAAGGTTTCAGATTTTTCTTCTGATTCTTCTTCAATCTCAAATTTTTGTCAACATAATACGTATACACGCGTTACACACACACCTTCAGCCAACACATGTATCGTTCTTCGTTCGTCGTCCGCCATTGTACGTACATATATATATATACTATTTTGAATTTTATAACCTAAGTGCTAAGTGTCAAATAAAGTAAGTTGTCCAAATTTGAAATGTCATCACGAGTTTTTACACTACATAGGAGACTGAATTATTGCCCCAATTAATATGTCAATCAAGCACGGCGTATAGTTTGTCGTGGCTTAGAGGCCACGCGTCTGAGGGAACTCATCCACAATTTGGAAGGGTACGGAGACATTATGGATTGGTCCGATGACCTCCCCATGGGTACGAACCACTCCTGAACTTATACCAGTGAGGTTATAAATAATGTCGGTATTAATTGTCAAATTGGTAATTAATCCCTCCCGTTTAATCAGATTGAGCCAGGACCCAGTATCGACAAGAAACTCTGCGGATCCTCTGTTGAAGGAATCATGTGCCAAGGACATCACGAATGATCTACTGGTTTTGGGTGTGTTGAGTGGGTAATAGACTCGGCATTTGTGACGCGCGCAATTAGGGGCTTGTTCAACACTGCGCCAGGTTGTAGAACGCCCTTCGTGTTTAAATGTTGCTGATTCCCAGAACTCGTGGCAAGAGGACGATACTGTCCGTTAAATTCACAGGGCTTATTTTTACTATAGCAACGTGCTTCAATGTGTCCGGATTTCCTGCAAAATCCACATCTAGGCCTTTCGTAGCCAGATGAGCCAGAACGATAGTCTCGACTTTGGGGACAATTTGCAAGCAGGTGACCCGGTTGATTACATCTAATACATTTGCGATCGTCCGAGTTGATCGTGTATACATCCGTGCTTCGAGTGATCATTTTTTTATTTGAATTTGCGACATGTTTCCCACGTTCAATTTCTTGTTCTAAGCGAGCCGCGATATCTATAGCGATTTCTAGGTTATTTATTTGATCTTTCGAAATTATCAATCTAACGATATGATTTTGTAGCCCTCGAACAAACCCATTTACCGCTGCCTGATTTAAAAGCACTTTAACACCTATTAACTGCTCCATGTTAAAATTTTCTTTGGCTGCCTCTATCCCGCGGCTTAATATTTCGCTAACTCTAGCCCCATAAATTTCAGCGTTTTCGGCATTCTTTTGATATACATTTTTCAACTCGTCTTGAACCCGATCAACATCAAAAGATCGTGCAAAAACTGATTTTAACGAACTAATTAAATCGTCCAATGTACTCGGTTCGTAGCGATTTGATATCAAGTGATCCGCGTGTCCCTCGATTTTATTACGGATTAGAGCTAATAAATTAGTCCTGTCACTAGGTTTTACCCGGGAATCAGCAAGTTTACACTGGGTCACAAATTTGATTAAAGAGCACGTTGTCCCGTTAAAACGTGGAACTAAATCGACGGCTAACTTTAATGGCATAAATGAATTTTCAGAAGTGGAACGCGTGCTGTCTAAGGTATTTACGCTATTGGAAGGGGTGAACTCGTCGCTATTAATGGGCAGCCTAAATTCAGGAATAGGGGTCTGAATCATCCCCGTTCCTATTTCAGCTACAGGTGGTTTTTCAAGAAGAGATTCGTTCCCAGGTGACTCTATTACTACATCTTCTATTTCGAAAGAATTCCCACAACTCAAGCCAGGCTTACGTCGCCTCTTCGACCGTTTAAACATCTTACGATATGGCGGCATTTTACGAAAATTTAATCGGTTGTCTGCCTCTCGCGTAACTAATATCTTAGACTTTTGACTTATCTAACTGACGCGTCGACTTCTGTAGTTGGTCCGAGGTTGTTCCGGTGCCCAGGGGACGATCTCTGCAATCCGCAGCTCTCTCCGGTCCAACGATGATCTCCAGAATCCGTAGCTGCTGCCCGTCCAACGACGATCTCCGCGGTCCGCTACGGCCTGTCCAACGACGATCTCCGCGGTCCGCTGCTGCCGTCGGTCCAACGATGATCTCCAGAGTCCGTAGCTGCTGCTCGTCCAACGACGATCTCCGCGGTCCACTGCGGTCTGTCCAACGACGATCTCCGCTGTCCGCTGCTGCTACTGGTAGGCCTCTTCGTCGATATGTTCGGACGATCCAAGATCCGGCTTGTTGAATTTTGTAGATCCTTACGCTGACGTGTGCTATGTGATTTCAGGGTACGTGCACGGCCGCTGAAACCACCCTTCTCCAGTATTTACCCTTGGCCCTCGGGGAAACCGTGCGAAAACCCGGGGGGGGGAGAGGAAGCACCACGGCTCTGCACAGATTCCGAGCCGGCAAAATGCAGAAATTCTTCACTGCGATCCCACCGCTGTCACCAATTTTGTTGCGGTATTCCTGCAGCCGATAATGGTCCTAGGGGCTGGATCGATGCCGGTGAAGCGCAGAACCGCTTTGCTCGGAGTCGCGCGTTCGCGTTTAAATAAATTAACACTTTAATTATGCAACTATATGATATTTTTATATTCTTAATTGTTTTATTATAACTCTTGACTACTTAAGAAATGGAAATATGAATTGTAACTATTGTAACTGAGCTCAGGAATAAACGTGTTAACGCTAGTACAGGCAAGATTGGTCTGACGATCTCTTGATTTGTTATTTTTCGTTTCTACGGCAAAAAGTGACAAAAGCTAATACATCGAGCGGCTTCCTTATATGTCATGCAAAAGTCGAAATTCAAACATGTTGGCTTCGCATTGATTAAATCTATGACGTGTACAGAAATTATAGATTACAATATAACAACCCAACGCATCCTAATGAACATAAACTAAACTTAATTATAATGTCTTCAAATATGCAATTCGCATTTTTATTTAAGAAAGCGTCAAATTTAAACTTTAGCTAATTATCATGGCAGACAACCTCGTAGCAGAAGCTCCCAAATCTTTCTATAGTGAAAACGCATTGTTACCAACTCGAGGTTGCGCGGTACGCAACAACACTAGGCGGAAAAATCGGCTTCCCTTCGGAAATTTGGCAACGTTGCATGTCGGGTCCCCCTGTATCGAAGAACCACTGAGTTATACCTAGTGACAATGGTGATAATTCTACAAGTTATTATTTAGTTAACTAAAATGAATTTTGCTTGAGAAAACATTACACGTAAGAGGATGATGGGCTCGATTCCTCATCTATTTGGCAAAGAAGTATCATGTATCGTAGGCAGTGGTGGGTCGGTATTTTATGTCACGTCGTAAATGCATTTCCGACATGTCGGATATGTATGTATAATATGTCGTTTTCAAGTCCATTTTATACGTGTCATTTGTCGCAAATATAGTAAATAGAAATATTCATTATTTTAACGTTTCAACAATTAAAGTGTAGGAAAAATATAGTTCTATCTGCCTCGCTTGTTGGTTGCATGAAAATACTATAGAATACTGTATATGGAATACGTTGATTACGTCAAAACTGTCACTTTCCTAACCCCAAAAAAGTGTTGCAAAGCGTGTGAAAGCGTGGTCTTAGTACTTTTAATACTAATACTTAGTACTTTAATACTTTTCACATTTGTCTGGGTTTTGTTTGTAAAAGCTGGGTATTGTTTAGTGTTTGAAGTTGAAATGAATAAAAAATGGATTCTTAGACAGGTTTTTGGGTGAAAGAATTTACACGTTTTGCAGTGGAAGCACTTTGTCTGGATTTATTTAATAATGCACTTTTGGTTGAGTGTGAGTGAACAGAGTGTGAGTGAATGGAGTGTGAGTGACTGCAACGAGTTTGTATTAAACAGAGAAGCAATAAATTTGTCTCAAGAGTGAGAATTGATTCAACCGCGTGGCGTTGCCACGAGGCGTCCACACAATTATATTAATTGGGGACTGTGAGTGTTTCAAAGTGATTGTGAGTGGTCAGTGAGTGAATTTGAGTGAATGCACTTAAAGTCTGTACAGGATGAGTGTGTAAATTGTTCAAAGAAACTTTAGAATATACGCGACGCGTTTCTACGGCTCTTTTCTGCAATGCGGTACACACAAGAGAGAACAATGGCGAACTTCCGCTCGCGCTTCTTCTCGATTCTCCGAGAGCAGCGTCGCTGCCTTCTGATTGGCTGATAGATTCAGCGGTGATTGGCTGAGCGTTCGATAGTCAGCATCGATCGATCAACGCTGAGTGTCGACTCGCCCATCGATCAGCGTCGCTGGATCGTAGGCCGCGAGGTGCTGCCGTGAGAGTGAGTGTGGCGGCGTTGGGAACTATACTATTCCCAAACATTCTCCCGCCGTCAGCAACAGAGTTGATGAGTTAACCTGAAACAGGCAAAACTGCCAATTTTGCGATTGGCCTGATTAGAGTGGTGGTCGCCGTCTTGATGGTCACTACCCTCGTGAGTCCGTCCTTTCCAGGATGCAGAGTGAGTACCCGAGCAAGTGGCCACTTGCTCGGGGGAAATCGTTCATCGGTGATGAGTACCAAGGACCCGACCTTGATGTCATTGGATGGGTGATGCCACTTTGAGATGGCTTGCTGACGTTGTAAATAGTGAGTTGACCATTGAGTCCAAAATTGTTGCATCTTCTTCTGGATGAGTTGCCATCTTGCAGATGGTGAGAGTGATGAATGTTCCACTGAAGGCTCAGGCAAGGTTGATAAAGGTTTGCCGATGAGAAAGTGAGCTGGAGTGAGTGTGGCGATGTCTTCTGGATCATCGCTGAGAGGCTCGAGTGGTCGTGAGTTTAGCATTGCTTCAATTTGAGTGAGAAGAGTACTAAACTCTTCGTATGTGAGTACGATTTCATGAACAATCCGTCTTAGATGATACTTGATTGATTTAACAACCGCTTCCCATTTTCCTCCCATGTGCGGTGCCGCTGGTGGGTTGAAGCACCATGTTGTGTTGTCGTTGACAAACAGAGAAGCCAAGTGTAAATTTTGAGTTGAGCCTTGAGTGAACATACTCTTGAGTGAAGTGTCCGCACCGACGAAGTTAGTTCCACAATCAGAATAGATGTTGTGTGGAATTCCTCGTCTGGATGTGAAACGTCGGTACGTTGCAATAAATCCCTCAGATGAGTAATCTGTCACAAGTTCGAGATGGACAGCTGACGTCGTCATGCACACAAAAACGCAAATCCAACCCTTTTGTGTTTTAGCTCCTCGCCCTTTCCATGTCTTGAGTGTAATTGGACCGGCGTAATCGAGTCCAGTGTTGGTGAATGGAAGTGAGGGTGTGACTCTGGAAAGAGGTAGTTGGCCCATCAGCTGATGGGCACGGATCCCCCTTTGTCGAGCACACACCACACACCGCAGAATGTGAGATTTTACTGGAGCTCGACCTCCGATGATCCAGTAGGTCTGTCTGATGTGAGCGAGAGTGAGTTGAGTTCCTCCATGCAGAGTTTGTTTGTGTGAGTGGTCTATAATCAGATCGGACAAACGTGAGCGACGAGGCAAGATGGCAGGATGTTTACCTTCATAATTGATATGAGCGTTACGAAGTCTGCCTCCCACTCTTATTACTCCTTGCTCATCGATGAATGCAGTGAGTCGACTGAAGGCGTGAGATGATGGTAGCGTTGTGCCCGAACTGATGAGTTTGAATTCATGATTGAAGTAGAGTGCCTGAGTAGCCTTTATCCAGAAGATGCGGGCCTGTTCCATATCCATTGGTGAGTATGAAATGAGTGGCAAAGCGACAGATAATTTCCTTAGCCTTGAAATGAATCTGAAACAAGCTGAGGTTATGCGAATGAGTTTGTTGAGTGTTGAAAATTTGTATATGAGTTCCCAGTGGTATCTGATTTCTTGAATGTTGAGTAAAGTCGAGGTTCCTGGACGAGCTTCTAATTCAGTTGAGTTGTCCAGTACATTTGATTGTGATGGCCATGAGTCACTGGGTTGAGTAAGCCATGGTGGTCCCGTCCACCAGAGCTGATGACGTTCAAGCTGTGATGTTGTAAGGCCTCGAGATGCACAATCAGCTGGGTTCGAGGTGCCAGGAACGTGTCTCCAGTTTGCTTGAGGGATGAGTTCTTGAATTTGAGTAACACGATTCCTAACGTACTCCTTCCAGCGCGAGGCTTGAGCATTGATCCATATAAGTGCCACTTGAGAGTCCGTCCACAGATGAGTAGATGCAATGTTGAGTTGAAGAGTTGCTTGAACATACTTGGCAAGCTTTGCCAGTATTAATGCGGCTGTGAGTTCGAGTTTCGGGATTGTGAGTTTCTTGAGTGGTGCTACCTTAGTTTTGGAGCATACAAGTGTCGACACTTTGAGGTTTGTGGACGGTGATGTTACGGTAATGTAAATTACCGCTGCCATGGCGAGTTGAGAAGCATCAGAGAATCCGTGGAGTTCCACGGTAGAGTTGGAATGGGTGTTGAACCACCTGGGAATAGAGAGTCTGGCCAGACTTGTGAGTTCTTCTCTAATGGTGTTCCAACGAGATATGATTTGATGTGGCAGTGGATCGTCCCAACTAAGTTTGTACAGCCACAACTCTTGCAAAAGCATTTTCGCGCGAATTATGACTGGAGAGAGGAAACCGAGTGGATCAAATATTTGAGAGACCTCTGAGAGAATGAGTCGTTTCGTTGGGACTGAGGTTGCAGTTTGCTTTGATGAGAATGTAAAGTTGTCTTGGAAACTATTCCATTGCAATCCGAGAATTTTGGTATGGCAGTCGTCGAGAGAGATTGTTGAGCTGTCAGCTCGTGAGTTGGGAAAAATCGCCTCGAGTAATGCAGGATATGTAGAATGCCACTTGGCGAGTGGAAAGCCTCCCGCGTGACACAGGTCTTTGAGTTGTTTTGCAATTTTTATGAGTTGCTCACCTGTGTCAGCTCCGCCAAAGATGTCGTCGACGTATCGTGCATGAGTGATTGATGGTACAGCCAATGGGAAACGATGACCTTCGTCCTCCGTCAGCTGTAGCAGAGTTCGGACAGCCAGAAACGGTGCAGCCTTGGTTCCGTATGTGACTGTCGTGAGTTTGAATGGTGTTTCTTTTCCTTCCTCGTTCACCCACAGGATGCGTTGCAGATCTTGATCGTTGTCGTGGACTAGGATTTGCCTGTACATTTTTGTAATGTCTGTAGCAAAAATGTAATTGTGTTGTCGAATCCACAACAACACGTCTGAGATATTGAGCAAGAGATTCTGCCCAGTATGCATGAGGTCATTGAGTGAGTGCCCAGATGTCGTTGCGCACGAGCCATTGAAGACAACCCTTAGCTTGGTGGTTTTGCTGTCAGGCCTGAGTACTCCATGGTGAGGAAGGTAAAAGATTGAATTGTTATCAGATGAAATTGATGGTGCTCTTACCATATGATTGAGGTTCTCATATTCTGACATGAATGCTTGATAGAGTTCACGATACTCATCGTTCTTGTTGAGTTTGTTGAGTGTGCGTTTTAAGCATGCATGCGCTGATTGATACGAGTTGCCCAACAAGCTGGATGGTGATTTGAGAGGGATACGCACGATGTATCGTCCAGTTGCATCCCTTGAGTGTGTTGATTTGAAATGGTCTTCGCACTCTTGCTCTTCAGAAGTGAGTTTTGATTGAGTTTCCCTTGGAAGCTCCTCTTGAATCCAAAACTTCTCTAATAGATCACGTACCGATGATTCGTCCTCTTGTACACGTAATGTATGGTAAGACGATGGAAGGAGTGAAGTGGTTACTTCGATTGGTCCAAGTACGAGCCATCCAAAGATTGAGAGTTGTGCTATTGGCATTGATGGGGAGCCCTTGATTATATTGGGTCTTATGATTTGTCCATATGTGTCCGCTCCAATGATTATGTCGACAGCTTGAGGTTTGAGAAAGTCAGGATCTGCCAACTTGAGTGCTGCGAGATGTGGCCAATTGTGATTGGGCACCTCGGCTGAAGGTATGCTTGAAGTTACTGACCTTAGAACATGTGCTAGCAGAGTTACTGTCAATGTTCGATAATTTGATTGCAGAGTTATTGAGACGACACCTCTCGTCTGAGTGGACTTCTTTCCTCCAATGCCAATGATTGAGACGTTTGAGTGAGTGCGTTTGAAGTTGAGTTGTGTAATGAGTTCCTCCTTTACGAAGGTCAGTTCTGATCCAGAGTCAACGAGCATACGAACCTGTTGAGTTGACGTGGGAGTGATGAGTTGTGCTCGTGCAGTTGCTAGGAGCGTGATTCTGTTGTATGCTGATTGAAGCTGCGATGAGTGTAGCTGCGTTGATTGAGGCTGCGTTGAGTGAGCAGGCGATGAGTTTGCAGGCGATGAGTGTGCAGCCGATGAGTGTGCAGGCGATGAGTTTGCAGGCGATGAGTGTGCAGGCGATGAGTGTGCAGGCGATGAGTTTGCAGGCGATGAGTTTGCAGGCGATGAGTGTGCAAGAGCGACGACTGCCCCGATGATTCAATGCTTTGAGACCTCAGTTTGAGGTTGAGTGGTCGATGGAATATGTAGCATCGTATGATGTTGAATGCCACACTGCTTGCACTTGTGTGGCGACTTGCAGTTGGCTGAAGAATGTCGCCCACAGCAATTGTAGCAAAGCATGTTGTTTGCTACAATTTTTCGCCTCTCCTGCACACTCAGGGCTCTGAAGCGAGGGCACGTTATAATGAAGTGATCCTCACCACAGCAGTCGCAGATGAACTTCTTCTGCGAAGGGGGCCCTTTGTACGCAGTATGTGTTTTGGCTCGTTGATTCGATGAGTTGGTTGAGTCCTTTGTCGACGAGCTGATGGAGCCTTGGGAGGACGGAGCTTCCGCCCTCTCCAATGCCCTTACCTTGTTGGCAACAAATTCTCTCACCTGTTTGAAGGTAGGGTATTCGACTGCAGATCCTACTGATATCTCCCATGCCTCACGCGTCTGCTTGTCAAGCTGACGTGTGACGTGGTATGCGAGAATATGATCTCCCAAGTTGTCGCTGACTCCAAGGGAGGTGAGTGAGGTGTAGGCCTCATCGACCGTGGAGATGAGTTGTTTGAGTGCTGCAGCGCTCTTGTTGGCCACTGACCTGGTGGCGAATAGCTTATCAAGCTGGGCCTGGATGAGGAGACGTTTGTTGGAGTACGTCTCCTTGAGTAATTTCCACGCTGGTGCGAAGGAGGCTCCCTTTAATGGTAGAGCTTCTACCTTCTGGGCAGGCTCTCCTTTCAAGCTCGATCGCAGATATTGGAGCTTCTCAATATCTGTGAGTGTTTTTGTGGAGCCGATGAGTGCACTGAAGAGTTCGCTGTATGCAGGCCATTCCAAATAGTTGCCAGCGAACGTAGGGAGTGCCAGCTCAGGGAGCTTCCCTGGTGGCGACGATGAGTTGGCAGATGAGTTAATTTGAAAAGGCTCCAGCTCCTGCTTCAACTTGCCCAACTTCAATTTGATGCTGAGGGATAGCTGACTCTCCTTGAAGTTCGCCTTACTTGAGAAGTAGGTGTGATTACGATGAGCCGTTGGCCACACCGCTTCAAAGTAGGCGTGCTCCTTGCAAAACGCCTTGTGCACTTCGTCTACCTGTTGGCCGTAGACCTTTATCTCTCCCAAAGTGATGTTTGGTGCACAATCAGGCAAGCTCTCAAGCAGGACCTTGAGTACCTCGATGCGATCGAGCTGAGTGTCGCATTTGAATAGAAGCTCTGACGGCAATTGTGCCGGTGAGGAGGATCGCGTTTCTCTCCTGTCTGGTCCACTGGTTCCAGGAGCCTCCGTGGAAAGAGTGACCGTCACCGGTGGCGGTGTGGGTGATGGGCCTCTGGAGGACGTTGTCTTCTTCACAGGCTCGTCACCAGCCATGATTCGCCGTTGAGTGTTCACTTTCTGATGAGTTACACTGAGTGTTCACGACCTGTCTAAGATCCGGCTCGAAGGACCAAAAAATGTTTGAAGTTGAAATGAATAAAAAATGGATTCTTAGACAGGTTTTTGGGTGAAAGAATTTACACGTTTTGCAGTGGAAGCACTTTGTCTGGATTTATTTAATAATGCACTTTTGGTTGAGTGTGAGTGAACAGAGTGTGAGTGAATGGAGTGTGAGTGACTGCAACGAGTTTGTATTAAACAGAGAAGCAATAAATTTGTCTCAAGAGTGAGAATTGATTCAACCGCGTGGCGTTGCCACGAGGCGTCCACACAATTATATTAATTGGGGACTGTGAGTGTTTCAAAGTGATTGTGAGTGGTCAGTGAGTGAATTTGAGTGAATGCACTTAAAGTCTGTACAGGATGAGTGTGTAAATTGTTCAAAGAAACTTTAGAATATACGCGACGCGTTTCTACGGCTCTTTTCTGCAATGCGGTACACACAAGAGAGAACAATGGCGAACTTCCGCTCGCGCTTCTTCTCGATTCTCCGAGAGCAGCGTCGCTGCCTTCTGATTGGCTGATAGATTCAGCGGTGATTGGCTGAGCGTTCGATAGTCAGCATCGATCGATCAACGCTGAGTGTCGACTCGCCCATCGATCAGCGTCGCTGGATCGTAGGCCGCGAGGTGCTGCCGTGAGAGTGAGTGTGGCGGCGTTGGGAACTATACTATTCCCAAACAGTTTAGCTTACACAATTTTTTAGATTCATATTGTGGGAATTCTAAAAATGTTTTAGAATTATAGTACTAGAATTTAGAATATTTCAATCTTTTTGTGTACATTATATTTGTACGAAATGTTAATTTTGAATAAATTTTATTTTAATTCTATGTAAAAATGTGTTATTAACGTTATTACCATGTTTTGTAATTTTAATTTTAACACACTAACTTTAAAAATTATTTTTTGTAAGATTACAATTTTTAAAAATTTTATTATAATGCAAATAACTTCAGCCTTCATCAGTAGACAAATGTAACAGAGTCATCTAGTTTCAGTGAATCATAAAATCCCACTAATTTTGCCAATTTGAGGTCTTTTAACCGATTTCTCGTTTTACAACGAACCTATGCGCATTGAGAAAATAGCTAATCCATATGCAAGATAATGACTTTCGTTAAACGTTGCTGTAGCGTTATTTTGAATTCAGTAAGATATAACATGGTCACAACAGTTTTAATGCCAGCTATTGAATTTTTCCAACCATCAGTTAATAGTACTCCTTCTTGTGGTTCCTCTTTCCTTATAGAATTAACAAGTTCTATTCTGTATCTAAAATTGTTGTGGATAATGTTTTCCTCGTACAAGCTTTAAACTGATGGATGATGGTCCAATTTATTGATAAACGCTTTAAAATGTGTTGATTCTACTATGTTAAGAAGTATATTGCAGCCAAAAATAAAATTGACTAGTAATTGATCCAACTTTCTTTTCCTACAATAAAAATAGTCTTTATTAACATTATTTTTAATTCAAACAAATTATATTTATTATTCTATATGCATTTCTTTTACTAACCTATCAATATCCATTTTTCGTCAGTGTAACTTAATTTAATTTAATTTTTGTAATCAGAATTATAATTATTAATAAATTGGCACTCTTAATAACCAATGCGAAAAATGTTTTATAGGTTAGTTATTTTTATTATAGGTTAGTTATTTTATTCGACGTTCACGACATACACGACATAAATGACGTATACGACGTATAAGACACGAGTCGTGTATAAAGCAGAAATTTCGTGTCTTTACCCATCACTGATCGTAGGTAGAAAGTTTTTAGACTGCGAGGCCGAAGTCTAGGTAGACGCACAAAATCCCCATATCGGTGTTCCAGCACGGGAAGGCAAGGGAAGGGGTTTTGCCCGCCGCGACCCCAAGGTAGCCGCCGCCCGCATAAGACCCTCTCACTTGCACATAAAGCCCTGTCCTTGTTTAGCACCATCCCTCTCTACCGCATGCTCTCCGTCACTCCCGTGCGGCGAATTGCCGCTAAAAGGCTAGTTATTTCTTACGAAGGAGCAATAAAAACTTTCTACCTACGATACATGCTACTTCTTTGCCAAATAGATGAGGAATCGAGCCCATCATCCTCTTACGTGTAATGTTTTATCAAGCAAAATTCATTATAGCAAACTAAATAATAACTGTAGAATTGTCACCATTGTCACTAGACATAACTCAGTGGTTCTTCGACACAGGGGGACCCGACATGCCAAATTTCTGAAGGGAAGCCGATTTTGCCGCCTAGTGTATGGGCAGAGGTGCAAGATGCGAAGATTTCCGACTGCAGCGCCGCTTGCGGTAGAGCGAGGAAGTTTTGATAGTTTTCATTCGGTCCGTACTTTATTCAGTGATGCTAAAGTTAATGGCTGGAGTATCGAGAATTTCCCCCACCATGCACATACACAACTCCACGATCCACGCGCACGTGAGCCCAGCGCTTCGGATGCCTTCGGACAATTTCGGGAGTTGAGAGGGACGGCGAATATGAGCCTTTCTCTCTCGCTCTTGAAACGTTGAGATTCTAGTGCCGACAAGGTTGCCGTTCGGAGATCTTTCGTCTTACTTACTCATGATGTACCTATCACGGACTCCTTCACTCTTACAGGCCTCGGACCGTAAATGGCAACCCTGGTCTGGTCGCTGGCAAGCGGCACGAGCCACCGTAATGCGATTTTGGCTTTCCAGATATTTTCACTTTCCGACTCAGATATTCTTGTAACGAAAAAAAATTTCGAAAAAATTTTTATTACGGAAATACACGTTTTAGGATCTCCTGATGACACAGAGACTATTAAAAAAATAGATTTTTTCAAAATCTCGAATGTTTGTTAACACAATTGCGTTTAAATGGCTCAATAGATTTTAATAAAACTTTATATTTAGATTTCATATTTTCGTCTTAAAATCTGGTTAATTTTTTAACCCAATCGTTCATGAATAATGATAGTTACCTCTTAGAGTTCTATAATTTTTCGTATTATTTAGTATAACTATTCGTTATTCGTAAAAATTAAAAAGATTCTCTAAATGAATCTCACAGGGAATTAAATACTACGTAAAAAAGTTAAATAAATTTTTTTCCCTATTTTCGCTCATAAAGGATTTTCGTTCACGATACACGTAGGATTTTGCAATATGCGAATTGCAATAAACCGTTGACATTGACGATAGACGCTTTAGCTTACGCTATGGGCACCGATACTTACTTGTACAGTTAGGGGAGGACCTTCACGCTGGCCCCCTTCTCGGTCAGTGACTCGGAAGTAGACTGAGAAGGAGGCTGGAGCCGCGATTCAAAGGGGATCGTTACCCCTTGGCGTGGTTCACCGGGGGGGGGGGGGGGGCGGAGGTAGGGGCCCCTTCATATCTCAAACAGAAAGGTAGCCAATGAGAGCAGAAGAGCAGAATGGTGAGGCAGCTATTCTGACCGTGGTCCAGTGGTTGACCGAGCCTTGGAAAGCTCGATCCGGGACTGCGGAAGGGTAGCGGTGCCAAGAGTAAGAAAGTAAGAATGGTTCCAGTGCTTCAAGCGCCTAAGCGATACCGGCGCACCGGATTTTACACACCTCTTTAGAAATGCTGGGTGCAGCTAGGAGCGGGTGGTGACCGCCCCCATTTCTGGACCGTGCCTCGCTATCAGATCTCGCAATGTTTGATTAAGAATTGATTTAATATGGGAATGGGTGGTTGGGGGGGGATGGGTGTGTCCCTGAGGCCCTCTTGCCGGGGGGGACCATTGACTTAAAACTATAACCTTAGGACTAAAGAGTGTAGGTCGAGGGGGGGGGGTCGGGGGGGGGGGGAGAAACAATGGGGTAGTGTTGCAGTGTAGGATAGCTGTGGGAAGTCAGGAAACAGGAATAAGGGGGGGGGAGTACTAGGGCGTTGAGTCAACGGGGAGAGAGGGGGGAGTAGGAGGGTGGGATAGCTAGTCTTATGAGGGTAAACAAACCGTCACCCTAGAAAGCTGAAGGTATGGTATGCGCATGCCCGTGCAGCCTAAAGGTGCCTCCAGCGGGGACGTGAAGGGGACCTGGCTACTCCGGGTTCAGGACGATGAGTAAAAGCGAGCTTACGGGGTTGACAGGAGATCGTAGAGCGGCGTCGAGACACGGTTCCATATACCGCGAATCTATTTAGCGACGGGCTGGTACCGTCAAGACCGGAGAGGGTGGCTTGCGCAACGAATAATGACTCCGGCGCACCTATGCGTGCGTCTTAGGTAGGGATCGCCCACCCTTGTTGATGGTCACCCCCGCGAGTACGGTCCGTCCGCAAGCTGGCCCGGGCCTATAAAAAGCGGACGCGTACCCGAGAAACGGGGTAGAATCCTGGCAGGTTAATGCGTACCATGAGGAGACGGCCATCCATAGCCATTCCCTCCCCCCTGGGGGGAGACCCGTCTTCCCAGGCCGTGCAGGGTAGAAGGTGTGGTCCTCTGGACCAGGTGGCAAGTCATCCCTCTCTTCTCGGCCAGGGCCGTTGAAGGGAGGCTCTCTAACCCTTAGGCAGTGCAGGGGAAAGAGATGCGGTCATACCGGATGGCATGATCAGCTCTGGGGTAACTCCCGCTCTCCGAATGTTTGTATACTCACTAGCTGTATGGCCCGAGTGACGCCCGGGACCTCGGCACGTGCCGTAGCTCCCCCCGCTGTATGTCGCAACTAAATCGACTAAATCGACTACTTGTACAGTTACAATTATTACAGAAAACAATTTATTAAAATTGAATAAAATTTATTTTCTTATAATTTTCGTATAAAATAAATGACACAATTAATAATTAATGCACATCTGTATTGTTTTTTGTTTCCTTTTTATGATTTTGATTCGGTATAGTATTGATATGGTATCGGTTGAAGAAGAATCGGTATCGATAGTTGATACCAAGTACCGAAAATTTCAATGCGTATTGATACTTCCTATTGAGTACTTTGGTATCGAATTGATTGAATATCATCAATAGTATTGGTATCAGTCCCATCACTAATTATGGGATAATCAGCTTAACAATAATTTTTTCGAGGTATTATACATGAATGTATCTATATGTATAGTTATATACAATATGTGATGCAAAAGTAAATAACAGTATGATAGGATGAAGCGATAGGGCTTATGAAGTGAAGGTTTAGTTTTACATATCACATTTATAACATACATATGTACTATATCTATTTTTTAAGGAAAGACGTGAACGCGAGTTAGAGGAAACGGGAATGAGTGAGAAAGCGAAACGTCTTTCACTTTGTTTTTCACGCACCGCAACGTGGTGTGAGTGCGACAACACACTCAATTTACCGAGATGTTAACAATTAAATAGCTCCGAAACGGTACATTTCCGGCACATGGTTTCTATCAGACTTTTTCTCTACGCGTCGAGTAGAATACGTTGATGTAAAAAAATTAACTTTAATTTTCAATTTTGTAAACAACTTTGCGGCCCGCTTTTTTTACAAATGTTCGCTGATGGCACCGATCCAAAGGGCGAGTTTCATCCCTATAAGCGATGACCATTACTTTTTTAACAGCCTGTGCATTGAGGAAAGCAGAAAATGATCTGTAATACTTGTCTTAATGTAGGGAATTCGTAATCATTGTTTGTGCTCTTCTTTGAACAAATTTCTTTCCACATTTTATTATATTATATTTCGCTTTTTCACTTTCATCGAAATAAGAATACAGTTGTCGCCATTCAATTTCTAGCAAGCTAAAATTAATTTTTTTGAAATTAGAAGCAAATTCAAGAATTGGATATCCACATTTTCTATCTGTTTCATATAAAACTTTTTCAATGCTTAGTGCAATAAATAAATCAGAAATATCTGCATTGTGGTGTAATTTACAAGACTTTTGGAAACAAATGTTCATTATGTTCGTTCGATGATTCGGGTATATTGTACGCAACTGTTCCCAGTCAGCCACATCCGTATTTGCAGATTTTGCTCAACGCCTGAGTACAAATGTTTGTGGCAGAAAGACTACAGATTTGATACAGGATTTGTTATATTCGATGATGAAAGCAGACTGACAGCAGAAAGCCGATAGATTGTGCTGCCTTAACCTGCGAGCAGATTGGCGGCAGGATCTGCTGATACAATTTAATGGCAGAAATCGAGCAGACCCTGCGCTCCGCGATCTGACGTCAGATAGGCAGCAGAAATACAGCAGATTCTGCTGACATAGTTCACGACACGACCCCGCCAGGGCGCGATTGGGCGAGCGTTTCTCGCTTGCGAAATAGCACCGTCGCGGGAATTAGTGGCCGAGGGCTTAATCATTCAGGGCTCTCGAGTACGACCAGGGGGGCCAAGCTTCCCTCTTACGAAAGTTGAAGCAGAGTTTGTAGCGCCTCCTACCTATAAAGTGCGTACTAAACTGTGAATGTGTGAATTGGTGTGAATCGGGACGTATGTGTATGTGTATACGTGTAATGCACCGCTTACTTTAAAACCTGTCCACGGATCGTCGCGCCAGCGACACGTATGCAGCAGATAGAAGGATAAACATTGAAATTGAATATTTCTTCTTTTCATAGGAAAATAAAATATATTCAATTTCTTTGTATATCCTTCTATCTGCTGCATACGCGTCACTGACGCGACGATCCATGGTCAGACGGCCTTAGAAAAGGTAAACCAGGGAAAGTGAGGACGCCATTTGAAGGTTATGCTTGATGCTTCCTCGCGTTGCGCCAAATGTGCCCAAATGGCGCCAAAATAACATTTCACCAACGTCGAAAGGTTGTGTGTCGTGCTCACTGATACACCTAGGTATGTGTGTGTGATGTACCTAGCGCCTCCTACCTATAAAGTGCGTACTAAATGGGAACTTCGGCCAATGAATTGACGGCTTGGTCCCCCTGAGTACGACTCGCATTTGCCGGCATTCCACTGCGGAGTATATATTTGGTATACCCGTCTGTATGGGCGGTATTATCAGTCGTTGCTGAAGACGAAGATCATCTTAAGCATCCGGCATCCTTTATTAACCCTTTTAGTGCCGGGCGAAATAGAGGTGCCTATGCGAGAAAAACCGGCCGAATTTCACAGTTTTACAAGGGTTCGGGAAAATGCTTATAAAAACCAATGCGAATAGTAAAGCGCTACGAGGCGCGGGCCGATATATCGGCTCTGGCACTTCTCGCCAGTGTAGCAGGAGCCGATATATCGGCTCCCGGCACTCAAAGGGTTCTACTAGACTAGTAGAAGATGCCGCATGCTAAAAACTAAAAAACTATTGATGATAATACCGCCCTAAGATGACGGAATAAATAGTAGTTACCATTTATTCTTTTTTATTTGGAAGAACTGTCTTTCAAAGTTTAAATCATTATTTTGAGCCGACCTGGCATTCAATTCACTAACAACTTGCTAAGTAAAACATTAAAAATGTTATAATACCCGTTTAAATACATGGTTTACCAACTTTTCTTTCTTCCATAAAATATGGTAGGAATCAGATCTTTCAAGTCGGTCTTATAAACGTGTTCTATATATTATTTACGCTAAAGACTTTCGCACAGTTTTTAAATCTATACTATTATATAAAATTGCCTACTATGGCCGACATCAGGATCTGCTTGATTTCTGCCGCCAATTTGCGGGCGGTTTTTGTCAGCAAGATCTGATCGAAATCTGACATCAATCTGCGGTCAGATCCTGATGTCAGGCTCTGACCGCAGAACCATAGTCAAATGCGGACATAATAGGCACCGAATCTGACGTCAGAATCTGCTCTGTATCTGACACCAATCTGCCGTCAGATCGCGCTGCGCAGGATCTGCTCGATTTTTGCTCTCAATCTGCGGTCAACCACGGCAGCAAGATCTGATCGAAATCTGACATCAATCTGCGATCAAATCCTGATGTCAGGCTCTGACCACAAAACCATAGTCAAATGCGGACATAGTAGGACCCGAATCTGACGTCAGAATATACTTGAATCTGACATCAATCTGTCGTCAGACTGCAGTCAGTTTGTTTACTGGGTTCTGACATACACGTATTATTTAGTACTAATAACCCAACAACGTTTTCCCATAAAAGATAATGTCCATATAAACATTTAAAAAATTTGTTGCAATGTATCGTTCGAAATGCAATCGTCGCTTATATCACAAATACCAATTACGATTTCGTACCTAACAAATGAATGTAATGAAAGAGTTGTAGCATTGATCAAATATTTTGTTTTATGGACGTCATTGCAAATACGTTGTATAGTTATATGAAAGTAATTATTTCTAATCAGTTCAAATAATTTGTCGTATAAAACTATTCCATACATATTTTTAATGCTATTTGCATCCAATGTATCAAATTCTTGAAGTTTCACTATCAACAATCTGCTGTACTTTTTTTTTATACGATTGAGTGATTTTTTCAAATTTTTGTCTTCGGTACATTTTGATATGTAATCAGGTAAATGCAAATTCACTTTTCCAATATTCAATAATTTACGCATATGATTTTTGGATTTTGAGTGCCGCGGAATGTTATTAAGTTTAAAATTACTTTTACAAATTGTACAATATGCTTTTCCATTGCATTTTCGTAACCATTTATTGTGCTCGGTTTTTGTTCTGTTACTGCTGTTGTGGATGTCAGCAATACCAGGACTATTTCGTAACTAAAAAAAATTATTACAATATAATCTAATATAATATGTAATACTTGTACATACTGTTAAAATAATTGCAAACGAGCGTCATCTTTTAGTTAAGTACGTCCATGCATTTCACAAAATACATATCTAACTGCAATAACCTGAATAAAACATCTCTGAGAGAGTCATTGCATGCCCATGATGCATCACACAACATTCCCAAAAATTATAAGGTAATATGTAAAATATAAGGCGTACCGTAAGCCCACCCACCACGACAAGGTAGAGACGCATAGGGAGGGGAAAAATAGTGTTACATGCTTTGTCCACAATATCACAGTAGGGAGGAAGGAAAAGTTCACGCAGCATCAATAGTTGCGGCACAAAATTTTAAAAACATTCATTTAAAATTCCATGTACTTGGGGAGAAATCAAATAGAATGACTAAAAGTAATATCTTGAATTCAAAAAGAGTTCATAAGGTATGAGAAGAAATGAAATGAAATAATATTCAAAAAATTAAGGAATGCAAAAATATGAGAAGTAATGAACATATAGAAACAGTATTTTTACATATATAAGATTCTGAGAAGAGTTTACGAATTTTACTTGAATAATACAGGGTGTCCCAAAAATGCTGCGTTTCCTTAAAGGGGGTGATTCTGGGGGTGATTGCAAACAACTTTTTCCTTTGCGAAAATGCTCTCCGATGTTTCGTTAACGAGATATTAATAAAAAGCACCGACCAATCACAGCGCGAGTCTGACGGCCGAGTTCCCGTGCTAGCGTGGCTACGAGCCGCGCTGCGACTGCGAGCAAGCAACTCGCTCGGCATGCATCGAAGAAACTTGCGTAGAATGGCAAATGAAAAAGACGTAACAAATAAAATCGAACATGTTGTCATGGTTTGTTCGTCATTTAAAGTGAATAATGAATAAAGGATAAATGGATGAAAATCACGTGTAACGTAAAAAGACGAATACGCAGTTTTTTTTTAGAAGATTCGAAAATAATAATTATTTGAAGTGGGAGGATAAGGGATACGTAAATTTCCTTGTGTTAATAACGTAGCCACGAAAAGGTAATGTAACAGGAAATTAACGAAAGGTGATAGTCGTTCGTTATTGTGATAAAAATCCGTAAACGGTCAGCACTGTTGGTGGTAACGAATAAGTCTGTTTAAAAAGCCCGAATAAATGTTATCGTACGGGAATTTAGAAAATTATCGCCGGAAATAAGCCATCGCTTGCGTTAAATTTAAAAATGAATTATCACTAATAATGTAACTAAAACTCACCCTTGTTGGAAATTCACCTGCAGCTTGAAAATCTGTGTCACAGGGTCACCGAACCGATCCTGGTCATCGATGGACGTGCTCCGTGCACAGCTGGTCCCAGGTATCCTTACATTCCCACTACCCAAAGTTAAGGGTCGCAATGTTAGGTGCGTCCAGGTCAACGTACCGAATATTCACTTCACTGCACGGCTACTAACACTGATCACTTTATTTGCTTTTCAAGAGCGTGTTGTTCCTACGTTTTAAAAATTGGTGGCCCCGAAAGGGGCCGGTTGTATTCAATTTAAAAACTGTTCCACGTGTCCACCATCATTCTCGGTGCACGTTTCAGCGCGGAGAATCAGCTGCCTTCGGACACCCTGTAAAGTTTGCGGCGTTATGTTCGCCACCGCTGCGTGAATAAGCGCGACCGCTTCTTCAGGGGTATCCACCGGCTGACGATACACTTCATTCTGAAATGATTGTTGTACAACAAATACAAAACGTAAGTAAAAAAAAGAATTCCTACAACAAGAATAAATAAAGAGTAACAGCAATAATCAAATTACCTTTAGGTAGCCCCAGAAGAAAAAATCCAGCGGATTCATATCCGGTGACCGTGGGGGCCACGCAACGTGGGCCTTTCGCCCGCCGCGGCCGATCCACCTGTCCTGAAAGGTTTCACCTAAATAAGCGCGGGCATTATCGGCGTAATGTGGCCCAGCTCCGTCATACTGGTAGTACATGTCCTGTCGGATCTCATATGGAATATCGTCCATAAGATCCGGCAGAACATGTTCTAAAAAACATTTATACGCTGGGCCATCCAGCCTGTCTGGCAGAATGTACGGCCCAACGATAAATTCGCCACAAATGCCGGCCCATAGGTTGATCGACCAACGGACTTGTGCTGCACATGGACGAAGCGCTAGGGGATTTTCGTCGCTCCACATATGCATATTTTGGGAATTGAAGCAACCTTCTCTGTTGAAAATTGCTTCATCCGTCCACAATATGTATTTGGTGAACGACGGATTCCTTAGCACTTCTCCCAACAGCCACCTGGAATATTGAATCCGCAGGATGTAATCCCCGGCGTGCAAATGTTGCACCCGTACATATTTGTACGGATGCAACCTGCGATCCGTGAGGATTCGGTGTATCGTCGTCCTGCTGACACTAGAACAAAATGCAAGAACATCCACTATTAGATAACATTTTTTTCTTAATTAATAATTGCTGCAGTTATTTTGAACTGTCACTTACTCTAGGCGACGGCTCAAGACGCGCACACTGATGGTTGTTTCGGCTTCAACGGCATCGAGGATTCGCTCGATGGTGCCCAGATTTCGCGCTGTTGCGGGTCTGCCCACATCGCTGCCTCGCGGCATCATGGACCCCGTCGAGTATAGCCGCGACACTACCCGGCGAAATGTATCCTTGCTTGGAGTTTCTATGTCAGGATATTCTAGCGCAAATGCTTGCGCAGCAGCATTTGCGTCCCCGTTGTTCCGGGCGTACCCAGATCATCCTGAAGTATTCTTGGGCCGTGTACATTTCTGTGACGCGATTGCTAGCTGACTGACAGGATTTTTTCCAAGCAACTTCCGCTACCCCCAAGTAGCTTCTCTGGTCCCATTATGAGTTAACTCCCACCAGGGCAAGAGGCTTTAGGTAAAAAGAAGCTAGCACATTTTCGGAACGCGTGTTTTGCAGAAGTGCAACGGACACTTTCAGAAAAGTCCGCGCTCGGTCCTTCTACTGCCAATGTACCCATTGCTTCGAGATAGAAATCAGACACCACGTGTATCGGTTCGAAAGGGTCCGAAGGGAAGAGACAGTCTTCGAGTTGCTATAAAGAAGAAAATGCATACCATTCCTGTTTCCCCTTTCCGATACCCTGAGTACACGACTGCTACGAGGCGGAACCAATTAAGTCATAAATTATCCGGAACTGTAGGAAACCGTTCTCTACCGCCGACTCGCCGGACAATATATAATATAATAACAGCGATGCTGAGCCTCGCCCTTTCTGTATTAGTGTTCTAACCATTTTACGTTGTTTCGATTGTTTTTTTGTTGTAAGAGAATAAAGACGATTAAAAAAAAAAAAAAAAAAATATACCGCGACCCTGGCGAAATGCTCTGGCTGATCAGCCTGATTAATTTTGAAGAACTAGAAATTACAGAGTATTATCCAACATCAATACGCCTCGCGGAAAGACACAGGAAGAGAAGGGGTGGTCCGCTGACTGCGCGTAGTCCCGCCTGCTTCGTCCTACCTTCAAATTAAAGACGGATCCCTTATCTCTCGAGTATAAACACGCGCTCGAATTTCAAAACAAAAGCACGCGTCGACGTATCCGGTGCGAGGGTAGGTAGGCTTGAAATTCGATTGGTCCCAAACTAACCAATCGGGCCTGCTTATCTCTCGTGTCTAAACACGCGCTCGAATTTCAAAACAAAAGCACGCGTCGACGTATTCGGTACGAGAGACAGTGGGCTTGAAGTCCGATTGGCCCTAATCTAACCAATCTGCCCTGCATCCCTCCCAAACGGCCACTGTTCTGAAGAGGCCCTCTTCACAGCAGTATCTCCTCCGCAAGGCCCACCTTCTCTCGCACGGAATACGTCGACGCGTGCTTTTATTTTGAAATTCGAGCGCATGTTTAGACACGAAAGATAAGGGATCCGTCTTTAATTTGAAGGTACGACGACAGGCAGTTCGACAGGCAGCTCACAGGGACAGGAGTAAAAATATGCTTGTGTGCAGTGCGGTGGAAAGAAAGTGGGGGACGCCGGTAGGGCACAGTGGGAGACGACGGTAGGTGATAGTGGGTGTAAGCGTTTGGTCCCGCGTCCCACGATTCTGGCATCACTGCGCGGATCTGCCGTGGATCTGCCGGCAGAGTCTGCGTGGCAGGGTCTCCGGGCAGATCCGTAGTCGAATGCGGACGTAGACTGCACCGCAGCTGCCGGCAGATCCTGCGCTCTCCTGGCAGACCCTGCCGTCAATCTGCTTGCAGACGGCCGGTAGATGGTTATCAGGGTCGGTAATGGCTCTAATGTAAAAAGCTAAGCAGAATTTTTTAATTTCAAGAAACGTTTCCTGGGGCAAAGTATTATCATCGACATGATCCTTCAAATAATGTTCACACTCCAAACTGAGCCAAATGTCCTTCAAGTCTAACAAATTGTTATCGGAAAAAAAATCTATGTGAAACATCCAGTCGTTTATTGTTGAATATTCGGGTTTTAAAATATGTCCGCATAAATCTTGGAACAAAAGTCTAGATTTAGAATATAATAAATGAACGGCTGTCCGGCGGGTTTGAAAAAACGCGTTGAAAGAATTGAAATAATTTAAAATATATTTAAGAAACAAAAGATAAGCTTTTGTTTCTATTTTTTTATATCACAAAGTAGATTACTAGCCGTACGTTTTTTTTATTTTTACATTCCGAAATAAAAAAAAGATTTAACGTATCCCAACATTCCAGAATGCGTGCTACGCAAGCGTGCATGGCTAGCCAACGCGTATCGCACAATTTTAAAACTTTTTTTTACTTATTATTAACCAATTCTTGAAAATTAGCAAAAATCGCCGACCGTTTGGCGCTACTATTAATATAAACTGTTAAATTTCGAATAAATTTTTCAATTGCATTTGGATTTCTGAACATGCTTTACTAGATACTAAAGTCGCGGAATGGCAAATACAATTGACTGTTATTAATGAAGGACACCTCGTTTTAAGTTTTGAACAAAATGAGGAAAAGCGCCCGATCATCACTGATGCATTGTCACATGTGAGTCCAATTATATTCTGCACAGGAATTTGCTTTTTGTGCAATGCTTTCTCAAATGCTGAAAATAAACCTTCTGCAGAGCAATCTATGGCGTCTAATTTTAATAATTCTAATAATTCTGTAAATGCTGCAGAAGTTTCCGAATTTACGTATTTAATAAAAAAGTGAGCCATTTTACATTAGAAATATCTGTGCTTTCGTCAACAAATATAGAAAATTTATGATGTCGAGCACTTTCAATAATTCTACTTACTTCTACTTTTGAAAGCACGTTTGTATTAATTTTGTTACATTTTATACGGCTTAAGGTTAATTTACTGGCTATATATGAATCGGGAAATATAACCTTCAGAAGGCCAATTAAATAAGCACTAATGTGAAATGGAATATTGTGCTCGACAAAAAAAGCGCACAAAGCAATTTCAGCAATCTGAATCTTCTCGAGAATATTTTCGGGACTATCACTCACAATCAAAATCATCAAAAGCAGCACTGTTACTTTCGGATAATTTAGAAACGTTCTCGGCGTGTGATTTTGTACCAAAATGATTTTTTATTTCTGAAAACCCGCTATTAATCATATAATTTTTACAACACGCGGAACAATGAAATTTCGAGTCGTCTTTAAAAACGTATTGTAGCCAAGGTTTAAAATCATCGCGCTCTAACCTTTGTTGGAGAAAAGTTCTCGGAATATAGTTGCGTTTTTTGCGTTTCGCTGTAGGAGAATTCATTACAAAAAAAAAAACAGACAGAGGAAAAAGATAAATAAAAAATAGAAGAAGAAAGTATATAGATTAATGAAAAAAAATACTAACCTGTTTAGTTAATGCCTTCGAAGAACCGCACGCACTGGACACAGCACTACGAATGACGGTTACTCTACGCTCGCGTATGTCCGTTACGGTATCCCGCCAAAAAAGCCCGCGTAATGTAGTACCAACAATGTACAAGCGGAGCGCTGAAGTAGAAAATCTTCAATTCTTCGCATCTTGCATAGCACGAAACTACCAAAGAATATTATTCTACAGAGCGGAGATATCACAAGCTGAGATACTTTACTCCACCGCAGGCGGCGCTGCAGTCGGAAATCTTCGCATCTTGCACCTCTGTGTATGGGTTCTTTGGGTCTCTCGTTACGAATTCGCTGTCAGATTTCCAAAATTCAAAATGGCGGATCCAATACCAACGCGACGGCCGGGAATATAAGGGCCCTTGAATGGGTGGGATTCTGTACTGCATTCCACATAAGAGCGTACCGCCGCCCCTACCGATTTGCGACCTCTCTGCGCACCTCACACGGATCTGACGCATGCGATTGGTCGTAACACTTTTGCAATTGGTTGCAGCACTTTCCTTTCCGGTTTACAACCAATCAACAGTGTATCCCTGCGCGAAAACAGTATGCTCTAATGTGGAACGCAGAATAGGAAAGTACAAAGTAAACAGGCGGAAATAAAGTGAAATGGATGGTTACTTCTTCTTGAGTTTTAAATTTTTTTCTTTGCGAATCCATCATACAGGATGTGCCATTTTAATGTTTGACAATCCGATCTCATATTCTTAATTAGACAAGCCTTGTCATTTTTTTCGTTTGCTGATAAACAATTCTTCATATTTTATGCATCTTGTACTACATAATGTATCCATTATGGAAGTTAATACTGTACAATGGTTATAGGGTCTGTTGCGTCAGAATATCTCATTACCTTTAATCTCTTTTTTGAAATCTGTATAAATGCATGGCTAATTTGAATGTTGGACACCGGAGGCGCACAAGAAAATCTTTTATGGAGGAACCCCTGAGTCCTTTTATGACTCTCCTTACTGTAATAAAAGAGTCGCATTTTTGCGAATTTCTTCTTTGCCCAAATAAAAAGAGCTTCCGATTTTAAAATTGCTCTGGTTGGGTCGACTTGTAAACTATAACGAAACTTTCTCTCTTAGAAACAAAAAGAATTAGGTGCCACTTTGTGCCACTTTCCAAGAAAATGATAATTACCGGAATAGATGTAAATATTTTAAAAAAATTTAGGACAATATTAAATGTTCTTTCTTGTGGTCTGCCAGTGAATGCTGAAAAATTCGGTACATATGCAGAAGAAGCAGAACAATTGTTAACTCAGAATTATCCTTGGCGAATTTTTACTTCAGAGATTTTACTTCAATTATCATTTTCTCGGAAAGTGGCACAAAGTGGCACCTAATTCTTTTTGTTTCTAAGAGAGAAAGGTTCATTCTTTCACATGATATCAGTTAAACCCATTGCATATGGTTGCAACTTTTTAAAATTTAAAAAAAGTTTGTTATTAACATTTTACCCTAATGAATGGCCTTAATAGAATATATAGCTATGTAATTAACTTTGTAACTAACTCAAATTGCACCTCTTAAAGAAAATTTTTTCAGAATCGTGAATAAAAACTGTGGGAAACATAAAAGTTTTTGATAAGCGATACTTTTGCGGTTTTGGCAAATTTTGAGCACCGATCGCATGAAAACAATAGCAAATATTAAGAAACTGGGTTTACTACAATAAAATATAGTAATGCTAATAAAATGTATATTGTAATTGGCCTGTAGCCCCACTTTTCGCAAACATGGGTCTAAATTCACGGGTCCAGCACGAGCCTCCGAGAGTTAATATCAATTATATTAATACAGCTTAAAGGCCGTAAATTTGCGGTTAAAATGCGCCCAGTTACATTAAAATATCTTGACTAGAACCAAAGTTACAGATTTTTGATCGCCGGCGGGTCGTTTTGTCCCACTGTGCGTCGCTCCAATATCGTCACATACTCCTTTTCCATGAGCTGTAGCATGAAAGTGCCCATCTGCTTCGATGCCAAAATCGTCTTTATGCTTCATCAGATTACTCATTTGGTATTTGTTTTTGAAGTGCTGCTTCGCACCATCAGAAACATAAATAATTTTCTTTGGCTGTCGGACAAATTTTTCTAATTTCCGGTATAACAATTTCTTGCATTTGTTACATGCCCCTATCGGTCCATTCCGTGCCTGCTGTCCTCGCGTCGCTTTCTTTCGCAAAGGCGATTCAGCGGAATGGCCCCGCGCACTGCAATCGCGTTGTGCTGAGCCCGTGGCAACAGCGTTAGCGACAACGACCGCGTTCGTCCAGGCCCCGACTTTTTCGCAATAATCTAAGAATTAGTTAAGCAAGCGACAGCTGCCGACGGGGCAGTTATCCCCGTTCGTAGGGATCGTCCGAGGTTCAGCCCACGATCGAGAGCCGCGGAAAAGGCATTCGATTTTGAGAGCCCGAGTTAGGAAGTTGCGACGAGCCAGCGGGCCATCTTAGTACCGCGACCTCATCTCCGCGCTTAGACTCTCCCGCGAAACGCGAGCGTCCGAACAGGTATTGCAAAAGTGTATCTCCATCCGACGCACCGAGAACGGCCTAGCCGGGAGAACACATAAGCGCCGATCTGTGCCACTGCGATCGCGAAACGTGAGGACCAGCGAGCGAGTATTCGAGTGTCCGGGTGACTGCAGTAAGACGAGCGACCACGACCTACCCGAGGTTCAGCGACACTGACGACACAGCGCAACGTTGGACGGCAAGCGTGCCGTACGTTATCTAAGGGAAACTCCGGACGGCCGAGACCAGCTCAAGGTCCAGCGAAACGCGAGCGCCCAGCGATAACGGAGACGTGAACGCCGTTTCCGTGGTATGTTTTGCTCCTTGTAATTATTATAGTTTATCAGAATATATTTTATCCTATTGTTTTCCCTTTTAATCTCTTATATTGGTTTATTCAACCCTCTTTCCTCCCTACCGTCCCATGGTAAGTATAGTCAAGGTGTGCTTTAGTCCCTTCAGGACGTAACAAACTGGTGTCAGAAGTGGAATACTGTTATTCTTACCATTATTATTTCTTATTAGAAGAAGAGAGCGTGCTGTCGCCACATAACGCGACCTGCCGCAATCTTATCTGCTCGTAACTTAACTACACGTCCTACTACTTGAAGTTTCTTGCAAAGCCGTAATGACGGGTGGTATTCAGAGATCACCCCCCTCACATACTTTTCCCAACACCCAAACCTCTGAAAATGCTTCCTCCCTAAACACCCCTACTGTAGTTCCTCCCTCTCTACCGCCGTCATCGAGTGGCCGACCATCCTTTGGTTCCCAGACGAACGACCTTGAAATGTCCGTATTAAACGTATGGCGTTCCCGAGAAGACGAAGAGAGAGTTTATAGGGCGCTTGACAGCATTCCCCGTTTCGATCCTGATTTCGTAACTTTAGAAGACTTCGCTGCCGCGATAGAGCGCGCTTCGAAGCGCGTACCATCCGGTCAAGAAGAAAGATTTCTGACCGAATTGATATACAAACTAAAAGATCCTATTAGATACTATGTCGAAGGGAAAGGTTGTCAAAGCGTGGCCGATCTGCTCTCCCTTCTAAAGATCCGATATTCCCCATGCCGCGGTTATGAGGAGCTCCGCCTGGAACTCGAACGTATAAGCATGCTTCCCCGGGAACGACTGATAGACTTTATCCACCGCGTGGGCCACTTATACAGACAAGTAATCGTAAGAGCGAAAAAATTGATCGGAGAAAACGTAGAGAAGACTATGAAGGAGGTGGAGCGCTTGGGGCGATCCTCGTTTATCACGGCTTTACCCGAAAGAATTTCGACTAAAGTAGCATTATCAAATCCTGAATCCTTGAATGAAGCGTTCGATTTAGCATTGCACATACAAAGACGAGAACAAGAATTGTCAGGTTTGCCGCGCGACGACACGTATGGCTACACACAAATCGCGCGTCCTCCGTCCCCTTATGACCCCCAGCGTAGATGGAAGGAGTGGAGACAACCACACGAAGATGACTGGTACCGCGATTATCATTCCGCTTACTCTGGCTATAGTGCCCCTCGCTATCGAGACGATTATTATCAGGAGCCGTATTATCGCGATCCGACGACGGAGCGCCGTCCAGCGGCCTTGCTGACGAGGCAAGATGAACGCCCGTTGGACTATGAACGCCAACCGTACGTTCCCCGCGGTAGAGGTGGACGCGGAAGATATCAAAGCGATAGACGGATCCAACCTCGCGATCCTCCTCCCGAATCCCAAAGATATGACTCCCGCTAGTCACAAGGATACCATTCGCGCGACCCAGAGAGACACGAAACGCGAGAATCTCAACAATCGACAGGACGTGGAACGTCAGCCCAAAATACCGGTCATTTAAACTTCCAGCATGCCCGCCCGTTCAACCGGAACGAGGCGGGCGGGTCCTTCTCGCAGGCCCAAAGATCGCCCCAAAATCAGAACCAACAACGGGACTCATACGCGCAGAATCTCCCCGCATCCGAATCAAGGCGGAACAATTGGAGAACGGTGAGGGAGAATTCATCGTAGACACAGGATCTGCATTGAACCTCTTAAATATCGGATCCGCAAGCTCAAAAGCCATGGTCCTGAACACAACTCCCCTCGAAATTAATGGTTTAAACGGAACGGTCATGACCATGGGGACGACTGTCGTAAAAATTAATGGCAGTTGGGCGCTCTTCCACGTAATGCCACGTCAATTTACCGAAAGGAATTTCGGGCCTCGTCGGGAGCCCGTATCTGCTCCAGGAAGAAGCCATTGTTTCCTACCACCAACGCATTATGGTAACTACTAAACACCCAATCAGCACGGTAGTTTTCTCCAATTCTAAAGAGCTAGAACGCACGTTGGCGGCATGTAAGCGGAGCATGGGGACTTTTTGGCACGTTTAAACAATCCATCAAAACCGGAGTCTAGCGAGAATGTAGTAAGCATTTGCCTCCCCGAAAACTGCGACTGTCCAGATAATGAGGAGATGGATCGCCCTTCCCCCTTCGAGGAAGAATTCGACGCGAACGAAGATCAAGATTTGGGAGACTATCGCGTGGATCAAAAACCCCCCGAAGAACGGTTACAACATATATTAAAGACCTTGAAATTAGAAGAATTAGATCCGGAACCGCGCCGGCCAATTGAGGATTTGGTTGCAAAGTATTCAGATAGGTTTTTCATGCCCGGAGATCCGCTTGGCGGAACGACGTCTATAGAACACACCATCCCGATGACCGATTCGACGCCCGTGTTTGTACGACAATATCCACACTCACCGTTGATGCACGAAGAAATTGCTAGACAAACGCATAATTTAGAGGAATTAGGAATAATCGCCCCCTCGTCGTCACCACATAATTCACCTCTGCACGTAGTCCCGAAAAAGGAGGACGAAGAAGGAAACAAACGATGGAGGGTGGTGGCTGACTTTAGAATCGTGAACGATCGACTGATTAGGTGGTGCCAAATACTTCTCAGTTTTCGACTTGGCGAACGGTTTTCATCAGACCGTGCAAAAACCGTGTTTACCACGCCAGACGGACACTACGAATACCTCCGCATGCCTTTCGGATTGAAGAACGCTCCGGCAACTTTCCAGCGTCTATTGAACAACGTGTTGTGAGGGTTTATCGGTAAGGAATTATACGTGTATCTAGACGACGAGGTTGTATACTCGCGTACACTCGCAGAGCACGAATTCGCGAGATTGTTCGAACGCTTACGCGAACATAACTTAACCCTACAGACGGAGAAGGCCAAGTTCTTAAAGGACAAGGTCATATACTTGGGCCATATAATAGCAGCGGACGGAGTACGACCCAATCCCGAAAAGATTAAGGCCGTTGCCGAATTCCCCGTACCAAAAACTCGGAAAAATTTGAAGCAATTCTTGGGTCTAGTCAATTACTACCGTCGCTTTATCCCGGACATGGCAAAGCGCGCTAAACCACTCACAAATTTAACAACCCCGAAGATTCCATTTTATTGGTCCGAAAATCACCAGGAAAGTTTCGAAGATCTACGCCAGGCGCTTTGCAAAAAACCGGTGTTACGTTATCCGAATTTCGATGAACGGTTTATTATTACTACCGACGCGTCCGACGTAGCCGTCGGCGCAATTTTAAGCCAGGGCAAGATAGGCGAAGACCCACCCATAGCGTACGTCTCACAGGTACTCTCACCTTGCCAAGAAAATTACCCGACCACCAAAGACGAATGCTACGCGATAATTTACGCGGTAAAACAATTTCGAACATACATTTATGGACGGAAATTCTCCTTAGTAACAGACCACCGGCCACTTCAATGGTTATTTTCGGTAAAAGATCCGGTGTCGCGACTCGCCCGATAGAAAATTACGCTCGCCGATTACAATTACGAAATCATCTACAAACCCGGCAGAGTAAATGCAAACGTAGACACGCTATCACAAAATCCGGTCTCATACGCTTTTCCGACAATCCCGAAGGAGACCGCCCCTAATAGCGAAAACGAGGGAATAGGAACGCGCGTATCGGAGCGCCGTTAAGGCCAGCCACGGCCGAATTACGAAGAACTACAGTCGCTTATAGATGATTCCACACTATCGAGAGACGATACAGACGATATAAAGAGCAGGGCCAATTCAACCGTTTTGAATACAGAGGAAGAACGAACGGGAATGCCCAAATTCCTGGATGAGGACGAGGTCCTGCAATTGACCAACGAGGAACCCACCATCCTGAGTGATAACTCGGTCACAGGTCCGTTCACACAGGAAGAAATCACTTTCTTGAAAAGCCTTATAGAAGGAGACGACTTGGACCCCACTTCCGAGACCATTAAGGGGTCTCCCTAGTGTGACGCCTGGAAAATAGGGCTATATTTGGGAATTTTTTTGAAGGAAATGTACTTGATATTGCGGTTTCTAACTTTGGGGTATTTATTCAGTTACATTTTGACAATCTACTTGAATTTTTTGAAGCATTAATGATAATTATATTTTATGTTATAAGGGTTATAATGAAAAGCTCGCAAAAAAACGCCTGCTGCTGGCGATCACGATTCCGGCTGCCATGGTTATCTGAAACAAAAAACACAGTTATTTTCTTAAGCTATATGAATGTAGCTAGGACTTGAACTAGAATGAAAATAGAAAATCACCAAATAAAAAAATGGCGGCACTATAAAGAAAAGTTTTCATTTCGCGGCAAAAAAGTGGTCAGTTTTTTGAGCTGCAAAATTCGAATTTTGCAAATAATGACTTCATTCTAGGTCAGATCCTAAGTGAACACGCACTCAATATATATGTTAAGTTTTAAGTCGTTTGGTTGAGTAGTTTTGGAGATATCGTGATCGCCGGGCCGAAAAATGTAGTTTCGAGTAAAACGCGTTTAAAGATTCAAGTACCATTTTTCAAATAATAAATCATACTTACGATTAGTCTCCGATGCCTGGCCCATAGAGTACACCTTCCTCTTCTTCATACAATTCTTGTAAAGCTGCATTTGCTTTCCTTCGAGCAGTTCGAGCTTCTTTTGATGCTTCCTGATGCCTTTTCTCTCCAAGGCAAACTCTGTTCACGTCTTGCGTATCGGCAAAACTTTTGGCTTCTGGGCCAATTGTTACTCCCATCGTATTTAATACTCTTAATAGTGACTGGTAGCCATCGTTAAATATGCCAGTTGCTAAATATGTTGCTACTTCAACTGTTTTTGGCCCAGAGTATATATGTTTGGGGGCGAAATGCCAAATTAACTGATTAAAACTTTCGTTATTGTTCTGTGTGTTTCCGCCTAGACATCGCTCTATCAATTCGTGTTGGGATAAATTGGTATAAATGGGCTTTATAACCTGCTGTACGAGTTCAGTAAGGGGTGGATCATGAGTGTAATTGTCGAGGGCGCCTTTTGCTTCAGCGCGGCGCCACGAACACCAGCTGTCGGCTCCGGTAGGGCAGTAATCATGTTCGGGCGCTGTATCAGTGGAGCACTTATGGTGATACGTTGCCCAAATCGCATTCTTCATTTCCTCCACTGAATCCGTGTGTCGTGTAATTGCTAACCCATAATATGCTGTTAAATCATTTATTAACTCATCCGTTAATTTTCCCGGACCTTTTCCCCCTATTCCTTTATGTTTCTTTTTTTCTGCTCTCAAACGAGAACCCATCCTTTTTTTTAACGTGTAAAACACACTCTAACTTTTTCACCTGCACGTCATATGGATTCAAATCCACAATGCCCTTATACGTTTTACTGTCGCCATCGCCAATGTAGCGGGTATACATGGCGCCATATCGGTCGCGCGCTACTGTTCATAGCTCACAGCGTTGCCAAAATTTCGAATTCAGCTATAATATTTTAGGAATATGTTCTTAAGATGTTGAACTTTCAGAAAAAAACAAAAAAAAAATCGATTTTTTTAAACCGTCACACTAGGGAGACCCCTTAACACCCCTGAGGGGACGGAAACGGAGATGAAAATTATCAGCCCTGGAAACCCCACGTGTGAAAGGGTGGAAACGTCGAACACTCATGAAAATAAACCACAATCAGGCCCTAGGAAGCGAGTATCGTGGGGAGTACCGCACTATGAGGAAGTCCTGGACCTCCCGCAATCAACAATGATCGGTCCAACGGATGAGACTGTAAAAGAACTAAACGATCAACCGCCGCCTAGACAAGAATCTAGTATAATAGAAACGCCCGACTCAACGGAACGTTATGGTGCAGCCATGGGGCCATTTAAATACCCACCGTATCTACAAAAGGTTGCACAGGAATCGCCTGAATATAGGAGAAACACGACAGACTCCCCCACATTTACATCCATTTACTCCCCAGACACCTCGTCATTCCACGACGAACTAACGAAATGTGCGATAAAAATTGTAAGGACCACACTTACATCCTCCCCGGACAATTATGCACATTTTATATCATCCGACAGAATATTAACTAGTCCAATTTGTATCACTCGTAACGAAATAGGGAAAATCTTTAGCATTATTGGAGCACAAAACTTCTATCACGAAATTGGGGCAAAAGAGCTAGTGTCAGCACTAAGAGCGCTCAGGGGCGCTGTAGAAACCGAACATGTCCGGTTGTTTAGAATAGCGGCGCATGGAGAAACTCTACACCGATTTAATGCTGAAGCGCTCCGAAAACACTGCAAGATTATTTTCAAACGCACGCCCGTCTCAATTATAATTTGCTCCGGCGAAGTGAAATTACCGCCAGAAAACGAACGAGAAAATATCATCCGTCACTACCACGAAACCATGATCGGTGGGCATAAGGGCGTAACAAAAACGTACCGACGCATACGTCACCTGTTTGACTGGCCTCACTCACACCGGGACGTAGAGAATTACATACGTAGTTGCCAGAGCTGCCAAGAACAAAAGCTCGTGGGAATCAAAACCCGGGAACCGATGTTAATCAAGGATACACCAGCGAAACCTTTCGATAAAATAGCCCTAGACACCGTAAAATTACTTCCCCCTACCCCTAGCGCAAACCGTCACGTACTTACAATTTGTATTGTACAATTTGCCAGTTATCAAAATTCTGTATGGCCGTACCTTTACCCGATATAAAAGCTGTCACCATCGCCGACGCATTTTCGCGCTATTTTATTGCGATTTTTGGCGCACCGCGCGCCATACTAACAGAACGTGGCACGAGTTTCATTAATAACACAATACAGGGGATAGCCAAAGTCTTCAAAGTTCAACATGTAACCACATCGGGATACCGACCTCAAACTAACGGTTCCCTGGAAAGAAGTCATATCGTCCTAACCGAATACCTAAAACATTATTTGGAAATATATGAGGATTGGGACTTACTCCTTCCGTTCGCCATGTATTCGTACAACACTTCAGTACACGAAGCCACGAAATTCACTCCATATGAAGTGGTTTTCGGACAATTAGCTCGGGATCCGTTTACACCTATGTCCCACGAGGAGCTCCTAACGTATCCGACTTACGTTCAAAATTTGGTGGAGCGCTTAGATGAAATCCGAAAAACCACACGGATAAATCTGGACTCGAATAAATTACGTTCAAAAAATATTTATGACCGAAAAGGTAATCAAGTTATATTCGCGGTAGATGACCTCGTTTACGTACTTAAAGAACCTCGACTCCATAAATTCGATCCGCATTACATAGGCCCCTTCAAAATAAAAGCAATCACCGATCAAAATAATGCAGTATTGATTTCGGATGAGGGCCAACAAATCATTAAACATTTCGATAAATTAAAGCATGCTTATACTAAAGATAAACCACCTTGACGCCAATGCAGGATAGTCAGTGGTTTAAGTTACAATGGACCGGCGGGAGAGCTCCTTTAACCGACTCTCTAACCAAGGTTCCACACTCCGTAAATCGGATTCCTCCCTTACTTTCCTTTATCTCACTTGTTTTTCGTATTTGCAGTAGTCACATATGTAAAACTAAAGAATGTCTCACCCCCCCCCCTTTTTTATCTCACTTGTTTTTCGTATTTGCAGTAGTCGCTTACGTAAAACAATAGATTTCCCACCCTTGAAGGACATTTTTCGGAAAACCCCCATACCATGGCCACCATGGACGGACGTGGCCTGCTCATATTCACGTTCACTTGGGCAAGCGCTATCGGTAATATCATAGATGGGGACTACCGAATATCACCGTTGAGCCCCAACCCGGGCTTGTGCTACGAAAAAATTAGACCTCATCGAGTTTTTCACACCCAATGGAGACTGCTCACAGGTATCGGAGTCGCTGAATTATTGACTTTTTCCCGTTACTTTCTTATATTGGTTTATTCAACCCTCTTTCCTCCCTACCATCCCATGGTAAGTATAGTCAAGGTGTGCTTTAGCACTTAAACAGAGCAAGAACCCGATAGATCATTCCAGCCGCTCGGGGTGATTTATCGAAAAGTCCCTTCAGGACGTAACACTGCCGTCTACGCCGTCCTATATACGGTTTGAAACAGTCTGGTCGTGCTTGGCAGTATAAACTGAGTGAAAAATTAAAAGAAATTGGACTCGATCCGTCTAAAGTAGTACCTTGCATTTATACGGGAGTAACGTTCTCGAACGAGACGTTGCCGTTCTTTACAGGAGATTCTCAAGTAGAGCGGTTTATCTGCAAATTTGTAGGATTGGTTCGGGTGGCGTGCGATGCGTCGATGAGACCGGGGATCCTTGGTTGACACGGGGCGCGGACACGTTCGACGCCCCGGAGGTCGGCGACGAGGAGCGTCGGCCGAGGCGGTAGGGGGGTGACCGAGGTGCACCGCGGCGTTCCACAGGGGTCCGTGCTGGGACCCCTACTGTGGAACTTGGCGTACGACGCGGTGCTGCGGGTGGAAATGCCATCGCCGAAGGTGTGCCTCGTCTGTTACGCGGACGATACCCACGCGGACGGTGGTGGCGTCCGGGCTGAGTTGGCAGGACGCGATCAGCCTCGCGGAAGTGACGCGGCGATGCGTCATCGCCTCGATCGGGACGCTCGGTCTGCGAGTCGCCGTGGATAAAACACAGGCGATATAGCTCGCGGACAGGGTTGGGAGTGGTGTCCCCAATAGAGCGTCCCTGAGGATCGGGGAGGCCTGCATAGGGGTCGACCGAAAGATGATATATCTCGGCCTGACCCTTGACACCTACTGGCGCTTTACGGGTCAGTTCAGGGCCCTCGGCCCCCGACTGGAACGGCAAGTGTTCGCGTTCAGGCGAATAATGCCGAACCTCGGGAGCCCTCACGAGGGTATTCGGCGACTCTATGTGACGGTCATCCGGTCCATAGCGCTGTATGGCGCGCCTATATGGGCCGGTGAATTGGAGGGCTGTCGCGTGGGGCGTGAACTCCTCGCGAAGGTTCACCGCCGAGCGGTCCTCCAAGCCGTGAGAGCGTATCGCACGGTGTCGCATGCCGAATTGTCCGCTCTGGCCGCGTCCCCCCATTCCATCTTCTCGCGGAGATGGACGCGGATGTATACTTCGCCGTTCGCGATCTCCGCGACGCAGGGGACCAAGCGGTCGACGGACACGAAGTGGCTCGGGGCCAGGCCCGGCAACGCATGGAGGCCAAGTGGCTCCAGTGGTTGTCCCTCCCTGAACACAGAGAGGGACGCGTTGTCGGGGCGCTCCTGCCCATTCTCAAGGAATGGGCGGGGCGTGGGTACGACAGGCTGACCTTCCGCCTGACGCAGGTGATGTCTCGTCACGGATGTTTCGGTGACTACCTGTGACGAATAGGGCGGGAGAGCGCGTCGCGGTGTTTCAGCTGCGACTCGGGCGACGGGGACTCGGCGGATCACACGCTGGCGATGTGCCGGGAGTGGCACGACGATCGCCGGGTCCTGGAGGCGCAGCTGGGTCCCGACCTTGACCTTCCGACAGTTGCGCGTCGGATGGCGAGAGATTGGGACTGCTGGGTGGCCGTATCCCTCTTCGCCGAGCAGATCATGCTCGAGAAGGAGGAGGCGGAGAGGGAGAGAGAGGTCCAGGGACATCCGTCCCGCCTCGAGGCACCCAGGAGGAGGAGGAGGCGACGGGCACGAGGAAGAGGATGACCCGGAGCCGGGGGAGGCCGAGCGGTGTCGTAGTTTCGCTGCGTCGCCCCACTCTCCCGGTCAGGGGAGATCATGTGATCATCACCCCCCCCCCCCCCGAAGCGCGGGGGTGGGTGGGAAGGAAGGCCAAGGGTGCACACCAGCCCTCGGCCGCGGCTCCCTAGTGAGAGAGAGGGGGCGGAGCATGTGGGATGGGAGGAGGGTGGCCCCTCATACGCGGGCCACTCTATCGTTCGTTGGAGCCGCCGCAGCCGCGCGGTGACAGCGCGCATGTCTCGCGGCGGCGGTGATGGGATGGAAAGGGAGGGCCCCGATGCCTAGCGGGCCCTCCCCTCAGGAGCGGCGCGCCCGCCGCTCCTAGTCGCGATCGAGGTTGGAGGGTGGTCACGATCCGACGACCCGGGGCGTTTCCCGCGGCCAGTTGGCGCCCCCGCCCGGCCCACCTGTCCGACGAACGAGCAGGGCCTGGTACAGCCTCGATCGATCTCGGGGTCGTGGGACGGCTGGTGTCGGGGGGGCACCAGTCGCCTTAGCAGCAGCGGCCCCGGTGGCGACGCAGGCGAGTGGTCCGTCGCGCGTCGCCGGTGTGGAAACTGGGGGAGGCAAACACATTCCCCCCCCCCCCCGCAGGGAAGACCCCGACGAGACACGTCGGGGGTGAGGGCGGTGTCGCACTTAAGCGCGGGAGAGGGAGGCAAGCGAAAGTATCGCTAGCTTGATCTCGCAAAAGTCCTCCCCCTCAGGCGCGCAACGCCGCCCCTGAGGAGGCCACCCAGGAGGTTTTAGTGGGTTCGGGTCCCACATAACCTCCGGTCCGCCCCCGCGGGCCGAGGGTATCCGTGGGGATTTCCTCCTGGTCAGAAAAAAAAGGTGGCGGGCGATAAAGAAATGAATTTCAAGATACGAGAATCCTTCTTTAACAAATAATAACATGGATTTATTAATAAATAGTGTTCTCCTAGGTTACAAATTAAACATATAATGCGACACTGAGTCGTAGGAATTATTACAATTAATTAATGTAAATACGTAACGACGTATTGTTCGCTTATAATTAGGTTTTGACGCTAAGTTGGTAGTAACGAATATAGATTGATTTAGGTTACGACGCTGAGTCGGTAAGTAAAAATATAGATTGATTTAGGTTACGACGCTGAGTCGGTACGAATATAGATTGATTTAAATTACGACGCTAAGTCGGTGGTATGAATAATACAGAGAGTGACGCTAGGTCGATTTAGTATGTGAGAGGATTCCTTCTCTCAGATTTCTAGTTGCTTCTGGTGCCTATTAACTGGCCCACGCTTTTAGAATGGTATTAGAGGGGCTAGTGAAAACGGCATAGGAAGGCTGTTGAGGGGCTAGTTAAAGCGGCCTCGGAAGGATGTTGAGGGGCTAGTTAAAGCGGCCTCGGAAGGATGAGGAAGTTTAAAGTAAACTTGTAGCAAGACTGAGGGGCTAGTTAAAGCGGCCTAAATCTTGTATGGTTCGGTGGCAGAACCAAGTCTGCTTTGCTGCTTTTCTTTAATACGGGGGGATACACCCTAGCTCCCTCTCGATTAGAGCTGTACAAGTACCCGGAAAAAGCAAGCCGAGCCTGGCTCGGCTCGAAAAACCGTGTCAAGCCAGGTACCCGAAAAAACCGAGCGGCTTGGATAGAACCAAGCGGATTGAATTTTTCCAAGCAACCCGAAAGAAACCGGGCGGCTTGGAAATTAATCGAGCGGGCCGTAAGAAACCGGGTGGCATGGAATGTGTTAATATAAAGTATTTAGAATAATCAGTCCTCGTTTAGGATCGGTTTACAAACAACTGGTTTAATGTAAGATCTAAAGAGCTTAACAGTTATCTTTATTTTGTTACTAGCGAACTCCACGAACGTTTTAATTTTGGTGATTATACCGAATTTAGTCAAGCGTTTAGCGTATAATTTAAATTGTACAAGAGTCACACAATTACACAGTCATTAACACACAATTTGAACGATTAACAAGCAATATTAATTTTATATGTAGCAATTGTCTTTAAACAAAGAATTTGAAGTAGGTCGAATAAAGGCGCAAGCAATGTGCGTAAGAAACGAGTTTTAAGAATGCGCAAGCAATGTGCGTAGCCAAGAATTAATATAAAACGCAAGCAATGTGCGTTTGCCAAGAATTAGTATAAAACGCAAGCAAAGTGCGTTTGCCAAGAATTAGTATAAAACGCAAGCAATGTGCGCTAGCCAATTAGTATAAAGCGCAAGCAATGTGCGCAAGCCAATAATTATAAAGCGTATTTACCCAAGGTGATGTCAGGAGCAAGTGGCCGATTCCCAGAAATCGCCTGTGATTTCTAGGAATCGCCAGCCTTCCCCTTCCATGGATCGCGAGTCGATGGAAGGGGACGCGATCCGCGCTCCACATGAGTGAGCAGGCCATTGCCACTTGCCTAATCAACATCGATCACCAATAGGTGTCACTAATGGTCTCTTTTCTTGAACAGAATGAAACGAGCGGTCCGATAGAAGTTCGAGCAGATCGAAAGCTATTTGTCCGATTGATTTCAAGCTTGATATATATATTGTTAATGATGTTACCTAAAACGTAGCCTATTATTTTTTTTCGATAACCCTATTCGTATATAATAAAAGTTTTAAGTTTGCCTTGTTAGATAAAAAATGAATAATGATATTCACCTTGCTCTCATTTGTAGAATAAATTTTTTCTTCTCAAAGCCGTATGCTACATTGTAGATATTTTATTAATGAACACTAGAATTCTCTAGAAGTCTTTTTCATTTATACAACATATGCATTAATACATGCTCTGCACATAAGTGTCACGTCCCGGGTGAAGGTCTTAGGGGACAATGACATAGGGGAATTAATGGGGGCCCAGGCGAGGATCTTGAATCCTACACACTGAAGGTAAAAGGAGGTTAGGCGTGAATATTAAATCCAACACACTGAGGGTAAAAGGAATTTAGGCGAGGATCTTGAATCCTACACGCTGATCGACCATGGAAGGTTTAATGAACTGGGTTGTATCGGGGAGACACCCGTTAGAACACTTGTTTTGGTTTGCCTTGGTAATCGGATTTACCGTTGCATTATTGTAAAAGACACACGTAATAACTTCGCGAAATTCGACTAGTCATACGGTTAAGCGAGAGCTATACGAAAGTAAGTTAGTAAATACCGTGATGCTTTCCGCGGTCGTTGCCCGTAATCAGCTGTTCCGGTAGCCTGTTTGGATTTAGGGATCTTCGTAGTCGAAGCATTGACACAATAGATTTTTGGTAATATGCCATGCACTGTTATTGTTCTGGTTGTTAGGTGTTATAATAACGGGTTGGCGATGAACATAACATTTGTATAGCGTTTATGAGTTATAGGATATGAGTATGAACATGAAACACAATATATATTAATAAGCTAGAATGATTTAAGCAATAGGCGTCAATAAGACAATATAATATGATCGCAATGAGCGTTAATAAACATTAAGAATAGCAATACAATATAATATGAGCGCAATAAGCGTTGCAATACGAAATAGTATGAAACAATGAGAATAAGAATAATTGATAATGATGGTGGCGATACACAGTGGTATTAATGGTAATTATAATCTCGTACAATTCTTGATGATTGAAGATAGGTGAATTTAGTTTAAATAACACTTTGGCGAGCGTGTCCTTTCGGAGCTGGTATTGCGGCGAAAGAGGACCTCTGTCTCGGGGCCCTTGTATTTATATGATTTTACCAGGGGTTGCGGGGCGTACGCGCGGTATGGACTTTGCCCCGTTTATATAATATTTTACGGTATGATGGGGGTGCGCAGTATGCACCTTGGTCTAATTATAAACATGTGTCACGATAACTTTTGGGGTTTTTGTAGGGACCAAAGGTTGGTCTATATTTGGACTCGCGGTTTTTCTTCTAGGGTTTTTATACACGTGATTTTGAAATGCTCAACTCCTCGAATGGATTTTGGGTGTTTTAATAAGAAAGGGACGTCGGTGGTTTTGACTGCTTTGGTCATTTAGAGGGTGTGAGACGTGGTCTCGATTTAAGAGATTTGTGGGGCGAGGGACTCGTTTAGATTCGATGTAAGAGAGGAATTTGTGCCGCGTTGGGCGAATAAGGGAAGGAGATTTAATGATTGACCGTCTTGAGATGGGGACCGCTGAGGTACATCGCCAAGGCTGTCGGGGTCATGGAAAAGGGGTAAGAATTGAGGTTTGGGGAAGATTTGAGTGGAGTTGTAGATTAATTTATAAAAGAGAGTTGAAATAACCGCGCGCGAAAAATCGTGGGACGTCACATAAGAATTAACGAAATAATTTTCAACCTCATAGTATCTGTAAAAAGAATTCGTCTAGTTTAGTCTTGTTTCGAGCTTCAATGGCTAAATAATTACAACTGAATAAAAAAAGAAACAGGTATAATGTAGACCAGGCCTGGGATTTAAGTGAACGCAGCGGCCGTGTTGTGCCCAGACCGACACCTAAGAGTGTCGACATCACAACATTCCGATTGACACAATCGAGCGGCCGGAATCCAGCACAAAAGGATTTCGGAAATGCACCAGGTTCCGTCAGCATATGGCGACAGACCTACAAACAGGACAAAGGCGGAGACCCCGATGGTCCCCGCTTCGTCCCGATAGGAGTATAAGAGTAATGTACGAGCCATGCGAGGCCAGAATTGATAACGCTCTGTAACGGGAACATCACCCGTCGTATCTATACTCACGCCAATCAATGCTCTGTGTCACTTTCACCCAGATCGGGACTAAATAAACTTGGTGTACCCTCACAGTGAGTTCTCACTCTTTGACCTGCGACGATCTCCTACCTCCGGGTTCTAACCCGAATCCTCCCGTCCCGGCACAATCACCCGACCTCTCAGAGCCCGTGGACGGCGAACGCGAAGGACGCCCGGGAGCACCCCGAGATTCGTACCAGAATCTCGACTCCCAGGCGCCGCGGCACAACAGCCGATTTTCAGAGACAACGCCTCCTTTCTCCCGCCTCGCGTTTTGCCCCCCGCGGCGGCCTAGGAGCTTGGAGCGCCTCAGGCTCGTACAGCGTGCGGACCAATTATGCTCAACAATGGAGGGGGAAAAACACCGACAGGAGGTAGTAGTAATGGTGCGTGAACTGAAGCCAGCGTTCAGTCCACGCACACATTACCACTAGCTAGCATGTTAAAACCAATTTTTGTTACTCTATACGCATATGTAACGATGTCTTGAACGAGTTTAGGGACACCAAAAAAGGGTCAACGCCGCTAAAGATTTCATTGGCCACTATCATCGCTCTATTAATTGGGTCAACTGCAAAGTGATAGTATTTTGGATGACTCGGAAAGAAGAGCGGCCTAGTACGCATATGCCTCACTGCGGCATTATAGGAAACTAAACCAAGAAGTTCAGGGCAATCAATATACCCATTGATGACCTTGAATAGGAACATCATGTCAGCGATATGCCTACGGACCTCCAGAGTGGCGATGTTAAACATATTCAATCCCGGTCGATAATCATGATCATCCCTACCCATTGGACTGCCAAGAATACGCGATGCGAACCTTAGAAATTTATGCTGCACCCTTTCTATAGAGTTAATGTACTTTGCGTGCCTAGGACTCCAGATAACAGAGGCATATTCAACATGGGGCCTAACAAGGGCTACATATAAGAGCCTTAGAGACTCCTTGTTTTTAAACTCCCTACAAAATCTTGAGATAAAACCCAAGGTCCGCATCGCCCTGCCAGTACAGTGTGCATAATGAGGTCTAAAGTCAAAGCCGGTGTTGTAACGCGGTTACTAGGTAAGCGTGGAGATTCAAGTAATTTGTGTCCAAATCGGGCTAATCGGAAGAATTCTATGCGCGTTACAGTACAAATTATTAATTGGTAAATTTATAGAATTTTGTTTGGTATCGGGATTCAAAGATCTAGTCCCATACAGGCCCCGCACTGAGTTGTTGTGAGAGATGGATATGTGAGAGAAGTTACGGAAGGTTTTACAATAACTTACTTTTGCTCAAGTGTAAGGTTCAAGTGTGAATATTTATTCTTTAGCTCATTATTCTGTACTGGATAACAGAGGGGGCAGAAAAATCAAGGGTATCCCCAAAATATGGACTAATGCCAATATTGACTCTCCGTTACCTCTGCAGTAGCAAAACAAATGTAATGCATGAAATATAAAATTCCTTTACAAAAGAGGACGCTCGCCAATTGATATACAAATCAAGAAAGAAATGCGCAACTCACCCACTTTGTCAACTAGTTTTAATTATATATATATATATATATAATCGAATTTCGCTGTTCCGATTTCGCCTTGGTATATTATGTAAGCAATGTCTGTGCCTGAGAAAAAGAAAATCACACTCACACGCGATACTTTTAAAATATATATATATATGTGTATATATATCCAGTATTTAAACTTTAACACACAAATACGAGATCAATCAGCAGATTGATCTCAACGCGAACAAACAAGTTAATATGGAAAGTATTAAGCAAATATATAACGCAATTTCATAACATGAAAAACTCTTATATGCTCTGAAGTTTAACACTATTTTTAACGTGGTTAATTGAGTCCATTCTCTACAAATCTTTGAATCTCTGGCTCGAAATAGAATTAAAGTAAAGAAGAATTACAATCCACGGACACCTTGCCACGCTCTCCGCGACTGTAGGGGAGACCGGGGCAAATCGGCCACTTTTTTTTCAATGATAAATTTAACAAACAAAATTTAATTTTTCAATTATGTGAATTATACTATCCGAAAGAGTAATCCCTATAGTACATAATTGCTACAACAAATTTTCATTAATCCCCTTTTCTAAAGTCATTCCAGAGAATTTGTAATATAATGTAAAATCGCCGTTTCGAAAAATGCCGGGGTAAATCGGCCACTCCTTCGGGCAAAACGGACCCCTTCTATTCGGGCTGGATGTTGATGAATTTTTAGTCATAAATGAAAATGAGTCGTTTATTTCTCAATTACAAATTACAATAGAGTCAAAAAACTGTTTGAAAAGTTGAGAATTTCACGTTTTTAACGCACACATACTGCGGTTTAAATATTGTTGCATTTTTCAGTCATCTTCAGTTTCCGAGGTTTAGTTTCTCCAGTTGCTTCTTTTGGCACCTGCGTTTACGCAACGTACGTCCAATTGAACACCCTGTCTTCGTCAAAGGCTGAGATTCCAATTCCACATTGGTGGTCGTAACAGCTTTCCTTGGACGACGATTGGAGGTTTCTTGCGATTGTAATTACGGACCATGTTGTTGAAAAATGTAGACGATATTTATTTCTCCTCGTAACTATTCAAGCTACAATCGCTTGAATCAATATTTAAACGCATGGATATATGTAACTTTCTTTTTCCAAAGATCCAACTGCACTGCGTAGCCGTGCTTCTGTCCAGGCCACACAAATCCTTTCCCCGTCTCGAAACCTTCAACTGTTTTCCATTGTTGAGCGTCGGATCCACTGACGGGGCTGCATCGAAGAATATTTTTACCACAAAAGTTAATAAAACTACTTATTTACTATGGTTCGGCATCATCAGTGAGTGGCCGATTTGCCCCGGGTGTTACGTGGCCGTTTTGCCCCAGACGTAAACTCTAACTTCAATCACTTAAATACAAAGAGATTTTCCCAAAAAACTCAAACTTTCATCGGAATCGTAATCGGTACCGCTATTTTAATCAGTACATATTCACCTCAAACTTCAGAATACCAATATTACAGAATAAAGGCAACTTTTCCACAAGTCACGAAATTTTTTTATCACTGCCGAAAACGTATTTTGCCTTCTACAAAGTGCAACATAATCTCAAATGCTATCAAATTCCGTTGGTACTGTAGACACATAGAGAGACGTTTACAAAAGCAAACACGAGTTTTTATTTTAACTTCCACTTGGTAAAACTTCATGTGGCCGATTTACCCCAGTGGCCGATTTGCCCCGGTCTCCCCTACGACAAAGAGTGACATCAGCTTCGCGCCCCCGAGAGCGTCCAGCCGCGAGGCCCGCTCAGAAAAGCTGACGCTGCAGTCACAATCGTGCCCCAGCAACCGATGCATGGTGTCATTAGGTGTTCTCACCTTCGTCCTTCCATACTTTACATTTATGAGCAACCGGCGCCGAAGAGGGTACTCTCATCCTCACGCATTCCTACACTCATATCACTCCTCTACATTGATGCGACGATTCGACGGTCGGAAATGCGCTCGATGAGGTTTCACCAGAATGCTAAATGCATTGTCGAGACGCACCTCCGCCGCTTACATTTAATCGATGTCGCGAGATGTGAGAACCGCTACTCATTTGTGAACGAACTACCGAGAACCACGCTGATGCCTCAGCACAGTCCCACGCTCAGGGTGCAGAGCGGCGACCAAACGTCGCGACGACGACGTTCCAGGTACCGCGTATTTGTTTACATTGATAAAATATAGTAAGCAGAAGTTCGTTCGACAAGGGATTTCCCAGAACGTATAACGTTGTCTAAACACTTCGCCCACTAGCAAAAGAGAAGAAAAACAACTAAAGGCCTCAATAATATTTTTTGTAAATAATTTTAGTTTCGGGACGTAACAGTGTTATACAGACGCTAAGATCCATAACTTCGGAGACTTCATTAAGGGTAACATCATTCTGTTTATATGGGTACTTCACGCAAGATGTGCTACGGGAGGCCCTAAGTACCACACATTTCGCAATATTAAGCCGCATGTTATTCGTTGAACACCATTGCACCAATCTATCAAGGTCACCTTGCATATTTATTGAATCCCCGACATCACGGATAACCCTGAAGACTTTGAGATCATCTGCATATAACAGGAAATTTGTATATGAGAGTGTATCTACAAGGTCATTGATAAATAAATTAAACAGCAAAGGACCAAGATGCGAGCCCTGAGGAACGCCTGAGGTGACACTTATTGAGGAAGAGAGAGAATTTGATACCTTCATCATCTGCTCACGCCCCGTTAAATAGCTTTCAATCCAGTTTAAAAGGGGCCCACAAAAACCCCAACACGATAATTTATGAGGCAGCACCGAATGGTCAACAGTATCAAAGGCCTTCTGGAAATCAGTGTAAACAGTGTCAACCTGCAGACCCTCATCAAGGGTTCTAGATACGTAACTATGGTACACGGCCAGATTCGTAGCAGTTGACCGTTTCGGAGTGAAGCCATGCTGTTCAACACATAGAGAGCTTGTAGTCTGCGGAGATAACAGATCGGTGACAATTTCCTCAAAAACTTTTGGCATCACGGAAAGTTTACTTATGGGCCGGTAATTGCGACGTGGAGATGGAGCATTACTTTAAAGTTAAAATTCTAGGAGGCAAAGAGACACCTCTACCTAGGGGATAGAATCGCATGCATTCTAAAGCTAACCGTATTTCAAAGCGTTCCGATTTAACGTCGCCGCGTATCGCGCGATAGCATGCGTAATATGAGTCCTCCGGAGCAGCCGTGTGGGATGATGTCATTTGATGGCGCGAAGAACGCTCGAACGAAACAGAATTATATGGCATCTGGAGAATTCCGAAACGTCGAATCTTAAAATTATGTGGCGAGGAGGAGGACGGGTAAATAAAATTGAGAAATAATATACGTTTATGATATATAGTAGTATACTTTATTGTGCCCCCTTGGGGATTATAATTCTTATACCTACTCCTTACAAACTACTCCTTATACTTAAACCTTAAACCTAATCTTACACTAAACCTACAACTATTTGCCGCTCGCTCGTTCGCTCGCTCGCTCGCCACCGCCACGCTCCCCTTCTCCCGCTCCTCCTTCCCTCCCCCGGACCCCCGCTTCCGCACGCCTCCTCTCACTCCCATTCCTTATCCATTCATTCCTCCATCTTGAATCCCCCTCCACTCTTCCACCTTCCTCTTCCACCCTTCCCCCTCTCCATCATCTCCCAACACTTCCCCCGCCATCTCCTGCCATCCTCTTCCCTCTCCCCACCCCGTACATTCCTCCCAAACATGTTCCCATGTTTCCTCCCCCCATCCGCAAACCCTACATCTCCTTTTCCCCTCATCCTCCCAATATCTCCCCCCCCCCCTCATCTCACTCCCCAACCTAAACCTCGCCACCCTCTTCCATCTGCTCTCCCCCCACCCCTTCTTCAGGTATCCAGGCACCCCCACCCCCTTTACCGCCCCATACCACCTATTATACCTAGCCTCCCTAATCCTTTCCCACCTATCCCCTTCCTGTAACCTCTTCTCCACACTTACCTGCTCCTCTCCTCTCAATTCTCCCTTACACCTCATCCTTTCGACCCCCTCTATCGTCCATTCCCTCTCCTCATAGAACCCCTTCCTCTCCTCTTCCCATCACCCCAGAACCCCCCTCTACTCGCCCTCCCCTTAATCTCCTCCCAACACATCGTTGCCAACTCCCGTCCTTGCCCCTCCTCCAGCCTCCTCTCATACTCCCATGCCCTCATCCCCGCCCTTCCCTTCAACATCTCCCGCTGCAACTCTTCCCTCACTAAATACCCCGGCGTACACCAGTCAACCCCTAAAACCCATTTTAAAAACCTGTCCTGTACCCCCTCCACTCTCTACCTTTACAACCCCAAATTTCTACCCCATAACCTAACACTGCCCACACCAACCTATCGAACAACCACACCCTTTTCCCCCAATCCTTTCCAAATCTCCTCTTCCCTATTCCCCACACCTGCCCCATCACAGCCGCCGCCTTCCTCACTCTCTCCCTTATATGTGCCTCTTGCCCTCCATTTCCCATCAGTGTGTAACCCAGATATTTAAACTCCCTTACCTCAGCCAGCTCCTTTCCCATCCACCTCCAACCCACCTTTTTCCATCTACCTCCACCCCTCCTGCACCTCATCACCTTCGATTTTTCTACGTTTAACTGTAACCCCTTCCCATCCATATATTTTTCCAATTTCCCCAACATCCCCTTCATCCCTTCCTCATCCTCTGCCATCACCGCCACATCATCTGCGTACGCCAGGGTATATACCTTCTTCCCCCCCAATCTGACCCCACCCCATCCTCCTTTTTGTAATTCCTCATCTAAGTCCGCAAGCAGCAGCGTGTACATGCTCGGGCTTAGCGGGCACCCCTGCCTCACTCCCCTAGCCATCCAAAACACCTTCCCTTCCTCCTCTCCTACTCTCACCTTACACACTGTTTCCTTTAAAACCTCCGCACACCTTTCCACTAATCCTTCCCTTACCCCTCTCTTCCTCATCGCCTTTATGAGCACCTCCCTGTCCACCGAGTCAAAGGCCGCCTTCAGGTCCATAAAGAAAATTATCATCTTCTTCCCCTTCCTGTTAACCTGCCTGTTTATCAGGTAATTCAACGCATACACGTTGTCGATAGTTCCCCTACCCTTCCTGAAGCCGGCCTGACTCGGTGGCAGCAACCCTTTTCCCTCCACTTCCTCCCCCAATCTTTCCGCCAGCACCGACGCATATACTTTATACGCCGTCTGCGTCAAAGTAATGCCCCGATAATTTTCCACACTTTTTCCACTCCCCTTCTTCAGCACCGGCACTACCACTCCTTCCCTCCACTCCTCAACCCAACCTTCCCCCCTCCACACCCTTCTACATATATCCCACAGCCATTGTTCCACCTCTTCGCCCCCATACTTCCAGACCTCGTTGGGTATGCCGTCCCCCCCTCCTGCCTTACCCTCCTTCAAGCTCCTTACCACCCACCTCACCTCCTCAATCCTGAACTCCTCCTCTTCATCCTTCCCTCCCTTTCTTTCTCCCCCTTTCCTCACCCTCCACTCCACCCCTCCCAGCAACCCCTTAAAATACTCTTCCCACTCTTCCATTTTTATTCCTTCCTCCACTCTCCTCCTCTTTCTCCTATCCCTATTTACCACTTTCCAAACCTGCTCTTCCGTCCTGATCCCCTCCACTTCTTTTTCCCACCTCTCCTCCCTCCCTTCTCCATCTTCTCAGCTCTCTCCTTACCATACTTTTCTTCTCCCGACACTCCTCGTCCCCCCCCCCCTTTCTTGCCCTCTCACTATTTATACCCTCCCCTTCTCCAGCGCTCCCATTATCCTACCTCTCAGCTCTCTCCATTCGTCTTGTATTCCTCTTTCCCCTCCCTTTCTCTTTCCGAACCTCTTTATGAACTTCTCTCTCCCCTCCTCTGTCCAGATCCCCCTCCTCAACCTTCTACCCACAACTGTTTGCTCCCTTTTTTCCCCCTCCCCCCCCCTACCCCCTCAGCCACACCACCACCGGATGATGGTCCGATTCAATTCTTTCCCCCACTTCCATCCTTTCAACCCCCTCCCTTGTGTCCTCATTCCCTATTATGTAATCTATCACTGAGTTCCCTCTCCCTCCCGTGTACGTCCACTCTCCATCCTCATCCCCCTCCATATTCCCGTTCAAGATTCCCCACCCCCTCTCCTCCAAGAAACTACATAGCCTCTTGCCTTCCCCATTTACCTCACTATCCTTCGATCTCCTGCCTTCCCCCCTATTTTCCTCCCCCTCCTCTTCTCCCCCCCAGATCAGTCCCCCTTCCCTCCCCGTCCTCGCATTAAAGTCCCCCCCTATTACCACCCTAACTCCCTCCTCTCTACCCTCTACCCACTCTTCCATTTCCTCTAACTTCTTCTGCAGATCCTTATTTACATATACCCCTACCACCCTCCACCATTCCCCCCCCCCCTCCCAACAATACCTTTTTCACCATTATCCCTTCCTTCTCCCCTCCTTCCTGTTCCCTATATTCCACCTCCTTTCTTACCCCCATCACCCCCCCCCATCGCCCTCCCATTTTTATTTTCTCTCCTCGCCCACTGCTTCCACCACACGTATCCCTTTGGCAGTCTACTCCTTACGTATTCCCAATCCCGTTCCTCCACCCACGTCTCACATAGTACTACCACTTCCCATTCCTCCAGTCCTCTCCAGAAATCCCAATCCTTATTCCTTAGTCCCGCTACGTTCCAGAAGGCCAACCTGCATTTGTTACCTCTCTCTCTCCTCCCTCTCCCCCCTCTAATCTTTCCCCTTTCCTCCCGCCCCTCCCCCCCCCCTCCGTTTCCCTGCTCCTCTATCCATTTCTCCCCCACCTCATCCCATCTTCTTAACTTACCATTCACCCACATCTTCATATAACCTATTTGTACCATCTTCCCCTTCTCCCTTTCACTCTGAGCCTCTCTTTCTATCATCCACTTTCCTCTCCTCTCCTCCTCTGTTAGATCATCCTCAATCCTTTCCCTCCCACCCTTCATATTCTTTCTCGCCTCCATCATCCTCCTCTTGCCCTCCCTATCCTAGTCACCTCCTTAATGCCTCCCTCCTCCAGACCCATCCTGCCCCAGAGCTTCTTTACCTCCTCCTCCACGTCCCTTCCCTCTACCTTTATTCCCCTTATCACCACGTTGCTCCTTCTACCCTCACTTTCCTTTTTGTCTTGTTTCACCTCCATTCTTCTGATCCTAAGCCACCACTCCTCCACCTGCCCTTCATCCATCACTTCTTTACCTCCCTCTCCCATTCCCTGTTTTTCCCACTTTCCTACCTTCTCTATCACCTCTTCCATCTGCTTTCCCGCTTCCTCCAGCTTCTCTACTTTTTTCTAACCCCTCCCTTTTTGTCCTTTCCTCCTTCAGCCACTCCTCCCACTTCCTCCTTTCCCCTCTCCATTCCTCTTCCACTCTTCTTCTCTCCTGCCTCTCCTCTCTCAAATCTTCCTTCATTTCCCTCCTTTCCCCCTTCATCTCACTCATCCCCTTCATCAACTCCCTTATCATCCCTTCCAGACAACACCCCCCCTCCCCCATCTTCCTATCCACAAGCTTCCCCCTTCTGGCGATCTCACCGTTTTCCCACTCCTTTTAAAACCGCCTCTCCCTCCCTCTCCCCCCGTCCCTTCCTCCTCCTCCCTCCCTCTCTTTTTTCCCCAATAATTTTCCAAACTCCCTACACTACTCCCCACACTGCTTGTGCTGTCCTTCCTGACCCTTTCCTCGCTCTTTCCCTTTCCTTTTCCTCCCCCCCCCTTTCCCGTCCTCCCCTCCGATTCCCTCTATTTGCATCTCTCTATCATCCTCAGCCCCTCCTGCCCCGCCATCCTTTCCCTTATTCATTTCACTCTATTCACTTTCTCCTTTCAAATTTCGCGCCTTCTATGCCCTCTCCTTCCTATCCTATCCCCTAGATGTCTCCACTTTCCTTGTATCTCTCTTTCCCGCCACACTTCTCTCACCTTCCACCTAACCTCCAAACCTTCTCTTGTCCCTCCTATTTCTCCACTATTCTCACCCCCAGCTCTCTTCTCAATAACCCTTTCCCTCTAACTTCTCCCCCACGCCTTCCACACACACACTCTCCACTCTCTCTCACCACTTCCCCACACTATCCTTCACCCGCTTAACTCACTCGCTTCCACCCACCTTCCACACACGCGTCCGGAAACGGAAGTCGTTTATCATATATATATTGTTACAAAAATAAAAAAAATAAAAAAGAATATATATAAAAATATAAAAACTAATATGAGGGTGAGGAGGGTGGCGATGAGGAGGATGATGATTCGAGGGGTGATGGTGGTGACGGGGGCGATGGGGACCGCGGCACCTAATATGGTGCCCACCTGATCTGGCCGGGAGGAGGGCTGCGTTGCCGCAACCGCACCGCTATGGGGCCGATCACCGGCCCCACCCGCTGCATCTGCACCTCTCAGGATGCACTTTGGTGGGCGCGTGCGTCCACATCCGCCAGCCATCCTCGCATGACGCGCAGTGGTATGTCCTATAACATAGACACAAACATTGATATAACCATGCTACATTAAACATAATAAACATGAAACACACAAAACAATGCAAAGTATTACATACCACTAGAGGCGGCGGCGGCGAAGGCATCAGCGGCGGGGATGGCGGCGGCGACGGCTGCGGTGAAGGTTGTGGGAACCCCCAGTCGCTAGACCAGGTGGGCGACGGTGGCGGGGGAGGCGACGGTGGCGGTGATTGCGAGTTCTGGAACATAATAAGTAATATAATATTCGCATGAACACCTGATTTAATCTCGCTCGATTTCATCGATTAAACGCGAAAAATGTTGAAAATTTTGTTATGTACATACCTCGGGGTCGCACTCCGGCGCTATTCGTGATAATCCCATGCTTTGAAAAACACTGGAGAGTGTCAGTATTAAAAAAATTATTACAACTGTCAGTTATCACGTTGACCACGATTTGAATACAACTGGTCTCGCTGTATCTCCTGGCTCTCGCATGTTAAAACCCCCTCCTATCATGAAATCGAGAAGTGCCTAGCTTTGCAAAAGTACGATGCCATTGTTCTTCATTATCATCGTCACAGGCCACCTGTGCTCCAGCCGCATTTTCGCTGACCATCCTCCTCCTCCGTGTCCTTATCTTCTTCTTCACTGACCATCCTCTCCTTATTCACACGTATCTTCTTTCCCTTCTTCGAACCATATGCATCGAACCATTTCTAAATAATTGCAACCATCGTCTTAATCTAGCATACATCATATTTAGGAAGTTGGTTTAAGGAGGGTGAAGAAAATTATACGCATTAAAAATTGATTATATTTATTTATGAATTTCTCTCTGGCGTTTAGTCCACCAGTTGAATATTTTAAATACATTTTGCAAGGCACAGTGCTTGGCGTGTCTGCCACATCGCAGAGTATCAACTACATTTAGATTATTCAGAGATTGTATATCCTCCTAGTCAAAGTCCAGCGTCTCGATGATCACATCCGCTCTCGTACTTTCATCGAGGAAATCCGCTAGCCATTCACATTTCTCCAGCCCTTTAACGTACACGACATGACACGTGTCATCTTCTTCGTCGATCGCATCAGCTGCAGCTTTCGTAATTAGCTGTTTAGCCATACTGTATGGAACTTGTAATATGATTTACGGAATTGCATGTACATGTGAAACAAGATGGCATGTTTATCCATGTCAAAGTCCACCTGCATGTCGTCATATGGGTGAAAATCTGAGTTGAGAAAAGATTTTACATTGGTTAATTTGCATTTATCGAACATAGTAGCATCTTTGGACATATCATTCTTCGATCAGTCTGTAGAGCAAGGATAATAACACGCGGCTTCTCCAACTGTGCAGATGCCTTCACGGCCCATGAGTGCTTGGTAGTGCTCTGTAGGAGAGGATACTCGTACATATCCCACGATTGAAAACAAATGCTCAGGTTTCGTCCACTGTCCAAAGTATGTAGCAACGATAGCTTATTAACGTCGTTCAGCGTCACATGAGGCATCCGCCATTGTACTTTAACTAATTGAATTTCTGGTTCCAGCATCGGCGATCCAATTAGAACATTGTTATCGTTGCGCGATCGTATTAAAATCAATTCGTGACGCGCATTAATAATAATGCGTTTGTAGTCCTCGCAAAATCCCAGCCAATATTTCAGTGGGATTTAAAAATTGAAATGATTTTTCACTTTTAGCCCATCGCGTCGTTTCAAGTCCCATCCGGCATTCTCCATATTTTTGTCTTCGCCAGATGTCAGCGATACATAGTTTTTAAGAGTACTAGTTATTCCGACGTTTCTGTTGCGATCAATTTCCTCACCTTTCAGCTCGTATCGAATCTCATCGAATAAGAACGCCATGCAATTATTTCCCAATGTCACCGTTACTATATCGTTTGGCTGATTTATCTTCAATTTTCCCTCCACATAGAGGAAACTTTCACACGGCAATGTGTATAAATCCTGCTGTTGTATGGGTATTCTTATCTCATCGCTGTGCCCAAACGTTGTGTTGACGTATGAGTTGTATGTGTGAGTCTCGAGCTTGACGATGCGATCATCAAACGGCGGCTTCCCCCCAATGCTTAGAATGTCGTTTCCCCCCAATGCTTAGAATGTAGATGCTGTTGCCGATGTCATAATTTGCGGTGAAGTAGAATTTATCGTTGCTCCAGTTGATGTTCGGTATTGTATGATAAGTTTCAAAGGTTGTTAGACCAAGCTCGTAATCATCATCGCTCAAATCTATGGGTGGAAAGTAGCTCACCGCGAGGGTGCTACTGTTGCCGGTTAGAGTGAATCTTAGCGACATATTCCAAGCTGTACGACTCGATTAGTACTGAATCAGAGTGGTGGGAAGTCAATCCTTAAATTTGGTGCCGATCGATTGTGGAAAGCGTAGACATAGTTGCTCGCAATTGCACTGATCGTACTTCTGATAAGCCGTTCGATTGTATTCGATTTTCACAGCATCTTTGTTCAAATATTGTACCAATTCCTTAGGCGGCCTAAGATTCCCAAAGCTGTCGAAATATATAGCTCGACACCCTCTCTTCGCATACGCCACCGAATGAGTTCCCGGCTCCTCGACATTGTCCAAATTTACGATATCGCTCTCGTTTCGACGTACTCCTCCGGCTGGTAGCGCGTTACGTATAAAAACACCTCTAAAGAATGGAATACGCATACGTTTTGCCATCTCAGCGAATTGTGCATTGGTAGTTACGCCCACAGGCATTTTTATTTTCTTTTCGACGTTTTTTTTTCGTTTCGATATTCCCTGTCCGCGCTTGTATGGTGCGAGATAAAGTCCGCGACCTTCCATGGAGCGATTATGATGCTGCATTTCCTGCAACTGATGTTGCGTCGCCTTATTATCCTTTGCCGCCTTGATGAATGATCCGAGAACACCTAGCAGTGGGAGAAGTGGTAATATGCCACCCCGTTCTGCCACCGGAAGAATCCGTTTTTTCGATGCTCTCTTCGTAATACTTTTGCGGGACTTTGTTTTCACCCCCATTCCGATTTTCGTCTTGACCTTCATAGCTGCCCAAACAGCTGTTGCAGCACCTCTTTCACCCAGAGTCGAGTCTCGCGACAACCATGCGTTTTCGCGCTTTGTCAGCGAGTACGTTATCTGCCGCGTGCGTTTCGTCGAGGTCATTGCTACGCGAATACGCAATATCGTGTTCGCGACACGCTGCGTCCAATGGATTGATACCTTGATCCCCTCTAGCCAATCGTTTTGTCAGATGAGTTCCTGGACCACAATACTGATATCCCGGAATATGTAATTCGAAAGGTAGCGCGTTTATCGCCCGATTTAACAAACCACGACCTTTCTTCACTCTCGTCGGCGACATTCACCACAGTTTTTAATCAATGGTGCTGGACCGTCGATATGCGTTCGCTGCCAAGGACGATTATAATGTTCCACGCACCGACGATACTGCTGAACCTCAGAATCGGCTTTTATATGCTCGGGGAGCCTGTCCCACAACTGATCAATGTGTCTTTCAAACTTTCTGAGTAGAATAATCTTTGGTATATATTTCAACTGCTCAGAGGTTAGGTCTCGAATATCGCAATTATCCGACAGGATCAGAAGCATTTTGAATACTGAGGTGTTTTCGCTTCCGCGCGGACCTATAAATAGGACGTGTCATCGCTTCGAAAATCAGTTTTCACAGTTCACATCGAGGATGCGATTCGTGCGACAACCTGTAAGGATACGCGTGACATGAATCGGAAATGATGTCACTGAATTCGAAGCGTAGACACGGTAGCATGCTTCCAAACACTATCCGCTGTGTTATTTGCAGTCTATCGAATTGTGGAAAGACCAACGTTCTGGTGAGCGTGTTGGAAAGTCCACACGGCGTCCGCTTCGAGAACGTGTACTTGTATCCCAAGTCGCTGCAACAGCCAAAATATCAATATTTGGAGAATTTATTGACTCCGATAGATGAAATTGGCTACTTTACGTTTTCGAATAACAGTGACGTCATCCCACCGAGCGAATCGCTTCCGAATTCTATTTTTATCTTTGATGACGTGGCATGTGACAAGCAAAATACGATACGAGAGTACTTTGCAATGGGGTGTCACTCGAACGTTGACTGCTTCTATCTCTGTGAGACGTATGGAAAGATTCCCAAACATCTTATACGCGACAATGCGAATCTGTTGATTCTGTTTAAGCAGGATGGTACCAACTTGAAACATGTGTACAACGATCACGTAAACACCGATATGTCATACGAGGATTTCTGCGCGTTGTGTCGTAATTGTTTGCAACGAGAGTATGGTTTCGCGGTAATAGACAAGGATAGCGCGATGTCCAATGGACGTTATAGAAAGGGATTTAACGAGTTTGCCATACCGTGAGATGGTCAATCGCTGTCAACACTTCGATGAGAAAGCAACGTCTGCGGTACAACGATGATGATTGATATCGATAGACTGGAGGTTAAGGATCGCGAGAGGATAGCGAAGGAAATTGCAAAAACTAGTGCAGCCATTCGCAAGAAACACTTGGCTTTGAAGACTGGCAAGATGGAGGAAGATATCGCGTTGGAGAGATACTTTAAACCTATCGTCGAACTCTTGAAACATATAGTGAAAAATTCCACAGAGGCAGACACATTATCACCAGTGAGCATTGACGGTGAAGAGAATGAAACATTAACGCCTAAAACAAAAATTCACCCGAAAGGGAACACATCGACGTTGAAGAGAAAGAGGAAATCGCGCGCGTCATCGGATTATTCACTCGTAACCTCCACACCAGTTCAATCGAAGCGGAAACGACAGAATAGTACGTTAAACGAGCCTCCGGTACTTATCACGCCAATAAATACAATTCCTCGTGTACATTCGCTCTCAGCCATTGATGATGATGATGATGGTGATTATGATGATGACGTTTTCGAAACTTCTCCCAATGAGTCATTTGTAACATCTATTAGACAACAACTTCGAACATCCGAGGGACAAGAAACGCTTCGCAGTTATTTCGGTCCGCTGGGGCAAAAATACATGGATGTAATCCTAAGTAGGGATAAAGATAAGAACATAGACTATGTATACGGTGTATACTTTACCAATAATAAAATGATGCTTGGGAATAAGGTTTTCGATATGGACAAGGATGATAATTGTTCTGAAGGTCCGGATTATTAGTTACAGTATACTTTATTTTGTGTCCCCTTGGGGATTACAAATCGTCTCCCTCCTCCTCTTACAATTATTTCTTACTCTACTTTAACCTAAACCGCTCTTACAATCTCCCTTAAATTAACTTATCTAGAGACGCGGTAGCGTCTCGACGCCAAGTACATGAAAAAAAACACCCTACATGTCGATGTCGCTACCGTGTACCTTTACTCGTCGCAGAGCCTCTCTAACCTAATTCTGATATTTATACATTAATATCTCATCACGCCTGCAATATTTTGTAAATTTAAAGACATTTTTCTTATGTAAACCGTATATCGGCTTTCGAATAAGACCAATTTCAATCAAATCGGTCCACGCATGACAGAGATATCGTAATATTTTGTCATGGATCACTCGGAAACGGTAAGAAAGAAATTCTTCTTGTTCTTCTGATTCTCCAGTCAAAATTTTTGTCGACATAATACGTATACGCGTTACACGCAAACCTTCACTACTAACACATGTTTCGTTCGTCGACTCTCGGGATCGTCGTCCATCTTTGTATACATATTTATTTTATAACCTACCAAGTGCTAAGTGTCAAAAAGTAAGTTGTCCGATTTGAAATGTCACGAGTTTTTATACATTACATAGGAGACTGAATTATTGTCTCAATTAATAAGGTAAGTCGCCAAAATTTTTTAATAGACTTTTTATGTAAAATCACAGACTTGGAAGTTGTTCGAAGAAGGTTCGACAGAAAAGCATCTTTCTCATAAGTTTCTGGAAATTTGTACCATGCATGTACAGAATAATATATATTGTAACAAATTGCATTGTATTTAAATTGCCAGATATTTATTTTTATACCAATAATTTAGAGTTTTTATGTAATAAGAAATAGATTTCTTATGTAGAGTCGCAGACTTGGAAGTTGTCCGGAGATGGTTCGACTGAGAAGCATCTCCTTTCACACAAGTTTCTGCAAATTTGTACCATGCATGTACAAAATAATATATATATTGTAACAAATTACATTGCTTTTAAATTGCTAGATATTTTTATACCAGCAATTTAGAGTTTTTATGTAACGTTTACATTATATATTATAGAAATGAAGGGGACGCACAGGACTCCGATAAAAATGACGCACAGGCTTGGATGGATAGAAATGAGGGGAAAGCACAGGCGTGGAGGTTGTCGGGAGAAGAATAGACAGATAGACACAGCATCTTGCTTCGCACAAGTTTATGGAAAGTGAAATAAGGTAAATCAACAAAATTATAAGCATACTAAACTAATTTTATTTATATTGTAGTAAAAAATTGCACTACATTTAAATTGCCAGATATTTGTATTTGTATACCAACAATTTAGAGTTTTTATGTAAAGCTTACTATATTATAGAAATGAAGGGGACGCACAGGACTCCGATAAAAATGACGCACAGGCTTGGATGGATAGAAATGAAGGGAATGCACAGTCGTGGAGGTTGTCCGGAGAAGAATGGACAAATAGACAGAGCATCTTGTTTCGCACAAGTTTATGGAAAGTGAAATAAGGTAAATCGACAAAATTATAAGCATACTGTTACGTGAGGGTGTTAATTTTAAAAGAGACCGAGCGGTTGAGTCTGTTTTACTCACGTAACGCTTAACGAATTTAAAGAGATTTTATAATTTTGACATACGCAAAAATCAGGATTATTTTGGGGCGCGGCTTTTGTCTACAACCTATACAGGTTGTCCAATCGGGATGTGGTACTTTGGTGAAGGTGGTTCGAAACAAAATGAGACGGATTTAAGTAAAATATTACCATGTATTACAAATAATAAGCAAAAGGAAAATTTTAGAAGGGTGGTACAAAAATTGGGAAGATTACATGGATTTGTGTTATGCAAATATAATGTATTAAAAGTCCAATTACGATGTGTAAAATTCTACGCCTGGTGAATAAGGATTCAATTCAGTCGGAATTGAATGTGAACGACAACGTTGTATGGTGAACAAATAACGGATCAACAATAATTGATCGAGGGAAACCCCATAACCCACTAAGTGGTTGGATCAATAATCGTGTCTATTGTTGTTAATTTTGTACATTCGCTCAAGTTATTTGTATAATTAATTTGGTTACAATTTACATTACGCGAAACAAGCCAATTTTTAAAACGCGTCACACGCCGAAGGGAAAGTAGCAGCTAATTGAGGGAAAACCCATAACCGACTAAGTGGTTGAATCAGCTGCTGCCTCCGTACAATATCATGACAGATCGAATCACTCACCAACTCTGTACAAGAGATTGTTAATTTGTACTGCGGCTTACTTTCAAGTTCTCTCTCTCTCTCTCTCTCTCTCTCTCTCTCTCTCTCTCTCTCTCTCTCTCTCTCTCTCTCTCTCTGGCTCTGGCTCTGTACGACCTGGAGGGTCCCGCGTCTAAGATGGTGAAGCGCAGGAGTGTCGCACAACACACACGATTGTCAAAATAGTTCACTATATATTATAATTAAGCGCGAGAATATTAATATTTGGCTAAATAAAACGGTGTTAAAACAAATAATATATAAACGCAAAAGTATTGTTGAAAAACGCAAGAATATACAAGTCTCTACGGGGACTGAGTCCTTCCACGCACTATGTGATAATCGGGAACTCCGGCTCAAGACTATTTTAGAGAATAGCTATGTCCCTCGGACAGATCGACCACGCACTATGCGACTTAACAGCCGACTGTCGTAAAATGGTAAATTTTGATAAAAAAAATGCAGAAATATATATGTATATAAGTTTTTACGGGGACTGAGTCCTTCCACGCACTACAAGATACACGGGAACTCCGGCTCAAGACTATTTTAGAGAATAGCTATGTCCCTCGGACAGATCGACCACGCACTATGCGACTTAACAGCCGACTGTGTCGAGCGTTCGCAGGGCATCCCCGAGCACTTGGGACTTTGAACAAAGAGAGTCAAATTGCTGAGCATGCATTTCGTACACACGGGCCCAACCGTCGTCACCCCGGACCGTTCCCAGCTTCGCAGTGCTTAGGGTTTTGAATGTTATCGCATCCGGCGTTCCAAGAACGTTGATGCTGATGAAAGGTTTTCTTATGGAAGTAATGCAGTGGCGTAACAATCATAAATCGGTTATTATACTATATCAGATCATTGACAACTGATCGAGGGAAATTCCCATAACACGCTAAGCGGTTGGATCAATAGAGAACATCTGCGAAATGACTATAAAAATTAGTAGAATTTAGAAATGAATTTGGAAAAATGTAACCGGCACGTAACAATACTAAACTAATTTTATTCCAAAACCAATCAATTGTGTGTTGAAAATATTGGATCTCTTCGTTCATCTTCGCTGAATTATTACCATAGCATTTCAATTTCCGGCAACAAGACTTTCTGTCATACGCTCTCATTTCTTTCGGACACATTTGTAATCTACACTTATTATAGCAAAATGCCAGTCTATTTTTATATAGTTGCTACGCTATTCATTAATTTTACTAGTTTTCCATTAACAATATTTCAATTCACCAATAAATATTTGTATATACTATACTAAACCAGCACCAGTAAAAATATTGAATCTCTTCGGTCAGTTTCGCTAAATTACTATTAACATATTTTAAATTTCTGCCACAAGACTTTCTATCATATGCTCTCGCCTCCTTTGGACACATTATGTAGTCTCTACACTTACTATAGCAAAAGGCCACTATGTCTATATAATTTCTATATAAGTAAGTTCTACGTTAAGTTGTATCCTCATTAAAAACTTCAAAAAAGTAAAAAAATACGGCAAGTACATGAAATCATAGAAATCACAAAAAATAGAAGATAATAATAATAAATCACAGAAAAATAAGAAAATATACAAATCACAAAAATAGAAGATAATAATAATCTTTGTAAAAAGAAGTGAGATCCCCATAAAAAACTTCAAGAAAGTAAAAAAATACGCCAAGTACATGAAAATCACAAAAAATAGAAGATAATAATAATTACAAAATTAAAAAAAGATGTGAAATCAAAATGAGCTGCCAGTACATAAAGATGCTTTCCAACTGCGCTTTAGATGACACAACTACATATGCACAGCTAAAATTCCATTACTCATAATGGCTATTTATACAAAGAAAAAAATGTATTAAATAATAATTTGCAGATATATTTTTATACAAATAAATATTTTAATACGAATAAATATTTGATTCAAAATACTTGGCGCTGCGCAATCGAAAAAATGTTAATTGCCTTAGTATTAATAATTTACAACAACTCCATTACAATATAAAATACATATACATACACATATTAGAAACGCAGTCAGATTTATTCTACATATATTTACACACACACACACGTACAAGAAAGAAAGAAAAGGATTAATGCAATTTATACATATTTATTGAGTTTAACAACACCAATTCGGGGCGCAGCGCCAAGTATTTTGAATCAAATAGTTATTCGTATTAAAATATTTATTTGTATAAAAATATATCTGCATATTATTAGTTAATACATTTTTTCTTTGTATAAATAGCCATTATGAATAATGGAATTTTAGCTGTGCATATGTAGTTGTGTCATCTAAAGCGCAGTTGGAAAGCATCTTTATGTACTGGCAGCTCATTTTGATTTCACATCTTTTTTTAATTTTGTAGTAGTAGTAGTGCTTTTATTCGATCCCCTAAGGGTTACAAATTCCCGACACTCCTTCTCCATACACTCTTCCTTACATTAACTTTCTTTTTTTCTTAGTCTAACTTAACCTAATCTTAAACTAATCCTATATATATATACAATGCCTATTCTCTACTCCCGCTCGCTCGCTCGCTCGCTCTCTCTCCTCCGTCTCCCGGACCTCCGCTTCCGCTCGCTTCCCTTTTCACTCCCATTCTTCCACTCTCACCTCCGCCCCCCCCCCCCCTCATACAACATTCTTCTTTCCTCCAGCCTCTTCATCCATTCCTCCCCCTCACCCTCATCTCCCAACACCTCCCTCGCTACCTCTTGCCATCCCTTCTCAGTCCCCCAGCCTGTGCACACCTCCCATACATGCTCCCATGTCTCTTCTTCCTGCCCACACATCCTACACAATCTTCTATCCTCCTCCTCCCAATATCTCCCTCCTTTCATCTCGTTCCCCATCCTAAACCTCACTACCCTCCTCCACCTATCCTCCCCCCACCCTTTCTTTAGATACCCTGGTAACCCCGTCCCTTTCACCCTCCCGTACCACTCATTATATTTCGCCTCTCTAATTCGCCTCCATCTCTCCTCCTCCTGCAACTCTCTCTCCCTCTCCACCAAATCCTCCCCCCTAATCCCCCCGTTGTCTCTCTCCCTTTCTACCTCCTCCACGGTCCATCCTCTGTCCTTAAAGTATTGTTCCCTTTCCTCCTCCCATCCCTGCAGCACCTTTCCCCTCCTCATCCTCCTCCTCATTTCCTCCCAACACTCTCTTGCTAACTCACCCCCCTTCCCCTCCTCTAGCTTCCTCTCGTATCCCCATGCCCTCATTCCTGCCCTTCCCTTCATCAAACCCCTCTGCACTTCTTCCCTTATCAAGTACCCTGGGGTATTCCTGTCCAACCCCAACACCCACCTCATATACCTCTCCTGCAACCCTTCTATCTTTTCCCTTCCTTTCCACCCCCACACCTCCACCCCATAGCTGACCACCGCCCACACCAACTTGTCAAAAAGCCATAGCCTTTTCCCCCAGTCTTTCCCAAATTTCCTTTTACCAATCCCCCATACTTGCCCCATCACCGCAGCCCCTTTTCTTACCCTCTCCTTTATATGCTCCTCTTGTCCCCCATTCCCCATTAGGGTGTATCCCAGATACCTGAAGCTTTTGACCTCCTCTAACTCCTTTCCCTTCCACCTCCACACCACCTTGCTCCATCTGCCCCCCCCCCCTTCTACACCTCATCACTTTAGATTTCCCCACGTTCACTTGTAGCCCTTTCCCCTCTATATACCTCTCTAATTTCCCCATCATTCCCTTCATTCCTTCCACATCCTCCGCAAGTACCGCCACATCGTCCGCGTACGCTAGGGTATATATTTTCCTCTCCCCTAGTTTAAACCCCCCCCCCAACCTCCCCTCCCCAGCTCTTCGTCCAAGTCCGCGATAAGCAGTGTAAACAGGGTTGGACTTAATGGGCAACCCTGTCTTACCCCCCTTGCCGTCCAAAACCTTTCCCCCTCCTCCTCCCCTACCCTCACCCTTCCTATCGTTTCTCTCAGGACCTCCTCACACCTCACTACCAGCCCTTCCCTTACTCCCCTGTCCCTCATCGCCTTTACTAGCACCACCCTGTCCACCGAGTCAAACGCGGCCTTCATATCGACAAACAATATCACTAACCTCCTCTCCTTCCTACCCACTTGCCTGTTTATCAGGTAGTTCATCGTGTATATGTTGTCGATACAAACTACCCCCCTCCTAAACCCCGTTTGACTCGGTGGCAGCAGCTTCTTCTCCTCTACTTCCACTCTCAGCCTTTCAGCTAGCACTGCCGCATAAATCTTGTACGCCGATTGTGTTAGGGTAATCCCTCTGTAATCATCCACTCTTGTCCCGGCCCCTTTCTTCATAACCGGCACCACCACCCCTTCCTTCCAGCCCTCCGGCCACCCTTCCCCCCTCCACACCCTATTACAAAGCACCCACAGCCACTTTTCTACGTCTTCCCCCCCGTACTTCCACACCTCATTCTGTATCCCATCTCCACCCCCCGCCTTCCCGTCCTTCAGTCCCTCTACCACCCTTCTTATTTCCTCCCTTCCTATCTCCCTCTCTTCGTCCCCCCCCCCCTCACTCTCCCTTCACCTTTTTGTACCCTCCACTCTACCCCCCCCCCCCAACAGTCCCCTAAAATATTCATCCCATTCCTCCATTTTTATTCTTTCGTTCACCTTCCTTCTCATTCCCCGCTCTCTATTTACTACCTTCCATACCTGTCCTTCTGTCCTCACCCCCTCCAGCTCCCTCTCCCATCTCTCCGTCTCCTTCTTCTTCTTTTCCTGACACATCCTTCCATACACCCTCTTCCTTTCTCTGTAATCCTTCCCGCTTCCTCCCTCCCTTCTCCACTTCCTCAACTCCTTCCTCACCTTACTCTTTTCCTCCCTACACTCCTCGTCCCACCAGCCTCCCCTCCTTTTCCTCTCTCCTCCCCCCTCCGCTTCCGATTTTCCCCCCGCAGCCATTATCCTTTCCTTCAACTCTCTCCACTCCTCCTCCACCCCCCTATCACCCTCCTCCCACCTACCAAATCTCTTAATGAATTTTTTTCTCCCTTCCTCTGTCCAGTCTCCTCTTCCCCCTCCATTCCTCCTACCCCCTTTCTTCCTCTCTACACTACCCTCACCCTCTCCCCTCACCCTCTCCCCTCACCCAGACCACCAATGGTTGGTGGTCTGAGTCCACTTTCTCTCCCACTTCTACCCTTTCCACCTTCTCCCGTGTATCCTCATTCCCAATTACATAGTCTATTTTAATTTTGTAATTATTATTATCTTCTATTTTTTGTGATTTTCATGTACTTGGCGTATTTTTTACTTTCTTGTTAACCTATTCGCCCGCTCGCTCGCACCCTCCGCCACGCACGCATCCTCGCTCGCCCCTTCCTTCCCTTTTGACCCCCACTTCCGCTCGCCGCATTTCACTCTCATTGCTTTTTCATTCACTCTTTCACTCAACCCCCTCTCCACTCTTCTCATCCACTCCTCTCCCCCTCCCTCGTCATCCATTACCTCTCCCACTACTTCCTGCCACCCCCTCCCGTCCCCCCAACCGGTACACTCCTCCCACACGTGCTCCCACGTCTCCTCCCCCCATTTTTTTTTTTTTTTTTTTTTTTTACTTGGTGGAAATCCCCTCGGATACCCTCCGCCCGCGGGGGCGGACGGAGGGTTATGTGGGACTCGAACCCACTAAAACCACCAAGATAGCCTCCTCAGGGGCGGTGTCGCGCGCCTGAGGGGGAGGACTTTGGCGAGATCAAACTAGCGATACTTTCGCTTGCCTCCCCCCCATGCGCTTGTGAGCGACACCGCCCGCCAGCCCCGGCGCGTGTGATGCGCCGGGGTCATCCCTGGGGGTCTCCTCCCCCCATGCACAAACCCTACATTTCCTCTTCTCCGCTTCCTCCCAGTACCTACCTCCCCTCATCTCGCACCCCAATCTAAACGTCGCCATCCTCCTCCACCTACTTTCCCCCCAGCCCTTCTTTAAATAGCCCGGCACCCCAACCCCCTTTATCGCTCCATACCACCTATTGTACTTTGATTCCCTAATCGCTTCCCATCTCTCTTTCACCTGTAGATTCTTTTCCCTACTTACTAACTCCTCTCCCCTCATTTCTCCCATTTCCCTTATTATTTCTATCCCCTCCACCGTCCACCCCCTCTCCTCAAAGAAAACCTCTCCTTTCATCTTCCCCCCCCCCCAGAACTTTACCCCTCTTTGCCCTACCCTTTATCTCCTCCCAGAACATCCTCGCTAATTCCCCTCCTTGTCCCTCCTCCAGCTTCCTCTCATAACCCCATGCCCTTAAACCCGCCCTACCGTTCAGCCTATCCCTCTGCAGTTCCTCCCTTACCATATATCCCGGGGTACACCAATCCACCCCCAAAACCCATCTCAAATATCTTTCGTGTACCCCCTCCATCCTCTCCCTTACCTTCCACCCCAAAATCTCCACCCCATAGCTCATGGTCGCCCACACCAATTTGTCAAATAACCAGATTCTCTTCCCCCAGTCTTTCCCAAACCTCCTTTTACCTCTCCCCCATACCCTCCCCATCACTGTCGCCGCCTTCCTCACCCTCTCCTCCACATGAGCCTCCTGCCCCCCACTCCCCATCAAAGTATATCCCAGGTATTTGAACTTTTTTACTTCCTCCACCTCCTTTCCCTTCCATCTCCACATAACCTTCCTCCATCTACCCCCCCCCCCTCCTACACCTCATAATTTTCGACTTTCCCACGTTCAATTGCAACCCTTTTCCATCCATATACCGCTCCACCTTCCCCACCATACCTTTCATTCCCTCCTCATCCTCTGCTACCACCGCCACGTCGTCCGCATACGCCAGGGTGTACACTTTCCTCCCCCCCCCCCAATCTCATCCCTCCCCACCCTCCTTTTTCCAACTGCTCATCCAAGTCCGCCAGCAACAGAGTAAACATACTTGGGCTCAGGGGGCAGCCCTGCCTCACCCCCCTCGCCGTCCAAAACTCCTTCCCTTCTTCCTCTCCCACCCTCACCCTACACACCGTTTCTTTTAATATCTCCCCACACCTTTCCACTAGCCCTTCTCTCACGCCCCTCTTCCTCATCGCTCTTACCAACACCTCCCTATCCACCGAGTCAAAGGCCGCCTTCAGGTCCATGAAGAAGACCACCATCTTCCTTCCTTTCCTGGTCACCTGCCTGTTAATTAGATGATTCAGCACATAGATGTTATCTATACAGCCTAATCCTCTCCTGAAGCCGGCCTGACTCGGTGGCAACAATCTTTTCCCCTCCACCTCCTGCCTTAATCTTTCCGCAAGCACCGATGCATAAACCTTATATGCCGTCTGCGTAAGAATAATCCCCCGATAGTTCTCCACCTTTTTCCCGACCCCTTTCTTAACTACCGGCACCACAATTCCTTCCCTCCACTCCTCCACCCACCCTTCCCCCTTCCACACCCTGTTACATATTTCCCATAACCAATCCTCCACCTCTACTCCCCCAAACTTCCACAGCACATTGGTTATGCCGTCACCTCCTCCCGCCTTTCCCTCCTTCAGCCCCCTTACCACCCTTCTTATCTCCTCCTTACTTAACCCCTCCTCCCCATCCTCATCCCTCTTTCTTCCCCCCCCCCTTTCCTCACCCTCCACTCCACTCCACCCAACACCTCCCTAAAATAGTCTTCCCACTCTTCCATTTTTATCCCCTCCTCTACTCTCCCCCTCCTTTTTCTCTCTCTATTCACCACTTTCCATACTTGTCCTTCTGTCTTAACCCCCTCAACCTCCTTCTCCCACTTTTCCACCTCCTTCCTCTTCTTCCCCTCACACATTATCTTATACTCCTTCTTCCTCTCCCTATACTCTTTCCCCTCTCCTCCCTCTCTTCTCCATCTTCTCAGCTCCTTCCTGACCTTACTTTTTTCCTCCCTACATTCTTTGTCCCACCATCCGCCTTTTCCAACCTTTTTTCCCCCCTCCCTCACCATCCCAATCGCCCCTTTTACCCTTTCCTTCAGTTCTTTCCATTCCTCCTGTATACAGTGGCGGACAAAAGAAAGTTTAAAGTTGGTACCCGTGCACATGAATATTAGTAACTTTAGTACTAGAGTGTTTTCCTGACATTGGTAACACTGATCTAGTCGGCGGGCATTCTCCCATTCTATACGACATAAAAAGTCTATTCTTTATGCGACTGTTTTCTCATAGTACATTAACAATTGAGTTCATTCAAAACATGCAGCGGACAAAAGTAAGTTTAAAAGTTTTAACATTGTCATAAATATATCATAACATCATAACCTAGTTGTTGAGTCCAAGGGAAAGGACGAATAGGATCCAGGAGAAATCACTTAACACGCGCAATAACAATAACTGAATATATTCTTAACAGAACTTAGAATAAAGTATATTACACCGAAGTCCCAAACAAGCGGTCCGTAGCGTGGCGTAGCCATCAAGCCAGTCCCTTCCACCCTCAACCCTGCGCGCGCAGTCCTTTATGGAAACGAGGAGTCGCATGGGAGCATGCGCAAACCCCAACACTAGTAAACATTTGTTGATCTTTCTCTTCCCTTCTATATATGCATTGATTTTAATAATCTTGTGCATCCTTAATTACACAGATAAATGGAAATAATAGAAAATCCGTCGATATTAGGCGCCTCATTGTTAGAGACAGAAAAAATGGATTAACATTTAAAGACATTTCAAAAAGGTATGAAATTTCGATGATGGGAGCTAAAAAAAATTTGTGATAAACAAAAAAAATATGGAACAGTCAATAATTTAATCAAATCTGGTAGACCACGGAAAACATCGTCAAGAGATAATAAGATGATAATTCGGGAAGTAAAAAAGAATCCCGCCATATCTGCTCGAGCCGTGAAAGAAAATTTAAATCTTGTCCATATACACGAAAGAACTGTAAGAAGAAGGTTGAATGAAAACGGATTACACAATTATATAGCGAAAAAGAAACCCTTTATTAATGCTAGAAATCAAAAGAAACGCCTGCTGTTTGCTAAACAGCACTTTAACAAGCCCTTATCATTTTGGAAAAGTATTATATGGTCTGACGAATCAAAATTTGAATTAATGAACACAAAAAAAAGAAAAAGGGTATGGTGTAAGTCATCAGACCGCCTTAAGAAACGAAATATCCAATCAACTATAAAATACGGCGGTGGCTCGATAATGCTGTGGGGTTGCTTTTCTAAAACGGGAACTGGAAAATTAGTCAGAATTGAAGGAAAAATGACTGGTATTAGTTATGTTAATATTTTAAGCAATAATTTATCGCAGTCAGCAGAAAAAATCAACTTGGGGTCGTTTATCTTTCAACAAGATAACGACCCTAAGCACACTTCAAAAGTGGCATCCAATTTTTTTGCCGAAAATAACATTAAAAAACTCGAGTGGCCACCACAATCGCCAGACCTCAACCCGATTGAGAATCTTTGGACACTATTAGATGATCATATTCCCTTAAGTGCGCGTACCAATAAAGAATCATTTTGGGAAGCTCTACAACAAAAGTGGTATACTTTTCCAATAAATATATTAGAAAACTTAGTTGAAAGTATGCCAAAAAGACTGCAAGCTGTAATAGACAGCAACGGCGGACCTACAAAATATTAAAATTAATAAAGTAGTCAAATATAAAGATGGTTATCATAGAAATGTGGGATTAAACTTACTTTTGTCCATCAACTTTTATCAGTTGTTTCGTTTTATCAACTAAACTATTAACTTTCTATTCCTTTCTGTATTTTTTTTTGTTTTCATTACTTTATAAGATGTAAATATTCATAAAAAATTCATTATCGTTTTAAAATAAAGATTCGTTTTGTACAAATCATGGCCTTTCTGGTATAATTTTCCTTTTAAACTTTCTTTTGTCCGCCACTGTATCTCTCCCCCCCCCCTCTCTCTTTCCAAACCTTCATACAAACTCCTCCCTCCCCTCTGCTGTCCAATTCCCCCTTCCAACCCACTTTCCCGCACCCTTTCTCCCCCTCCTTTCCCCTTCCCTATCTTTTCCCCTCAGCCACACCACCACCGGGTGATGGTCTGAATCCACCCTCTCCCCCACCTCAAGCCGCTCCACTCCTTCCCTCGTGTCCACGTTCCCTATGACATAGTCAATGACTGAGTTCCCTCTCCCTCCTGTATACGTCCACTCCCCCTCCTCATCCCCCTCCATGCTTCCATTTAGTATTCCCCATCCCCTCTCTTCTAGATATTTGCACAACTTCTTCCCCACCCCGTTCACCTCCCAATCCTTCGATCTCCTTGTTCCTAGTCCTTTTTCCTCCCCGTCCTCCTCTCTCGTAATTTCCCCCTTTCCCTTCCTGTCCTTGCATTAAAGTCCCCCCCTATCACCACCCTTACTCCCTCCTCCCTTCCCTCCACCCACTCCTCTATTTCCTCCAGTTTCCTCTGCAGGTCTTTGTTCACGTATACTCCCACCACCCTCCACCATTCTCCCCCCATCTTCACCATCTTCATCATTATCCCCTCTCTTTCCCCTACTTCTTCGCCCCTTGTTTCTATTCCCTTTCTTATCCCCATTAACATTCCCCATATTTCCCTTCCATTTTTATTTTCCCTCCTAGCCCATTGCTTTCCCCACACGTACCCCTTTGGCAACCTATTCCTTACATACTCCCAATCCCTTTCCTCCATCCAAGTCTCACACAACACTATCACCTCCCACTCCTCCAGACCTTTCCAAAAGTCCCCATCTCTATTCTTTAATCCCGCCACATTCCAAAAGGCCACCTTATAACCTCCTCCACCGTCCACCTCCCCCAACCCTTCATCCCCTCCCTTCTCCCCCCCTTCACCCTCCCTTCGTTTCCCTGTTCGTCTATCCATTTCTCATACACCTCATCCCATCTCTTCATCCTCCCGTTCACCCACATCTTCATATACCCAATGCGCACATTCTTCCCGCTCTCCCTTTCTCTCTCCGCCTCCTTTCTATTTTCCACCTTCCCCTCCTCTCCTCCTACGTAAGATCGTCATCAATCCTCTCTCTTCCGCCCTTCATATTTTTTCTAGCTTCCATCACTTTCCTTTTTTCTTCCCTCCCCGCCATTTTCACCAGCACCATTCCGCTACCTCCCCTTCCCGCTTTACCTATCTTTATCACCTCTTTTATGTCTCCCCTCTCCAAACCCATCCTAGCCCATAGCTTCTGTATCTCCTCTCCGACCTCTCTTCCTTCTGTCACCACCCCCCTTACCACTACATTGTTCCTTCTGCCCTCTCTTTCCTTTTTATCCTGCATCACCTCTATTCTTCTCATCCTAAGACTCCATTCCTGCATTTGGCCTTCCTCCACCACTCCCTTACCACATCTACCTTCCTTTTCCCAGCTCTCTACTTTCTCAATCACCTCTTCCATCCTCCTACCCCTCTCTTCCCAACCCTCCATCTTTTTCTCGAAACCTTCCCTCCGTAGCTTCTCCTGCTTCATCCACTCCTCCCATTTCCTCCTTTCCCCTCTCCATTCCTCCTCTATCCTTCTTCTCTCCTCTCTTTCTTTCCTCACCTTCTCCCTCAAATCCTTTATCGCCCCCACCATCTCCTTCATCATACCTTCCAGCCCTCCTATCTCCCCTTCCTCCTGTTTCTTCCCCTCCTTTTCCTTTTCCTCCGGCGATCTCATCGTTTTCCCACTCCTTTTGAAACCCCCCCTTCCCTCTTCGTACTCTATCTCCTCCTCTCTCTCCCTCTTTTTCCCCCACAAGCTATCCAAACTCCCTGCGCTACTCCCTACACTACCGCCACTGTCCTTTCTATACCTTTCTTCACTCCTCTGCTTTCCTTTTCCTTTTTCTCCCCCTTTCCCACCAACTCCCGCCTCTTCCCCACCCTCTCCAACCGTTTTGCTCACCGCCCCACTACCCCCCCCCCCTTGCCGTACCAACCTTCCCTTTATCCATTTCTTATCTCCTTTTGACCCGTTCAATTCTCCTGCCTTTTCTCCAAATCTCCTATCTCTTCTCCTCACCCACAGATGTCTCCCCTTGCCTTTCTGCTGCCTCTTTCCCGCCAAGTTTCACCTACTTCTGCCACTTAACCTCCAAACCTTATACCTTCTATTCTCCTATCACACTCTATCCCAGCCCTCTTCCCTTTATCCCTAACCCTTCCTCACTTCACTCTCACCTTCCCCACACCCACTTCAACCACTCCTCTTCCTCCTAACCAGACTTTCCTTCACTTTCCAACACCGCTCACTCTCACGCCACTCACACACTCGCGACCGGAAACGGAAGTCCGGTCCGGATTATTAATAATTCCTTATTATTACTTTATAAACACTATAAATGTATTTAACTATTATAACATAAGGTTTACAATTATTTGTACTTTTCTTCACACGTGCTCTCTTCGCCATTATTCTCTTTGTTCTGCCTCTCTCATCATTTCTCCACTTTTACTAGCGCCAGTGTCTCACTGACACTGTTTGAGATTCCATTAGTTCAGAGTTCCACCGTCCCCACGCTCTTCGCAGCACCTCCTGGGCAGCGGAACACACCGCTGATCGACGATCGATCCGGTGATCGATTCTCCTAGTCACCTGCTCAGCCAATCACCGTTCGCCGCGTGAAACTGACGGCCCAATCGTAGAGCGTACTTTCTTGGTCGATTCTCGAGGATTGTTCGAGAAGACGCTCAACGGTTTTTCGGCGTTCTCTTTGTGCACTCTCATTTCATACCGCTTGTCGCGATAACGTGTTCTCATTGTTCATCTCGCAACGGGTGAAATTATTCATCAGTACTTTTCAGTGCTCAAGAACAGTTTTTTCGTGCTCATTATAATTGCATTGTTCACGCGAGTGAGTTAAATCACTTTTGCTTGTTCTTTTCATTTCTTGTGCACACCACGTGTGCTCATCGTGTGTAGCGTGACCACGTGCATTGTGCTTTTTAAAAATACGCTGTTCGCGATTCTACTCAGTTAAAAACAGTATTGTGCTCACTGTGACTTTATTATATCTATTATAAATTGACTTAGTCATCATTGACTTAATTTTGGTGTTCAGTGCTTCACTTTCCCACCGTCGTTCCCTAACCTCACTTTCCAGCGTGCTCACCCGCTTAAATTACTAACAGACACACACACAGATGGCGCACCACACTCAGCCCGCGTAATATAAATGTAATATATTCAACACACCTCCTTACATTTATATTAGGCTCAACATATTTCGGAATTTTTCGAATTTTTCTTTACATAAAGACTTAGTACAAATATCAGCAATATTTTCTTCAGAATTAACTTTGACAATATCAATAATACCCTCTTTATAACTATCATTCACAAAGTGGAAATGCGTTTCTATGTATTTGGAATTTTTGGTAAAATTTCCATATTTGGCAATACTTATTGCTCCTGAATTATCTTCATATATTTGAATAGGTTTTTCGAATTTTATATTAAAATATTTCTAAAATTTCTAATACAACCTTTATCTCACTTACTGCTTCTGATAAAGCTACATATTCTGCAAAAGTTGAGGCCTTTGTGACACTGTTTTGTTTCTTAGATTTCCAATGAATTATGTTTCCAAATAATCTTATAATCTGTCTACAATATCGCCTGCCCAATCGGCATCTACATAGCAGTCCAGTATCGCAACTTTATCATATTTCTTAAACGTTAATTTCAAATCTCTCGTTAGGTATAAATATTTCAAAATTCTCAATGCATACTTGTAATGACATTCATTATAACAGTTCTGAAATCTACTTAAATAGTTCACACTGAAACTTATATCCGGTCTAGTTGCTGAACTAATGTATAAAAGAGCGCCAATAAGATTTCTATAACCGATAGCATTTCTTACTACCTTCGCTTGTTCTAGTCTCAAATTTGTTTCCATCGGTGTATTATACAGCTTACTATTCTCGATTTTATATTTTCTTGCTAAAGATTGAATGTAATTTTTCTGGTTCAATGTCATAATATTTTCATTATTATTATGATCAATATTTATTCCAAGGTAACTATTTATTTTACCCATATCTTTCATTTGAAATCTTTTTGACAATTTACTCTTTATAATATTAATTTTCCTTTTGTTTTTACAGAATATTAACACATCGTCAACAAATAATATCAAATAAACTATATCTTCTTTATCAATTAAGACATATAAGCAGTAATCATTTTTACTTCGCTTGAACCCTAAGCTACTTACAAAATTATCAAAGCAATCGTACCAAGCTCTAGGGCTTTCTCTCAAACCATATAACGCTTTAAGTAATTTGCATACTTTATTCGTTCCATCCTCATAACCCCTGGGTTGTTTAACATAAATCTCTGAATACACTTTGCCATTGAGGAACGCTGTCTCTACATCCACTTGTTCTATATTTAAACCCTCTTGACAACAATATGATAATAAGGTTTTCAAGGTTTGCATTTTCGCGACTGGAGAGTAAATATCTTCCACTATTTCTTTCTGCTGAAAGCCCCTAACTACCAATCTAACCTTAAACTTAACATCAGATTTCTTTGTAAAGACCCATTTGACATCTAATACCTTTTTATTTTTTGGCCATTCAACTAATTCCCAAGTTGCATTTTTATTCAAACATTCTATTTCTCTATCCATAGCCTCTTTCCAAAAAACAGACTCAATATCATTTATTGCATCATCAAAATTATTTGGTGTATCAGCGCTACAATAGTTTACGTAAATAAAATTATTATAAACAAAGTCTTCATCATTGTATCGTTCAGGAGGTTTTCTTCTCCTCTCTGACCTACGCAGTTCTTGATGTTCAATATTTTCTACGAGTTCTGACGAATCCTCATATTCTGAGTCGCTACTTGACTCCGGATTATTTTCTGAATTAGTATCTTTTATTTCATATTCATTTTGATCATCATCTTCCCTAAATCCAATACATTTTACATCCTCTTCAACTATATCGACATGTCTAGCAATGACTATTTTATTATCCAATAATACTCGATAGCCTACTTCAGTATAACCCAATAAAATTCATAATCTAGCTTTTTGATCCCAGTTTGAAACTCTTTTCTGTTCTGGCACTCGTACGAAAACTCTGCTTCCGTATAAACGTAAATGTTTCACACTAGGCTTTCTACCAAGAAATATTTCATAGGGCGTTTTCCTATCAAAAGTATTAGCCAATGTTCTATTTTTTAAATACGCAGCTGCACATACAATTTCTGGCCAAAACCGCCTAGGCACTTTTGCCTCAGCTAATAAGCATCTGGACATATCCATTATTGTGCGGTTAAATCTTTCCGCTGTTCCATTCAGCTCATGAACATAAGGTGGACAGGCATCTATTTGAATTCCCTTTTCTCTCATTAATTCATGAATATTTCTATTTATATATTCCCTTCCATTGTCACACCTTAATTTCTTTATAGTTTTACCGGTCAAATTTTCTACCTCGTTTATGTACTTAACAAAACAACCATGCACTTCAGCTTTTGATTTAATTGTAAAAAGTTTGGCTAATTTACTATAATCGTCCACAAAAGTTAGAAAATATTTCTCTCCATTTAAACCTTCCGTTGCATGTGGCCCATTTAAATCCGTATGTACTATTTCTACAATATCTTTGGCTCTACTTCTATTATTTTCAAAAGGGACATTCTGCATTTTATTTTCAATGCAAACTCTACATTTCATATATTCAGACCCTATATCATTAGGGATTCCATCCAATAGTTGTTCTTTACACAAAGTATTCAGATATTTAAAATTTACGTGACCCAGAGTACGATGTCACTTTTCTTTGGAAGTCATTGAACTTGTTGCATTTGAGCATTTCCTAGAATAATTTAATTCACTTTGCATTTTATATAAACTACCTTCTTTCCAAGCTATAGCAATTAATCTATTATTTTCATTATAAATTTTTTATGTATCCTTTTCAGACACAATTTTATTACTATCGGTTATTTTTGCAAAACTCACGAGATTTGATTCCATTTCTTTCACAAAAAAAACGTTAACCATGTTTATTTCTTCCTGCCTTTCATATACTTGAAAATAACTAACCACGTTTCCTATTTTTGTTGCTTTAAGTACTCGACCATCGCCTACTTTTACATTTACCGGTTCTTTCAACTGTATAAATTTATTATAATATTTATCGTCATTAATAACCCAGATAGCACTCGACGTCTTTAAGACGTCCATTTCACGTCTGTTTTTGGTCTGAACGTCTTAGACCATATTAAGACGTCTTTAAGATGTCTGCGCGCAGACATTTCGAAGACGTCTGTCTACAGACGTCTTTAAGACGTCCTTAAGACGTCTGTACCAGGTCGTCTTTTAAGCGACTGAGTTAAGACGTCCTTAAGACGTCTGTACCAGGACGTCTTTTAAACGACTGAGTTAAGACGTCTTAAAGACGTCTGCGCGGAGACATTTCTAAGACGTCTGTCTACAGACGTCTTTAAAACGTCCTTAAAGTGTCTGTAACAGGATGTCTTTTATACGAGTGTGTTAAGACGCCTTTAAAGGCTCGTATAGACTGGGCGATAATCGCCGGCGACTTTGTCGCCGGAGTCGCTGGCGAGTCGGTGGGATAACCGACTTGTCTCCAGCGACTTGTCTCCGGCGACTTTTATTCGGCGACTTGTGTCCGACAAGTTGTGTCTGGCGACTCGTCCTTTAAAGGTTAAGAGATACGAATATACCTGGGAAAGTCGCCGGATACAAGTTGCCGGCGACTTGCAACAATCGCTGTGGGATACAGCCACTCGACCCTTGCCTTAAACGGCCTTCTAGAAATGACTGTTGGCCACATGTTCCCGAAAAACTGTATTCAAGTGGTCGGTGAGCAACATCGCCCGAGTGTCTAGTGCCTGTATTCTGTTTCCCGTTCCGAATGGGAAACATCGCCGACTCTGTGGCAACACACCACACATATATATGTATATAGGGTAAGTCGGGGAGAGATGGCCCACTTTTTTTAAAAAATCAGCACACCGTAAATTTAGTGGTTTTATAAAGAACAAAAATATATTTGCAAAAGGAGCGTGATCGAGCCATCTCACCCGGAATTACTCTACATCATATAGTAGATGTATACATTAAAAATTTACTATACGATGTACTTCAATACTTTACAGTTAATTATCAATTTCTTCTTTTTTTTCTTCAACACGCCCCGTATTGTTCTTAATCTGTACAATTTCACTAACTTTTTTCTCGATGTAATGCATCGCAACTACGCATCGATGTTTTCTTTAACATCGAATACTTCTGCGTTTTGAATTAATTAACAGGCCATAAGTAGTGAAATAAAATAAAAAACCGAAAAGAATAATTTAGAATAATACCCATTTATTATCATTACAATACCAGTATTTTATTTAAATGTCCCAGGGTTCTTTCTGTAGGCATAGTAACAGTAATAGTTTGCTCAATCGTTTAACCTCCAGCAAAGAAATGGATTGGACGGTAAACGATTCGACAAACTATTACTTTTACTACGTCTACAAAAGGAACACTGGGACATTTAAATAAAATACTGTTATAGAAATGATAATAAATAGATTTGATTCTGAATTGTTCTTTCCATATTATTTTTGCTACAATATCAAACATATCGAATAAAGAGTGACCCGAAAGTGAGGCCTTTTTTAGACTTTTTTATTTTCGAACTGAATTTTGTGCCAAATGATAGCTTATGATGAGACATAAATCACAACAAATTTTCAAATTGAGGTAACAATTAGTTTGTGAGATATGGCAGGTGAAAGAAGTGAAAATTCATTATCGCGTCAGCCCATACGCTTCGATGTATGGACTTTTATGTCATTCCGATAATTTAGATAATTACTTCCATGGGTTTTGCTGACTGCTAACAACGAATTTGAACTTAGTGAGTCAGCGGTTGACAACGCTACCTGCGCGTCCGAAGTCACCATGTACAGTGGACGCTCGATAATGTGCCGCAGTCGGGGCTCTAGAGGCGGTGTTTTCTCAGAAGCGGCATATTAACGAGAGCCAATGTAACGCGCGCTCTCCCCATAACTCTCCTGTTTTCGTTTCCGTGATGGCTGCCCCCCGCCAGAATACTCTTAAGGTGCGTCACACTGTGTTGCAATAGAAGTTAAAGCGAATGTACGGGTCACACAATCAACCACACTTAGATGTACTGATATAAAACATAATGTATTATTTAATATAACCACTTAACTTTACACATTAATTACGAGATTTAATTTCCGAATACTTAGTCTCCGCACCAGCGATCTGGTCACTCGCATAACATCAAATTATACAACGATTCGATTTGATACTATTAACCACCGCGCGATCGCGACAAAACGTGCTCCTTACTCCACATGCGATACGAGAAGAAGGAAGTCTCGTCTTCCCGGAATTCTGCACGGATTCCACGAAGTCACGTGACACCCGGTAACGTAATCAGGAGCCGAGTGAGGCACCGTAATTAGCGGGAATAACCAGAGATGGCTCACTCGGCTCCTTTGTAAACATCTACGCACGTTATCGACACGAGTCGAGCGAGAGAATCACGAGCTCCTCGCCAGGTTCGCCGATGACCCCTCTCTTTACTTTGTCTCCAACACACTGATGTTCGCGTAATTCACAAACAGTGTAGGTACAAATCGTACTTCTTTCACTAAAGCTCTTGCGAACATTTTTTACATTTTATACAGATCCCTGTCCACGAAGTGTTTACCGATGAAGACACACGTTTTTAACGCACACATTTTAACATTGTAATACATAAATCTGTAACTTCGGTACACCTTCTACTGTGGTTTGCAAAAATGTTGCCGGCAGAAACTTGGTGGTCCGATCGAGTGTATCCTCATTGGCCCACTTTCTCTGACACTGTGGTAGATGTAAAGCACACGTATTGTCGCTATTGGCCGACGCGTCACGTCAACGAATCGGTCAGCAGCACCGCAGGACGAAGAGAGCGAGCGGGGGAATTGGGGAGTCCGCGGCAGAGAGTGGGGCGGCGCGAGCGAGGTAGTCTACTTGCCCCGCTCCGCATACGACTGCCAACAATTTTGCAAACCACAGTACCTGTCGTATATTTTTACAGTTTATCTTTCCCTTACCCATTTACATAACTATTTATGCCCAATATGAAATAAATGTGCCTAATACAAAATGTAACTGATTATAATTCAAAATATTTAAAAAAACATTTGAATAAAACGATATTATACGTACTTATACTTCTGTCATTAAAAAATGTATGAGTTAAGATGTGTCTTCATCGGCAAACAGTTCGCGAGAAAGTGTCTATGTGTATAAGACAAACATATGTTCGCAAGAGTTTTATTATTAGTGAGAAAAAGAAAAAACACATTCACGTATATGTATTGCTTGCGAATTGCTTGCGAACTCCAGTGTGGAGGCACCATTAAGGGTTAGCATTCATTGGCTCGCTGAGCGTGAGAGAAAGGGAGGTGCACACACGCGTGCGAGTAATGCGTGTGAGCTGGGGCGTTCCTAACGGCACTTTAAACAGCGGCATATTATCGAGCGTCCACTGTATACCACCCATTATCGACATCTGGTAGACAAATGTTTTCCAACGAACACTTCGAGAACAAGCTATTGCCTAGTCGTAAAGAAATGAAGAAATTTCGCTTCAAAATTACTAAATTGCCAGCTGTAAAATATAACTGAATTCAGACGCGCAGGTAGCGTTGTCAACCGCTGACTCACGGGACAATACGGTCATAAACAGTACGCTTCTCGATACCGCTGATTTACGTAGCATTTGCGACGGTAATAATTATCCAGCCTTTGAGGCTGCAACTGCTGGCGTAAACCATTGGTAGGTATCTGTTTCAAGAGGCAGTGGCTACTACGAGCCAGCCGTGGCGCAAACACGACCACGCCCGGTGTTTTCTATTCGAGCAGTTTTCTTCCAGTGGAAATCAGTAAATTTGCAAGCGCAATATCTCGAAAATGCATTGCCAATTTGGACAAGCCCATAGAAAATCCTTTGTTTGTTTATAGTCGTGTTGGTCGGTCGGTTGGACGACAACGATTTTGTCGCTGTGCGACATCTAATTAGGACATAGCGTTATGTGGACGAAAATTTGGCTTGGAGAATCAGGAGAAGAATCATAAGAAAAATCTTAAACCTATCGGATCTGACCGATCCATGAAACGATATTACGATATCTCTGTCATGCGTGGACCGATTTTATTGAAATTGGTCTTATTCGAAAGCCGATATGCGGTTTACATAAGAAAAATGCCTTTAAATTTACAAAATATTGCAGGCGTGATGAGATATTAATGTATAAATATCATAATTAGGTTAGAGTGTCTCCGCGACGAGTAAAGGTACACGGTAGCAACATCGACATATACCGGGTGTTTTTCATGTACTTGGCGTCGAGATGCTACCGCGTCTCTAGATATTAGTCCATATTAACTGAAGGTGCACATGACGCTGATCTCCTGCGTCCCTGCGAATCACTAGGCTGGGTGGGCGTACTGCTTCGACTGCGTTCTCCAGTGATGTTGATTGGACGTAAATTAAAGTCCCTCTCTTCCTCTCTGGATTGATCTTCTTCCTCCAAGATCTGTGATAACTGCATCCTCGTTACTGGAGTTGCGTTAATATTGGTGTTAATAATTTTTAAACAGCAATTATCATTTGTTGTTTCAGACTTCCTCATGAAACAAAAGTACTTTGTTAGAGCTTGAAATATGCCGCACCAGCGTAACATATTTATGATTACTATGATCTTGATTGGTGATAATCTTACCGGATTGATGGTTAGATTACGTTGTTTTCTGAAGCAGCAAGAGTCTTCTGCAATATTATACATATTTATTTTGTGGCTGCGATTCGTGGTGATTTTTTGTGTCGGTTCCAAAATTATTGATTGAGTGTATCCTTTACACTCTGGTTCCAGACGGATGATTCCACTAAATTTCAGTTCCACATCCTCAAGATGTGTGCTAGATCATGTCAATGTTAACTCCATAGTTTGGCTGATAGTAAAAATCCATTCATTATTCGCGATGTAATGCCAAATTTCAAGATTGGCTTGGATGGTCTGGGTCTTGCACGATGTTGGTAAAGTTTTGATGGTGGATGTGAACAAAATTGTTTCACATATCGGATCCGCAACTGTTCTGCTCACATGTTTGATATGGCAAACATATTCCTTGACATCGATTTGCACGCAATTCTCGAGATTTTGCAGCTGTGTGTAATATAGTAGTGAATGTAGATTCGCACTTATGAGGAGATAGGTGAAATCTGGTTGTATATAGGAGTAAATGTTGGATTGATTATGAGAAATGGGAAGTGGTACCAATTCGTAAAGACTATACGGCAATTTTTCAATCAACGGGATGGCAATGGTAAAAATTAAATTTTTATTTTTTATAATTACGCTTACTTTGTAAAGTTAATTGTATCTATACATATTTGAAAGAGTCAATGTTATTTGCCAATTTTGCCCATTTGGAAGATTAATCTTGTTCAATTCATCAAAAAGACTTTGTGGAGTTATTATTTGTGGATGTAATATGTTACGACGTGCCATAGAAATGGAAGAGATAAATAAATTACAATACTCATCTAATTCAGTAGAAACTTGTGATAACAAATTCAATTGTTCCAAAATCAAATGTTGTCTATAAATATTGCTTAGAATATTGGCAGTGGAGTTAGAAAAATCATTGAGTAATTTGATATTCTCATTGAGCGTATTTTCATCAAGCTGGAGGTTATTGATACAAGCATTAAAGTCCTGAATAGTATTAGTTATAACTGATATCTGTTGTTTCATTAATAGATTAACGTTTTTATTTCCGTTAATTAATGATTCTATAGCTTCTTCATAGTTCTTAGAGTCTTCGGCGTCTGGAGTGCCAAATAACCATTTCGAGATATAGGATGCACCGTCAAATAAACCTCTTTTAACGACTTTACTATCGGCAAATGCTTTACTACCAGCCAGTGATGCCAGAATCGTGGGACGCGGGACCAAACGCTTACCCCCACTATCACCTACCGTCGTCTCCCACTATGCCCTACCGGCGTCCCCCACTTTCTTCCCATCGCACTGCACACAAGCATATCCCTACCCCTGTCTGTGTGCTCCGCAGTTCGACAGGCAGCTCACACGGACAGGAGTAAAAATATGCTTGTGTGCAGTGCGGTGGGAAGATAGTGGGGGACACCGTTAGGGCATAGTGGGAGACGACGGTAGGTGATAGTGGGGGTAAGCGTTTGGTCCCGCGTCCCACGATTCTGGCATCACTGCTACCAGCCATATGATTTATGGTTTCTAATTTATCTTTAATTACTCCGATACGTGAGTTTATTATTTGGAGAGAATTCCGGCATGAAGTTACACTGATATCATGAATAGAATATTCATCGCACATTTTTGCAGATTCCATATAGAATTGAGCTAGCTGACCATATCGTTGGTCAAAGACATTGAGATCATGATACATCAGTAGGGAATACTTAGAATTTGATAATCTAACATCACCCAATGGATTGTAGTACAAACCTGCGTGATTATTTAAATGAAATATCTTATAATAGGGATTGTTATTTCGGTTAGCATGATTAGGAATAGGTACTTGAAATATTGGTATTAATAACATAAGAAGTGATTTGAGAAGGAAACTACGATTGTTAAACATCTCTGCTGTCACCTGAAACAAAAGGTTTCAGCATGTTAGTGTGATAAACTACTAACTTCTTGTTCTTTTGTACTTGAACTGTACTATTGTCATAAATTTGTATTATCTTAAAAGGACCTATGTAATTCGGTGATAGTTTTTTATTTAATCGTTGAGTTACCTGTTTATTCTGTACATAAACTAAATCATCTACCCTGTACTTGTGTTGATTGATTTTATTATCATAGTATATTTTGGACTTTACTTTTGACGTAATTGAATTATCTCTGGCTACTCTTTGAGAATAATTTAATCTTTGCTTCAAATTAACTATGTAATCGTCATAGGAATAGTTCAATGTTGGTTCTTGTGTAATACTACTAGGTAAAAATGGTTTATGACCAAAGAGGGTTTCATACGGAGTATGCCCGGTCGATTTATGAGTATGGGTGTTATAAGCAAACATAGCAAACATAATGAATTCATCCCAATCGGACTGTCTGTCATTGATATAATGTTTTAGATAATCTTTTAAAGTCAAATGAGATCTTTCTAATGCACCGTTCGTTTGTGGATGGTAAGGTGAGGATAATATGTGTTTTGTGTTAAATGATTTTGTTAAATCCTTGATTAAATGAGACGTGAAATCAGTTCCCTGATCAGATAAAATTGTTTTAGGTATTCCACAGAGTGTAATAAATCTGGAAAGTTCAGTAGCTACAGTTTGTGACACGTGATTTGGTATAGGAACAGCGTATGAATACTTTGTTAGATCATCTTGCATCGTTAATATAAACCGATTATTATTTAAAGTTTGTGGCAAAGGTCCGACTATATCTATCGCAAGTCTTTCAAAAGGTTTATTTGAAGTGGTGGTAATTTCCATTGGTGCCTTTGAAGGTTTAAAATTTGTTTTATTAACCTGACAGGAAGGACACTTCTTAATATAACTTTTTATATCATTTTTCATTGATTCCCATTTATAAAATTCCTTAATCCTTTTATAAGTGCGTAAAAATCCCGAATGTCCTGCCAATTTTGAATCATGATTTTCTTGTAAGATCTTTAAGAGTTCTTCCGGTGTCTTTAGAGTAATTCGTTCTCGTTCCAAAACAATAGGTTTGATACTTGTATCCTTGAAGAGATACTGTATTATTTCACAGAACATTTCTTTCTTAATATTCTGGTTATTGATGGTTACATCGTGAACATATAAATTACCTGAATAGTTTTCTTTTACGAGATGATCTTTTAAATTTCGTAAAGAATGGAATATGCTCTTGTAATCCAACTTATCAAAATGGAATGGTTTGGATATACAGAGGTAAGTTACTTGAGAATTATTATTCAGTTTAATAGAAAGTAGTTAAGCTATGCGGATTCTGGACCAAATTGGAGCGAGGGGTGAGGCGGGGCGGGGGGTACCGCGCGATGGGCGAGGGGGAGGTGGGGAGGGGGTACCGCCGCGCTCTTCCGTGAGACGGCGAGGGGTGAGGCGGGGAGGGGGGAACGCAGTTCGTGGACGAGGGGGATGACGTCACAAGGGGGGGGGGGTCAAATTTTCAAAATGGTGTCGCGCGCGTAGTTCGAGTTCGTGGGCGAGGGGGTGACGTCACAGGGGAGGGGGTTTTTCAAAAATTTCAAAATGGCGTCGCGCGCGCATGTCGAGTTCGTGGGCGAGGGAGCTGACGTCACAGGAGAGGGGATGAATTTTCAAAATTTCAAAATGGCGTCGCACGCATTTCGTATTGGCGCCATCTACTGGATGTTTAAGGTACTTTGGGTCCGCGTCGGTATTTGGGCCCGCCTTGGTAAATTTTCCAAGTTTTCCAGACATTTCGTATCGACGCCACCTGTTGGATGTTTAAGGTACTTTGAGCGCGCGTCGCCGCCGCGCAATCTCCGTACGCGTGCGGGGATCGGTGCGCAGGCGCGACCGCGATCGATTCGTGGAAATTCAAATCGCGTCTTCGATGATGATTTCTGAGAAAGAGGGTGTACCAATGATTTCTGAGAAAAGATAAGGGATCGACAGGATTGAACGCGTTTTGTGCATCTAATTACACGCGCTTCCTGCAGTGTGTATATATTTTAATCGTGGGACCGTTACAGCCCACGTACAATGATGTATACATATAGCGATAATTATTATTATAAATCAATCATCGCGATAGCCCATGGAATAAACATTGCACCGCGCCATGTCGTGTATTTATATCTGAGCAGGATTGAACGCGTTTTGTGTGCCTACGTGCATGCTCTTCGTGCCGTGTGTTTATATTTGAATCGTGGGACCGATATAGTACTGCGAGTAAATGCAAATTGTATTGCATCGTTGGTGATAAGGACGCGCATCGCAAGCAAGTGAAGTACTTTACCGCGATCGTGTGTACGCCGTTAACGCTTCTACATGACATTGAGAACGGCACGGTCGAAGTGTACAAAGTGTTATACCCTCGAACATTTACTATTACCGTGGACTCGTTTTTGTGTCGTGAATTAGTGAGATTTTTGGATGAGCACCCGACACCGATTCTACGACTACACTCGAAGCGCATCATTTTGCCGTTAGGTTACCGATTTCCGAACACGGACCGCATCACCTGGAAAAGTCGTATCACCCATTCGGCGCTATTCGTGCGTGTCTGGTAGACAAAATCCGTTGTGATTAAGCGAATATGGAGGGGTTCATGGACATGTACAAAGTTTTGTCTCGGATGTCTAAGCTTTTACGCAGTATTACGGAATTCCGAGACTGGATGGATCAATGCGACACGTACCTGCAACTCATCCGCGAGTACCAGAGCAGCGGAAGGGTGACAGTGGCCGCGAAACAACGCCTAGTGTCGCTGATCGCGCGAATAAAGACATTGCGCGCGATCGTGCGGGAAAAGTTTTCGCGAGTCGGTTGCGGGGTTTCGGGCCGATCGACGGCACCCAAAGTCCTATGGGAAGACGTGGAATCCGCGTTTATAAGCCGTATTTCAACCGGTGCGGTCATCAACGTGGGGCACGGTGATCCGCGTCGATTTTTAGAGGATGCTCGATGCATTGTGATCTCACGCGTCACGGACGCTATCACGACGCATAAGTGCGTGGCCGTTAATACAAACTTAAACGCGGAGTTTATGTCGGGTGAAACTACAGACGTGAAAAGTTTCGGTACGCGAAATCGTGTACTGTTGATGACTTCGAACGTGCGCGAGTGGTACTCGAAACACGTAGTCACTCCCACGTTAGTGGCGATCGAGGAGTTTCAAGATCGCGACAGTGGATGGACCCTAAGGGCTGTGTTAAATATTCTAGTGAATATTAATAAGCATAATCCACTTCGAGCCGGTTGCGACATAGGGTAACTGTACCTAATATCGCCAGGCAAAAATTAAATCGCTGCCAATTGAATAATAATTGATATTTTTGCATGCAGTTTGTTTCAAAGTAAAGAGAAATTATTGATCTTTCATGTAGCATAAGTTAGAATCGTTGAAACCTACAAAATTTTAATTAGGACTCAAGAAACGTAAGACATGCAAAAATCGGGTCCTGAAAAAAGTGTACCTAATATCGCCAACTCAAGAAATATTGATTAATTCATGTATATATGAGTTTTTACGTCATTTTCACAGGTAATTTTATTATTTCTTGCACTATAAATGTATTTTTATCCATCTTTGATTTTATTTATATTAGAAAAACAGAAATTTACAAATATAGATTTTTAAAATATTTTATTTTCCACATTCCGATGTACATATTGGACAAATAAAATTTATTTCGGTCGCTCCGCAAATTTTGTGATCCCACCTGTAACAAACATTACATCGAAACCATTGTTCTCCGGTAGGCGGTATTCGGAACACCCATACTGCTAAAAGAAAAACAGTATTTTCATCACGGAACATATTTGAATCGATTTCATACCTTAAGTACATTATTAATCAGGTATTTCTAATAGATAGTCTTATATTCATGGAATTATTAGACTTTTCTCCTTCGAATAGGATTTAAAATTGTGGCAGTCCAATAAATTTTTCCACTATCAAGATTCTCCAAAATCCTTCCCCTTTTGTAATCGGTGATCACATAACGCTGCAATTACAGCATGTCTTCCTACATATGGTTAGGCACTAATTTAGTGCATAACCGATAAATTGTACTGCTTACTTTGTAAGATACAGGGGATGGCGATATTAGGAACAGTGGCGATATTAGGTACAGTTACCCTACCGCTGCCGCGCGCCGTTGTTCTGAAGAAAGCGGTGGTGAATATAAAGAACAGAGACAATGCGTGCTTCTTGTGGGCAGTCATCGCCAGTTTGTACCCTGTTGCTACGCATGCGGATAGGATCGCATCGTATCAACACTACTCGGAGTTGTTTCGCACGGACGATATAACTCTTCCCGTGACGTTGGACTAGCTGACGAAGTTCGAGAGGATGAACGACGTGTCGGTGAACGTGTACGCGTGGTCCGACGGAAGCTGCTCTCCTCTGCGTTTGACCGAGGACAAGCGAGAGAGACACGCGAACCTACTGCTGGTGCAGGCACCCAACGATCCCCAACGATACCATTTCGCGTGCATGCGAAGCATGTCGAGACTGATTTCGAAGCAGCTTGGCAACCACAAGAGTCAAGTATTCGTTTGCGAAAGGTAAGTCAAATACGAAATACTTCGATCGATGTATTCTTGATTATTATGTTTTATTATTATTAATCCTATTATCCTTGTAGATGTCTGAATTACTTCTATTCGTCCGAGGGATTGACTAAACACACCGCAGTCGAATTGCCGTCCGTGGAGGATAAATGGTTGCAGTTCAAGAACTTTAAGAACAAGGAACGAGCACCATTCACCATTTACGCGGACTTGGAATGCATGCTGGAGGACATTGAGCCTGCGGAGCGACTACGGACGTACACGTACCAACAGCATAGAGTGTACAGCGTGGGATACTACATCCATTGTTCAACCGACGCATCTCTGTGCCGTTTTCGCGCGTATCGTCACGAAACCGAGTGCGTGAAGTGGTTCGTGAAAGAACTTCGTGACTTTGCAGACATTGCGTATTCGTGGTTGCGGAACGCTAAACCCATGAACTCGTTGACGAGTGAACAGTGGCAAAGTTTTAACGAAGCGATCGCGTGTCACGTGTGCGGACAACCATTCGTAGTCACGGACAAAAAAGTGCGCGATCATTGTCACTCGACGGGCGAGTACCGAGGCGCGGCCCACGTGTCGTGTAATTTACAATTCCAGCGGTCGTACACTATACCGGTAGTATTCCACAATCTATCAGGCTACGACGCGCATTTCGTCATCAAGGAGTTGGCCACAGCGTTCGAGGGACAGATCGACCTGCTGCCGTTGACGAAGGAACGGTACATATCGTTCACGAAACACGTCAAGGGAATCGACGCCGAGAACAAGGATTGGAAGCGGGGTTTGAAGTTCCGTTTCATCGATTCGTTGAAGTTCTTAGCAGCCAGTCTGGAGAAACTCGCTTCGGACCTTGGCAAAGAACGACTCGCGATTCTACAACGCGAATTTCAACATCTGCCGGACCATCATTTTGATCTCTTAACCAGGAAGGGCGTCTTCCCGTACGACTACGTGACGTCGTATGCCAAACTGGACGATGCGTGTTTACCGTCCCGCGAAGCGTTCTACAACCAGCTGAACGAACGCGCCGCGTCGGAGTCTGATTACGCGCACGCTGTGAACGTGTGGGATACTTTTCGGGTACAGACATTGGGCGAGTACAGTGATTTGTACTTGAAAACAGATGTGCTGTTACTCGCCGACGTATTAGAGGGTTTCCGCACGGACTGTATCGCGAGTTACGACCTGGATCCTGCGCATTATTTTACGTTACCGAGTTTCACGTGGGACGCGATGCTCAAGTACACCGGCGTACGATTAGAGCTTTTAACGGACGTGGACATGCTACTGTTCGTGGAGCGTGGCATACGCGGTGGTCTGAGCCAGTGCTCGCACAGGTACGCGCGTGCCAACAACAAGTATCTACCGGCGGAGATGTACGACGAGTCGAAGGCGTCGACGTATCTGATGTACTTCGATGTCAACAACTTGTACGGATGGGCGATGTCGCAGGCTATGCCGCATGGAGGTTTTCGATGGCTGGACGATGCGACAGCGGCCGCGCTCGACGTATCATCCCTGCCCGACGGCGAGGACTCCGAGGAATCTGAGGGATACCTTCTGGAGGTGGACATCGAATATCCCAAGGAAATCCACGATGCCCACGCCGACCTTCCATTCTGCCCGGTGCGCGAGCACGCGCCAGAAGGAAAACAAACCAAGCTGCTTGCCACGCTCGAAGATAAGGAGCGATATGTAATTCATTATCGCTACCTAAAACAGTGCATTCGACACGGTTTACGCGTGACGCGAATTCATCGGGTGTTGCGATTCAATCAGTCGCATTGGTTGCGTAACTATATACAATTGAACACTAATTTAAGGACGCGCGCCGCAAGTGAATTTCAGAAGACTTTATTCAAGTTAATGAATAACGCGGTGTACGGGAAAACAATGGAGAATGTGCGGAATCGCGTAGACGTGCGACTGTTGACGCGGTGGGACGGTCGTTACGGTGCGGAAGCGCTGATCGCGAAACCGAACTTTCACAGTCGTACGATCTTCTCCGAACAACTCGTTGCGATCGAAATGCGAAAACTTAAAGTGAAGTTCGACAAACCGATATACGTGGGGATGAGTGTGCTGGACGTATCGAAAGAATGTTTGTACGAATTTCATTATTCGTATATGCGTGCGAGGTTCGGTGATCGGTGCAAGGTTCTGTACACCGACACCGATAGTTTAATGTATAGTGTCGAATGTGTGGATGTATACGAAACGATGAAGTGCGACATCGCGCGGTTCGACACAAGTGATTACGCGGTGGACAATTCGTATGGCATGCCCCGCGTAAATAAAAAGGTGCCGGGTCTCATGAAGGATGAGAACAATGGCGCCTTGATGACGGAGTTTGTCGGACTGCGATCGAAGATGTACGCGACTAGAACATTTAACGCGACAGTGGGGTCTACGAGTGAGACGAAAAAAGTGAAGGGTGTGCGGAGACACGTAGTCGCGAATGAAATTCAATTTAACGATTACATTCGTTGTCTCCGCGATCTCACTGAGAAGTCGGTTCGACAGAATAATATACGCTCGAAGAAGCATGACGTGTATTCCGTGAGCGAGGAAAAGAATGCACTCAGCCCGTTTGACGATAAGCGGTGCATTTTAGCCGGTGGAGTCGACACCCTTCCGTGGGGGCATTGTCGAATCCCCGAGCTCCAGACTCACGAATTACTCGGACATGCACCCGACGAGTCCCTTGTAAACCCTGTTGTATAGAGTGATTGTATGTTTGCATGATTGTATGTTTGCATGTTTGTATGTTTGCATATACATATGTATATATCTTACGTTGTAAGCCTTTCTTTTGTTCATATAAATTTACGAATATGTAATATATGTAATATATGTATATCATTGAATAATCAAAAATTATAGTTTTTCCTCATATATTAAGAAATAAATTGTACGTATATATGATGAAGGAGAAGAATAAATGTACAATGTATATATTTATATGTATTTATTTTTTATTTATATGTATTTATTTTTTATTTATATGTATTTATTTTTTATTTATACGTATTTATTTTTTATTTATTTCAGTAACATAGAGTACGTATACGATCGCGAATCATAGAATATCCTTGTCGCGTATCCACGACTTCCGCGACGTATCGAATCCGAGCCACTTGACGTACACCTGGCTTCCCTTGCGTCGAATAATCTTCTCGACCAGATAGACGTCTGGATTCGCGACCGAATGCAGCGCGGATAGCAGATTGACCCAACGATATGACGCGTTCAAGGAGAATTGTTTCCACATAAGGTTTTTCAGCGTGCGATTGAACCGTTCAACGATCGATGCTTTCATCACGCTGTACGTGGAATAGTGGTTGATCCTGCGCATCTTCACGTATCGTTGAAACTCCGCGTTGTAGAATTCCTTTCCCATGTCGGTTTGTAAATTTCGCGGATATCTATCGCTTTGCCGCAATACATTCGTGAACGCCGCGGTCACGTCGCGTCCACTTTTCGTTTTCACGGGTACGGCCTATGCATACTTGCTGAACGCGTCGATGATCGTTAGTATGTAGTGATATCCCCGATTTTGCTTCGCGTACGGACGCATCTCCACCAAATCAGCCTGCCATAAATCATCGTAGCCGCGAATCACGACGCCACGCCGTGGGAAATTTCGTCTCGCGGGAGCGTGTAATTCATTCACTAGTTGTATTCGCTCCTTGCTCATGTTTCGCGGGTGGGTCGGGGATGGTCGCGATGTTCCAAAGACGTCGTAGACCCTCGTTAGCTTTTCGCGGTTCCTTTCGTTTGTATAGATCCGTGGTTGTTATCGCAGTCAGTGACGTTGTCGTGAATGCTTCGATTATGTTTTTCAAGTGATCGAAGCGTCGTTCCATCGCGGTATTTAAATCATCCTCTAGCTGGGACAATTGCGCGTTAACGATATCCGACATCGTTCGTTGTACTCGCGTCTCGAGTTCAGATCTTTGATGCGCGCAGTCCAGTCGCGCGCTCGCGATAGCCGTTTCAATTTTTTGGGTAAAGCGTTCATCCACCGAGGATAATAATCTAGTCATTGTCATTCTCGCTTCGTCGCTGTTGTTGCTATTGTTGTTGTTGTTGTTGTTGTTATTGTGTAACGAGGTACCAAACTTGTTCACCGACATAACGATGCGTATGCGCGAACACTACTGACGCGACGATCACCGGTTCGTTCAATTTAAGATATATATCTAGCCTCGCGAAGTTCCTCCTCGAGGGATGCGATTTCGTTATCGTGGCCCGTATGACCTGCCGCGCGCGATGCAATGAGTAATCTAAGTCTATCGATCAATTCGTTCGGATCGTCCCAGTACACGTAATCGATCGCATTATCGGTTACCGTCATCGATTCGTCGATGGGTAATCCTCGACCTCGTCGCGTGCCCGCACCGCCCGCGCTCCCCCTAACACGTCTGACGCCCGATGTCCGCACCCCGCCGATCATCGACGATATGATTTTCTTATACTTGTACCCCCTGTTACCCAGCGTGCGCTTGCTTGGCGAATGGTTTTGCTTATGCGCACTCGTCGACAACAAGATACGTCGGTACGAGCGAAAATCAGCCTCCGTGGACGCCTGCTCGTCGGGCTCTCGCATAAACACCAATTCGTACAAACCCCGAGTCCCCGGGTATCGCGTTCCGTTCACGCGAATGTCATCACCGTCCGCGTCGATGGTTAGCACGGAATCGCCGATCATTAGATCCTCGTGGGGTCCCAAGTATACGCCGTACACGTCGTCGATTAGTCTCTTGGTATCGGTGAATAACAGTCTCAGGTATTCTCGCGACAAGGGACCTTTCGCGTTCCGTACATACACTTCGATATCGTTGACGTGGTTGTGCAGCGAACCCAAATCACGAACCTTTGTTGACGACTCTTCATCCTGAATTTTTTCATTGTCTTCGTCATTGACATCATCAACAACATCATCAACATTATTATCTTCATCGTTAACATCGTTATCGGTGTTGAGGTCGTTGTCATTGATGCTGTCGGTGTCGTTGTCGTTGTCGTTGTCATCGTCGTCATAGTCGCTAGAATCTGGAAGATTATTCGGATGTTCCTTGATTGTCAACGGAGTAACGGGTCGAAGTCTCTTGGATGATAGCTGCTGATCGTATTCGTGTTTCCTTTTCACTGATCGCGATCGAGGTGTTGGGCGTATTTTCAACGCGGTAGAGTTCTCGATCAATCGTTTCAGCGGCTCGACGATGGGACGCGTGCTCGCTTCCACAGCCGCTTCCGTAGCCATCTTACCAATTTTCAAGGCCATGCTCTTTTTACGTATAACGTCGCTGACTTTGGCGATTTCCACCTTTGCGTCCACGTCTTGACGTTTCGCACCTTTTCGATGTTTCGATCCTTTTTGATGTTTCGTTCCTTTTTGTCGATGACGTCGGCGATGTTTTTGCGAATGCTTCGCGTCGACGTTGCTCGAGGTTGTCTCTGGCGATTCGTTAGACATTTGGTGTTGCTCGATGAATGATTCGCGGTTTATTAATGTCAACGAGCTACGACGAACTCGTTAAATCCTCTTCGATATCGACCTTCGTACATGGAACTATCCTTATCGATCACCACGAAATCGTATCGTCGACGCCATTTAAGAAATCGGTCTTAAAGGGTTTCATTACTACACGTCGTAGAGCACGCCTCTGTATTGTTGAACAAAGCATTATGTGAATCTGGAAGGATTTCTTTCGGACCATTTTCCTTCGTATATAAGCAGTAAAAGAACATTCGCACGTACGCGAAGATAATATTAAGTAATGTTGAAGATTGCCCTACAAATATGTAGAAAGTAATTTGCGCACTTATAAGATAAATCTTAAATTTCTATGCAGCCAATGAGTTACAAAAAAAAATTAAGATACATTTGATTGGTTTTATATATTGTCAGGGGCAATAGTCCGACAATCAGTTAAACATATGCAGTTGCAATGTAAATAGAAGTGTCTGAAGTATTACAAACAAGTATCATCAGTATTTATTATTTTGTGCGTAAAAATTGTTTACGCGTAGACGCCATAACTGATAAATTCTTTACAAGATTACTTCTCAGACTGAAAGATTTACAACACTCTAGCATAGTTAAAATACTTTTTGAACACAAATAACGTCCTCGGATAACGTAAAGTAGAATGCTAACCCTTTCTCACACTGTAAATCTGCTTTTAAAGTGTACTAAAGGATTTTACGAATTTTCAGATGTACGAGTCTTAAACATTATAATAAATCTTTGGCGTTCCTCGCAATGCAACAGAAAAACCGCCACCAGCATTCCAAGTTATGGAATAATCTAACTGTTTGTCGGACTATTTTCCCTGACAATAAATAAAGGCAATTAAAAAAACTTAAAAACCTTTGCATTTAAGAAATCGACAAACACGACCCTGGTAGCCACGGCCCTGGCGAGACGAGCCTGGAAAGCAATCGCGGCCACTGCCATCAAGCGGCAAAACGCCGTTCACGTGTTCCCGATGGATATTTTCTCGAACAGTCCGAGTTTCAAACCGTTCTGACATTTGTTGTGTATGGTTTCTTCTTCAGAAATGTCTACAGAATCGGATACTGTGGAGCGAATTCGTGCTAGATGAATACCTTTTCGTAAAAATGCAAAAGTATTGCGTAGAAATCAAGCACATCGGCACTTTTTTAAACTTTGATAGCCGTTTACAACCATATAAAACCATCAAATTTAATAACTGTATACACCAATATGTTCAGGAAACTCTCCTCTATATTTTGAGACTAAATTGAACATTCTAGCATTCTTAGGTTTCACGCAATACCTCATTCTTGTCCAAAATCGACCGCTTTTTACAAAAACTCATGTTTTTCAAAAACTGTGGGTGATAGAGCAGTTCTGTTCACGGATTCGTGTTTGGGACGAAAAACTCCACTAGGATCTCGGAGTTCATATTGTAGATCCAAATACGTGTGGGACAGTGTACTGACGCCCCCAAATCGCCTGTTCTGGCTTATACGCTGCGTTGTATACTAATTTTAAAAGATAAAATTCAAAGATTTCGTCAATATTTTTCGAAGTAACACATACATATTATTATTGTACATCTAATAAACTTTACTTTTATTAAAAAATATTCACGAATACTTCCAAAATAGACGTGTCACGTCCCGGGTGGAGGTCTTTGCGGACAATGACATGGGGAATAAAATCAGGCGCGAATCTAAAATCCAGGACACTGAGGATTTCGAGGGAATGTCAGGCGCGAATCTATAATCCAGCACACTGAGGATTTTGAGGGAATGTCACGCGCGAATCTATAATCCAGCACACTGAGGATTTCGAGGGAATGTCAGGCGCGAATCTATAATCCAGCACACTGAGGATTTTGAGGGAATGTCAGGCGCGAATCTATAATCCAGCACACTGAGGATTTCGAGGGAATGTCAGGCGCGAATCTATAATCCAGCACACTGAGGATTTTGAGGGAATGTCAGGCGCGAATCTATAATCCAGCACACTGAGGATTTTGAGGGAATGTCAGGCGCGAATCTATAATCCAGCACACTGAGGATTTCGAGGGAATGTCAGGCGCGAATCTATAATCCTGCACACTGAGGATTTTGGGGGAATGTCAGGCGCGAATCTATAATCCAGCACACTGAGGATTTCGAGGGAATGTCAGGCGCGAATCTATAATCCTGCACACTGAGGATTTTGGGGGAATGTCAGGCGCGAATCTATAATCCAGCACACTGATCGACCAGGGAAGTTTTAATAACTGATACCATTTGTGGAGACACCCGTTAGAGCACTTATTGTGGTTTGCTTTTGGTAATCAGATTTACCGTTGCATCGAGGTAAAAGACACTCGTAATGATTCCGCAAAATCAGCTAGTCATACGGTTAAGCGAAACCTATACGAAAGTAAGTTAGTAAACACTGCAATGCTTTCCGCGGTCGTTGCCCGTAATCAGCTGTTCCGGCAGCCTGGTTGGATTTCGGGATCTTCGTAGCAGAAGGATTAACACAATGACTCGAAACGTTAGTTAAGCAAAGCGGTTTATTAGTTTAGGCGAAAAATATAGGCACTGTTAGTGAAAGTGCTTTGTTAAACATAGAATGCGTTTAAACATTAATCATTGGCACAGAACATTTATATATATAGTGTGATTATGAGCGTGACATACAGTATATGTTTTAAGATGGAATAATATAAGCAGTAAACGTTGATAAGAACATGGAATATGGTCGCAATGAGCGTTAATAACACAATATAATATGAAAAGCACTTAGGCGTAACGAGACAAAATAATACGAATAGCAATAAGAATAGCAAGACAAAATAATATGAATTGCAATAAGAATAGTAATACACAATAATATGTATGGAGATGATATGCAATATTTTAAATGGTAATATAAATTCTTACGGTAGTTGCCGTTGAACACTGAATTTATGTTCGTAATTGAACACTTTGAATTATATCTTATAAGGTTGAATAAAACTTTAGGCTTCTTAGAACAGGAACGTTAATAGATTTCCGTAGAACGAGCTCTCGCTCTCGCGGTTCCTCGTATTTATACTAATTACAATCTTTTCGGCTTGAAGGGGGGTGCGCAGTACGCATCTTGACATATTTACGCATATGCGTCGCAGTAACATTTCCGGGGTTTTTGTAAGGACCAAAGGTTGGTCTATATTTGGACTCGCATTTTCGGCACGTACGCCAAATAATCCTCGCGATTATCCTTCAGGGGTTTTTCTACACGTAGTTTCGTACTGCTCAACTCCTCGAATGGGTTTTGGGTGTTTTTATAGGAAAGGGGTGATAATGGATTTGACTTCTTTGGTCATTTAGTGGGCTTGAGACTTGGTCTCGATTTAAGAGATATAAGGGGCGAGGGACTTGTTTAGATTCCATAGGAGGGAAGAGTTTGTGCCGCGTTGCGCGAATAGGTGGGGGAGTTTCACTGATTGACCGTCTTGAGATGGGGACCGCTAAGGTACATCGCCAAGGCGCTCGAGGTCATGGAGAAGGGGTAAGAATTGATGTTTGGGGAAATTTGAGAGGAGCTGTATAGTGGTTTATGAAGGAATGTTATTTTATCTGCGCGCGAAATTTTGTGGGACATCACAACGAACACAATTATGTTCGAAATTGACGAGGAATCACTATTTTTTCAAAACTTCAACTCAAATGCGGCACGTGTTCCCGTTGTCCAATCACTTCCAAACTTTATACATATTATTTTCTTACCAAACCTTATATTTTAAGAGGGTAAGACAAAAAAAATCGGAAGTTGAAAAATAAGGACCACCCTAGTAGTGACCATCCTAAAATTTACGAAGCTCGGGCATCACTGCTATTAAGCGGTCGCTGGCAGCTCTCCGCTGGGCCGGTGCATGGTTGTAGTGGAATGCGTCCGTGAGACGC